>OY720634.1:118963503-120163503 GCA_963169105.1 Ceriagrion tenellum | reverse complement strand
ATTGTACGCGAAAGTACATTTGTGTATATTCGCGCTGGGAGTAGTAAAAGAAGAAATTATTAGCTTAAATCCGTGGAAAATGGCAGTTTCATTTATTTCCTTCCCAATGCTCAGGTATTGCTCACTACTTCTTTTATGTTCTACATCTACATCTACATACTACCCTGCTAGACGCCGCATGGACGTGTGGCAGGGGGTGTTTGGACGCTAGCCGTGTAATGACGTAAGGGACACGGTTTTGGGAAGTGAAATGGTGACATGTGTTATGAGAGTGTATTAAGTGGAGCTCAGTTTTTATTGTGATCGCTTATTTTTTGTGGAAAAAAGAAAGAAGTTTTTGTACCTATCTGTTCGTCAATGTATCTCTCTTATTTTATCGCTTCTGTCGGGACTAGAAATGTAGTTAGGCGTCATGATATTATTCTCTGTGTCGTTCTTAAACACACCAGTTCTGAATTTCTCAAGCAAGGAAAGCCTAGCGCGTAGCCTCCGAGTGTCCATGGGCTTCCACTGTAATTCCTCCAAAAATTGTGAGACACTATATGCTCGCTCATAGCAGTTTATAACAAAGGGTTCAGCTTTTCTTTGCATTTTTTTACATTTATTTGGTTCAATCTTTATGACCTGGTTCCCAAATGCTCGCGGTGTATTTCAGGTGTGGCCCAAATAGAGCGAAGTTGCATCTCTCTTTTGCTTTTTCATCCAAGACTGCTGCACGTGACCAGTTCTCATTCTTGTTCTAACTACTCTTCAGATTCGTCCCTTCAAGAGTCGTTTCAACAGAATTCACACATGACCACCCATTCCTCTCATAGAATTTACACCGTTATCATACACTGTTTAGTCATTCAACCCTAATTCATCCTCTTATCATGGACCGATCACCAAAGCACAATCGTTTAATAAATACTGATGTGTCACTTTAATATTCTTAAGTATTGTTATTATAAACATAAATATATGGTAAACAAGTTCTATAACCACAGACTTCAGCATTAAAAGACATGCCATTCTAAATAAAAGACGATTTTCTTCGGTGTAGTGGGCATAACTTCTAAAAATTGTTACGATATTCTCCTGAGAATGGTTTCCGATGTTAAAACTGGTAGAATAAAATTATTTTTAGACTGGAATAAGGATAGTTCAGATAAAAATTGGAAAATGATAACCCATGATAGAAGAAGCATTGAAATGAACCCAATAGTCCGATCACAGAGGGCATTCTATAAAAAGAAATCGAAAAAAAATGAAGCGTTTCATGAGACACAAAAAGGTATTTTGCATGAGAAATGAAGCTTAAATATTAGCAAAAATAGAAGAAAGAAAATTATAAGTTACGGAAAAGTGTTGATGCGCAAGAAAAATATGTACAAAATGCACGGAAAGAAGTACCAATAAAGAAGTCCCACTAGGAGCTGGAGTGAAAGTATTCCTGGGTATTCTTTTTCATATTTTTAACTCAAATTATTTTCTCACAAACCAATTGTCTCAGAGTGTGTCCAATCCATCTGGTTTTTCTTTTCTGTATGGTGTTTCATATTGTCCTTTCCTCTTCTACTCTTCTGTAAACTTCATAATTTCTTATTTTGTCCCTCCATTTTGACTTCAGCGTCCTCCACCAGCAGTTCTTGTCTGCTTTTCCAATGGTCTATGCTTCCGATTCATAGAGTACCACGCTCCACACGAATACTTTCACATATTGTTTCCTAGTTTGAAAATCTATCTTCTTGGAACATAGCAGTTGTCATTGTAGCCTGCAGTTATATATGTGGCCAATGGTCAATACAGCCTAGCATTCTATGTTTGACCATTTCTCACGTCCCCTTTAATCCTTAAGCTAAGGCTCAGAATCTACGACCCTTCCCCACCAAGAAATACCGACCACTCATTTCTTCTTTAGTACTTTTCGCATCTCTTATCCCCATCACTTTCCAGGCGAATCTCTTTTTATTTTAACGAATCCTCCATCTTCCGTCTTCAACACCCTTCTAGTTGACTTCCCCTACCTCGACGCTTCCTCTCGGAATAAAGGCCCGCACCCTCACACCGTCGCCCATCGTCCTCCAAACCCTCGCCCCCACTTCGAGGTCCCTCCGAATCTCCTTTTACATCGGCTTTTTGGCTCGAATGCCCTGAATAAAAGGCGGAAGCCTTATGAAAGGGAAAGAAGCGCCAGGACCGCGTCGATTGATTCGGGTTGGGGATTACTTTCCCAAGCCAGTCTTCTCTGCCACTTTTACACTAGCTCCCCCTCCCTACCTCATCCCTCTAAAACCGTAACCCCCCGTGCAAATGCGACACGCAAGTCACCATCCCCAAGGGTATAAAGGACTGAGCTGTCGTTCCCTTTGGTGGTAACGTCTCTCCCACATCAAAAGGAGTCATCTTGGTTGCGTCGGCGTAAATCGCCGATAGGGTAGCAGGTTAAATGAAGGTGGATACTGTATAAATCATCCTTCTATGAACATGCTCGAACTCTAAAGTGAGAGCTATTGGCTTCGGTTTCTAAGAGTTAGATCTTTCTAAGGGCTGGATACTCCGTATGACGAACGAGAGATTTTCTACGCAAATCTTAATATAGAATCCACAAGGTACAAGAAAACTGAGGAAGGCCCAGAATAGGTCGAAGAAAATGAAAAGAAAAGGCAATCAGAGAAAAGCGGTCACCAGAAAACCTGTGGGTGAACAGAGAGCTATGGTAGTTTGGCCTCGTATAACGTCGTAAATCGTGATAAAACGACTTTCAAATCTTCTCGTTAGAAGAATCTAGGACTAAAAACGACTCAGGAACGACTTGGGACTAAAAACACCAGGTGTCTACCACACTATATGTGATTGTGGGAAGTTGTATTATGGCGTAACTAGACACATCATAATAAACGCCTGAAAAGGTATGAAAGGTGCATCAGGCTATTTCTCCCGGGAAATAAGCGGTGGCGGAACACAGCCTCGAGATTGGACAGTCGATCAATTTCGAAGGGGCCCGGCTTTTCTACCGCGCTGCAAGGTATTAGGAGCGGATCGTGAAGGGGGTTGTAAAGATCAACAGAAAAAGGAACAACATGAACGGAGGCCAAGGTTTTCAGCTAAATCGTGCGCGAAAACCAGCCCTTAAAATGACAAAAGATATAGCGTAGAAAAAGACCAATCACAAGCAACTTGAACCCATTCACAGAGTAGAAATAAGTGACACCCTCCTGACCAAAACATTCACCCTGAGGACGGTAGAGTACGCCATCGGAACGTCGGTGCCACTAATCACCCTCGCCCAGTCGGAAACCAGAGATTCTAAGCATTCGCTGGGAAGGCCTGAAACCACGCATAATATCGACTTATAATGTTAGTAAAGAAGACAGCTTTACTTCTTATTCTGCGCATTATAGAAATCTGGAAGTGGGAAGGAAGAGGATACTTTCCTGGAAGACGCGGAAATTTTTCACAGAAAGGCATTTCTCTCTTTTATACTGATATTATGGAAGTGAGGACCAGCATTCTGAAACCTGTTAGTAAAAATCTAAGCCTCGCTGGAAGATCTGTTTGTAATCAAGTCATCCATTACAAAATAAGTGAGGAACATACAGGACGAAATAACGTTTGAGTTGAGTTGAGATTAGTATAGTCGAATTAACAAGCGGTAAAACATAGGAGTTTTGAGGAGTATGCACGAGCTTCCAAGTGGCGATAAAAATGTCTTTTGATAAACTTGTGCTGCATTATATTTTTTCAGAAGAAAATGCGCGTCAGAATATAAGATTGTGAAACGAATAGAAGATAAGTGCATGATAATAGGTACTGGAAATATGTTAAAGATACATGAAATCCATATTTAAAAAAATGGAGACTTGAAAAAAGAAGGCAGTTATATTAGCAAGGTCAATGAATAAGATGCAAGCACTCCCCGTAGAATGTTACTTTGAGACTCAAAATCTTCTGCATTCACGCAGAATCGCAGCTGGCCTTAATAAATATTACAGCATTATCTCAGGTAGGAAAATATGTTCTCGCTACCATTATTACTCTCTCATAGTATAAAATCATAGGTTCCGTTCAAATTATTTATGATGTTAAAGGGAGTCTTGGAAATATCTTATTGTGCTTTTAAATATTTTCAACACACAAGTGTAAATTTTATTGAATTTATTTAATCACCTTCACCTTAGCTAAACAAGCAAAAACATAGCCATTTCCACTCATAATCCAGGATAAGAGGCTAGCAAATTTTAATATTGATGAGAAAACAGGAAAAAATACGAGTTGCTTTGATTTAAAACTTCATGTGAAATTTCCTTTAGCATCAAATAAATCTATATTGTTTATGACAATACTTCGAGAAAAATAGAATCCCTCAATCCGTTTAGATTTCAAATATTGCCCGGAATAAATTTTTTGCAGAATGCTTGCGTAGCTTTCACGTCCTCTAGTCTAAAAAATCTGAAGAAATTATGCAATGGACTTCCATTCTGCAGAAGATTTTCACGGGGGCTTCTCTTAGCTTTTGTAATTCGAAACAAATTAAAGTTCCATATTTTAGTTTATGCATTGGCTCGGGTGCTAATATCATGTTCATAGATACTTCCATCTTGAATAAACTAATGCCTACAGTCGGATACTGTCATGCTAAATGACAAAACTTGTTTGTTTATAGATTTATGTGGAATTTCTATACTTTAAATTCCATATTTCTATGGTTAAATTTCAATTCAGTGCTCTATTTTGCCACACACTGATACCTGATTTACAACCCCATCATTTAAGGAAAAATTTAAAGCGTCTTCATGAGAGAGGAGTAGGTCAAATTCTTACAATATTAATAACCACACCGATCAAGATTTTGACACATTATGGCGTATTTAGAGCCACCTAATAATAGCATAACGGAACGTGTTGAAACCTTTGTCGGCGTTGAAAAAAATGGAAACTTTTCGAGATCCTCTTTTTTGAAGACAGATGTTTATTATTCCTGCAAAGCTATATGCATCTATTGTATCTCTACTACATTTTCACTGTGACATTCTAAAGCTGTAAACCACTCAGATAAAGTTTTCTTTGATTCATGAATCCACATGAACGTCCAGTACAGAGATTCTAGGCAGGGTATCATTGCACTGTTGACCAAGATGCAGGAATTCGTGGATACTGGCTCCCTAGGATACGCTGGGATGGTCAGAATCCCATTCTACTGTCACCACAGAGACGTCGCGTTAAACCCTTCCGTCAGGCCCAGTCGAACAGCATTCATGTGCTCGCCGAATGCCCGTTGCGGTGGCCGAATTTGCGCGCTCTGTTCTGCTGACGCTCGCTCGGCAAGGGTGGCATACAATTTTCTGTCAGAAGCCGTTTTATAGACGGATACTCGGCTCCTTTTCACGCTACTGAATAGGCTCATTGTTGATTGCCATGGAATGGACAGAGTTTGAACTTTGCTAGAGGTAAGAGCAGTGGCGTAGCTAGAGCGTGTGCCGCCCGGGGCGGTCCTTGAGTTTGGCGCCCCCGGCCCGCGAAGAAATACATTTTGTACAGTGACACACTCTTTTAAGTTTTATATACGTTAACTAGTTTATGTACAATTATGATGTTATTTTCACATGCTCAAATGTATTATGCTTTAAATAAACACCCCACATTTTCACACTTTAGAGGTAACAGTGTTTAACAAAAAAGCAAAAATAGCATCGAGAGGAAAATAGTAAAAATTTGTACAAAATGATAATCATCTATAATTCCGAAATAAAAACTACAAATGTCTACAAAGAAATTTTTCTTGCCTTTTTGTTTGCAAATTCTTCAATGGCCCTGTCCAAATTTATTTTGTCTGTCATAACTGTTTCTCTATAGACGGTATGGCAAGATTTCTCTAACGCTAGGTGCTCATAGTCGATCCTAGGTAATTCTTGATCAGTTTTAGTTTTGAAAAGCTCCTCTCACAGGTAGCAACACTAACAGCAGTTGTGAGGAAAATTCTCAGCATTACATATTTCTACATTTGGAACCGAATTCCCAATGTTATACTTTTGAATAAACTGCAGAAGTTCAAGGGGGCCTTCTTTCCTCATCTTTATTCCTTCTTTAATATCAGCAACAGCAATAAAATGCTTTTAAAGTCTTTTTCTCTCACTAAGGAACTCCTCTTTATCAATGTCATCGTGATCGTGATCTGTTTGACATTTATATTCATCATCCAAAAGATTCGACGGGGTAAGAAAGGCATATTTCTCAGCAAGTGCATGCAGCTGTTGAAATCTCGAAGTTAATTCTTGGATCACTCTGTCCAGTGAAGAAAACATTTCTGTCCTTAGTTCTATGTCGTATGGTAATTAAGCATCCTGTGATCCTTCACCAAAAATTTTTTTCTTCTTTTTGGGTCGATACTGACGCTCCATGACTATTCCTAGATCGTTGCAAATTTCTTTGGCGTAGTTAAGACTATTATTCACTAGCTTGTCCCTGTTTTCAGATAGAAATATTTTTAATGCCCTGAGTTTTATATCATATTTTTGTATGGTCAATCCTTTGGTTTGGAGATAAGTCTGTCTCGTTAATTTCTAGAAGGCCGGGTCCCCACAGGCCAAGAAAGCACAAAAAGGAAAATTATTGCAAGTAAAACACCATAATCTGCCCTTGTAGTTGTATCTTCTGCATCACTAGTTAAAATTTCTTGGGGACTTAAGATTTTTGAGTAATGTTTCCTTACAACACTTACAGCTTCTCCGCTCGCACCCAACCGAGTTTCTATTATGCGCTGCACATTTTGACCATTGACTGAGGTTAGAACTTCCCAGCGATGTGTTGATGAAGAAAAAATACAAACAAACGTTCCACGCATCCAAAAAAGGTAACACAATTCACACCAACAGAAGCTGCATGAACACCTGCCAAATTCAGCGAGTGATTTGTACAAGCGACAAATTCTGCTTTTTTATTAATTTCCTTGATGCGTTTCTGAACACCAGTATGCAGACCAGCCATCACCGCAGCGTTATCATATGCTTGCCCTCTACAATTTTGGATATCAATTCCGTCTTTCTCTAATTTTTCTAAAATCATCGTTGAAATATTTTCGGCAGTTTTACCCTTCGTTTCAATGAAATCGACAAATGATTCCACAACCTTTACTTCATCTCCATCGATCACAACATAGCGTCAAACTTGGCTCGTTTGATCCTTATGTGAAATATCAGCAGCTCTGTCAAATATCATGGAAAAGTACTTGGCTTTTTTTAGATTATGGATGATTTTGCTTCTTACGTTTTCTCCCAAAATTTCTATAAACTCCTTCTGAGTAGTAGGAGACAGACAGGTTGTAGCAAACTTTTTTCCCAGCTGGATTCTCAGAAGATGTTCACGTAGCACTGGATCATATTTCGCCAAAAAATGCGCTAGCTCTAAAAAATTTCCTCTACCTTCTGTTGCTTTAAGTTCAACATCACACTCGTTTTTCTTATGATTGACTCCTTCTCGATGGCCTCGTAAAGCCATATTCTGTTTAGCTAGGAATCTAATAATATCAAGCAATCTTGTAAGGATTGCCTTCCACTTCTTCACCTGGCTTTCAACAACTTCTTGTTATTTTTTTATTAATTGTTGCTCCACCAGTAATCCTAATTTCCAATTCCTTCCATAGCGTTAAGTTTCTAACGTGATCTACACTGGACTCATGGTCGGAAATTCAAGGATTCAGGTTCCACCATATGTTGATTTCGTCCTCAGAATTAAATTTTGAGTTAATTCTTTCTGAAAACAGTTTGCAACAAAAGCAGTAAAGAGCTTCCTTGGAAGAGGAGTACACAATCCAAGATCTCAATATTTTTTCGCCATTAGTCAGAGTTTTAAAAAACCACTCGCGAGTTAGTTTTCTAGTTTGTCCTTTGGTTGACACATCTTGACGAATTACTTCACCAAAATTATTATCTAGATTTTGAACCACCCCGACAGTCGCCGCCAAGGTCATTCGCGAGGGCGGTCCCCTTAGCAGCACGTATCAGTGTTGCCAAGTGTGCCCATCAAAATTAAAACGAGTAATAAAAGAGAAACACAGAGATGTCTCCCAAACCATATCACGTCATTCTCATTCAAGTCTCACTCAACACAAAGAGTGAAATGATTGAATAATATATGAACTATACAATGAATGCTTCCTTCATTGCGCGAACATAGTTAATCGTCCAAATGATATCATCATCTTCTCCATCCGAATAGATCGTCTTGATATTTGTATAAAACACCAAGTCTAAATTTGAACAGTCGCTCTGAGAGCATCTCCCATCTTAGTTGCTGCAGAAGGCTTGTAAAACTAATTGAACTATATTATTGACTTTTAACATATCAAGCTGAAAACTAGCTTCATAGTTTAATATGATATCAGTACCACTTTTATTGACTCGTTCATCTGAAAATAGGGCGATAGTCTGTTAAAAATATAAAATACTTGTCTTTTAGAGAAAAATTCATACAGCATGTTAATAAAAGATAAAAAAATTAGATCTAAGTAATGACTGATGAAGCTTAATATCACAAGATTTGTGATACAAGTGACATGCCACAAATTCTACTCTGTTTTGACTAATAAAACATAAAGAAATAACTCAGTGTAGCAAAAGAATGCTTCAATGAATTAAAAATTTAATAGTATAATAGCCTTCTTCAGACCCCACAGTGCCGCCCCCTTAAAAGTGCGCGCCCGGGGCGGACCGCCCCCCCCCCCCCGCCTCTCCCGCCCCTCTAGCTACGCTGCTGGGTAAGAGGACCAGAATACCACTCGCACTAAGCATCTCCACTCTGTGGCCGACAGCTACATAGCTCCTCGACTCTCTTTTTTATTTCCTTCGAGTTTACAGGTCTGATCACATTACGAGGCAACCAACGACCAAGATTCTTTGCTCTATTAAGGAGCTACGTGATAGACAGAACAATAGCATAAGTGTTTTTTGGGTATAGGGTGCATCCCAGTTCCGGAATTTGCCTGCATGTAAAGTGGGCGCCGAAGAGCGCATAACTTGTCGTACCATCCCGTAGTCGAATTATTTCATGATTCATACCACTGATTTCCCTAGAAGTTTTTCACAGAAAATTTTCAAAGTAAAATGACCACCGATGGGACGCCAACCACAGCATTTGATGGCAAATAATAGTCATTTATCAAATTTGGAAATGTTGCTTAATCTCAAAATTATTCCGTGAGATTCAGAATGAACAGGAATATTTATTCATGACGGGAAAAGTAACCGTGACATTAATTCCAATGTTACTAGTATTTTTTTATTCTCTGGATACTAGTTCACGCATGTTTAATCAGAGCCTCGATATTTAAAAAAAATATACTCTTCTAAAAACTAATTATCTTTTCTTCACGGTTTTAACATTAAAAAAACTATACTTTTCAACGATTAACACATTTCCTTCATTTAGACTAAAGCAAGTACACCGTTTTCACGTTACTAAACGTAACGTACGGGACTAAAGCAAATTAAATGTATATTCCATATTGATTGAGTTAGACAATTAGACTTACTTTTTTAAAAATTCATCGACTCTATTACTTACCTCTCTTCACCTGTTTTTCTGAAAAAAACAAAAACTTTCCTTTTTGAAATAAACCATCTGCTAACCTTCACTGTAGGATTTTCTTCCTCTCAAGGCATTCAGATCTGGAAATTTGCGAGCCACAGGGGCTACAGTGCCATTTAGTGATTTTCCAGGTCATCCTTCTAATTGAATCCTGAAAGTAGAATAAATAACTAATTATGTTAGAATTAAAAAATGCATTTAACTATGAGATAAACTGATCAATCAACAGTTCAAAAAAATATGATTTTCTCCGACATAGTTTTAACGTCATCATTCAATAATATTTATTTATACTTACTTATAGTCAAATGAAACAAAGGTAGAATAAGTGGTATAATTCATTGCGTTGATTTTGTGTGCATTGCGGAAGAAAGCGGAGACCCATTTTTAGCTTATCATGAGTGGCCACGTTGACAGAGCATTCAAAAATTTCATTGGATAATTATTCTTGGATAACTATTCCAGTTTTTTACCCTAAACGCTGGCATTGAATTGGCAAGACACTCATTGCCAAGAGCTGTATGATATTATCAACTCATTCAAACTTCCTGACTACTTCATACAAATCTGATTGAATATTCTTCAGTAAAATTCCATTTTCGATGATCGATCATACACTCAATGGATGAACGTATCTGTTCTCACTTATACAACCGTCATATAACTCATAGACTTCTTTCACTCAGTCACTCAAAAAACGTAAAACTTGGACCTCGACTATATTTTGGAAAGCTAAAGCAAATACCAGCGCGTTTGACTTAATGCTGTGAGACACCAAGAAGCAATTATACTGAGAATTCCGTTCATATCCTATAAAACTTTCCATAGTTCACTTTCAATTACGGCGCATACCATAAACGAACTGATATTCAATAAAAATTACGTCCGAACAAATGATAAACCTACTTTTTCAATTCTACAAATATTTTATCAATTGAGGGTAAGCATAAAAATACTTGAGAGAACATGCGAATTTTATCAGCCGAAGTAGACTCGCTAAAATGCGGTTTCGGTTCATATATGCCTTGGGTTCTCAAACATTTGTTATCTAGATTTCAAACTGAATTAACTGATAAACTTTTAGTGAGTTTCAGGAGTTTTCCTTCGTGAATAATTCAGCGGGAAACTCCCAGGGCGATTGAAATTCCATTTTAGCGCATTAAAATGAGTTTAAAATTCCATCCAGCAACCAAGGTACGCCGTGTAATTGAACGAGTTTTGAGTGGCTATAACAAATTATTCAGATTAACTAGCAGTTCTTTTTTCAAGTAAAAAAAAAGTGAATTAATGAGGAAAACCCTTACCATAGGGCAAAGAAATGAGTGAAAAACCGTGAAAATTGCTCCCATTCGTTTGCCAATTATTTCCATTGGGTGGGAAAACCCTCTGTGAAAAATAATTAATAGGGAACTCTAACAGTCCTCTACGATGCCCAAAGACCAGGATTTCTAAGCCCTCAGGACGATTTTTTCTTCAATGCGCATTATTTATGCCGCTCAATTTATTCACAGTTAGTTGAAATTGATCTGCTGAAATCATCCCATTGCCGAATTCAGTTCTTAGAAAAATGTAATATAGCAATAATATTATGTGCCATTTTCCATTTATTTTCTCATTTTTCCAAAACATTGAGAGAATGTTTCGGAACTTTTCTTACTAATAACGTTTCGGAACGGAAATGTCACAAATAATAAGCACACAGCCAACGTATTCCTTGAACTCAAAGGTATTGTAAAGAATTTTCCTTTATTTAATTTTTTCACTATTGGCAATATATTGATCCTGAAAAATGAGTTTTTCCTGTGACATTTGACATTTACGTGACTAAAGAACAGTGGGTACATAACAATGAAGATGCCGCTATTGATGGTAAGAATGTTTTATACCTAAAATTGAGCAATAAAATATCTATTTGTATTTTACCACACTCTCATTTGAAACTACAAAAATGTATGTTTTGCAATATGGAAAGGTATCTCGCCTCCTACGAAGCTTTTATCTCTGCTTGCCAATTATTAAACGATACGTGTTATTTAACAAAAACTGAAAGGAATAATTATCTAGAGCATAGATATTTCTCATGTCTTGAAAATTATCTGTAGTTGTAGTGCAGTCGTCAGTTTTTCTACCCCTCTAATTAACACTGCACTTAAGTAAGAGTTTTTTTAACGCGGACCGAACCAATTTCATTCTCTTGAGCCCTTCCGATTCCTCCACCTTCACTGCATAAACCCCTCCGTCCCGCCGAATGTAGGTTCGTATAAATAATACGAGAATGACAGAAAAAACCCCGAAATTGGACGGGGTTGACGCCTAACCTTTTAATATGGTGTGCCCCGGCATATTCATACGTCACGCGCTCTCTACCCCGTCAGATGTCAGCATATGGGCCCGGGCGCAATGGTGCCTCGATAATGAACGCCCCTCCACCCCTTACGTCACATTGTGTATGTGCTGGAATGAATGCATCCATTCCAGGGCCGGCTGCCTTCTCCCGCCCCCCCTTCTCGATTCTCTCACATTCTATTTCCACACGCGCCTAAACCCGTCAAACACCGCGTCCTCAATAAAATCCTTTTGTGAATCGGTTGTCACCAAGGCCCGCGCTTTCTGCCCGTGACGTATCTTTCCCGGTGACAGTGAGTCACCGATCTTTTTCGTTTTCTTTTTGTTTTGTCCGCGGAAACGCAAAAGCGAAAGAGAGAGGTGGGAAAAAAAACGCCGGCAGCATATTTGCCTCACCCCCAGTTTTTATTATTTTTTCTTTCTATTCACTCCGCACATTTGCGAGACCGAGGAGACGTATCGCTCTCAGAAGCCCTAGCGATGCGTCGGAAGCTCTCCGGACGTGATTGAGGTGAGTTATTCGAAGTGACTGCCAGGAATCACGGCATGTGAAATGATTCACCAGCTGAGAGCAGCGCGGACGCGTGATTAAAGAGACAAGAGGTCATAGTTGAGATGACACGGGTTTTGGCGTTTCCATTGCGTGAATACTATTTGTTTGATTAAATAAGCACCTCACAATCGCATTGAGTCGACTGTAAGTTCTGATAGAGGCACACAATTCAGCACCAGATATGCTTACAGATCTTTTAAAAGCAATTAGCATTGACTTTGAGATTTTAGTGCTTTAGCTTTTCATAAAAATACTTCCTCAATTCTTCTAAAGAATTAGTCTAGGGAAATGAATATTATCGCTCTTTTCAACGTTTCACAGATTTATTCCTGCATCATCAGGGCTAGAGAATAACTACTGACATGAGTTCATGAACGGGGTATTTATGATCAAAGCAGGCTGAGTATAGTTTTAATAAATGAATAGCAACCTCATTTATTACTATTAAAACTGTAAACATAAATTTATAATAAAATAAAAAACCGCATTGAATTTCGAATTTTGTCTCGTACGCAGTGAGGTTGTACTTCAACAATTCATTGTAAAGGATCGACAACGGCTCCACGCCCAGATATCGCTCTCACGACCAATTTCGTTTCCTTTTTAATCCAATTCGTGTATTCTCCGCCGAGAAACTAAATATGGTGTATAACACCTTCGAAGCATATTTCTATCCCTACAAACACATAGGAATATTTTCCGATTATTTCTGCTACGCTCTAAATACGAATGTGGTTTTGAAGGATTTATCTCAAAGGTTTTTGACGAGCATGACGAAAAATTAACTTAGTATATTCCACACTTAAAATTTTATTTCCACCCCAGGTTTCGACTGAACATCAATCATTATCAAGGTACATTTAAATCACATGCGAGTAAATATGTAGAGATAAGACGGGGGTGTGAAGTGAAGGTGGTTAATTAATGTCAGAGACGTGCTTCACGGTCGGTTTCGGTCAATAGGAGGTGAGAGGGAATGGTACAGATAATAAAGGGGAATAGGAAGGAAAAATACATTCATTGAGAAGTACATTTATATTGGTAGCAGCTGTAACAATTTAAAATTGTTCAAGGAAGTCCAATTTTGCCCCTTTTCTCTCAATGCGGAGGACTTCAGGCACAAAATCACTTTCACGTGCCTCCTCTATAATATGTAAACCATTTTAGTGCGAAATATTCTAAGTTAACTTTTCGTCATGTCTGCGACAATCGTTCACAAGGTTTCATCTTCAACTATCAATGTTTTTAACGGGGTTAGAGAAAGTCGCTATTATAGCGTTTAGTGTCCCAGCGATCTGCAACGGCTCATACAATGGTTTTCTTTAAAGATAGCAATGAACGCTAACTTCGACTAATCGCTGAAACATTAAATGCTTAAGTTAGACCGTTTAAACTTCCTTAAGGTATAAGATGAGACCGAGAGTGCATTGCAAATTAGACGCTGTTCGTGTGGTAAAGGAAGTAACTGGTGCTACACATACAAGAGGGAGCGAATTCTTTAGAGCTTCAGTTGGTCGTAAAATGATCTCCTCCCGTGATGGAGCTTGACAAAGACACTTATTAAAGACTAAATAGTCAATTTATAGGATATTTATAAATAGACTTTAACGTCTTGATATGTTTTTAAGAATGCTTATTTGGTTTTTACGGTTGATACCACAGACGGTGTCTCGCGGTTTTTTAATTATAGCGGGTGCTTTCCCGTATTATGCCATAGATTAAAATATTGTCAATAGTACCCACGGTGTCAGATGGCCGTAGCAGAGAAAAATTGACTTCTTCACAGTTTTCAAGTGACATCTTTAGCTCTTCTACCCGTCCAATAGGTTTTGGAAGAAGCGCGCAGGAAATATATGAGAAGAAATAGAGAAGAGTATCCCAGAAAATGTGTCAGTGAATAGATTATAGGAAATATTTTCAATTGCATCTCTTTCCATCTGCTCCCTTTATTTTCTGCCAAGGAAAACTCCTTAAAAAAAGCTAATCTGCTGGAAAGTGTCTCGAAACTAAATGCCTAAATTCTAATATTGGGAGTATCAGAAGCACAAAGTTGAAGATACTGCAATTTATATTTCAGTGATTAGGAGTAATTTTGTATTTTTTTCCTCGCACAATTTTTATCATATATCACTTTCACTTGTAAAGTTATTGATTAACTAAAATATTGCGTCATCCATATTTTAAAACCATAATATTACCATATAAAACATACCATATAAACCATATTCACTAAACATTCACTGCTAAACAGAAACTATGAGAAAAATAAGACCGTTCATTCGAAAAATAAGTCGTTCAGGAAAACGCTCAAAAACCATTAGTTCTGACATTAAGTTCCCTTTTAATACAAGTTTAATTCTACTCTTTGTAATAACTATTAAATATTTGAGTATAATTTCATGCATTAACACCCTATTTTGCTTACCAGTCGTCAATGGGGTGTGTTACAGTTACCACAGCCATCGGAAACGTTTCGCAGTTTTGTTAAGATTTCAGCGGAAATTGCCACCGTCCATCAAGACGGCTGACTATGCCATGTATGAATAATCTCATGAGAGAGTGTTGAAGAACTTGGGAGAAGATGAAAAGGAGAGGTAATAGATGAAGTCGTATTCATAGCATTTAAAGAGATAACGTCGACTTGTATTGCTAACTACATAGGAAGCCAGGTGGACTGGGCGCACCTTGACCTAATGCCCAAATGTTCTAAGCAAGTACATGGCAAATTCAATAGTTTCAGCATTAACTTTGTAAAACTTTTCCACAATGCTTAGTAATTAACAAAACTTTGTAACTTTTAAGGAGAATATTTATCGAATTATTATTTATTTATAATAGTCGACATCATCAGGTCTGTCACCTTGACGATGTCGACTATTGGACGAAACCGGTTGCCCAATAAATATTCTACGAAAAACTTGCCAAGTTTAGTTTATTCCCGAGCAATTACATGGAATTTGAGGTATGAATAAATTATTTGTCAGTTTTTTATGTACGGCTCCTAGAAATATTGATAATTTTGGAACAAAGGCGAGAAAATATAACGAATATTGCGAGATAGATTAATAACTTCATCCACATAATCATTTGATGATCAACCCATTGTATTTCGGATTCTTAGAGGAAGACCACGTTGGATGAATATAGGATTTCGTTCATTCCTGGGTTATAATTAAAGTGTTATCCTGAAACTTCGATGACTACTTCCACTATTGTTCCTTGAGCAATGATTGTTGGATAATACCCATCCGATTTCAAGGCAATTGGGACCACTTGACAATAGAGGACGGATCCGGATGAAGACAAAAAACTTTTTTCCCGCGACACCACCACTTTCTCAGCGAGGTATAAAAACCTGCGCTCTACAATAATAAGAGGAAAAAAGTAAAATTGCCGTCCTTCTCTTATAAGTCACTCGATCTAGCGGGATAATATGTAAGGCGGCGAAAATTGCCCAACAATCAAAGTCCTGAAGTTAATTGTGATGACAGTAATCGAAACGAAAGCCTGACCAAGTGACTTCAACAAAAAGTAGATACCGGTGAGTATAGGCCTAGTAAAATATGTGGTAAGAAAAAACTATTGCTGAAATAAAAAATAATTGGCCATGAATAGAGAGAAGTGATGCGGTACAGCCGACTGAATCTAGGATTTAAACGGAGATTAGGCAGTTGTGGTGGATTTAGTACTTAATACTCGACATAAAGGCCCAGGTTCCAATTTCAGCAGATCAGTAAGTCTCCAGAGGAATCTGTCTGGTCAAAGCCATTTCAAAAGTCACACTCCGTCCATCGGATGAGACGTTAAAATTTAGTCCTTTTGGCCCCATTCTTAAAAATCAATCGCCAATACCAAATCAGGTTTCTATGACACGTAACTTGTTCTTCTTTAAAAAAAAAATGCGAAACATTATGGAATGTTAAGGAAATCACACCTCACCTCCATTCCTTGAATAACCCGTCTTTTACCTTTCAACCCGCCCAGCGTTCTTGAAGCTGATGTCCTAAGATAACCTATCCAAGTACCAAACCAACTAGGATTGAAATGATGATGAGATTGTCTCCCTAATTTCAGTCTGCCATCTCGACGTTCCCAGTCTGCTACTCCAATGGAGGAAAAATAGCAGCCATATAAAAAAATCGATCAAGTTTTTAAAACACGTGATGCGAGACGGATACACATATGTATTTCAAACGTATTTGCTCATGCACGAGAGTGCAATGGGGTGAATATAGGTTGGCATGCATGCATTTCTCCGCGAGGCGAAAAAGGAGCGCTGTTCCCTCTCGTTTGTTTCCATGGTAACTCGACCGGCTGCTCCATTTTCCCGCGCACTCGAGGTAACTGCTGACGCGCTAACTCCATTGGTATGGGCCGGAGTAATGGGACACCCTCTCCTAGTGCATTGTGGGGAGGTTGAAGTGAAACGAACCGCCAGCGATCCGGCATTCCCAAAAGGTTCCCGAAAAATAAAAAAAAAGCTTTAGGGCTGAAAGAAAGGGAGAAAAACCCATAGATTTAAGAATAGAATAGAAGAAGCCTGTAGACCCGATAGATAGCAGACCATTATAATGGGCCACCAGAACGGCTCAAATGAGCAGTCACTACGACAAAAATATAAGTATTAGTATCGGCAGTATCTCTCCTCCGTGATTATTTATCCATGAAGATGCGGAATTGAAATAAATTATTTAAAATCACTGCATCATTTATGACATTAATGGACAAGCTGCAAGCAAAATTTACAGGATGTTTCTGCATGTTAGATGGATAATTTTTCGCAAAAAAAGACATTTTTAGCAAAAATCCTGAGCTCTCGTGTGTCAAGACGCCTACTGCTCTATTCTATAAACCATGGGTCAAGCAGTAACAGCTCGTTTAGTTTTCCATCATAAAGTTGGAATAGTCCGAAATATCTGAAAAATGGATTTATCTGTAACTATATTTTGCCTGCCATATGAAATTTATCACAGCTCAATATCATTTGGAATTAATGATTTAATTTATAGTTTTAAAATTACAGATATTATATCATTGCTTAAGAGAGAAAACCAGGAGTCTGCAAGAACTATTTTACTTGGCCTTTTTAGGAAAAATACGTCGTATTTCTCGTACCAATCAGATGGAAAGCGGAAGTTGGCAGAGTGTTGAGCTCCAATGGAAACACAAATACCATATATGATGGGGAGCAGCCTGCTAAATGATTGTTCTTTGCACCTCCTGAAATCATTTTGTCTCTTCAGAGACATGTAGTATAATTTTAATTCCATAAATAATTACAACAATTATTTGTTTGTTAATTGTTAATTAACAAAAAATTGTTAATTATATTCCAAGGTAATATTTATATTGTATATGCGCCCAGGATTCAGCGACACCCTGTATTTCTATCAATGGGTTGAAGCAAAAAGGAGGAGCTTGACGGAAAAGTAAAAAATAAAATCAATTTGCCCTGGAAAGAGAGAGGAGTGAAATACTAAAGTGTCGTATGCACGAGTGAACTGGAGAGCATTGATACTTATTGATGGGGTCGCCTCATGCGCCCCGCTAGGTTAGAAAGCTCCGCGCGCGTAGAACAAAAGACTGCTCCATCAAATGCATCTCCTGCAAACGCGGGGAGAGGCAACGAATAAGGGCAATGGCAGAGGGTGAGTGGATGAGTGATAGGGCATGGGTGGATTTCGAAGCTCTCACCCTTTCTGCATCGGTGGGCCTCGCAAATTCCAACCGTAGGGTTCACAAGGTTGGCGCGGAAGAATTTCAGTGATTCGTCAGACGAGACACACTGAAAAGAGGGTCACTTCCAATTTTTTTTTTTACATTTTCAGACGAATTCAAACGGGCTGGAAAGTGCTCGAGTTGACCTAATGCCATAGTTTTCACGGATCGGCGAAATTTTTGAAGGCACAATGAAGTGTATTGCTCCGAAACAATGCAAAAAACTGAACGCTCGAGCTTTTTCTAACAGATACACCGTGAATGACAAGAACTAACCATAATATTTGGAGAAAGATGTGAGAAACCAATATTATGAATGAAAAAATAAAAATATAATTTGCTAAAATTGTTGCTATGTTAAATTATGGGGTCCTGAAAAGTCCAAGAATTATGATATGCTATGCCAATTAAATTTCAGTTTTATAGCAGTATATAGCAAAAATAATTATTAAAAATATTAAAGATCATATTTTTTCTCCAATTTACTTCGAATCTTAACGCAAAACTCTAACATATGCATAAATGTTCTTGCTTAGATATATGCTCTCAGTGTTACATGATAATTATTAAAACTTACGGCTGCTATCCTTATGGGTTTATACTGTTATGAGAGAGAAACAAAACTTGAGTAGGTTACTTATGAAGTTGGATACCGGTTTTTATATTTTCAATCCATTCCATTCACATATTTGACAGCATCGATCGAACTGCACAGGGGTATTAGATAAATCATTGCTTCGAATCAAGGCTGTATTCCTAAAAATACGGCATGTTCTCAATTGACAGGTTTAAAATATGCCATAGAGTGCGAAATTGAAATGAAATTGAAAAGAAAATGAGGATGGGAAAATTAGAAATTTCTGTGAATCGCCAAGTCATAAACTGACAAGCCTGCATCCTGAAACCACAGGTTTACATTAGGGAACTGTATTATGCAAGCATTTTCTTATATAGTGTACATACCATTTCTTGGTCATAGGTAGTCGTATGAATACAAGGTAAACTCACATCGTAGCTCATCTTCCTAAAACGGGGTTGTTACAGAATGTGTGAGTAATTGAAATCAGCGAATCTGAGAAGGGGCCAAAATAAAAGATTCACTTGGATACAATTATTAGTTAACTAAGAAAAATACGCTCTTCAGGAATGAAGCAAATGAAAAGTAGGGAATATAAGGTGAAAAATAGAGTAAACATGGGAATAGTGTTAGATAGTGACATAAAAAACTTCCCGGTTCCACCTATACATATATATATATACATACATACATACACAACTACATACTATATTCTCTCTCCTTTATGTCCCAAATGTTCTCTCGCCTCTATATGAGAAGACAAAATTATATGAGATGATATTGTTACATGTTACTTGTTCACTATAATCATTTGCTGTTTTTCTGTCATATAAAATATTCGTTTGTTTGCTTTTCATTTTTTCTTATTAATAGATATTATAGATTGTACATTTTTGTTTTAACATAATATTTCGATTATTGATATTGAGACTGTTTTTTCATTTTTATTTACCTCGCTCATTGTATATCTCTCTGCTGACTTGAAAGTTGTTTGTTTGTTTTCCTTTTTTTGTATGGCTTTGTATTTTGCCTTTGTATTCCACTCCTCATGGAGGCATGTAAACTAATTCAATGTCCTAAGGGACTTTTTCCCAGGTCAATAAAACTGTTTTCTATTCTATTCTATATAAAATGTTTTCACATCATGATGCTGAGCGAATATCATTTTGACTCTAAAAACCTCAATATATCGTCCTCTTTCCGTTAAACTGATGGTTGTTTAGGATGATGAAATAGTCTCTGTCGTTATTCAGTCGGATAATATACTTTTCTGAACTTTTATTGACATTGACAGTGATGGAAGAATACTATTGTTTACAAAGTTATAGCACGAGCTTGAAAACAGTCACTCTTCCACCCAAGTATTTTGTTGCATTCTTTCAAACGTTGGAATATGATAAGTGCTTTTGCCGATGAGCATGAGAAAATAGAATTTGATTCAGAGAAACTTTGATCACGGTTAAAAAAGAAAATACGCAGATAATGTACTATCGTGAACTCACTTTAATTTTGGCTGAAAGATATACCATAATCTAATTAAATGGAATGGACTGCCTTTATCGAAAAAAAAATATTTTTATATCTCCGAACAGTCGTAAGGTTGGTATATAATCACATTAAGAAAGTTTCTAAGGCGTAGAGAAAATATATTTATAAAAAAATGAAGCATAAAGTTTCTTTAGCTCTTAAGAAGGCGACTATTTTTAGAGAATTTCCATAATGAAATATTATGTATATCTGTGGGGCGGATATAACGAATACAAATAGAACCTTTGAAGAAAAGCCTTGAAGCCGTTCACTTTTGGAGGGAGAAAGAACTGAACAATAGCTGAGCTCCGAATGATGACTTCATATCAGAAATACCTTAGAGAGTGCTAAACATGGAACTTTTAGAATATGAAAACACCATGATGATAAGTAAATAGGAATGACCTAGTGAGAACTATACATCCATAATGTCCATTAGCATGCTTAGACAGCATATATTAAATAAATAATGGACGGACTATAGATACATGGACTAAAGTACACAGATATGACTTTTTAATTTAAATAAGTAGATTTCGAGACTGATGCTGATTTGAATGAGGCCTATACAACGTTGATCTCATTACGAATTCCTACAGATTCCGATACCATTTGCATATTTCTCCTTTGTAAAATATTATTATTTCATCACAATATAAAAGAAAATAGTGATATATGAGTTCTGAAACTGTATCGTGTCATAAATAAGAAAAGTACAAAATTGTTTTACTTTTCATTATTGATATTCACTAAAAAGTACCGTAGTTACGCATAATTGCAGATTACTCAAGATCAACACTATAGCAAGTGTACACTATAGCAAGTATGATCAATCGGCTCATTACATTTTCAGTGTATCAAAGGAATCAAAAAATGCCATTTTAATGGATAAATGTGAATAAAAGTGAGATAGATGGAAAATTTGAAGGAAAAGGACAGTTCAATCCTATTGCAGAGAACTTCGCTAATTGTGAAAAAAATAGAACACAATATGGAAATAACGTAGACTTCACTTGTGGTAACAGACGCATTTTTTCCATTTGCCTCGTATTGGATAAAACAAAAAGAATCAAGAGCTTTACCTCGATGAGTATTAGGCTACCATACATGAACACCAAATAAGGTCAATATTAATGAACACAAACTCCACGGAAGAAAATTGAAGTCACTGTTATTAATAAAGTTAATACGGAACGCTCTGATGAGAAATAGTTCTACTGCTGGAGACAACTGTAAAAGGATCGATGGGTGATGAAAATAAAAGTAGAAAACTAATTCATAGGGAAAGTCAGCTTTATAGATTACGGAGAAAGGACATTGCCGGTTAACAAAGGGGTTTGTTGCAAATTAATTAACACCTGTGTCACTTTATCTTAGTTGTAACCGTGTTCAAATGAAAATTATACTAAATTTTTATGTTTGATATTTAATAAAATAGTGGCGGATTTCAAATGTGACAAGCACCACTAACAAGAAATCATTATAGAAAGTGAATTAATGAGCTCATAAAATCAACCGAAAGCGTTAAATTAGTGTTGAACACGCCGTGTTGCCATCTTTGTATCAGGATGCGGTAAAATATATTTTCTCTATTCATTAACAATAACCGGTGAAGAGATGATCACTGGCTTTTCGTTTCTACAAATTGAGTGAGGAAACTATGGTGCATCATGTAAGCCAGAAAATACGGCTATAAATCTCGTATACAGTCATGGTGCAGGCTCTTCGTATATTGGGCGAATATTTTTGCACTGTCACGAGTATTGAGGCTCCGTTTTTTTTTAAGATGTCTACTGATCAAATCTATGTATCACCGATTACAGTTAGCGATTCCTTTTACTTGCAGTTAATTTATATAAAACTGATAGTTTTAAATATAAAAATAAAATCGGTGAAGTATATATCCTCTCGCGTTCTTAAAATCAATTGCACTGAATATGCTTGCCGATGATTTGACGTCAAAGATTAGACTTACTAGCACTATACACCACTATTTTCCGTTTTTAATTCATTCATATATCGACAATTATCCAAAAAAATGCGTATTTACTGGTGACATATATATATTTCCTTCCTCTCTCACCGTTTTTCGTTATTCCTAGAGAACCATTTATACGATTTCCCATGGTGATAGTCAAATACTTGTTCCCAAATTCTCAAACATTTTATCAGCGACATGTGCTCAACAAGGGTCAACGTAGGAGGTAAATTAGAAACCAGTCACGGAATCTACAACCAATTTCAAAACACTCGAAACTATCCATGGGTAAAATGCATAAGGCTCATACATATTAATGATGAAACAATGATCAATCACCTCTCGCAACGCCAATGCTGACAAAATTGCGTATGCATTACGACGATCTCTCCCAATTACGGGCTTGATTCAAAGCAGGCCACAAAAGGAGCACTCATTGAGGCCACTTCGGAAAGAAATAAAAGGCATGCTCGAGTCAAGGGCAGTATTTGTATTAAAACTCAAAGTTAATTTCGATACGTAATCGTAATGTGAATCCATCTCCATCCGACTTCTTCCTTTAAGAAGATGCCTTTTTCATTATAGCTTAGAACTTGTTTCAATAATCACACAGGAAATTTTATAGTTTGCTAATTAAATTTCCATCTCTACCTGACTTCCTAACGCATCTTGAACTGCCAAAAATTATAAGGGACTATTATCCCAATATAAATATCCCGAAATAAATATCCTGAAATAATATCCTGAAAGCAGAAAAGCAGACGCGACAAGGGTACCCGTTTAAATCGCGCCTTGTTCATTAGACATTTACGTGGTTTACCTACACTTTCTATGCAGTCACTCCTAGGAAAAAATATGCCAGGATATTCGTTTTATATGTACTAAATGCCATCAAAATAATCGTTTGAACAAAAATTTCGTTAATGTTGTCAAGTGAGGATGGGAAGTTTCCTGAAAAACCTCACTTTGATTCCGAGCTTTCGAAATAAAAAGCAAGTGCAATAAACTCCGTCATTCATAGAGGCTTAGAAATATAGACCACCACACCAACAAATTTTAGTAAATTATTGGAATATTCTTATCATTATCAATTATTTCTCGGACACACGTACGTTTACCTCAAGTGATAATCCACGGTTATCATCGGCATGCATCTTTCTCTTTTCAAACTATGGGATTGGTGTTGTATCTCAAATACTTGCTGTGCGTTCTCGAAGTCCTAGCTTGAATTTATTGTTAGTGGTTATTTTTTATGAGAAATCTAGATCACTTTTTGAAAGCAATGTGGCGAGGAATTATAACGCAGTATTTTAACCTGTGGATAACTCAAAGAGAGTTTTTTTTTCAAAGTATTGAAGGAAGCACATCGGTCATGATCGATATACATGAGTACACTTAAGTGCGGACAAATTACGACGAATGGAACGACGTAAGCAGGCGGAGCATTCGGAAGCCTGTCATGAAGTAGCATTCCGAATGTACAAAGAGGTTGCGGTTGAACTATTTGTTCACAGAAATTAAATTCATTTGAACAAGCGTAAAATAGAAGCACTAAGTAATAAAATATCTCACATAATCTTCGAAATCCATATATTTGACGTTTATATAAAAATCAATACCAAAGGCCGAGTTAATTCATCTATATAGTGAGCATTAAATCTGTTCACAATCAATTTCGTATTGACCTGCCTATCAGGCTGGGTAAATAAGGAACAGAAATGACGCGCGATGCTGCTTTGCGGAGTGGGAAATGCAGGAATTCAAATAGAAAATTCCCGTAAAAAAGCTGATTATTTAAAGTTGTCCATATCTGATTTATTCACAAAAGTTGCGAGAGTGCTGAAAAGGAGCGGGAAAGTTAATGCTGAATCCACTCGACTATTTTTTTTTTATTTCCCGGATTATACTGCCTTCACCGTTCCGCTCACTGGCCGTATTTGGGCAATCAACTCTTTTGTCCAGCCTCACCAACTACCAGCGAACACTGAGTGCGTTTCCTTCTCTACAGAACGCATTTGGCTCCAGAATGCAGTCCACGGAAGTAGTCAAGCTGTATATCTAGGTTATTTGGGAGTTTTAAATTACTTTATGTGCAATTATTCGACCTTCATTTCTTCCAATGATACTCTTTTCCACGATCTATCAAATACTCCAATAAACCGTGGACCATTAACCGGGAATGTAATGGATACCGATTTACTAAACCACTCGCGAATGGCAACAGCCACTTCAGCACAACACTTCCTGACACCGTGATTTTTTTAGAAATTTGTTTAAATAGACCTCAAACATATCTCCAACCTTTGAAAAATTACACCTGTTAATTCATTCCTCCTATATCATTCAGTTGATGGCATCGGTGAGTACCAGTGCTCAGAGTCCTCTACATGACACCAACCAACATTGCTGTGTATTTGGCGCAATTTGCAAGACTCTGCTAGCGCTGAGTTTCGGGCCGGAGAGAATCGAAACGGTATTTTAGTGACGTTAAATTCCGGCGAAATAGGTCGAAAACCAATCCGCAATGCCCAATTATCATTTTTTTTTCGTTAATACCATACTCAACTACTGCCTAGTTGTCCAATTGATCAAGTGGAAGGTGCCTGCAGTGTTCATTCAGTCTTATGTCAATCACCCTTAGTAACATAAATCTTGATAACGTAAATTTCTGTAATAAAAAAGGTTATGGGATAGATACTTAGTAATTTGAGGGTAAATGAGACCTTGTCTTTAACCAACTGGTTTCCGAGCTGCAGCCTCTGTTGCCTAAAAGTTTTGTTATGGCTCTAAGGTTTTTAATACTTGCTCACGATAATTCTCACATCCTTATTAATCATTCGATGGTCCTATCTATAATTTGGATTTTGACTCTGATTCACGAAGCATTTAACGGTTACTGCACCTTTTAATCAACTATGACACTTCGGAAGTTATCATTTGTTTATTAAAAATGATATGTAAAGAAAATTTGTTGATAGCGAAAGTTTTGATTCGGCAAAATTTTGTTGTTTACATAGTCCTTTTATCGCAATAGTAGTACTTTTAAGTATTTTTGCAGTGACAACGTTCTCTTTTGACAGTTGCATTGGAATTACATTTTAATAGGTATGCAACGCCGTAATACAAACTTCTAGCGTCAACTTTCGATTTTCCGATCCTCGTTTATCGTCGATAAAATCTTAAACGCAAATATTCGTCATTAACTTTACCATCGGTTAAACTAGTTTCAACGGTGTAGCAAAGGCGAGCTGTTCACACACATTGACAAGCCACAAGAAAGCTCGGCCTATCTAGCGACTTCCACTATCCTCGCCCGTCACGGATTCTAAGTCCGGCAGAGGGCACCACATCGATGAGAACTGGGCCTCGCCGGGCCCCTCTGCTCTTCTACCCTACATTGCATTCTGCCCCGCTTCAGCCAGCTCATTCACATAAGACAATCCAAAAGCGCTGCGTCGAACCACTTGAGGCAGTTTAAGCGAAATATCATTTAACCTAGGAATCAATATTCTTGGTCTAATTTTAAAGAAAAACATCTCACCTTTCCAAAGATACCAAAATATCAGCCAATCAGCAACGCCAGAATATGGGAAATGGTACGTGTATGCACTCTATAAAGACTTCATTTTAAAACAAATGAGGAAATTGTAACACGTAGATCTCGTAAAAAAATACAGTGTGCAGTTTGTATGTTATTTCGAATTGTTTTGAAATTAAAAAAAAAAACAAATCATATTTTCACCGCAGTCAGTCCCTCGGGATCAAGAAAAACCTTCCGTTTTGAAGGAGTTTAAACGTACTACGCGAAAAAAATTAGTCTAGCTGAAGACTTATTTAGATATTTTTTTATATTACTTAAAATTTATGCCATATAAAACTATATAATTAAACCATTAACAATGCAATATTTAATTCATGTGTCCAACAGTTGGTGAAATTAAAACGTGTAGTTGGAATATGCTCTCTATTATGACTAGGGAACTATCTCGCTCGGACTACTTTGAGGTAGTTTGAGCCAGATGTATCTTCACATAAAATTCAATGACCTTGGCTTCTTCAGTAAAAAATATCTCACCTCTATTCACATATAGCAAAATATTACTCACCACACAACTTGCCACTCCCATAACTACTTTCCAAGGCGTTTACCAAAAACTATAATTCGTATTCCATAGGAAATGGTACATGTATACACAATAATGATTTTAAATTGATGAAGTTCTAACAGAAGTCTGATAGTGAGTAGTTTCTTAGCTTATTCAACTATTTTTATTATGAAATCAGTTACCTAGCACAGTATTTTTTGCATAAATACAAAAACTCCTCGCTGTTGCTGGCGACTACCCCTCAAGGCGTGAAGGAAATGGACTTCGAAGTCAGGCTGTTTACTTACGTGTGAAGAACTTTAGTCGACTTACATAATGGTTTTTAGGGCTTCTAGATTGAAACCTATACTTGATGATTTTTAAATTGCTTGCGTTTACAAGAAAAAATTCAAATACGGTAACCATTATGGCTTCGGAAAATTCTCTCTAGGTCTAATTACGTTAAAGACTTATCCTCGGCTCACTCAGGCAAGCCTCACACTTTTTCAGCTCTTGCATCCCAACAACGTGGCGGCCTGACACCCGCAAAATATGAAATCAATAAAGCTCTCGTCGCATAATAAATAAAAAAGTAAAATAAACTTTCAGTCTTCAACTTCATCCATCTATCCGCCACGAGTATCGGACTCACGAACACGGACGCTCGTTTGTCCGAGATGGTAGCAATTTATGTTTCGAACGTGGGACCGATCAACAAGTTAAAATATAAAATAAAATCAATCGGAAGCAATTTAAATCCGCAGAGCATCGATCCCTTTCATATGGAGGTTTAAATCTTGAATAATACTCGAATATTTCCCACAGATATCGATTATTTCTGGCACAATGAACCAATGAACCAAGTACTGCATTTTTCATCACTAGGGTCAGTGCAGTACATCACTGCAGTCATAATTCCATAAATTTCACATGTATCCCGCTAGGATAACCTCTTTCCATTGGAATTCTATTGATTTAATTCTGGACTATTTCAATAGCCTTCATTCATCAAACACTTTTTCAATCCTTCCAAAAATTCATTGACTATATCTTTATTTAAATAGTTTGATTATGTATGACATTCCTTGGTTGCCACTTTATTAGCCCAGGAAAAACACCATTGACCTCCTAAATTGCAGTATCTAGTAGAATACTTTCATGGGATATATCATCGGGAATCATGAAATTTATTTATGTGGTATGATGAATTTAACACACTCACCATGTTCCAAATATAAAAAGTTTAATGATCTAGATTTGTCAACTAATTCTCAAAGTGTACCCTTTGGGGAAGCCACTAATTGTTAAAGGTAACGAAAATATCGTAATTAAGTCTGAAGTCGCCTTTTTTCTCGTACCATGATGGGAAACTAACTTTATAAAATGTATATGAATGTGAAGAAGTTAGCAGTGGAGGTAAGTACCCCTTTTCTTATAAACGAAAAGAGTAACGTTGTAATTTCATGCAAATTTGCTACTCGTGAGGCTCATGATTCGACGTGACACATCATCTGGTACTTTTTTACAGATGACACAAATGTATATAGCCCGTAATATGGGGGGAGGGAGGAGAAGAGTAAAAATGTTCCTATTTATGACGTACAATATCGAAATATAGGTCCACTGAGTTTTCGGTGGATAACGGTAGAGGTAAAAAATTACTCTTCTCAGTTATTGTAATAAGCTAATTCCATGAGGTCACACAAGGTACAACGGATTATACCTCTTCCCTGTCAGAAACCCGAGGTAAACTAATTATAACATTAGGTATGAGGTTTGGAGCGGCCCGTAATGTACACTGATTCTTTTATCATTCGGTAGGTTACAGACTTATGACAGGACTCAGGGATTTAGAACGCAGTCACATTTGACTTTCATTAAATCATAATTAACAATGCATGTGAAACAAATGCATTAAAATCGAAGTTGTAACTGTTTTAGTGATTTAAGTTTGTATGTAGTTCTACATCTACCTCTACATCTACATACTACCCTGTGAGCCACCACATGGGCGTGTGGCAGGGGGGTTAGGACATCAGCCGTGTAAAGATATAACATAATTTTTGGGAGGTGAAATGGTAACTTGTATTGTGGGAGTGCATTGAGTAGAGCTCAATTTTTATTATGGTCACTTATTGTGCGTGGAAAGAATGAATTTTGTACTTATCTGTTCGGCAATATATCTCTCTTATTTTAGATCCAGAGAAGTAGTAGGAAGAAATGACTAATATTTGGAGAATGCAAAAGGGAAAACAGAAACTGTTTGGTAGAAGGCATTGAACTTCAACACAGTTTTATCAAGTATTCAAAGTTCTATGACAGAACAATTTTCCTAAAAACCTCACCGCAATACAGTCGAACAACATCTCGCTCATAATTACTTTCCTATTTCAGCATCCTTATCATTTAGGCACATGTAAAAACGATATTTCGTTTGTAATCCTATTTTACAAGCTAGGATAGAAAAGGGAAACGCACGGAAGTACCGTTTCCGGCGCCACACGATGAAATGGTTTTTCAAGCAGCCATCATCATAATCTCTCGAGATGTTTACTCAAAAACATGATCAACTTTACAAAGATGAGAAAACAATACCTCTGACTGATCCGTTCGTCGATTAAAAAAATATTATATAGGAAAAATGGAATGGAAAATGTATCAGAAATCGATACAATGCGATTTGACGCTCTGTGATTTTCTTTTCTTACATTTAGAGGAAGAATAACCTCAAGAAGATTAAACACTCGTGTGGAGCAGTAAAATAAATTTTAGGGAAGTTTTATGAAACCACAGGAGAGGGAAGCATAAAAGAGGGAGCGAGAAAGATGATGCGCGTACGTCACAAGCGTAAAGGAGATCCGAGAAAGAGAGGAAAAGTGGGGAGCTCTTTTCTTCCTCTTCCGCTTTTATATTACTATATATATCTATCGCTAATCGATGGTCCACGCCCCTATGATAAACCAGCCACCCTACACCCCCTGCCCTCCGCCCACCTCCCCTCCCCCCTTATATGGCCTCCTCATTCTCCCACATCTCCCTCCCCCTTTCCTTTCCTTACCGACCGCCCTTCTTTCACGATTTCCTGTATCCTTTATAAAAACCTCTCTTCCCACGCCTTCCCCCACGAACATCCCACCGCAACCTCCCATTTTCCTCTTTTATACCCCCTTGTGGAAGAATCGGACCATCTGTCCACATCCATCTCACTTCATACCATGGACCAAAAGTTCCATTTTGTGGGGGAAAAACCCTTGCCTTAATCTCTCTTTCCTTCGTCTTTCCCCTCCGACATTCCCCCCCACGTTTTCTACTCCCCTACCCAGCACACAAACAACCAGCTCCCATTATTCCCCTTCCTATTTTACTGAACTACATAAACTTAGTATGTGCCTGATTATACATATATATTTTTTTTGTCTATGTACACGTGTACTTATGTACCATATTAACCGGGGTACTGATAAATGTTTATTTACTTAATCACAATGCTTTTTACTACTTATAGCTTTAAAAACGTAAGTGCGTGTTACTCGTCTTGAACGAGTTTTATTGGGTCTATATCATATACTTCCCTCGTATATAAATTTCGCGTCCCGTTGTAACTATTCAAAGAATATTCTCTACTTTGGGTGCCTAGTTTCTAGTTTAGTAATTAAATAACTAAAGCATTCTACCACTGAAGAAAATAGCTTTTAAACAATGAGAATATAAACTTCCGAATTCACAGCCGAAGTGATTTCGCCTTAAACATCGGTCAAAAGAAAATATAAGAGAAACGATAGCTCATATCCTTTTTACTAAAGTTCATTTAAAAATAATTGGATTCCTGCAACATTCGGGGATTCATTATACTCGGACATATATGCTATGGGTACGCTATTCTTTAGAGTGAGTGAAAGGAATTATCTTCGTTTTTCTGCATCGATTACAAGTGATTTTATTTTTGGGAAATAGTTTTCAGACGGCAGGAAAAATTAAGGAACCCCGTGGTCGAGGATATTATTGACCACTGTATTCCTGTGGTAGCTCATCTCTCTACATATTACACTAGAAAATGGTGCTCGGTGAATTGCTCTGCGGAATACGTGCACCTCCTAATGTCACATTCAAAATGAATTTACTAGATAGGAGTCATTTACTTCACATGAATATCTTGGGATAAACATTTTTAAATGATTTTAAGCTCACTGAAAATCGGTTGCATTGATGGTTTGCCCTAAGTCATTAGTGCTATAAGGATACGTTCCAAGGGTTCCAAGTTGAAGCCTATGGTGGTGTTACCAATTGAATATAATTAATTACTATTTAAAGAATACTGCGGAAATTTGCGATTTTCAAGTCGAAAGTAAAAGTTAAGTGATAAAAGAGGCGCAATAGAACAATGTGAGGTAATATTTTGTTCTAATGGCCCTAATATTCTAATAATTATAACCCAATAATCTCATTCACGTCCGTCTAGGCAGATTATCCTCTCTTCATGCCGTGTCATAGGGTCGTGTATACTGCGTAAATAGAAAAATGTTAATCAGAATCTCCGCAGGGTCATATTCTCCACCGTTGCCGACTCGATAGCCACGTGCCACATTATTTTCAGGGCATTTTTTCCAACACCCACATACTACGCTGCGAGCGGCCGCATGGGCGTTCAGAGGGTATTCGGACACCAGCCATGTAAAGGTGTTAAGAAAATGACTTTGGGAAGTGAAACATGGTAGTGTAATGTGTTTGAGTGGAGATATGTGTTTATAATGGCCACTAATTTTGAGTGGTTAGAACGAATTTTTGTACCTATCTGCGCGATAGTATATGTCTTGTTTTTTCGCTTCTGTCTGGGCTAGAGTGTATTGCGGCATCAGAACTATATCCAAACAGAAATGTCGAGAGGAATTTTATACCCCATTATGAGATTCCTTAGAACAAAGTGACTGCCATATGAAATCGGAAGACGGGAACGAGGATCTGCCGGGGACTTGTAGTGTTTTTTGCTTTAAAGTGAATATTTTTTAGCGTAAATACTTTTTATCGTCTTAAATTAATAGAAAAATGTGACGTAAATGGCAATGCGTGCGTTAACATATAAAAAAGATTATTTCATAGATGGTAGTTAACGCTGTCTACATAAATTAAACTAAAGTTGAAACGCACAGAAAACGTGTAGATAAATATTTATGGGTCTATTATGCTCACGGATATCAGAAGACGTCTACTTCAAGATTTCTAAAGTTCTTGGTGAGGTTAGTGGTAAACCACGGACTCTTAGGATTTCGAAAGCGGCATCATCTTCTCTTATGAACGAGTATAGACCATTAAGATACATGAAGTGGGCATTGCGTCATCAAACCTTAGCCTCACAAGCGAAATAACAACCATATCCGTTACCCCAACTCTTTCCTTAGAACTCAACTTTGGGTATCACGACAGCATTGACGAATTTGCGTAGGTAAAGCAAGAATATCCACCATCTGTTTGAAATTTAAGGAAAGTGACTCTTGAAACATGCATTGGTTTCTTAATGCTATGGATTGTACTCAATTTTTTAACCTTTTCATTCACCGGAAATACAATTATTGCTTCAGGGATACTTACAGCACACGGTGTGTTCCTAGCAGCCCTCTCATGGAAACCGGTATACATTAAAAGGCATGCACTTTTATGTATTTTCCGTGAAATGAATGAGAAAACTGCTTAGCATTGAAAACTTTCTACTTTTTGAACTGTCGAATTAGTACATCAGACATGAATGATTCACAGAAAAAATTTCATGGTTTTATATTGTCACAAATTCATCATAACATGACTACAACATACTACGAAAACATATTATTGTCACAATTCCAGACGATATTGCTATTTAACGGTGGAATTGCGCGAGTCTTTGATAGTTTTTTGATAGTGAGCAGCGCCGAGAAGCAAATGCTGGAAACATTCTTCTTTAGACGTAATGCTTTTGTTAGAAGTCTGCATCAACTTGATAGCGCGCTCAGCATGATCGTTAACCCCGCGCAAAGCCTTCACTTTATCTTGACTGCTTCTGTAGTCGCTGTTTTTGGGCCATGTCACGAGATCCTTTTCCAAAAAACCTTGTGGAATACTAAGTACTCGAAAGAAAGACAGACTATTGATCGTAACAAAATCTGCCAGCACTAACTTATTCCACTCTTCTAAATTCAGCGGTAGTCGTTTAGGAGGGTTTGGCATGCCCTCTTTGTTTTTAAGTTATATACAAGTTTCTTTTTTTCAAATGGACTTACATTGTCATCAAAAAATGAGAGTGCAGACAATTGCTCTCTTAGATACCACAAGTGCCTGCTCAGTTTCTTTAGGGCAATGGATGCAGTTGTACTGTCAATGCTCCTATACTCTTTCAATCGAGTAATTAGCTCCAAATAGTTTTTTGGTGCCCCTGGAGCATCAGTGGCTGTGTACCATGAAAAAATACACACAAAAACAATGAAGATATTGACAGTTAGAATTCCCTTGATTTCTTTTTCTTTTAAAATAAACTGATTCCTAAAAATCCATATTTTTAAGGAATATATTGCTTTGGCTATCCATCTAGCCCTATGGAAAGCTCCGGGAGCTCTAAACTTTATGCCTTGGGTGGGGCATCCGCCAAGTACAATGATTGTCAGCTTCAAAAGCTCCAAATAATCATCTCTTGGTTGACTAGCCTATTAATGTATTTAAAAAAAGGAAATAAAGCATGTCCTAAACCTGTATTAAAACGTAAATGTAAGGTAATTTAAAGTTATACTCAGTGCTCATAATAACCTCTATTTTATTGAGAGCTAAATCATTAATCCTTTGTACTACATCACCACTGAGGTATTTTTCTATCTGCTCATCTGCAAGAGCTTGAACCTTTTGCTTGTCAACTTCTGGCCACTTATGTTGATATCATTTAAACAGCGATATTTCAGGCCCACCGGCATGTTTTAGGTTATGTTCAAACACTGCGTTAAGGATGATTTCTAACACGTGGTGATGGCACGCAACCGCAATGCGATCAACATCTATTTTGCCGGTTAGGCCGGGTACAATTTTTCCGTCCCAGTGGATTGTAAGGCAGGGATCTGGCTTGAAATTCCTCTTGATCGATAAAGCCCTCTTCTTACGCTGATCTACCCTTAGTCGATATACAGAGGAGTAGTTGATGCTGTAATCGTCAATGCTCTGCCCAGTGCCACTCATAGTGGCAGAAAGAACCTTTGCCGTTTTCCAAACGCTAATGCTTAAGGCATCACATGTCAATGCCAATTGGGGAGTTATAAGGTTTTTTTCTACCTCTGTGCCTTTTACTTGACGATCCAGTTGGTTCATCATGACTAGCATCAAAATCAGAATTATCTTCGGAACTCAAGCTAGGAGTAGCGTGATTTCCTGTAAGAAATTTGAATAATTAAAAACAGTTCCATTAAATAAAAAGGATAATGATAGTGACATAGTTTTACAATGCCTAAAACTTACCTCCCAGTTTACTCTTTAGTTCAGTCTTCTTGCGATAATCGTCAAACCTTCTCTTCCTCTCAGCTCGTCGTGCCGACTTCGCAGCGTCCTCTCTATCTGAGAGTGCTAACTTTGTATCTTTTGAAGCACTTATACTGTCTGGGCGTCCTGGTTGCCTCTGTATTTTCAAAAATTCCTTGTCCTCTTCATTTTTCACCTCTTCTAGAGCATCTAAGGTGGCAATGTCAAATAATTGGTCAATTATTTCTTTAAATTCCACTTCATTTTTCAATTGCTGCTTAGAGCGGAGACGGGAGTTTTTATTGAATTTTATCAATTTACTGTAGAGAGCTTTGATTTTCTCTATTCCATGTACTTCTTGAATTGCAGGAATTCTGGACATATCTGTCCAGAATGGGACCACAGACCTTATCGTTGCCCTCGAACTTTCACGCACTCTTTTTTTTAAGGATTATGTGGTGATGATAGAACACCTGCAGCACTTCACGAATCTAAGGCAGCTAATTTTTAGTGAAACAGTCGGCTACAGATCCAGGAACGCCGATTAGGTACACTGCACTAGACCCACGCGTCGTGGCAGACATCTTTGATTACACAAACTAGAGAATAGACTTGACTCCCGGTCTCAAGTGCACACCGCTCGAAATCGGACTACGTTATGATGGGAAGAAGGGGATGGTTTGTAAGGAGACGTGAAACTTGTAAACTTGTATACAAGGTAGCCTCAACACATCCTTCCAAATGACTCCACAATTTATGGTGTGCTACAACTTATCAATCACCTAATTTGTAACACTATAGCAGTATGATAGTTTTTCTGTTAATCGCTAATGTCTGATATTCCAATTGCAGTACGTCTGAAGCATCGCTCACAAGAATCTTTTTTCCAAGTAAATGTTACATACGCATGCCTAAATTAGAGATAAAAGTCGGTCATGTTCGGATGGTAACTTTGTGTACATCACTAGCAGTCTATAAACTAGTAAACAAGCTTTTTTCGCTGTTCGTATGAGGGGGGTTGTGAATGGCTGCTGGCGAATGTAAGAAGGTATAGACCAAGGAGTATAGACTCCTTGGCATAGACTACCGCGGATGGGGCTCGGAACTGCTTTCACTTATTAAGCAGACTCTGGGCCTCAAATGTCAAAAAGGAAAAACCAGGTTTCATGGTTCATTACGCGGTCAAACTAATTGGGACCGGGTTTTGGACTGTCCCTACCTAGACCCTTCTTAGTGCCCCTTCCCTCCCTTTGCCTAATTGGTTCGGCGCCATTCCCTTCATTTACCAATGGCTTATCTCACGGGATTAAACGCTCTGCGTAGGTTCCCGGGGACTTGTCTGGTAATTTCCTTTTCCCACCATCGAATACGCCTCCGGTACTTTAATAACTCCCATGATATTCAGGGCCGGCGGTCGTGGCGTAGGTGCATGTAAGAAACCGTACCCTTACCCATGGTTCAGGTGTCTTTAGACTGGCCAGCTGCTTCTCTCTTTTTGAACCTCTTGCACTTTCCTCAGCACAGACTTTTGAAATTTTTATCAAGAATGTAGATTTCCAAATACTGGATATAATATTGGAATATCATTTGGAAACCTGTACTGAGGAGTTTCTAATTTGTCAGTAAAAATCGGGAAGCAGCAAGCCAGCCAATACGCACATGATCCAGAACTACGGGAACATATATCAACGTCATTTGGCTATCACTGTATTCCGACCCGAAGATATGAATTGCCAATCGAAACGTTGTAATCAATGGATAGATAGTCACGTAGATATCCTATGTGTAGGCTTCACTCCCAGCTCATTAAAGATACCCAGATCTTTCAACAAATTGTGCTAACGTTGACATGGACGTAAACGTGAGAAAAATTTCACCGAGATAAGTAACGACTTATATGTACAAGAGGATTGCATTATTTTGCAAGTCCAAAGTTCATCTCAGGAAAGAACTTATGATAACCACTCTTAATGTTTGAATCATTAAGTTATCTTAAATGAGTAATTACATGCTTAAGCTCCAGAATACCGTTGACGATGTTTTTATTTCCTTCACAACACTCTCTCATATGATTTAGGGTTATTTTATTATATGTCCTCAAATTGTTTCTGGAAAAAATTTTTATCACAATATGAAACTACGACTGTAGTTTGTATGAAAATATTGGACACTTTAGGTATGATCCATATGTACTGCAAAGAAAAAATTAATTAAAACATTTATGCCGCTAAGCAATCATTCGCCTATCTATGCTTGAAATTGTAATTCTTTCAACAAGAGCTTTGCATTTTCATTTTCCGTGTTGACTATATTACTTCTTATCTTAACCCATATATTTCAATTCAGGAAAATATCACAAATATTACGCACAGATTTTTTGAGTCACTGAAAAAATAAGAGACCTTTGCACAGATGGAGAATGATATAAAGTCACTCATCCAGTCACTCCACGTTTGTACCATCCAACAAGGGCATCTCCAATGAAATCTTCTCTCCAATGATATGTAAACCTCATCCGAAATTAGGTAGGACTGAATCTAAAGGATACACTTTAAATGTCACGGACTGATGAAATGCAAATGGTCCCTTTGAGATGTTGCTACGGAAGGAATCTCTTCGATCTGACCTTTTACCCTACAATGTGTCAGATACTTTCGGATGAAAAAACTGTAACATCTTAGGAAAACTTATCATTGCGCCAACAGGGTTTCCTTTCAACAATAATGTGACATTTACCTTCTTCAGTGGTTGAAATGAGAATTACTCAGTGTTGATTCTTCGCGAGCACTGTTAAAATTAGATTTTTTTTAAAGACTTATTTGACAACCAATCATCTTGAAGTGTGAAAGGAATGTGAACTTTCCACTAGCCTTCCCAAAAAAAGGTTAGGAAAATGTAAAAAATAAATTTCGGAATTAACGATGAAAAATAGTTCGAAATCTGAATTAAATAAATGGAAGGCAATCATGAAAAAAAGAGCTGAAATTTTACCCACGATCAAAGGAGTGATATTACAACTACATTTGACAAGGATTATTTTGAAGCGCAGTACCCTAAGGCATTGATGCTCCACGAAAACAGATAACAAAAAGATGATACCTACATACCAGGCGAATTCATAAATTGAATTTAAGCTGGTCAAAGACTATGCGAAAAGGTTTATGGGGATAAAAATATATTTTTCAGTATCTCTACAAAATTATAATTTAATAGAACTCATAGAGGTTGTTTGAATACTTCCCGGTCGCTTTTCACCTGTTGTTTTTAATTGATCGTTCACCAACATATATATATATTTAAAAGGAACATGTAGTGGACAAGTCTACATCATACGTTTTACTTCAAACGTTTCAGGTAACTGAATTTCATTTTATTTTTGTGGAATAAGGAAATGAAATTATATCATCAAAGACTGATTGTTGACCTCTTTTTGTTAAGGATTCCAAGGTTTGGAAGCTTAAATATTTGAAATATTCATGGAAATGATGCGCTCGCAACATCAAAACCAATAGCAGCGTTTCCCTAAAGCCACCAAGATCTTAAGGCCAAGTGGAGAGAAATCGAATTAATTTGCCGCACTCTCTTCCCTTCAGCAACCTCTCCATCTTCTCACTATTCAATCAATCCCTATATAAATGCTTCCTCATCATCCTCTGCCGCCCCCTAGTCGGGTCTACAACCGCCAAGTAGGGTCCCTCCCTCCCAGGAGCGTAAATCCTCCCTCCTTCCATGGTCAAATAAAACGCATTCACTTGGCTCTCCGCCTCGCTTTCCATTAGGAGTCGCAGCAGCACTGAAAGACCCCCCGCCCAACATTCCGTAATTACACTCCCTATTCCTCTAGTCACCCATTTTCCATATCCCACCATAATCACCCAGTTAATGCCTTAGCGTCGATTCACCCTCCCTATCCGATTTTTAAGCCTGATATCAATACACACTTCATATGATCTTGAGCTCAATTTACAAATGCAAACGATTTTATGTATATAGTAAGAACTATTTTAAATGAAAAGTCAAATGAAAACCAAATTATCAAATCGACAAGAGATGGAGCACGTGATGAACAAAAATAACACAGTTCACCTCGCCTCCAAAACCCTGGCTTCCTCCTATTTTGACTAGAAGCGAATTCGTGAAATTTAATGATCAGAAAGAGATGAATACGATCCTGCCAATTTTTAGTGAAAATTAAAGTCAAATTTCAGATGACTATACTTTTCAACGAGAAGAAGGGAAAGGGTTCAAGTTCAACTAAAAATAATACAAGTTAACAAGTGAAAGAGACGGCGTAGCTATGGTATCAATGTAGTTATAGGGTACCAAATCACAGTTATTTTACATATGCTTTAACATAAATGCAAGCTGCTCGTAGTATAGTAAGACTACGAGTCACGAATATTCCATAATATGTAATTTATTTCATCCTACGACATGATGGACTCAGACGTTTAACAGAATTCTGATTAATACGCTGAACTTTCATATAATTTATTCGAATCATAAGATGATAATTTTCAAGCACGATACGCGACCAATGGTATCTCAAATTTTATCAATCTCTTGTTTTCTCTTCTACCGGAAATACATCATTAGAAAATTTAAACAGAACTTCACGAACAAAATTAAGATGAATCAATTCTTACAAAAAATGCCACGCAATTGTAATCGGCAGAAATAGACAACACTACGAACTAAACAAAAAAATATCTTAATTAGTGAGGCTCAACTTTTGATTTTTAAACTCGTTTTCCTAAAAAAGAAATCCCAAGATGAAATTCCAAAGCAATTACGGATTACATCTTAATTCAGTATTAGAACTCACAGCACAATGCTTTGTACTTAAAATGTAGGAAATGAGTGAAAATGCCTTTGATACTACCATAATTACAGTTCCAAATAATAAAGTAAGCTGCTGACTAAATCAAAAACCAACTCTTCTCCTTCGCAAGGAAATCGGCGCCTGGTCGGCATTTTTTCCCTCCTTAGGGATCGAGAGAGCCGAATTGAGGTTGACGGGAATTACCGGAAGAAAGAAGGGAACAAAAAATACGACGGATTTGTATGAACTTAGAGAAAAACTCCAGGGATTCCAGGTTCAACGCCCTGCCTAGGGTCGCTGAACTGCACTTTTGCTTTCCACGCAACGCGGAAGTATGGGAATGAATATAATTGGGAAATCTCGCTGGACTCTGAATAATATATTAAGTCCTTGACTGTGGGAAATTGGTACAGTTACCGCCGTAACAAATTGATCCGCGCAGATTGGAACCTGGATTCGCGTAATATATCTCGGAATTTCAAATTAAGTTAGCATAGGGCCCATAGTTCTCCTGAGCCTGTAGTGTGGATTCCTTCCGCGGTGAAAATTTCCCTTTTTTTTGGTTCGTTTGAAAATGACTTAACTCCGCATTAAGCCTGAAGAACAATCAAAATCCTTAAATGGAAACCGGCAAAAAAATCCGACAAGTCCAGCAATACAACCACGTCAACATTTTTTGCGTGTGTTTTCCACGAGAGCAAATGCATTGGCGCGTACGCATGTAATATCTCTCCACTTTCCGATTACTAAATAACGTTGAATTTCGCGTTTGGAACGTTTTCTTTATGTCCATGCATTACGCTGTATCATACGTATCCCTCTGCTTTTATTTTTGACAGGGAATACTATGGTGACCTAAATGGCCTTTCTACTGAAATCGATATATATAACCCTCAGTGTGCTATTTTTATTTGACGGTGAAGACAAATTATGCCAGCTACAAGATAACAAGATAAAATGTACTGAATAAATATCATAGGAAATGATTTTCGTACTTTTGGAGAGTAACCTTTTTTAACTCCAATTGAAAAATCATTTGAGCCTGCAAAAATGCGAGCCCACTACGTGATACTGGCCTACATATCTAATTGGTTTGAGTCGGCCAATTTAAATGAATTTTTTATGGCGAATTACATCCCTTTCGTGGCTATTTCAGCATTATTTAACGATGACAGCACATTATGCCATTTGAGTAAGTTGCTGTGATTTGTATAAAAGATGATGCAGGTACCTTTACATATAATTAAAAGTTGTTTTACCTCTGTATAATTACTACAGTTAGCATAAATATGGTCCCATAAAAATAGTATTAAAGATGAGCATAAATGCACAAGGTAATGCTTCATATACCTCCACTTGGATATTGTTACAACTCTACTGCAAACAGTTTCTGTTATCAGTGCTTCTATAATAATATTCATTGCTATATTTTTCGTCTATTCCAGTAGCAGTCCTTGTATTGGACCCCAATTGCTAAAGATTCTCCTCAATTTGGAGCATAAGTCCCTACTAATCCTAAGGCAACCGCGAAAAGAATTCCTGCGAGGTATCCAAACTAGCGGCCTTTAAGTAACATTGACGGTTCGTTTTCTACCTGCCCATTGTCATCAAGGGCTACCACAGTTGGGTATTGTTGTTCGAGGCTGGACAAGTGACTTTTGTTTTGATGAGGTCTTGGTGTAGGAAATTTAATCTAAAATAATCATAAGAGCGTAACCTTCCACTTTCCGTGTGAAAGGGCTGGTATTATTTGTCAAAAATATCGGAAAGAAGTTCGGTAAGGGACTGATATTTTGGTATCTTTGGTAAGATATTTTCGTAAAATGAGGCAACATTCGTTGATTTACTGGTAAAATGATATTTTGCTCTAATTACCTTATAGAGATTAAATTTCTAACATTGACCGGAAAGTGAACATGTTGTATTTTAATTTACCGAGCCAAATTCAACACACCAATATTACCTCGCAGTTTCAGAAGCTCACTTAAAATCCTTTTAATAATCCATTGACTATATAAATTACACCTAGAATCATCACTTCATACTGTTACCATAATATAACAGAATTTTCATCATACTCACCGCGAAAATTAAATATATTTTCCATTTTCATTCAAGCATCAACGGCAAATTCAATAACATTGACCCATAACATTGAAAAGACGAAAGAATTATAAGCATTCTTAAAAAATGTCCTTTAATGTGAACTTACCAGCGAATAAATCTTCCGCTAACGCTTCATGAAATTCTCTCTTATCGTCAAACCTTGCTAATGTCAGCAATTCACAAACTTGTGGCACTTGAAATCCTCTATGGTCATTTAAGTACAGCGGTAAATATTTATCTTCCGGAGCAATCTACGCGTTACTCGACGATTGAATCCAAATCTATGCATGAACTCTGATTCATTAACAGAACAAGTAGCAACCACTCTAATTTCTAATGCATACATTCCGTCTAGTGAAAATCCTTTCACATACCAACAAGTCGAGTAATTAATTACTTTGATTTTGATCAAATATCTGCTTCTTTCCTGCTGGCCACATTTGTTCATTTATTTTCAAAAATACATTCAGCTGTTTAAACCTAACCAGAAACCGTTTCGGGGATTGACGGCCTTTGAAACACGATTTAATCCGTGGAGAGGCAGAAACGTCGTTATTACAAGACAAAAATCCCGGTTTTAGTGTTTTACGGCGGCTGTGGTTTAAACTCCGTCCTTGCAATCCACCCATTGTGTTTCATTTGAGAATCATGGTTGAATATACTATGTGCACTTTTCCGTAAATAAAGAAAACATGAAGTAAGACCTAAATATTAGTGATACTGCATAACCATCAGATAATAGTGCTGAAGCCAGGTTATGTTGTTAATCTATATTTGATTCATCTGTGGAACATTGGATATATCTTATCCACCCATTTTATCAAAGTTTGTTTTCTGCAGTAAGTTCTGCCAATAGATACTTTCTTAGATGGGTGGGTATTTGTCTCTGTAGAAAACGGATTGTATTTCAAAGTACTATATACTGAGTGACGCCATTATCTCCAATTTCAATTTTCACTGCTTTAATTATATATCTCTCTAAGTATAATTGTTTTTGGGCGTATTATAGAAGAAACGGAAGTTTCTTTTCCTTATGAAAAACACCATAATCATTAGATTAAAGTGGTCAACACGTCTGGATGTACGATGTGTGTGGATTTGTACGATGAAACTCGTAAATGATTAAAAACTCGAGGCTCAGAATGTTTAAGAATCACTTGTTTAATCGGATCGCTAAGAACTTTTTTTTTCAAATATATGCATGTCAAAAGGACGTAAGCTCTTCACCTTTTCACTGAGTGAATTTAAATATAGGACCAAATATGAATAAAGTTCATAAATTCACAATCTTTTATATACTCGTAGATGAGAAGAAATATCGAACCTATCGGATGTACTTATCTGAGGAGCTTGGAAATAAAGAAGTTTCACAAAGATACCAATCTGTCAATGCTTATAGACTGAATAAGACTCTGTGTATGGCTACGTTAAGCTATATCTTCCCCATAGTCCTATCAAGCAGTATCTTCCCCAATGTCCAATTATTTCCGAGGAAAATAGTTTCTGAGTTGAGCAGTGTCTTATTTCGAATAGAAGAACCAAAAACAATATGACCTCCTTTTAAATAACCTCACTTTGTTGATACTTATAGATTCTAGAAAGAAACTAAAACTAACGCTGAGTTTGAATCTGTTAACCCTAAGTCAATCAACCTAATTTTTATTTATTTTAGAAATATACGTATCCAAAATATTTACGTTAAAATGTTGACTTAAAAAGTTAAACTGAAAATGCAATAGGCATAAGAATACCTATCCTTTGAACCTAGAATATGTCGTATTTCACCATTAAACTGGCCAGTGGTTCCACGATTGTACTTTCAGTGAAATATGCAAGAACTCGTTAGGCCATGTGTGTGAACCAAGCATGGGCCATCCGATTTAAGCTCCTCTTAGTCCACTGATGGTCAATGGCAGCATAGGGAGGTAACTGCAGGACATACGTGTCTCTCAAAATTTCACAGAACTCTACTGTGGGCCAAAAAATTAAAGTATTGTATTGATTAGAAGGCATGGGAAAACTTAAATTAATACATTCGATGTGTACTCCATGATTAGAATAGTTTTTCGTCACTAATTTTATGTGAACACGACGTTAAAACACCATTTTTAAATCCCAGAAGAGAGCAACTTTAAGTTTTCCAGGACTAATGTGGACGAAAAATTTAAAGTAGGCACTCCATTGATATGATAGCATACAGAAACTTGAATGAATTAATTCGAAGTTCATTCCGTGATTAGCATTGTTTTTCACCAATAACGTTATGTAAATAGGACAGTTAATAACCATGGTTAAAATCTTAGATAAGAGCAGCTCAAAGTTTCACACAACTCTAATGTGAGCAAAAAAATTATAGTAGGTGTTGCATTGATTATATGGCACACAGAAACTTGAATGCATTAATTCGACGTTTATTCCGTTATATAATTGTATTACGCCAATAACGTTATACGTTCACTATAGTGAATCACCATTGTTCAAATCCCAGAAGGAAGCAATTGAAAAGGGTATATAAATATATCATTTATGCATATTTTCCGTAAATTCAAAGGATATATTTTTTTAAATTTGGGCTTGTATGCATGCATTTCGATCATCCAAGAGACAATCTATTGTGAGCATTACAGTCTCATAAACACGTTGGTGATCTTTGATGTTCCAGTTCCTAGTGTCCTAGAGTCCGAATCAATACCGGGCTTTGAACCTCGGACAACACGTACGTTTTCCCCGATTTTAACCCACTCTATCGAGGGCCACGTAAAATAAGCAAAATGTTTGCATAGGAGTCAGAATTTCTTCAAATTCTTATATTGACGACATGAATTATTATTAAGTATAGACATCATTTGCATTCCAGGACCACCATTATTTCCCTGAGCCCTGTCAGTGGATGAGTTTGTAACGTTTTGCTTAAACATTGAAGCGTGTAGTAAGTTGACTACAGGTTTGGGTGGCTAAAAAAAAAGGAAACGCAAGGTGAACTAAGACAAGTAAAGATTTGACTATGACCAAGACCCAAATACAAAGGTTTCTAGGTCAAATATTAAGAAAAGAGGGGGAAGGAGGATTAGGAAGGGGGAAATCACCTTTTGGCAAGAGGATGCTGGCGCTACGGCGTCGGCTGGTGTCCTGAGGGAAAGAGTGGCGTCGGATAGCGGCTCATCGAGTCTCCCGCCAGAGAACGCGCAACAGAGACTGCTGTTGTCCGGCTAACAAGCCCCCTTAAACACTCAGGTGGCATTTGGCTCCCAAGTTAATTCCCTGGCTCTCTTTGAACACTGGCACTTGATGACAGCACGTGTGTCATGCCCGCGAGGGATTTCACCTCTCGCGATTGTAGTTTCGGGATCAACCATCCCGAAGAGAGCTCCATCGATGAATGGACAGCTCAAAATTGATGAATAGACTCAGTTGCAAACAGACAGGGCATCAAAATTTTCAGCCTGAAACCCAGGAAAAAAAACCCTTATAAATTTGCATTACAGAACGGTTCAGAAAATTTAATTAACTGTGATGTGCTTTTTCGAATAATAACCTCAGTGCGACTAGGTACTAGGCGGAAATTGCACAGTAATCCGCAGGTCAGGTTTTGAGAGATGAAAATAATATTTAATAACAATGCTAATAGACGCCAAAGGCAGGAAACCTATGTGATCATTCACCATTGATGTAGATGGTGATAATGTTCGTGCATTAAAAATAACTAGGTTTCTTTAACCGTATAAGAGGAAGGTCCTCGGATGAAAAAGTTCAAGAGAGATGCTACTTTGCTCTGGTTAGGCCACACCTCGAGGACGCAGCGAGCATTTGAGACCCTGGTCATAAAGTGTTATTAAAAAAATTATAAAATAAAAAGGAAAACAGTGCGTTTAGTTAAAAACTGCTACGAGCGTACATATAGTGTTTCACAACTTTTAGAGGGAATAAGGTGGGAGCCCCTAGAGACTCGGTTGCTACATGCTAGGCTTAGGTTGCTTGATAAATTCAGAACTGATATTTTTCAGAGCGACTTAAAGAATATTATCATGACTCCTCACTACATCACTTGGTATGACAGATACGAAAAAATAAGAGAGATACACTGCCGAACATACAGGTACAAAAACTCGTTATTTCCGTGCACAACAAGTGACCACAATAAAAATTGAACTCCACTAAGCACTCTCTTGTAATACATGGCACCATTTCATCTCCCAAAAACTTACATGTTTACACGTCTGGTGACCTAACCGGTGTCACACGCCCATGTGGCGGCTCGCAGGGTATTATGTAGATGTAGTTGGAGAGGGTTTTACATCATAAAGCTGTAGCCTGACAATTGAAATTACAACCATATTGGTTATCCCATTTAATCCTGCTCTTTCCTTACTTTCCTTTTGAGAGAACGATGAAATGGACAAATTAGTGTGTGCAACGGAAGAATATTCATCATATATTTGAAATTCAAGGCAAGTAACTCTTGAAACATATAACTAATAATAAGATTCTTCAATATTTGATCATCCATGTATGTATTTTCCTCACAGCCAACGAATTTTATTATTATATATGTGATATATATTGGCCGAGAAAGGTACAATTAAAACATAAAAGTTTGTGATAAGGATTCTACTCGATTGTCGATAGAGATAGTGCTTATGATTCGATGTGCTGATGAAGTGCTTACGATATGATGAGAGTGCTTATGATAACTCGATTGAGATAGTGCTTATGGGGAATTTGGATTATAATTAATGTAAATAATTTTAAAAAAACATATGTACGGAGAATACATACTGATGAAGTACCTAAATAGGTGCTAATTTCAGACGAGTTATGGATGGAAGACATCGTTAAATTGCAAAATTAGTGTTTCAGTCCGTAATTCCTAAAGGAAAATAAGGGTTAACAAATACGGCAGATAGGCCAAGTCCACGTCACAGCTTCTTGAGTTGGTCACATTATAAAGTGTTCTCTCCATTTACCTCAATGATGTACGCATGCAAGATGGTAGTAGCGAAGTATTAACACAAGTATGTGGTAATGTTTAATATAATATCAGCAGAAATGTCGCATCCCGCGTTATTTTCAGTCAAGAAAAAGACCCAATAAGTCAATGTATTGCTACATAGTGAACTTCATTTAATGTAAAAGTGTCATGAGGAACTTGCGCAGAATGATGACAGAAAATAGAAAAAAACAACGAATATTTAAACTTTACACCCTCTAATATTTAAACTTCACATCCTCTGACATCACTTCGAGGAAGTATTTTATACTTGAATCCATGTTAAAACAATCATTGACTTTTCCACCAATATTTCCACAATAAAATATTAGAGGAAAAGTACAAGGATTGTAGTTAAAGAAGGTACAAAGTACGAGACTGTTATTAAGGTGGGTGGAGTGTCTATTAGTTGCTAGGAACATACCATCACTACCATCCACAACATGTGCTCAGGAACGTATTCAAGCTTGATCTGAGGCTTTCTTTTAACATGCACTCAATAACTCATTCCCTGCGCATGCTCAAAGTATTCTTGTTCTTAATAATTGATATATCACTCTCAGCACCTACTCGGAATGTTCCCACAGCAGATACTTGACAGCATATTTGTACACAGGTCAGCATATGCTGTGAATAAACGTAAAATGGAATTGGTTCAGGAAAACGTTTTTATTTAGCGTAAATTGTCTGTAGAAGAGGCAGTTAAATTGTTGAGGGATTACAGCACACTAGCATGAGATCAAATCGCATAAAAAAGTTATTAAAGTAGTTTGAGCGAGATAGTTCCCTGGTCATAATGGAGGAGGTATTCGAATTATGCGTTTTAATTTTAGCAGCTGTAGGAAGCATGAATTATATATTAAATTATTAACAGTACAATAATATAGTTACGTATGACTGAAATTCTTGGTAATCAAATGAAAATATCCACATAAGTCTTCGATTTGACTAATTTTTTTCTCGCGGTACGTTCAAAACTCCTTCACAACGGAAGGTAGAAAAGTAGTCCGGTAAGGGTCAGATGTTTTGGTTTCTTTAGAAGAATAAGATACTCTTCCTTAAAATGAGACTGAATTCATTTATTTCTCGTTGACATGATATTTCGCTCAAACTACCCGAAGTGCTACTTTCTAAAGCTACTTTTGCCATGCCTTTGTTCAAGATGGACATTAAAGAGCCTTTATTTATCAAATGTTATATAACGGGAGGCGTTAACAAACGAGCAGCGTATCCAGAAGTGGAAAAGTATTAGAATGCGCTCTTTTTCTCGCCGTCCAACTCACAATTCCTGGTTTCGTGAGACTTCTCTTCCCCCTCCGTTTACCGTTAAGTCTCTCCCTTGCGAACCATTTCGCTTTCTTTATTTTCATCCTACCATTTCGTCATATTCTTTCCCTCCCGTCCTATATCCTTTCCAAACCACCAACTCCATACATACCTTCCTCGTCTCTTTCAATTCTTGAGTCCAATCCCATACCAACCCTCGCACCCTAAAAGACCGCTTCCACTAATCGCCATCCATTCCCCAACACCACGACAAGCCATAAGCTCTAAAATCCGCGGGGAGAAAAAGAAAACGTTTCGTAACCGCTTTTCTTCTCGTTCGCCACACCATCATCTCATCTTTTTATTCTTTCGGTGGCAGTTTCTTCCACAAACAAAATCAGCGCTCTCCAAAAAAACACCCTCAGCGCTTTGGCTACGCATTATGTGATCTATATTATACCTCCTCTCTCAATAATTTGATAATAAGAAATTTTTTCTAACAGTAACAGAAACAGTCACGCTATTTACATCATTCTTAGTATTCTTATGCAGGCTCTTCTGTTACTGACTTGCATAAAGCGCAGTCCTGTTTCATACGATACTTTATCCAACATAATCTGAAGGATACTTTCTGGTATTATAACTTCCAAGTATCAAATGGCATAGAACCAGCATTCTGACTAACAAGCATTATACAGGGTGAACCATTTGACTGCATGTTTAAACAGAAACAGCAACTGCACTATTTCACAAGGGATTTTAACGCGTACGACGCGTTTCAGCTCACAGAGCCATCATAAGCTACAAGACGTTCTGTCCTGTAGCTGATGACAAGGCGTCGTACGCATTAAAATACCTTTGCGGAATAGTGCAATTGTTGTTTCTGTTTTTATATGACGAACTTTTACAATATCTCGCCTGAATCTGTTGAAATTATTTGATTGCATAATTAATGCGCTATTAGTTTCCTATGAGGACCAAGCAGCCTTCAACCAATCATTTTAGCATTTATTGACGCAGTGTGCTCTTTACTTTCCAAATTCTCCGCCATCTATAACTCCTTATGGCTATCAGTGCTTCCAAAGATACGAAATAAATAATAAATAGTGGTTTTCCAACTGATTTTTTTAAGCCTGCTGTAGATGATTGATTTATTCAATATTTTAACATACATGCCTTAAAATTCAAATGAAAATACCGCTTCCACGCCTGTACACTTTCAAACACCCGTTACACTTTGCCGTTTTAAACCTCGTGGGATGATACCAATAATCCTGGACTCCGTTCTCAATATCATCAGTAGTATACTAGAATTAGTTTCTGTGTTGAATAATGCATCGCGAGACACGACACTAATAGCTAAAAATTGAATATTTTGCTACATTTTTATAGCAAAGGAGAACATTTGATAGCATAATTCACCTAAGTCACCCACGATGGTAACACTAAATAGAAATATTAGAGGGAGCTTAGGCTATAAGCCAAAATGAATAGATTAAATCTAAAGCAACTGGCATATTTTTCGTTCAGAACTGTAATGCGTGGCAGAAGAGAAGTTACTGAACGGTTTGGGAGAAATTACGCCCGTAGAAAAGATTACGATTTCCATCTTGCTCATACTTACTTTGCTCCTGCCGATGATAAGCGGTTGTGCAACTTAAACACGCTCAGCAGTTCTGTACAAGCTAGAACAACTAAATTTCGAGGATCTAAAATAGACGGTAGTCCCTCTTGATAACATGAAAATAGTCACTAAATACCTACGCTGGACTTGAATCACAGTAAATGTTTTGGGGAGCATGACATATTATCCAAAAACAACAGTCAGATGTCATGCCAAAATTAAAGAGGCGTATTTTCTACACTACCTTAAATAAGTAAGGACTCACGGTCGCTAGTATTGGAAAAATAAAACTCCCTGCAATATATGCACACACCAAAACAAAGTTTTAGAAGCGTAAAATCATAAAAATGTGCGGTTTCTAATCTTTAACTTTATATTTACTTGAATATTGCTTGCAGTCTTGAGAGTAGGAGAGAGAACCATGTATTAGCCATCCGGCGTATTTTTAGAAGAATCAAACCCGTTCTTCCCCGTTATATTTCTTTTCCATGGCACAACTTCGTAGACCTCAGCAGACCTAAAGTCTTTTTTTTTATTCTTCTTCTTCTCTCCGCCCTCGCAGACACTCGGACAGATCGACTTCCAGTAGAACTCTTATTGCTTTCCGCTTCATCCACCACCTTCCTCACACACTCGCACACACTGCTTGGCCGCAATTTCCTCTCAATTTTGTGTTTTTCCACGGAGTTTCCTAGTTCTATGTCTTTTCCAAGCCCTCTTTTTTCACTGTACCCCACCGTTTGCCTTTCCAGCATTCATTCTCACGTCTTTTCTCCCTTCCTCCGCTCCGTTCCACCCACAAAATGGGTGTGCTTTTATATAAAAAGCCTCCCGAAATCGCATCGCTTTTTTCCCCACGGCGTGTATACATTCCCTCTTCCCCGTCGGTTTCACTCGCAATCTTCCTCGCCTCTCCTCCCTCATTTCCCGCTTAAAACTCGTTTCTAAACTTCGTGAACTAATCTTTAAGAGGGGAGACGAATAAAAAAAAACAAACAATGAGCACAGATTTATTTTTAGGAATCTCAGAGAAAGTTGTCGCACTTGAAAGGAAAGTCTTACTAAACAACGTTAAGGTGGGATGTTTTCGTAATCCAGACTGCATTTATACGCTGACATCCATGGGGATGGAATTCACCACAAAAACAATCAAACTCTCGAAATCGATAGGCTCGTATCGTGTGTTTTTGGTGATGTTTCTACTCCATAGCATGTAATCAAGTGATTTACACCGTAAACTCAACTTCTACATGTACACGCCATCTCAATATATTACTGAGGCAGCGGGTGAGCTTTAATCATAATTATTTTCCATAAATTAACCTAAAGTTAATGCAACTACAATACTAATAAGATGACAGGTTTGTTTGAGCAAAAATATCACAGTATCTCATCATGGGTTAAACGTCGCCATAAAAAAATCATTTGACTTGATCGGGATTCCACTAATGCTTAAGAAATTATCAGTTATTAGCAACTACATAGAGGTACAGAGACACAAGATTTACAAATAAGTGCGTTGTTGGTACTCCATAGCTCTTAATAAAGAAAGCATTAGAGAGGAAAATAATCAATTACTCACACTACCCATCAACAAATAGAACAATAAAAACTCGATGTTAGCCATTAATGTGCCTTATCGTCCTCAGGAAAAATGAAATTCTAAAATCCGCAGTCTATTTCCCACTAATCACTTAAAACTCGTTTCTAATCTTCGTGAACAAACTGTTAAGAGGGGGGACGAATAAAAATAACAATGAGCACAGATTCATTTTTAGGAATCCCAGAGAAAGTTACTGCACGTGAAAGGATAGTCTTACTAAACAACATTAACGTTGTGTGTACTCTTAATCCAGACAGTATTTATACGCTGACATCCATGGTGATGGAATTCACCACGAGAAACATTGAATTGAAATACAATCGAATTGTACGTTTTTGGTACGGTTTTACTCGATCAAAAGAGCAAAACCTATGATCGTGTCTTCTTGTCCCCAGGAAAAATGAAATTCTAAAATTACCCGTTACGCAGGCTGTTTTCCACTAATCGCTTGAAACTCGTATCTAAACTTCGTGAACAAACTGTTAAGATGGGGGACGAATAAAAATAACAATGAGCACAGATTCATATTTAGGAATCCCATAGAAAGTTGTCATATGTGAAAGGAAATTCTCACTAAACAACATTAACGTGGGGTGTTTTCGTAATCCAGAAGGTATAAATATGTTGACATCCATGGAGATGGAATTCACAACGAAAACAATTGAATTCAAGTACACCCGAATCGTACGTTTTTGGCGATGCTTGTACTCGATAGCACGTATTAGATATTATTAGATAGATAGATTAGATAGATAGATTATAAAGAGAGCATTAGCCTATCAATTTCGTACACTAGTTATCAGCCAACACAATAGTTAAAACTCATTGGTAGCTATTAACGTGTCTTATTATCCCCAGGAAATATGAAATTCTAAAATTACCCGTTCCGCAGTATACCTGTCATTGATCGCTTAAAAGTTGTTTCTAAACTTCATGAATTAATCGTTGAGAGGGGAGACAAAAAAAGCTATGAGCGGAGATTTATTTTTAGGAATCACAAAGAAAAGTTGTTGCACGTGAAAAGAGAGTCTTACTAAGCAGCATTAACGTGGAATATTTTCGTAATCCAGATTATCAATTTACATTCATTTATACATTCATACATACATGCCAATCACGCCATTTCCTTTCGGGGTCGGCATAGTCACAATGTATCGCTCATATATACATATTTATACACCTAACTCTGCTTCAATAATAACTTCAGGCTGACCTATCCTTGCATACCTCTTTCGCCTCATTTACCCCCATACACTGCTTCATACACGCCCTCCGGTTTTCAGATTCCTAATATTCCACCTCCTAAGAATTTTCTCAACCACTTTCAACCACAACTTTCTCCACCTACCTCTACCTCTCGCGCGATTCATTTCACTCTTATGTATCCGTTTTGTTATTGGACTCTCATCCATTCTCTCAACATGGCCAAACCAACGAAGCACACTCCTTCCATATATGTCCATTACCGGAGCATCTAACCCACACTCATTTTTAACTCACTCATTCCAGATCCTATCCATCCTACAGTTTGCCGCAAACACGCCTCAGATAACTCATATCTACGGCGTTTAGTCTACTCTTATATCTATCCTGACATACCCATGTTTCACTACCATAAAACAAAGTGAGGAGAAGTACACTTTTGTACACGGCGCTTTTCGCTTTCTTAGATATGCTCCACATGCTATCTACCAATTTCATTACATTTCATTTCATTAAGGTAACATTTGTACACTAAACTTTATGGGGATGGAATGCACCACGAAAACAATCGAACTGAAATACAACCATTACGGTGGTGGTGGTCGGTGGTGGCGTAGGAGTATACGTACGCAACGACTTAAAATGTAAAGTACTTTCAATGAGTGAGTCCAACTATGACAGGAGGCCAGAATATCTCTTTGTTGAGATTAAAATAAATTTCACTAAGATTCTTATCGGCATCATCTATAGGCCACCTAAACTGGGTCACTTAGACGATCTGGATTCGGTAATATCGGAATACTCCACGGAATATGAACATATAATAATAGCAGGAGATTTTAATGCAAACTTTAATACAGATGCGCATGACACAGTCTACTTTAAGCGAATTTTCACCGAAAACAATCTCAAAATTCTACCGTTAGGCCCGACTAATACTACGAAAACTTCGTCAACATGGATTGATCTTTTGGCTACGGCAAAAAGAGAAAAGGTTATTGCGCACGGACAGCTTCCAGTTCCTGGTATCTCTTCTCACGATTTACTGTACCTTGCCTATTCAGTTAAAGCTAAAAAATTCCAGCAGAAGTTTATAAGTCAACGAAATATCAGGGAAATAAACGACGATGAATTACTTAGTGCAGCATTCTCCCTTCCATGGGCCCATATTGAATTCACTGAGTCAGTTGACGACAAAGTTGAGACACTAAATTCACTGATGATTTACCTACTTGACAAATTTGCTCCTGTAAAGATGATCCGCGTCTCGAAGCCACGAGCGCCCTGGTTAAATTCAGAAATAAAACATTCAATGGCAAAACGAGACTCAGCCTTCCGTTTTTTCAAGAAAACAATGACTCTCAATGCATTTCAAAGATACAAAAACTTAAGAAATAAGACGAAACAGCTTATAAGAAATTCGAAAATTAAATTCTTTCACTCGATCACTAAATCTAACCACTCTTCGGGAAAATTGTGGAACAAACTTAAATCACTTGGTATAGGTAAAAGTAAAGACCTCATTCTCCCTCCTGACTTGTGTCTGAACTCCTTAAATGATAAGTTTTCCCAGCCCCCGAACCTTATTCAAACTGAAATCAAAGATAAAACTCTGAAACTGTACGCCTCTAAAGATTCATACATATTAAATAGAGACCAAAAATTCGAATTTACCCCTATTACCCAAATACAAGTTGAATCGTGTTTCAAGAGAATCAAGTCTAAAGCACAAGGCTCTGATGGTATACCTCTAGATTTCTTAAAAAAGCTATTTCCTGTTATTATCCCATACATCACCAACATTTTCAACTCCTCACTATCTCAGAATCACTTCCCAAGTCAATGGAAGCGAGCGTTAATCAGACCTATTCCAAAAAAGAATAATTCCCAAGGGGAAAAAGAATTCCGTCCAATATCCTTTCTTCCCATCCTGTCCAAAGTTCTCGAAAAACTTGTATATGAGCAGTTAACACACTTCTTAAAGTGCAACAATATTCTTGATAAATGCCAGTCTGGTTTCCGACACGGTCACAGCACGTCTACCGCATTAGCTAAAATCACCGATGACTTGAGACGCTTCATGGATCAAAAAGAAGTTTCAGTACTCGTTTTGCTTGACTTTTCGAAAGCTTTTGATTCCTTAGACAAAGATATCCTTGCAGCAAAAATGAGAGGCATGGGTTTTTCTCTACAGCAGTCCACTGGATAACATCATACTTATCAGACCGTTATCAGCGAGTAATTACAAATGATTTATGCTCAAGATGGATCAAAACAGCAAGAGGTGCGCCTCAAGGCTCTATACTAGGACCTCTGCTATTTTCCCTGTACATTAATGATTGCCCTTCAGTGATTAACCATTCTAAATATCATCTTTATGCTGACGATCTCCAAGTATACCTAAATTCAAATGTTAAAAGCCTATGCAATGGAATATGTAATTTAAATTATGACCTAGAAAACATCAACAATTGGAGTAAATCCAATTTTCTAAGCATAAACCCTAGTAAGTCGCAGGCTATTATAATTGGATATCCGAAAATACTCAAGTCAATCGACAGGGATCAATTACCGCAACTACGCATTTCTGATTCTCCTATAAAGTACTGCGACGAAGTTATTAATCTAGGACTAGTCATTGATGAAAGTCTGTCTTGGTCTTCGCATATAACTAAGATATGTAACGCAGTGAATAAGTCATTATTTCCTCTAATTCGCTACAAACATGTTATTCCTCTCTCCTTAAAGAAGCAATTAGTTTCGACTTTAATACTTCCCCATTTTGACTATGCCGATGTTGCCTTTCAAGACATATCTCAGGTCCTGTCAACTAAACTTCAACGCTCCTTCAACGCCTGCATTAGGTTCATATTTAATTTACATATATCAGATCATACTACCAATTATATTAACAATCTCAACTGGTTAAAACCTACTTCACGACGCCGGCTGCATATCCTTGCTCTTCTCTATCAAATTTTACAAACAAATACACCAGCGTACCTAAGAGACGAATTTCAAACACTTAGTAGAGTACACGACTCAAATACGAGGGGAAATGATAAACTCGTTATTCCTCACCACCGGACAGTCAGATTCAATAAATCATTCATTGTGACCGCATGTCGCGAGTGGAACAACATTGACTTACCGCTACGTAAATTATCATCACTAGCATCCTTCAAAAGGGCACTATACGAAAAACTTCTCCGAGAACAACAACGAGACACGTAAAACATCATGGGATTAGTGGGAAAGATTCAACTCTAATCTCCTCCCGCTTCATCTATTATTCTTGTTCCTTCCAGGTACTGGGTGATATTTTCTTGTACTTGTATACATCCATGTTTACACTAGCTCTTTCTCAGTAGGTTTTCGCAGGTTTTTCACGCCCCCCTTCTTGTGTGGGCGTTTTCCTGCAGTGGGTTTTTTCCAATAAGGACGAAAGTCAATATCCTTAGGTTTTACCCACGTTTGCTCACATCTTTTTACACTTGCTAACTTTGCTAACTTATAATTATGTTTGTTGAATGAAAAACCGTACTGCTATGTCTCTCTTGCCATAATTGAGTGTATGTAATTCCAAGAGCAACATGACAATGTATTTAGCTGCAATAATTTTTATGTTTGACGAGGGGTTAGATGGAAGATGGGACTTTCTAGTCCCAATCTCGCCTAATAAAGACGTTTTATTATTATTATTATTATTATTATTATTACCAGTAGGTGTGTTAGCCAGTCACACCGCCAATTCAATTTCTACATCTATTTAAATCTCTAAATCTCAAGAAATTGCTGCGACAGTAGGAGAGCTTTTCAATATGGTATACACTATTTTTTTCTTAAGGAAATGGAACTACAATGCAAATGAGATGGCAGATATGTATAAGCAAAATACTCAACGTACCTGTTCAGGTTCGCAGGATGTGCGACTTCATCCAAATGCACCGCACAATATGTATGCCAATAATTATAAAGAAACTATGAGTTACAAGCAACTACATTAATATATAGAGACGCAAAATTTGCAAGGAAGTACACTTTTTGTAATGTTGTTACTCCATAGCACGTAATTAAGAGAGAAATATAGAGCAAAACAATCAAATAGTTTCTCTATTTATCAACAAGCGTAATAATAAAGACTCTGTGGTAGCCATTAATGTGTTTTATTGTACCCTGAAAAAATGAAATCCTAAAACTACCCTTTCCGTAGTCTATTTCTCAAAAAGTGTAACTTCCCGTAGTTCAAGGTGGGTTTCAGCGAAGTTTTACGTGAATTAGATCCAAATTTTCAGCCCATAGTGTAGCACATAAGACGCTTGACCGCTTATTGAGCCACTGTTGCATGAGATAAAACTAGCTTACGGTTAAGCCTGTACACAATGGTTTTAAGTGTAAATTTCAACCATAAAATTCGTCACATGAGCTTTAAGGCTATCGACTACAATCTTCGCGGTGCCATAGCTATTTTTCAAGCGCCTTATCTCCAATTTTCAGCCGTCAAGGCAAAGTTCACCCATGCTCTTTTCAAACTTCAAACATTGGCGATTAAAGAGTGTTGTCCAGTAGATTGAAAACTGCAGGTAAACATGGCGTGGGTGACGGTTAATTTATGATTTTCGCTCGTATAATTAGCTTTATAACAGGTAAATAGCCTGTTTTTGTCCTTTAAATCATTTCAAATATCATGTTGAAATGCTGTACAATGAATCCATTTGAAGATATTTGCAGAAAGAAATCAGAACTGAATACTTTGGCCATGAAAATGAATCATAACGCAACCCCTGGCGAGTAGGCTTCCTAAGCATCAATCTTGGTTCCAATAGAAAATTAGCTCGAAGAAGCCTACGTGAAACATCTAATATTGATAATAATAAACAGTGTAGACCAGGCATTGAATTGGCGATGGAAACATTTTCACATTAATTTATTCTATTCCAGATCTTCATTATTTCCCTCTTTTTCTCAAAACTGATTTGAGAAATGATAAATTTGTAGGGTTTGTGAAGAAAAGAAAGAGACACGAGATAGAAAACTGATGTCATTTACACGAACAAAAATTGAATTTCCGGTCGAAGAGAAATTTATGACTTTAAATATTTACCCCAACTTGAAAATAATAAACACTTCATCATTCAAATCGACAGACAGTCATTGCCCTATTATTTCCCGATCTTCGATTTACTTTTGATGATTTTCAATACTCTCTCGTCATCTCAAGTCATTTGGAAGCCAAGGCAGTGCATTTCAACAATAACTGACTCAAGGAATTCAACGGACATAGCCTGTATCCTTCACAGAAGGTACACATACTCGAATGGCAATATAAACATGGTCAAGTGTTCTACTGAGTTGGACAAAAGATATGTCTCAGATAAAAAACTTCTCCATTAACGTGAGAAGTCTTACGCGTGAAGAAAAATTCTAATTTATTCCATGGAAGATGATGGTGTGAACACACGAAAGCACATTTTTCATTGGAATATATTAATGCTACCAATATAATTGAGTTTCGACTTTGCACGTTCATCCATTTATTCTTAAAAACTTTTAATACACATTCGGAAGAGTTACCCTAAATGTTGTAAAAACGTGAACGGTAAGAGAACTACAAAGTGGATCTAACATGTCCCTACCTTTGGACAATAAGGATCCCAAAACGGTATAATGCCATCCTGAACCAGTAGATTAATATAGGTACATAGTCCCTTTCTGTTGAACAGAATATTCATTTTACAACATGAAAACGCTCCAGTGAAGTCCCACTTTCACCACAACATGATTAATCGTAGAAATAAGAGTAGATACACGATTGACTGGTCTTTATTTTTACTTTTTTCTCACAATTTTCATTACATCAAATTTCTGCTTTCCGCTGGACAAAATTCATTTCCTCACTTTGTGAATTAGTGGAAGACAGAGGAGTATTTCTTCTTAACACAAACAAAGAGAAAACTATCTGTATGAAGGAAACCTCAATTCCATTAAGATGAGCGATTGCGTATAAACTATAAAAGTAGCAAGTGCGTCTAAATTAATGCCTACTCCAACTATTGAAGGTTTAACGAGGGTATATTTCACACGCCTTTTTACTTAGATTTTTTAATTTTGGATCTCAATAAATAAATAAAACTATTTTATTTTTTAGGAAGCCCAAATATTAAAGGTTCAAAATATCTTACTCCCCAAATCTAAATTTAGTTTGAATATTTATCGAAGAATTTCTTTTAATCCTACCAGAGACCAATAACGAAATAAATCTATGTATTACGACCACAAATTAGTAGTTTTCCACTTGAATCTCTTCTTCTAGTTTTACTTCATCCGGGAACAGAAAGTTGGGACAGGGAAGAGACGTAAAATCTACTTCACCTTGGATACACGAGAATGGCCGCGAACAAACATAATTCGGGATCGGTAATCGGAATCACCTGCCTTTGGCTTGCGGCGTCACACACGCAGTTTACTGTGTTGCCAATACTTAATTATTCCCCCGACAGTTGTTGAGGATTAATGGGAGCCTGATTTTCTGTCCCCTTCGTCCATCAGGAATGGCAACCTACGACAAGGCGTTAACCTTAAACGATACACACAGGATATCATACCGTCTACTTAAATTCCAACTCGCATATGTGTTTCAACTGACTAGCAGACATCAACAGATACAACACTTCTTCCACATTTCCAACATATATATAGATATATTCCCAACTCAAAGTTGGGGATGGGTCGGGAGGAAGGATAGGAGGGGAAGAAGGTTAAAATCATCATTAGGAAAGGATCCATTGTTCGCCCAAACAGAGTATGTGGTGATACCGGACCTACGACAAACTAAGAAAAGGATAAAAGAAAAGGGAGGTGAGAGATAATGGGGAGAGGAGGAAAGGTCAAGTTATGATGGTATCAAAAAAGGGGAGTAACAAACAAACTAATTCTCAGTTAACAATGTGACTTTCTTTCTTATTCATTTAACTATTCCATACTGTTCCGATTCATATAAACGGTGTCCTTCATCCAGGAAACGATGATTTTCCACATTAAATGTGGAGTGGTGAGCTTCTTCCATCAAGGGTTTGGTAAAATAAGATTCGGGGACTATTAATCAAACACATTTTCTGTTCGAAACCACCAGTTGCAAAATTTCTCCCCTTTTTTCCACATTAACAACACCAGATGAGTCAAACTTAAGTCCTTGTACAACTGATTTTAGCTTGGTGTCAAACGAGTTCTTAGCATTGTTGACAAGAGTTCCTAGAGATCTTGGTGTGTAAAATCTAATTTGGTGACTGGGATACGATTTAGCTACCTGGTAGGAAATGTTTCTAAGCATGAAAACGTTACACATTTTCGTGTTTTGTCATTTGGCGGTAGCAATAATAGAATGTTTAATAAGCATCCTCTCAATTTTCTTGTTACATATTTTAATGATTAAATAGTCTTTATAACCGTTAGATTTAGCCATTTGTCTAGCAACGTAAAATTCTTCGTCGAGATTATCTTCATAAAGAGGGATTTTAAGCTCGATGAATCATGTGGGTAAAAGCTGCAGTTTTATTGGACCACGAGTGATACGAGTCCGAAGGTATAACGTGTTTAGTATACGTGGGTTTGCGGGTACTGGACATGATGGAACGGGTAGGACAGTTTTTGGCTGAGGTTTGATGAAAGGAGCAAGATGTGATTGGAGAAAATTTTGAGAGGCGACAAAATGTTCAAAATGTGTGAGAAGATTGGACTTGAAGTCAAACTAGAAGAGGAGATGATAGGAATTTCGAATAACTCAAGAGTAGTTGAACGGTGTGGGAGATTTTATCGCGATTGCGAGGGCTTGTGTGAATGAGAGACCAAGCAAAACCATGAATCAACGAGAGATTTACGTAATGGAAATGAAGAATATGTACCAGAAAATAGGAAGTTAGGCTAGGTCTGTCATGCAGCCATTCATCAGCCGGAAAACACTCAAACGTAATGAATCATTTAAGCACTTCGTGTTTGTATCGCCATTGTTAAAAACAGAAATGAGCTCAAACTGATTGCCAGGAGCCATGTATTTATTGTACAGATGATACCTACGTGATCAAATTTTGCGGTGAGTTTGATGTAGTTCTTATTCTAAACCTGATGAAGACAACATCTAAATAATAAAACCATGAAATTTTATGTTCATAATTTGGTAAACGGAAAATATTAATGACCTTTGGTTATAATTAATTTTTCCCTATCACAGGTTGTCTCTCTATCACGTCGCACACCACTTCTTCGTGTCAACGTTTTCCAATTTTTAACAATGGGTTCTTTTTACATTAAACTCTTGATATTTGATTCTCGCTCAATAAAATCTTTCCTTATCAATCAAAAATTTGCTCCTGTTTCTTATTAAAGCCCGCCGTAATGTGAAATCACAATTTCTACAATCCTAATTAGGTAATTTCTTTACTTACTGAGCAGCTGTTTTTTTCAGTCAGTAAAGAAAGAGGCGGTGAGTTGCAATGGGAGGATTCTATTTCATATCGGTCCAGAGACATGGAAAATTGAAAAGCTGGAACAAAAAAGAGGAAAAGAATTTGGAACTCGGTGCTGGAGATGGATGCTGATGATCAAATGAAAAAAATAGAATCAGGAACCTGGAAGTATACACATGAATAGAAGAGAAGAAAGCCATATGAAGCTATCAAGAAAAGGGACCCGGTTCTTATGCCAATCTTTTAGGCACAATTGATTTATAAGAAAAATGACTTAGAAGAAAAACAAGGGGAAAGAATTGCAAGAAAAACCAAGGGACAAATACAATGCTCGTCTAAAAAAGGGTATGAAACAAAATGGGCATCAGGAGTTAAACGGAGAATCAGAGGAAAGATTAGAATAATTCTATAGATTTCAACCAACTTTGTATGGGTGCCAACGCTTGATAAGATGAGGCAGCAAGGACATGTTGTCACCTTAAAACTACAGAAAATTGTGGTAAATGCATGAGAAAAAAAGGAATATATAAATATATACGCAGAACTAGATGATTTTCGAAACATATTACGATCCTATTTCATGTTTGCTCTGTTTCGATGCCTCCATTCTCGTGAAGATGTTCCAGAGGTAGACCTCGTTTTCTGGACAAAAATTATGAATAGAGAATCTCAAACCATCCTGAAATCCAACCTTGCCTGTCCACCCTCTATTAATATAGAGAAACTGTTTCATCTTGTAAAAACATATGGTCATTTAACTACCATAAAAGAAAAGAAAAGAAATTCCCTGGTACTAGGGAATGAGTGAAACTTCTGGTTTCAAACACAGACATTTTATTCAGGTTCATTTGCCTCTCTATTGAATAATTCATGAATTCAGGAAAATAAGGTTTTCCCTCGTTTGTTAATAGATTTGAAAATAATTTACGGAGTTGATTTCGTAGGTCCCTAAAATAGGATATTTTAAAATAAAATTATCATCGGAGCTGGACCAATAAGAATACCTAGATTTGCTCTACTTTTTTACCTAATTTTTCTCTTCTCGTACTCACTGTATAGATTTGGTTTTAACTTTAACACTAGTAAGTTGCAATACGAGTAATATGAGAAAACCTAAAAAGATTAAAACCCCATTTAAAAAATTGTTATGACCGGGTAAGTTTGAGTCACTCTACACAAATAAGAAAAATTTCGTCTACCTAGTTCATAATAATTTGCTTCATGGAAAAAATTAAAAAATTATATCGTGCACAAAAGCGCTATCTGAATTTGTAAACCCAAGTCAGAGATTAATGAATTTTTAAAATGCTTATCGGTAGTAAATAACTAAATCACACCATGATATGTTGCACTATGGGTCCTGATCATCACTGAATGAAGAATACGAAATGGATGCTAATTAACGTTTATGTGTGAACGGAAAGCAAGCAAGGAAAACAACTTCTTTTGGATACGAAAAGAGTGAATGAAAAGACCCAAGGGAGCCCGGTGCCCCTCTGGTGTATTCAAGCATGTTTGGATTACCCTCCGGGGATTATAACCGCTTCTAATTTATGCGCATAATTTTTCGCGAGTTGTCACCTTGCCCTATACCTTTGTTTAACTCGAAACTACTAATCTCTCTCTCACGTCCGTGATATTCACACCTCGAAATGGACGTTTTTGCCCCATTTTGGCCACTCCGGGAAAGATAAGGAGCCGCCCTACTATTTCACACATCATGGCAAAAAAACCGCATTCAAGAGAGGTGATACTAAATGCGGTTCCGTCTCTATTCACTCTGAAACGGAGATGGGAATCCCTTTTGTTTATCCCGAATCAGACTCCCCAAAGAGATCAATGGAGCCAAATTAATCAATTATTAATCAATTGCTAGAATTGACTATTTGATAATTATCCATTTACCCAGGATAACTGGATGTATAAAAAAACTAGTCTGTGGAGCCTGAGTTATTCGCTATATTTTATCATAGATTTGCTTAGTAAAAATATATTTTTATATGTGTAATGGCAGTTGCTGCCGCGCACTTATTAATATCACCTCTAAAAATCTACTAATTTGTCTGTAATCTGTAAAAATATTCTTCAAAGCCTATACCCACATGGCATTATCATATGTACTAAGGAAAGAACGAGACATGTGATTTTCCCCAGTGGATCTTGAGTAGGCGCATGAACATTATTGCTTTTACTTTATGCCAATAAACCTATTTTTCCTTTCACGCCGCGCTACCATATTATTTCTATTGTTCGCAGTAACATGCAATTATAGCATATAAGAAGTTCTTAGAAAACTTGAGAGAATATTGCATAGAAATATACGCAAAAATTAAACGGGAACCTAAAACATATTAGATGTTTTTCCACCGGAAGACTAGAATGCAATTTCTTCTTAGGAGGAAGTAAAACTTTTAGGGACGATATTTATTCCAATTAATGGCTGTAGATACCATGGTCGTACCAGTAATATAAACCTTAATAATACTAGTCGAAATATGGCCACATTACTTGCGGCGAGTAACTTCTCATCCCACTTCGTCTACCATGTCATGGTGCTTCTTCCACCTAAATTGGGGTCGTCGGGATTAGAATAATTATAAAAAAATATAAGATCTGTTCCAATGTTATATTTAACCCTTAATTGGTCGCGTCGGGTCATAATGACCCGACCGGTTTTGCTTCGATAATTTTTGTAATAGAATGATGTCGTTTTCAGTCGTCCTTCTCTCTAGTCTCTTATTTCTTGTCCTTTTATAACTAAGTAACGATTGATTTGCAAAAAGATACTTTGTTTCTCTGAAACAGACATTTTGACCCGACGCGACCATAAGTGTAACAGTTTGTTCTCGCTTTTGACCCGACGCGACCACCAGTGTTACAATTTATTCGCGCTTCCGACACGGCGCGACCACGAGTGAAGTCTACTCATTCTCGCTTCTGCCCTGAGCGAATCACCAGGGTTAGTAATATTTTTCGTCTCTGACTATACGGGAACACCAGTGCAACACAACCAGTACAACTTTAGTCATTGAGGCTAAAAAAACCACAAGTGATCAGTTATTATACCAAGCCAAGAAAGGTATGTATGACAATATTTTATTTATTTCTCCTTATTGCTGAGTTTTAATTTCTTAATAACGTTTTTTATTAAAGCTTAGTGTATTTCAATATAATCTAATAAAAAATAATTGGAAAAACAGTATCATAAGTCGCTTTTGAACAACTGGTTGCTTATGCAGATATTTCATTTTATAATTTGTTCTGTTTTCCTTTATGACTTTTAGAATGGCGGAGCGCCTTTTTGTCACTGAGAAGGAACTGTTGGAAGAGCTTGAGCGTGAAGATGATGAGGAACTTGTCGACGAAGAAGATATTTCGGAAGAAGATGATGACGAGGATTATGAGGAGAAAAGTGATCACGACTCTGATTCTGAGATTTACACATCCGATGAAGACGATGGTCATCGCACTGGTGAGAATGAATCATTTTGGACAAGCAAAAATAAAACTAAATGGAGTGCTATCCCATTTATTAGAAGGGGACGTACTAGAAAAGAAAATATAGTAACTCATCTCCCTGGATTACGGCCATACGCAAAATGTGTCAACACCGAGCTATCAGCATTTCGCCTCTTTTTTTGCCGGGAAGTATTAGAGATAATGGTGAAGAACACAAATATTTATATTGATTCTGTTGGGGTAAACTATTCTAGAGATCGTGATGCTAAACACACGTGTTAAGATGAATTATTGGCTCTCGTAGGCCTTCTTTTTCTTTCGGGCATATATAAAGCATCCCATGTCGACTATAGGGAACTATGGAGCAAAGATGGTCCTCAAATTTTTTCCCTTACTATGAGCCACCGGAGGTTCTTATTTTTGCTACGGTGCCTTCGATTTGATGACCTCAGCACTCGAATGGAAAGGAAGAAAAGCGACAAGTTAGCCGCCATTCGTTCGAGAGTTCGTCACAGTAATTGGCAACAGATTTGAACAGGCCTTTACTCCCTCCGATTACGTCACTATTGATGAGCAACTGATACCATTTCGTGGTCAATGTCCCTTTAGACAGTACTTACCAAATAAACCAAAAAAAAATATGGGATCAAAGTCTTTGCTATGGTGGATTCTAGGACTTTTTATCTGCAGCGATTTGAAGTTTATGTTGGTAAGCAGCCGGATGGGCCCTTCGAATCATCCAATTCTCCTCATGATATAGTCAACCGATTGGTTCATCCTATTGCAGGCAGTGGAAGAAATATCACCACTGACAACTGGTATACCAGTATACCTCTAGCAAAAGACCTTTTGCAAAAAAAATTGACGCTTGTGGGGACGATGCGTAAAAAGAAAGCGGATATTCCCCTTGATTTTCTTCCATCCAGAAACAGACCCGTACACACTTCCGTTTTTGGATTTACTCCCGAAGTTTCCATGGTGTCGTACGTTCCTGCAAAATCAAGGGCTGTGGTACTTATTTCGACTTTTCACCATAACTCTAACATTGATGCTCCAAGTGGTGATAAAAAACTATCTGAAATAATAACTTTTTATAACTCAACCAAAGGAGGAGTGGACTCAAATGATCAGCTTTGTTCTAATTACAGTGTTGGCCGAAGAACGAAGAGATGGCCACTTGCAATTTTTTATCACATCATAAATGTAACGGGAATAAATTCCTACATATTGTTCAAACACACCAGAACAAAGGACACTAACCAGACTTATCCACGCCGACAGTTCCTGAAAAATGTAGGCAATCAACTTACTAAAAATGTGTTGCTAAAACGTTGCGAAAATAAGAACACCAACAGAAATTTGAGACTAAAAATAAAAATGTTTTTGGAAGAAGAAGGAACAAACTTGTCACAGTTAAACAATGAAGAGCAAATACCTTTGCATGAAGAGACACGTAAGAGGAGATGATGCTGCCTTTGCCCCAGTACCAGAGACAATAAATACAGCCAAGTTTGTGTATCTTGTAATAACAGCATTTGTAAAAATCATTCAGTACTAATATGTAAAATTTGCCAAGACAAAGAGGTGGTTTAAGAACATGTACTTTGTAAATATAATCTCTCTGTTTTCTATCGATCTACTGTATATTGTTGGACTACTTTTTATTCGATATCAAATGTGTTCAAGGGTGACATTTTCTTTTGCGTCAGATACCAGTTATTATATGTTAATATGAGTCTGTAACGGTCATGCAAGATCATTTGGCCTGAGCTGGATGATTTTTTCATGAAAAATGGTGTACAGCTTAGTAATTTCATGTAAAATTAATAAAAGAAATTCGTGGTGGTGTCAGATTACGTTTCCAGCGTGACAAAAGTTTTAATACAAAGTTGTTGTGATGCAGTCGTATGTGTTTTATAATGTTTTTGTGTATTAAACGGTGGCTATTTTTAATAAAAATATATTAATCTAATATAAGAAAGTTTATTAATGAAAAGAAGTAAAATAAAAATAAATTTACCGGGAAAACATTTAGTTAATTACATTTTATGCATCTTGGGTCATATTGACCCGACGCGACCGTTTGTGTAAGTTTTTGGGTGCGACCAGTTAAGGGTTAAATATTTGCCAGCAGGAAAAAATCATGCAAAGCGCGAATGTGCCAACTACATTCATAACTAACGCACTTACCTTCTTTGATCCTTTCAAAAATTCCAAAATCTGTTAAGCAGATCCTACTTCAATCACTCCTCACTACTGAAGACGTTAATACATGTTGATGAAGTAAAATAAAGAAAACATTTTAAAGTTTTAGAAGTAAACAAAAAATACAAAATCTGGTTACCATGCATTGATATTATGTACATGAATAAGTTTACCTGATTTCATTCTAGATGTGTGCATATTATATATTTTTTAATGATTTATTTGTTACATAGGTAATTTGTAAAAAAGTCTAACTTATGGCACCTCCAATAAATTAAGGAAAATGGTTGTAAACACATCAGATTACATAATTAATTAGATCACTGTTTTTTTTAATTTAAAAAATCTTAAGTAACTTCACTGGAACATATTCTGTAATACAAGGTTAGTGGGCAATTCAATGTTAGAGGAAGCAATTTAACAAGTTGTGAAGCCGTCACATGTCACCGAAGGATAAATAGATATATCATTTGGCGTAAAACGGGATTAATACCGACAAATATACTGGAGACATTTTCACATTCAGACAAATTTACAAAGTCTATAAGTCCAATGACTATGAAACAACACTCAAAGCTATGACTATTTAAATAAAAAGGACGATGCCTACAAAGGTTAAGTGTGAATAGGTGGCGACTTTGAGGGAAAGGAAAAAGCCTTTTTAAATCCTTTAAAGTTTGTGAAATAATGCAGGTATGCCTTTGTTAACCAGAAAAAATTGTTTAAGTGTTTCATTAACTGTTACGAAAAGTCTATCTATGCAAATAGTTTATCTGCTTTTAAAAATTCATCTCCTGATTTGAATGCATATGTCTTCCAATCTACTATTAAAAGTGCATTATTGGATATTTTAGAAACAGTTTTAGTTATAGCCAATAAGAAAGTTGTAGTAATGAAATTTTTAAATGAATGCAAAATAAATATTCAGTCTCATCTTTATCATGCAACAATCTCGTCTCTTTGGCAAAATTTCCTTTTGTATGACCTTAAGTTAGTTGCATTCCTTTTCTCCTAAAACATTTTATTATTCACTTACTTTGTTCATTTACTTTGTCCTTCATTCTAACTAATGCTTCGGTACCGTTTTTTTGTTTACTTAGCTACAAACAAGAATTTATTGTGGATAAAGATCTAGCCCATTAAAATGCAATGTGAGTGTCGAAATCAGTAGGAGTTACGAATAAAAAAATATTATGAATGCAGAAAGTTTATTCATCTTGGCGTATCTACGATGTAATTAAAAAAATCAAAAATATTATGAAATGGCTGATATTTTCATGGTGTACATATTCATTTTAATTCAGTTACAATTACGGAAAAACCTAACGAAGACAAAATACTGCATAAGACAGCCCATCATTCATATAACTATTATTCCATACTTCCCAAGCATTCCTAACTTTCACTCGTCCATTACACGTCTGTCCATTATAACATGCCGGTGATGATGATGACTACCATGGTTTTTAGAGACAGATGCCGCAGATAGCAACACACTCGAAGGAAATCAGAAGCACCAAGTTTTTGATGGAGGAACACTCAAGCCCGCTCGACAGTTGAGCTGAGTTATGTAAACGATCCGCTTTTCACGTCTCTCCGACAAAAAATACAACGGCCAATAAAATTTAAGCATTCCTGTGCCACTCGAAATGTGTGCGTTTGTCTGAAGATGAAGGTAGAAGTCTCTCCCTTTAGCGCCAGGCACTGTTAAAGGTAGGAATAAAAATAAAATGACAAAACACCCCGTGCTTCGTGTTCCTCCACTTCTCTTTTGGGTGGTTCGGAAGGTGGAGGGGATCCCCTTTCGCTTTCTTACACAAAGTGAAACGACGGCGTGAAAGAACCGGGGAGTTTGGGGAGAGAGTGACGGGCTAAATGCTTTATTATTCATCCACTCGAAAATGAAAGGAAAGGAATTGTGGGTAAGGGCGGGACGTCACAGGGATATTGAAGAGGGGGAAAGGAAGAAGAGTAGAAGGGTAAGAATAAGGAACAGACAAAGAAGGAGGGAGGGTAGTAGGTTATTTCAATATTTCTCCCTCTGCGATAAAATATATTTTTCCATGGGGACACAATATATCGCACATTGTAAATCTATCACATCTCCTAAAGTAACGCTATCATATCATGAACTTAAATCAAAGGGATAAGTTACACTTGAAACTTTATCTTATGAAAAAAATAACTGTTTAAGATCCTTATTACTTATGACCTACTTACCATCAAATTAACATAGTTACGTAAAAATAGTGGAATGGCATTATCACATTCAATAACCATGTATCTTTTAATGTTATGAGTAGTAATACATAAAAAACAATTGATAATTCAGTCTCTTTCTGCAGTTGTCCTCTTTTTGATGGAACAAGCATCTGAAGCTAAGTTTGGCCTACTGAATAACCTCCTAGATGAAAAATCTTTCAATTAAAAGTGTATGCACAATACTATGACGCCATCTTACATAGAGTGCGTTTTCGAAAGCAATTGTTTACGCATCCAGCTGGCTAATTAACCCATTACAATATTTCGTGAATACCACGTATCAAATGTGATACACGACAACACAGCTTCTAATAATGTAAACGAGAAAATTGGATTTCAATAAAAGGTGAACTTTATCACGTGTGGATGGCCAATAGTATGAAAATGTGAGGCACACAAATTGAGGGAGACACAAAGTTTCGAGGGTTCAAAAAAGATTGGAACAAATCACATAAAGGAGCGTATTGCGCAACAATCACGTCAAGTATCGTGTTCTCATAATGCGGGGAGCCGGATAACGTTTTAAAAAGTTGTTTTACAAAGGAATTCATGAGACTACTCATCGAAACTGGTACTTAAAATGAGGCGCATGGGGGAAATTAGATCTACGGACCACATTCGGACTGTTTTCTACCCAGCATCGAGTATTAGTTTCCTCACCTCCCCCTAGGGAATGGTTTCCATTTAAAAAGTACAAGTCCCTTGAAGGATACAAAATGGGCTCTTACGGGGTTATACAAAAAGTTGATGATGACGGAGGTGTGTTTGTAGCAGAGTAAGAATATTCATAACAGAAAATTATCAATCAAAATTTGAAAGGATAATATTGTTGTAAAATTGATGCAGGTTAATAAGATGTGCGCAAATACCTAAAGGATGGAAACTACTGCTCAAAAGAAAGAAGGCAAGTATGAGAACATGGTAAAGTTCCATAAAAATGGATGAACATCTTCGAAGAAGTAATTAAAACGTGCGCGCGAGATTTTTTGACATAGAGTGAGTTAAACACTGAATGATATCGACATAAAGCGAGTTAAATACTTGATAGATACGGGATGGCATGTCGCGAGGGCATGCAAAAATGTTGCTAATGATGAAGGTATGATTATAGCAACTGCAAGAATATAAATATTTTGTTTTTAATTTGAAAGGAATGCATTGTTGTAGAATTGGTGCGGGTTATTAATGAGTGCGCAAATATATGGGGGATGGAAACCACTGCTTAAATGAACAGGTCAAGGATGAGAACATGGTAAAGTCTCGAAAAAAATGCACGAACATCTTCGAGCACGTAATTACAAATCACGCATAGTTGGCGAGAGTTTTTTTTATATAAAGTGAGTCACGCTCTGAAAAAAGTGTTATTTTCACCGAGATTATTATAAAAATAATAATAATTTCTTTAAAATACCATAACTCTGAGTTGGAAACACTGAGAAAGATTAAGAGGATTGGATGACAGGTGAGAAAAACAAATAAGAGAGCTGCGAGACGTGGTAAGGGCAGAATTTGGGCTGATGGGAATAAAAACGAATGGGGCAGTAAAAGTGGATGGAGAGCGTGTTTACGGGTAACGGCTGAGTTGAGTGAAAGAAGGGAGAATGCACAGGGTGGGTATAGAAGTGGGAGAGGTAGAATAGGAATTTCGAATGGTATGAATGGAGGCTAAAGGTAGGACGAGTTTTAAAACGTACTTACGCTGGAAAGACAGTTTTTTCAAAGAAAGCGTTCGGGAAGATGAGGGGCGTTATAACGAGCACCTACTATTTAACACATACATGATGCCTATGATAATGAGGAAGAATGTTTCTTGGCGCATCTTATTTAAGCCAAAATAAACCTGAAAGTGAAACAACTCCCTTTAATAATAGGTAGAGAAGATACGGCAAAGGAAGTTATACTTCAGAATAGTGGTTTGCAATTAATTTATATTAATAAGACATTTGTTTCGAAACAACAAATACCTCTGTCATAGTAGTATTAATGCTTTTAAATTATAGAGAAGTTGTGGAAAATGGAATATATTTGAAGAAATCGCCATGGTCTGAAATATTGAAAGTAAAACCCTCAATCTTATTGACTCATATCAGTTCTGCATGAATATATTTTATGCGTGCACCTTATGCATTCTGTAATTTTATAGTTGAGTCTAAGCTTTTGTAAGAGTCTTACCCTAATTGATTCAGGATAATAGAAACAAATATACTCCAATGATATTAACAACCAATTCCATGGCAGAATGTTATGTAAGTATTCGACAAATACTAAAAAGGGAATAGAAAAAAAACCTAAACGATGATGAAAGCATATAAATAAAGAAATTGATATGAGCTCTTTTCATTCTATTTTCGTGAGAGAACGACAAATTTAGTGACTGTTTTAAATTATTCCCAGTGTTTTCTCATTTCCACGTCATAAACGTATCCCTTTAATGAAATCATATCCATAAGTAGGTGGAGAAAGGACGAGAAAGCTGCGGTAAGAATATGGGAGGATATTCTCAAAATTGAAAATATCACATAATAGGATTAAACTCTGGAGCGCTGACGTGCTAGAATGTTGGAGATATATAAAATCCTATGGAAACACTCAGTTGGTGTACGAATAGGGATAAGCATACAAAAAAGGGAGGAGTATAGAGGCAGGAGTATAGAGGAGTATAAAGGCAGCTATTGGGGAACTAAATTATATAAAAAGGGAAGAAATAGCATCAAGTATCCTTTAGGTCTTAAAATGATTTTTTTCTTAATCTTCTGCAAGGGAATACTGTGGATGCGAAGAAACGAGAGTATGCGAGACTCGCTTGCTTGCCTCTTCAGAGGCAAACGGAGGAAACCCCACAGTCTTTTTGGTTTGGTAAGAGGAAGGAGAGACGAAGGGGTACGCTGGTTTGTCGAATGGACGTGGGCGAGATGCAATCGGCTTTGACACACTCGAGGTGACGGTGGAGACACGTTGGGGGAGCGGCCTGCACTTGAGATGCAGCGGCAACGGAATCAGAGAAGCTGCTGCAGCGCCACTTGAGGTTCAAGGATAACAGTCTTCATTTCAAAAATTCTTCCTCGGTCGTTTCCTTCTTCTGGTGAACGAAACGATGGACCCGCGAAATCCTTTCTGCTTCATGTTTCATTCATACATAAAAGTCGGGAAGTGTGAAAACACTTCAATAATTTGAAGGGACATTTCCACGCTGCTGAATTTTAAATATACGAATTCCTGAAACTTTGCTCTAAGAATTTTTAATCTTAATGAGCTAATTTCTCAGCTTATTTTCTTTACTCGCACTGGTTACATTTTTTAGCCGTGACCAATGAAGGCTTAAGGTTTCATTTGCCTCGTTATGCTTAAATATCTCAAACTTGATAAATTTAAGCTAAATTAATCGTCGAAACATACAATTTTAATTTCATTATATATATTTTATTTATAATCATTATTTTCACTTAATTTGAACCAAGACTAATTTAAAGGGTTTATCTCTTATGCTATGAAGTTAATTATATTTTTTATTAGTTTTGATATCATCGATAGCTATGTATAGTAGTATCCATGGCAACATGTAAAGTTTTCATTCGTTGATATTTCACATCTCTCAGTCTTTCAATTTTGTAATTTTACGCTCATAGCACACGAAAATATCACGTTTAGGTACATTTAGCAGAGTTTTGATGAAGTAACATCGAGTTATTTGTTCTACTTGACCAGTTGTTTGGTAAAATTGTTTTTAGTTAAAATTTGGAACATATGAAAAGGAAAGTTTCTGAGAGCGTACAGAAAGGAGATTTCAACATAACCCTCAATATAAACAGGTCAAATGGACCATCTAAAGTTCGTTTTACTGCCCCAAGAGTAATTTTCACTATTTGCAACCATTTGAGGAATCTCTTGTATAATAAAAACTGCTATTAATTCTTACTAAGACATCGGGAAAGAAATAAATGCAGACGATGAACCTATACACTAAATATCCCATTTAATACATCCAGCAGCAATAAGGATCACTTCGAAATGGAGTGTGTTGGAGTTGAAATGATAAATTTGATGACTAAAAGCAGGCTGTTTCTATAAATTAAAACAAAACAATATAAGCCTTAATTTCCTTCATGAACGTATGAAAAAGTTTCGGGCTTAACTTTGTAGACACTTTATTTATCCATTGAGGTAAGAATATAATAACAGTAGCAACTTCCACACTGTTTTTATTGAAAACCGACCATGGTGTCGACATACTTTATTCCGTTATCAAGGACTTTGATTCACCAAATATAGAGATACAGAATACCCATCATATTGGAATAAATGAGAAGCGGGTGGTGCCAACGCCAAGCCGCAAGCTGTATACGGGTTGACAATAACAAATCAACAATCATCAATAACAAACAAACATTGACAATTTTAGACATTATCAAGGTCCAAAAAGGGACATTTCCACCTTGATAAAAAGTGTGTCGTGTGTCGAAAATGTGTCGAAACCATGGTCGGTTTTCATTAAAAAGTCAGTGTGAAAATTATGTTTTTGTTTTATTTTTATTCTTTCTTCAAGAAAATTGTCTCCCATAATTCTCAAACTGGGTCCCATTCTACATGGGCCCACAACTAAATACCGAAAAATGCTGTATCAAAAGCCCTAAATATTCCAAACATATCTATTCTCCACAAACTCCGAGGCCCTTGAGTTAACAAAAAAAGAGATATATGAAGCGATCTCTAAGATTTTTCTTTAAGATTTTCACACTTTGGACGGTATAATACCAAAAAAATGAAAAATTGACCTTAAAAGTTGTTCCCGTATTTGATTATTTCTCGGCTTACAAGAGCTTTGGAAAACCACTCCGAATTTAGAGATACAGAATGCCCATCATGCTGAAATAAATGAGAAGCGGGTGGTGCCGACTCCAACCTGCAAGTTGTACACAGATCGACAATAAAAAATAAGGGTTGCATATATTTTTATATGTTTAAATGTAATTTAGCTATGCCAAACTTTCGCTATGCCAGGTGTCTCACGTGCAAACAAACAACGATTCCAAATAATTCTCTGCAAGTGAGAGTTGAAATTAAAACATTGAAAATTATGAATGTTGACGAGTTGTTTATCCTTACTCATGCCAAGGCAGAGAATTTCCAAGAAGTATCCCTGGCCATACGATCAAGGTTTGCCATCAATTAAAAATATGCATTCGAAAAGAGACCAAATTCTAGGAACGAATGATAGGCCACTACATGATAGCTTCATTTTACAGTTATCTTCGACAGATTTAAGAATTTAATCCAGATTCCGAAATAGTTTCAATAAATTTTAAATGAATTAAAGTCATGCAATCAAAGTTTATTTTTAAGTTTGCGGCAGTTGCTTTTTCAATATATTTAGAGTGAGCTGAAGTTATATAACCCAGTTTATTTTCTAGTCCAGTTGAGGTAATTTTTCAATCTTGGGATACCGGCAACAAGTTAAATTAAACCAAATACTTAAATATGAACGCAATAAAACATTAGGTTCTATTATTTGCAAGTATTCTTAAAGCTTAAGATACTATAATAAAATATCCACCTAAGAGATAGAGCCTATAAACTAATAGGGAATATGAATAAAGGTGATCACTCAATACAGTAAAACTCATTTACTATACAGAAGTGACAAATACCTAAGACGGGTTTTATGGCCTAACCTAGAACCTAGAACGACAAATCACGGACTGATGAAGTCTTCTCGGGTTTCCAACCGATACAGTAAGGCCACTGCTGCCAACGTTTTGCTGGAAGTCGATTCAATTGATCAGGAATAATTACGGATTAGCTCTGATGACGATGGCAGAGAAAGCCATCGAAACGTTCCGGCGAAAGTTGCTGAGAAGACTTCATCAGCCACTTTCGCTGGAAAAAGAGCCTAATTCTATAAATAATTAACAATACATTGCGCTTACATATTTTTTCCGACTATTCCGAAAGTGTGCATTCGGTGCAATGACACCCTTTTGGGCCCAAAAAGTCTTCAAATAAAAACGCAGCTCCCAGAATAAAACATATTAGAGGGAGTCATCATCACGTGTATTAAAACGCACGCTCAGAATATTCTATTTATGACCATAACGCACTGAAGGAGTCACGTGAGGTTCGAAATACACCTTTAAAAATGGCAAGGAAGAAGTTAGGTTTGGCTGAAAGGGAAGTGGAAGAGGGAGTAGGTGAAATCGTGTTTGGTATTCAAGGTGCTTTCAGATGCGGTTTTGGTCCAGTGTGGGTTATCTCGAGGAAGATAGGACGAGAGAAGGAGAATGAAAGGGAAGTAATAAAAGGTTCCATCGCGCCGCAAAACTCCGGACGCGGATAGCCTTTACAGAAGAGTAAAAAGAAGTAGGAGAGCGAGAGAGAGCAAGCGATAACGACGTTTCGCCGGCATCGATTTCACCTTCTGTCTCACCGCTATCCACCCTTGTCCCATCCTTGCCACTCGCGGGGTAAAAAAAAGTGGAGTCGGAAGAATGGGGCAGAGGCTGTCGTTCTTTCAACCACCCACCCGACACACTCGCTTCTCACGGGACGGAAGAGGGCGGTAGCAGCGTCGGCAGACAAAAGGCTCATTAAAAACAGCGGGCCTGTTGCCAAATACGTTAGATCTTGTAGCTGTGGAGAGGCGTGAGAGGTGGCGGGCCGGGAAAAATAAAAGAAAGTTGGAGTAATGGGGAGGATGTAAGGGGAGTTGAACCGTACCGTGTGTTTTGTTCAGTGATTGTCGGGCCAGGAGGAGTGTTAGGCGCAGACTAAGAGAGAGGTCCTCCATGGTGGATGTACACGATGTGGATTGAAGGGATGGTAGGAAGTATACTGGGAGCTTAGAGAGTGAGGTCGGGTGAAAAGGTGCCGTAAAGAAGAAGAGATTGAAGTTGGCAGGCATACTTTGAGGATCTGAAATATGAGAGTAGCCCTTGACTAGTGTTTCTATACCAAGGCAACTTTTTGCTTTCTAAATCCATTGAGAAAATGTATTATTATGATATATCCTGACATGCGTTCTACGGGAGTTAGGGTGTCTAATTATGGTCCAAAAACAAATTGAAAACTACCAAGCTATCAAAATCATTAAACACTCTTAAATGTTTATTTTCGCCTTGATATAATGGGTTATTTGTAAAAAATGCTAAATATTAGGGAAATTATTTATATAGCCGTTGAAACAAATTGAAAAACACCAAACTATCAAAATCAGTAAATACACCTATTTCTTTTAGCCTTGATATAATGGATTAATTGAATAAACATAAATTATTGAGTATGAGGGAAAAATAAATCTAGCCGGTAACAATAAGGCTGCTTACTCTGTTGTGCCCTCTAATGTTTAGTGATCATTAAGCATTGAGTAGTAAAAAGTGCTGGAGTTGTATCATACGTCGTACTTGGTGTGTGCTGCTTTTTTTTTGGCGTTTTAGCCATCATATTCTGAAGTTTTCACTGTTAAAAAGAGCCAGTAGTGAGTTGCGTGTCTCGTGTCCCGTGCGGAAAATATGGTTTAGGGAGTAATGGAAGATGACAGTTGCTGACAGATGTTTATCTTCACATAAAAATTATCACTTTTCAATTAATTTAAATTATATATTTGGCCAAATAGAAATTTAACCTCCTTAAGTTAGTTATTTGAATTCAGTCGTGTGATATTTTGAATACGGAGTGCAGTCCAAATGCAAAACTTAAACCACCAGAATGGCAATATTCAATTTTTGCTGAAGGAGAAAAAAACGTTTTAAAAATTACCAGATGTACTTTGTTATCCCATTTCCATTGATATCCAGTGAGAATTAATCATGCAGGAGGACAGTAGATACCATTCAACCATTAAAACATTGTTAATAATGGGTTGAGGAGACGGCTTATAATGGACAGCTGGAGAAAGACATTCGAGGTTGCATAAGATACAGTCGCACAGGGAAGAGAGGATGAAAGTGTTAGAGCATGTTTGCATGGCTCGAAATTAAAAATTGGGGGATGAATTGAGATTCAGGTGATGCTGCAGACAGATTGGTGGTTTTCCACAAAAATACTAAGAATTAAGAACACTATTATATGTTATTCTGGTGACATAATGATTATATTGTCCAAAATCAGTTTTTACAACATATTATGAAAATATTGTCCTTTGATACTTACCACACAATTTTCTATTTTAGATAAAATATCTATTTCCGCGTAAGGCGTTTTTTCAATTCCTTAGTTATCCTAATTAATTACTGATCAATAGATCTGAAAGTATTGGGTGGAATTTTTGAGAGAGAATCACTATTTGATGTTGGACGTGCAGAGAGACTTGAGTTATCCGAAAGAAGATGGTAAATAGGTAAGGTGTTTACAATAGTACTTGTGGAAGGACGATGTTAAAGGTCAAACGAGGAAGTGTCGCGCAGGAAAAAGAAGGCTGAAGGTGAATGACTGGGGGAATGCTTTGAGAATCAGAGGAAGGGTATTTAAGTCTGACTGAAAAACCCAGTGATAATGGAAAGAGGTGAGGATTTCTTGAAACAAGAGGGTCGGGAAGGGTGTGTGGGTTTACCGGCGCAGGAAGAGTAGGAAGAGAACAAACGGTTGAAGAGGAGAGTCGTTGAAGTTTACGGGAACGGACAAGAGAAAAATCTTTTGTCGGTGTTAAAACGGTCGAAGAATAGATCCTTGAATCATTAGTCAGACAAAAGAAACGGAGTACCATTGAAAATGATACGTGTTTCAATTGGAAGGACATTTATTTTTAATAAAAAAGTGCCTTACATCAGTCCTTTAGAGGTGTTGGCCCCAGATGAAAATCTATTAGCTATTACAAAAATATACTAAATTTTTATTATATAAACAACACAGTTGAATTTGGTGTCAAAAAGAAGATGAGACTTGAAAAATGAAGGAGTTAATTGACTTTACCCATTTAATACGAATCAAATATATAATGTCCATTGCCAATTCCTATTTATAAGGTTTTAATATTAGGTCTCAAAAATCAAGGATTGAAATTTGCCATGAAAAAATATTTTGATTTGACCGGGATTCGATCCCAGATCTTCCAATTGCCGGTCAAGTGTGTTACCCAGATACACCACAAAGCTATCTTCCTTCAAGACTAATATCGAGGGGGGTTTATGTGAACTGGATGTTCACGCGCTAAGTCTACATTATAGTGCAATGAAAACACGTAATGTAGCACATGGGCGTACATGCATCCGTGCGAGTGTCTTTGTACCTCATCATTGTCAATGCAATGAATGTAAAGGTCTCAAAGACTTTGAAATAGTGCAAAGGTAGTTACTTGAACTATAAGGCACAAATTGAATTTGTAACGATATTACTAGTGACTAATTCGCGTCACGTGAACAGGTAAGGCTAAAAACAGATCGGAAATGGACATGAGTTAAACAGAAAATGGTCGCAGGGAGGCCACCATAGGCAAAGTTGAAGGGTAACAATATCCAAAGAACAAGCCGTTAAAAGCAAAGAAAGAGATAGGGGATTTTAGTAACGTCATAATGCGCTTTAAGTACAGAAGATAGCGAAGGAAGAGATGGGTCCATCAGGGAAGTTTTTGGGCACAGTAGAGGAGTCTTCAAGGGAGGGGAAGTAATCGATGTAGAAAGATAAAGTGTGAAGAATGAGACTGGGAAGAAGTATATAGTGCATACGGAAAGTACGTGAGAGAGGAAAAGGAAATATATACATTTGGCGCCGTAGAATGAAAAGGAAGGAAATCCAAAGAGTGGAGGAGAGTCTTCTCAAAAAAGGAGGGACCATGGAGTTGCATAACAGTTCGAAGCCCATCAAGCCTGCGGGGAAGGGTTTTAAAAAGGGGAGCGAGCCGGGGGTAAATGTTTCCAGGGATTCCATTCCCTCAACCTCCCGCTGAGCGACCGACCCCTCCCACGCAATGGATGGACACACCTCCTTTCCCCAATCCTTTCCCGCCTTCTCTCTTTCACCCTCGCTCTCGCCATCCCCCTCCCGTCCATCGCCTCATTCCCAACTCCGGCGTCCGAGGGGACGAACTTCATTCCGAAGAGAGTTTGAAAATGGGCGATAAAGCTTCTTCTTCCACTGGTTCTTCCTCAACCCATCTGAGTAGAGAGGGAGGGAGGGTGTGGTGGGAAACTCTACCGCAGGAAAAAAAAAGACTTTTTTTCCTTTTTTATCGTAGATGGGTCTAAAACCACTTTAGCGAGAAGACACCTCTACCAAATTCGGCACTGGAATGAAACCATTTTCACCGTCTCATTCAATGCCGTCCTCCAAGCATTAATATGATTTCATTACGATTGTCTTTTTCACCTCAGTTATATAGTATAAATTTTGCGAGAGAAACGCTAAATGACTGAATCGAGATCTCAAACGTCTACTCCTAGGGCAACGGAAATATTTTGATCATTATCGAAAAAATATGTCAACGCCAAGCTTGCAATTTCCCGGAAGTACTTTCAACTTATACGTAGTTTCATGGATAATTGCTGTCCCTTTGTAGACTTCATACAACATACTAGTGGCTAAAAATATATTTGTGGCTTGGGATAGTCAAATAGTTGCCAAAAGAATGCATGCACGCGTAGCAAGAGTGAAAAGATCACGAGGTTTAAATATAACCTCCTGGAAATTTGGCAACCCAGCTCTCGCTAAAAGAAAACAATTGAAATAAAAGGACTGATTGCTTACTCAGGTATCTTCATCAACGCGTATGGCTATCTAATATCCTTATCTTAAATTGTGGTGTTGTCGTGGTGAATAAATTCCATCTATATAAGTATGGTTCCTATGTACACATTTTCTTTTCCATTGTGGATTCAGCGTTCTACAAGGAGACTCTTAAATTCATAATCTTGCAATAACTATGAGGCATTTCTACCTAAGTTTAGGACTGGACAGAAAATAGAAATGCAAAAATGTCAAAGAAACAGTAAAATAGGCCATGTGTTTTTTAATATCCTGGTAAAACTGACCTATTACCTTCGATCATGAATGTCACATAACGACTACTGTTTTAAACAACTTGAAAATTTTGAAAATAAATCGCTCAATCCATTTAAAAGTGCACAATCTTAAATCCTTGTTGATATTCTAGAATATGTGAAATTGCTTAGAGTCAACTCAGCATATTCGATCTATAAACTCCACCAACTTCAAGATAATTACGGAGAATATAAATATATATTATGTAGCTTCATGGTAAAAATGTGTTCATGATTAAGTGGATAGCGAAAGTATTTTCCGCACTTGAGCCGCTTTACTCACACTGAGAGGTGAAATGAAGTCAAATATTTAATTTAAGGGAATCCAATTAAATTCAGCGGACATTTCATTTATATTCGGGGACGATAAAAGACGTGACATTGGAGGTCAATGCGGTCTCTAACGACGAGGGTGGGTCGAACGTTAGGTCAATAAAGCTGCCGCAAATCTCGCGGCAACCTCATTTTTTATGCGATGTATATATATATATCTATGGGAAATCCTGTATGGGCAAATAAAGAGCAGGAGGGGATTACGCTCATGCCAATGTTAAACCCAATTAATGTTTCACGCCACATAGGCTAATGCGATACAGTGCGGCAGACTCATCTCCTCTTTCGCATGCTCTCTGCGGATAAAACCGCAGAGGGATGAATTTGTGAGCCGTTAAATACAGACTGCACGATTTTGAAATGAAAGAGTGGTGTCTATGTTGGCAATGGCTACTATATGCACCTCATAGTCCTTCATTTTTTATGTTTACATTTTCTTGTTTGCAGTGGTATGACATTGCTCGCAGGAAAAAAGGTACACTTTCGATGTTTAACACAGAGCCAGTTCATGACGACAATGAAAAAGTCACCAGCTTTTAGGCAGCCGAGAGTACACACGCGTGCCAACATATGCCTGCCGTTTTCATTTTAGGAGAGGTGGAGATGAGAGGTTTCGTACGAGAAGTGACACATTCTGGGAAAAATAAACTTTATTACCGATGATTGCACCTAAATGGGTTCAATTAAGTACAATGGGTTCAAAATTAAATCAATTATTCAGAGCAAAACTTACTGAAATGAATGTAGCACACTACTTTGCCATCAGTCCCAGGAATAAATTCTCTAATTCACTCGCATGAACCCAGTGACGTTCGAATTTTTGTGGTGACACCGATAATTTTTCAATATATGATATCATCTGCTAGACTTGACGTATTAACTTCTGACAGATTGCTTGGAATTTGTAAGCAGGTGAGTCTAACAGATTCTACTTAGTTAATAATTAAAAATTAATTTTCATGAGACAAATCTTTAACCTTGAATATGTGTCATGCTGATAAATGATACATCCGAGAAAAATAATTTTCTCAAGTGATACAGGTGGCATTCAAATTGCCATTAGCATAGGGAGGAGTTTTTAAAATTCCGAGATAACCTTGCAATAAATATTATAACAGAAAAGTTGAACAAATATCAAGGGAATACGAAAGCTCACTAAAACTATTTAAGAGAGCTCTTTTAAAGCACCTCAACTCGCAATGCTTTAGACATGGACATAGATTAGACATTATTCCTCCTTAATCAATGTTGACCCCATAAAACTTTCATCTAAACTCATCAAGTATTAAATCATAACCTATAACTCAGGAATGGTGTATAATATTCGTCGTAACCCTGATGAACCACCGCATCCATTTCCATCAATAGCATACGACAATCATTGTTTTGTATGGCATTCGAAAGTGAAGTTAATGCTCTTATAAAATCCTCTTCCTCTCGGCAGACTACCTGACTCTAATGGCATCAATGGTGCTATTCTTAAAAAAAATTACTATCAGATACCCTGTGTATAAATATTTCAAAAATATCTATTTATCTACTAGAGTTTTGCCTTTCTTTCTTAAAAAAGCAATTGTAGTTCCTGCTCACAACACGATTTTTCCAATATTCTGGAAAAAAATAGATCTATCTTTATACTCTCGAGAAAATGCTTTTAAAGGAGGTTAATATAAGAATAATAAACTTTAAGTAACAAACACAGTTTTTTCCGTCCAAGGCAATATGGAGACACAATCAACGAGGGCATCAAAGGAAGACTAAATCAGCATATGCAAATAATTACAGCACATCGAACGCCTGTAGTCATAAGGCAACACTGTGTGGAATTACCATACAAGTAATGCAGTAGCTACGCTACGACTGTTCCTAAAAAAATCAGTCTTTCATTGATTGTCTTTTATCCTATCTTAAAGTAATATATTTTCCAATTTCCAATGCAAAATTTATTAGGGCATCAACTGTTTAAGGAGTGCACATAAAAATATAACAAACACATTGCTATTTTTACTGAGGGTAATAGTCTGAGCAACAACGCATAAAATTTGGAAATATTCTTTTCCATTGCTTCTTGATGTTCATCTAATACTTAATCGTAACTCAGACTCCTGTAGACAATTTAAGAGTTTTTTTTCAGGCGGAGAAGTAAGAAGAACAGTCTATTGCCAAGGATTCATGATTTTTATACATGTAAAAATAATAAATTTAGCCTACATAAGCCAATAGTCTGCCAATTAAAAAAGCCTACGTTTAAATTCTGTCATCCGATACCCAAAGCATTTTATTATCACTTCCATTAATTTTATCAGCTAAAAAGGTTTGATTTTATCCTGAAATCAAGATAAGTGTGGTCGTAAATTTAATAAATGTAGGATTTTTTTTGGAATTTCAATGAAACAAAATAATGCATAAACTAACAAAATAATGCATAACTTGAAAAAAATCCAGATGCCTAAAGTTAATCGGTGGTAATACATATTTATAAATGTTAATATATTTATGCATATTTAAGTGCTTGTCATGCATATGTATGATTCAACATACGATCATTCTCTTTCTTACTGTAAATGTAAATATATGTATGCTGATATCTTTACAATTGTTTCTTAGCTCTATCGTATGCTTGTTGCATAATCAATTTAATCATGTGGCAATCCATGATATGTTGGGACACAACTCCTTTCTGTTCATTTGGTCATCCCTTACAGCAACTAAGTGTGTATGGTGTTGTTTTCATTATTTACTAAATCTGTTATTTGTTTTTAGGTCTTAGAAGGCATCACGTCCTAGAACAATAAATTCGTTTTCATTCATTCATTCAATTTTCGTAGAGAAAAACTAATTTAATGATAAACTGAATGAAAATAACTGAAATACAAAGCAACTTGAACCTTAACAAGAAAACGGATAAGTTGAAGGAATCGTGAGACCCTAATTCCTGGAAAAGCTTGCCAACAATACTTTGCCGGCAAAAGTTACCGAGTATTTTGATTTGGGAAGCGGTACTACCGGTGTTAGTAGAGAAAGACAGATATAATGAGCAGAACAGTCAAAGGTATAATACCAAAAGACGAGTCCGACGGAAGCTAGCAACATGAAAGCAGGAAGGAGGAACTTGGCTAATACATATTTTTAGAGCTGCTGGCGAGTGAAATGAGACCAGAGACAATGGAGATGCTGAGTTATCAAAGAGTGATGGAGATCAATTGGTTCGGAATTCTCCAAAGAAGGAAATTAAAAATTTTTGGGAATATTTTGCAACACAACAGCCAAATGAAACAGGCATTAGAAGGAGAAGTGGATGGGAAGAATTAAAGAGGAACACAAGAAATGGAACGCATCATGTAATTCAAGGACGAAGTGATAATTATGAATAAATGACGCAGTTGGCGGATACGGAAGAGAAGTAGAATTCTGCTGCCAACTAATCATTCGAATAATGACTAAAAATGATGAAAAATAGTTTATATTTTTTACTAATATGTAAATAGATAAGATTTTGCAAATAAAATAGGATTCCAAAAAAATAAAATTCTACTTTAGCTAGGCTTAAATTAGGCAAATTATTTGAAAAGAGATCAAAATGACTTAATTTAAAGTTACCAAATAACACAAAAAAGAAATAGTACGGACCAACCAAGTTTTAGAAAATATAAATAAAAGTTCAAAGACAATCGTATGGAGGAATGTGGCCAGTCACGTGCGATTTGTTCCCTGTCGGAGAATTTGATATGTTAAGCTTGAGAGGGAAATACAGCAAAAGGTCACCAACCGGCCATTGCGTGGGTTACAAGGACGGCGGGGATATAGACCTATGCAAATAGAATTGCGCAGAGACCACGGACCTCTTGTTTAGCACAGGAGATGGATGAAGGGTATTTATTGTTTTGGAAGATTTGAACACATGGGATTTCCCAATTTTAGGGGATTGAGTCGAGTCATACGTCCAAGTAACAAATAAATTGAAAAGAACGGTGGAACAGAGCAAGGTTGCAGATATTGTTCTCTAATTTTTGCGGAATGGGCCACTTCCACTTCAGTGAGTTCAATGTTCGTTGTTCAAAGTATATTAGTTTTCACACAGATTAAATATTTTATATTGATTTAAATATGACCTGCAATTTGAAGCCTAAACCAACCATTTAAAAACTACACAGACATTATAACGCTCTCTTGTATCTCTTTTTCCCTTACTGTTCATTGAAAATATGAAACTATACTGGTTTATTTCGTAGAAAAAAGCATTCTAAAACTACCCTGTGAAATATATAGAAAAACTATCCCGATAACTACAGTTTTATGCCTTCAAAACTCACGAAGCAATTGCTTATTAGACACTGTTATTCATGATGAATAAAATTCAAAATTGAAAATAACAATCCGCAACGGTAGAATAAGGAGAGATATATATATATATATATATATATATATATATATATATATATATATATATATATATATATATGAAAACTGAGAGAGAAACTTGGTAGAAGTATTGATTGTTAAAGAAAAAGAATTAGCTTGTCTGTAAACTACTACCTAGCCAGTAGTCTACAACGCTTTTGCACAAAGCCCAATCCATAGAGAGTGAAATATAGGTAATAGCAAATGACTCGTAAAAAACACCTCGTGGAGCCATGAATGAGCATTTATAACTTATCGTGTTTAGGTGACAAGAAAAAATTTCCGACCAACCACAAAATATATCTTAAGAAACCTTTTCAGTTGAGATTTCGAAACGTCCACATGATTTATAAACGCATTAATAGCTAATGCTCCAATGTTCAGTTTATAAAAGATAAAACTTTTTATTATAGCTACCATGAACTTCCTCATTAGCGATTTTTGCAAAAGCTATTACAATGAGCGTTATCTTCAGTTCATAAGGTTGTCCTGAAAATCTCTTCGCATAACAAAATATTAATTTGAGCAAGTCATAGACTGAATTCGAGAATAAGCTAAACCTTGAAAATTCTAAATATTTTACTCTTGAGTTTCAGTGATATCCGCCCGTAAATTATCGAGTTTTGGTTATATCTTCTTAAATTTTGGCTCGGGAACATATCAATTGGAAAATTGTGTCTCCTTAACAATCCAGAAATTGTTCTATAACTTCGGTTCTGATCTAGCTATTTTTGCCATGCTAAACGCCAAAATTCCCGGCTTAAACCTAAATTCTATCAGGAATTGTCGAAAATCACTAACATACATGAATGGTAAGAGCTATCATAAACGCAAAATCTCTCTGTTTTATTGGTCACCCAGCCCTTCTTTCTTTTACCAATTTACAAATTTAAAGCCCTAGGGATAGCCCTGTAGCCCCTTGTCATCCCTTAAGCCCAGAACACGGTCTCACACTGGGGTTAATTACCCTAATTCTCCATTCGGTCGCATTAGTCTTGGCAGAAAGGTCGATCCCAATGTTCCAAGGTTCTTTACTGCCTCCGATTCCGCTCTGAGCCATGACAATGCATTTCTGTTCTCGTGGACGCATGTAGGCTGGGCTGGGCAAGATATCCTTACAAGCGCCTTTTGCCGATTCACCACTGCGGTCCTCGAACGCGATAAATTTTCCAATTGTATTGGTTGATTTAAGAAAAGAAAGTGATCGTGTGACTTCGGGAGTTGTTAAAATATTACCAAGAATTTTTATCAACACTTAAAACGATGAGTTTACACATTATGTCATTGATTGAACGAATGAAAACAAAAAGTTTCCTAATGTCATAATTTCCAGTTGATTTCATCGGTATGTCATATCCAAAGGAGAAGGGCAGAATATAAAAGCATAAACCATTGCTGCAAATAGGAGCAATGTACAATAAAAATATTAAGAAACCTTCGTATTAATGTCAAACTACTTTTAAGCATATCTAAAAAATATTTGTTTTTATTGTTCATGGTATATTTTCCGCAAGTGAAAATGAATCACTAATAATGGCTACCTCTATTTTTTTTGTCTAGGCAAAAAATATGAACCTGTAACGATTTTATGTATCATAGATACAGTACATTCCAAAACTTATATTCCACCTCATAAAAGATGTACCTCACTAAAAATGAACCTGCACATTAATGAAGAGTATTGTATTTTCCTTTGTATCCTATTATAAACGGGACAGCAATCATAAATCGTACAACTACCTCGTGAAATCGGACAGTTAACAGCAGGTCATAAAAGGTCCTAATTTGAAGGATAATATTCCTTTTTAACATAAAAACATATCCTTAAACAAGCCAGACAGGCTTAGGACCTAGATCATTAATTAATAAAATGCCTCAGGTTGCACACGGTGAAAAACTGCATGATCAAACATATCAGGGTCGTTCGATTCGATGCATCCACAGCTTCATCGATATGGGTCTTCGCAACCATTTCCACTACACGGCCGCCATGAATATGCTTAATGAGTTTATAATCGTATAGTACACCCGAGTTTATGTGCGATTATGCAGCGCAAGTCATCATTTTGAATACAAATGCACTGCCAAATCAACAAAAACGTTGAAAAACCAATTCTTTGCTCATGGGAACTACAATAATGTAAGCACATTAATGACAGCTTTGTTGACGTTGCGAGAGCTGTACCAAAGGAAGGATACTATCGACATTCAACGACCTTGATACACATTGGCTGCTCATATTTTTTTTGACTTGCACATAAACTTATCAAATTTTCAGTAATACTATCCATAATCATCAAACCCGTTTAATTTTAATGGCAGTTTTTTCCTTACATTCATCGTATCTTATCCGTTCAGTCTCAGTACAGTAGGTCAACTCGAATGCAGCGTTTTACAATGATGAAACCCAATGGGCGCATATACCCCATTATTCTTTTATCCAGAAAAATAATTGAAGATAGGTTTCCTGGAAGATGTCCAGGGGAACTCTTTTTTTATGTATCTAGCATTTATCGCTGAGGATTGAACTCTAATTGAGAATCCTCTAGAAATAGTGGGCTGACAGGGAGAGGAGTATTCCGATAGTCAGCATATTTCCCTTGTTATTTCCTATTTGCGAGATGATAAATGTTCCAACTTTTACCGACGGTAAAACTAAATTTGGCTTCAGAGTTATTGGGGTTGTCAGAACAACCGTTAGTTCTCCAGTTATCTTTCGCTTTTTGGGTACCCTCGTGTCTCTTAGAAATAACTCAGGAATTCTCATTAGGCTCGCAGTTGAAAGTACATTTACGTAACTATAGAATTTTCAAACTTCGTTTCCACAACAACGGGATTCGATAGAGAATAAGAATTCAATAATGAGTTTGGTGAAGGAAGGAGATTGTAAATGAAGAATCTTTAAGTACCACTCCTTTCAAATGGAAATCTCAGCATCTAATGCAAAAGACAATTTAACTCCAACTAACAATATGTGTATCGAACATGTACTAATTGTCTATACATGGTAATGGGATAAAAGAGCTACGTGTAATCAACATGTAGTTTCTCCAAATAATGAAAGATATCCCCCTTGAATTGTATTTTCATTCGAGCTTTAAAAAATCATTAATGCTAAAAGCTGACTTAGTAAAAAAATATGGCATTAGTGACAAAAGTAAAATTGATAATGACAGTCTTTTCTGCAGACTTGTCTCTGAACTTACTAACGTTCTCTAGCACAGGGTTCATTGCAAAGTGATATATTTTTCCTTCACTACAAAAAGTAGCATGACGTAACACATCGTATCATAATATGAAATTGAATTACAATGCATTTTAAAAATGCTCAATATTGGAAAGGTTTCAAAATTGTGTGTTTTAGTTTGGAAAAATATGAAATCCCTGGAGAAATCTTTTCTACGACATTTGAATCTGCTCTTTGGACAAATTGAAAATTCATTTGGAAAATATGTACAATCGAACTTTCGATTAAAATATTTGACTTATTTGACAGTTTTGACTTTATTCGCAAAATTTTAGTTTTCGTGTACTCTCATCCTAGAACTTATATACTTGGCTGCAAGCACCTCAGACAATTTACGCAGAAATTCTCTTCACTTGATAACTGCAATGCAATGCTGCCAGTAAATAAATTTTGAATAACATTATCATTCATTAAGCTGCATTCTATTTTAACACAGAGAATCTGAAGAGGCCACCCTCTGGAGGTCGCCCTCGCAGAGTATAAGTATTGCTAAAGCTCAAAAGCATATACTCCGCACTTCGTTTTTTGTCTCGGGAGTTTTTCCATTGGACTTTGATCGATTTAGCATGAAAGAGACATGGTACTCACGATGATAATATACTTCTTCTTTCCCCAAAGTGAGCAGTCAAACGTCTTTATTCATGTAAAACTTCCAGTCGTACTGTTAGTATTTAGCAGCCTTGATAGCTTGCCGAATCCCCCTTTTTGCTTTGTTTTCCGAGCCCGAAATAGTTTGTATCTTTCTCTTTTCAGCGTCTATGCCCCCTGGATCAATGAAAAATAACTCTCAGTAGTAATATTTCTGCTCTTTCCTATAAACGGTTGAACGACCTTCATTAAAGTAACATCTGACAGCCTTTCCCTAGAGCCACATTTCCCTTGCTACGGAGTGCATTTACGACATATTTAACTTCAACATCAACAGAAAGCCCATATTTTTGCCCATATAGATCAGGTAAGGCTTAAATTTTGTAAAATGACACCTCGCTTTAGATGAAAATATCTGATTACCTACAGTAATGTAAGTTCCAGTAGTACATAGAAATGTAATGTCCAATAAATCAATTCCTTATGAAAGAAAATATCGCAAATTCACCTAATTCCAGGTGCTCAGATCTTGTTGATTTTACGTTGGGTCTTATAAATCGTGTAATTTCTTCGAATTTGTTTCTTGACAAAGTTGCTTTGTATATTGGTAAACCCAAGACGACAAAAAATCGGAAACCGGGGCATTTCGCAATATGAGGACACTACGATCGTACAACAGTCCTACTTAGGCAACAAGTTCACTTATTTTCGAAGATCGATTATTAAGGTTAAGTGGCTGACATGTCTCTATTTCAGTGGATTTTTCATAAGATCCAATCAGAAATTAAGAACCAAGCGCTAAAAATACCATATTCACTTTTTCCCTCTTTCAAAATTTTCTTAGCATTGGGCCTGGGCTCAGGAATGAGCGGTCAAGAAAACGCTCAGGAATACTCCCTGAGCGTTTTCTTGACCACGTCTCACAACATCGACTTTACACCAAGATGCTCCATCAGGAGCATTAAGTTCATCTACCACTTTTTCAACATCGCCACTTTTCTCATCAAGATTGATATTTCCTTCACCAGTGAGACGCCTTCGTCCTACGATGATACAACCTATGCGCTCAGCAGATGTTCCTGGAGGACTTGTTTGAATTTTAGGCAATCTACACATTCACATTCTGTGAACAGCACGACCCACACAACGTTCGCGCCGGGCCGCTGTCATATTGACGGATCCAGAATGTGTAATTAACTCATTTGATCATTTATCTTGAACGAAGACTAGAGCTCACCGCAAGCGTCAATCTCAATGATTTCAGTCGCTCAGAAAATAATCGCCAACCAGCCAGCCCAGTCACAAAGGGCAGATAAATAGCACAATTTAAAAAATGTATCCATCTAACTGAATTCTTACCATTATATTTGCAGGTTCTTTTGTTCTTCTTATATTTTGTTTCTTCTTGATATCATAACATAATGATTAAATGGCTATAACACTATTATTTCCCATAAAAAATTAATAACCGAAATGACTACCTTTTTCGTTCTATGTAAAGCCTAAATTATTTCTTCAAATATACGAAAGACAAATTTCTGGCTTCACGAAAGAAAAAATATTCAAAAAGAATGAAACGTCACTAATAGGCAGAATTTTTAAAAGATATTAATGGGCACAGCTGAGGAACGAATTTCAATGAGAGCCAAACTGGCTATTTCATCGTTCTTGTGCTATGGTGAATTTAAGGCGTTTTCTTTGAAAAGTTTACTTTTGGCACAAAAATACCCTATTTTCCTTCTAATTTTGTGTTTTGACTTCAAGTAAGATGAAGAGATTTTCCATACTCCGAAAAACGCTGGCTCAAACAAATCATAAACGATTTTAAATAAAGCGGAAGAGTCTTGCTACTTAAAAAAAAAGATGCTTGCTAATCTGGCCAAAATTTGCGTACTTCCACTCTTTCCAATATATTTAGCCAAATTTTATGCCTGGAATGTTTCCAAGTTTTTTATAATATTAACTTCGTTTTATTGCGACCAGTTTTTCAAAATTGCTTTGCTAAAGAGGCGAATCATCATGAATGAATCACGTATCTTCCATTTGAATGTAATAATATTACGGCTAGGCTGCAAATAGAGAACAAGTTTTAATTTAGTGTTTGTAAGCAAAAATTAAATTAAAAATGATGCTTTTCATCTGCCTGAAGAAATTTGGGTGCAAGATACGGTGAGTTCTAACAGTATTATACAATGTTCTTATTTTCTTTCACTGAAACCACTGATGTCCCTGGAAATCTTCTAGTAGAGGACATGCTACTGCAGAAGCAAAATGGGTATGATTATCTCTATACATTTCCATCTTTCATGCTCTTTCCGCTTAGATTACAATTTTGTTTATGTCCTAGTTTTAAATAAATATGACTTATAATACACGAGGGTACTTAATACAAGTGGCAACCGCATAAACCACTAAAAAAATGTAAGGAACGAAATATGCACTCGAGAAATTTGTCAACATAGAAAATTAGATCTTGGATAAAAATATCCCTACGGTATTCCTTTTCAAAGATTATCGTAATATCTTTGAAACTGAATGTATAGATGTACTTAAAAAAATAGATAATGTTGATGCAAAAGGGCATATTTTGTCTTGGTTCCAGAGCTATTAACATAATAGAAAAATCCAAGTAATAATGAATAATGTTACAAGTGTAAGAGAAATCCAAAGATATGGTGTACCACAGAGGTCTACCTATATTGCGACCCTTCCTATCTTTGATATACATAAACCATACATAAGTTATTAAGCACTACCAAATAATAATGAATGGTAATGAGTCGCACAGTATTTTTGAAAAAGCCCTATGAGGCTTCAAATAAATTTGTACGCAATTAATGCAAGGGCACATGATAAAATTTTAATCTTACTAATATATAAAAATCTAATGGTGCTTGTCTGTCTGTTACTCAATCACTCATAAACCACTGAATCAATTGAAACAAAATTTGGCAAGAAGCTACTAGTTATATATATTTGGTTCACACATAGGCTATAGAACAAGGGCCTTGGGACTCTAGAAGGCCCTCAAGTGGGTCCTGACTGAGTCTTTGACTCATTGATTGGAAGATAATTCTTGCCTGTATAAGAAACACGTAGAATATACCTATACTGAATGTACAACAATCATGGGGTCGTAAGTCACGCTGGGGCCCCAGAGGGCCTAAGGTTCCAGAAGAATGCTTTCTATAAAGCCTCATAAGTATTGAACGAGTGAACCGTTTTTAGTGAAATTTTCACACATGGGATCAGTAAAGCTTTTTTAAGGAAATTGGGACTATAAAGAAGGCCCCTGGGTCCCATGGGAAACGTATTGGGCCGTCTGATGTCTTATGTGTTTGAAAGACTCAAGTCTAAACATTTCGGTTCAAGTGCAGAGGTTTCTCTTTTTGCATATTTTAGTTAGTTTTACTAAATATAGAAGGCTATAGTTTTCGCTATTAGATGGATAAAAGATTGCAGTTTCTTATTTTTTCATTAAATTTTCTTATACGTATAAAATTTTCCAAGAAATCGTGTTTTTAATGTCAAAATCATGAATTTTACTTCTGTCAACAATAGGATATTTCCTTGGTAACCGTGGAATCAGCATAAGCTTTAGAAGGAAAAAGGGACCTTTACAATGGCGGATGGGTTTTAGATCTAGAGATAGATATTACAGTGGAAATCAAGACCGTATACTGAAATGTTGCTGATTACAATATTTTTCAGGGATATTTTTGCCTAAAATTGGCAAAATTCATTTCAAGTGGACTAATTTAAGCTGGACCCATGTAAAAAAGGAGAATGATACGATGTTATATTAATGCAATTATCCTCTGGAATGCAAATGGGCTGTAGTATAATTTCTATATGTTACTGCAAAAGAATGTCGAAACTCGGTAAGCATAATATAATGCGGTTTTCATCTGCTGAATTTAAAAAAAAACTGAAATTTTAGTTGATTTGCCTAGAACAAAAATACCCCTCATGAGCGACTCGAACCTACAACCTTGGTATCATAATTAACCAACTCTAACCACTAGGCCAGTTCAGTAACAACAATATTACGCATTACGAAGGTAAAATCCAAAGCATGAACCATAAATGAAGGAAATATTTTAAGGACTTGAACAGGAAATACCAAGGCGGATGAAATGCTTCGTGATACAAAAAAGTGTAATCGCCTCGGATGTGTTTATGCTACATTTTCTATTATCCTCGCCAGTTAGAAACGGCCAAGCATTCTCGAATGTGGAGAATTCAATTGGGATTCCCACGGTGAATGATTCAGTCCACCATGAATAGAGCGAGCCCCGTGCCAAATAAACCGAGAGAGCAATATTCCCTCCGAAAAGCCGCCGAAATTCCCTTTATTTATGCAATGACCGAGGCTCGGCGTCCAGGTCCTTTGCCAACATTCCCCACCCAGCCTTTGCAGCCTCCGCACGAACCGAGCAGTTGATCCGAAGCTTAGCTCATCACGTTCCTTCCTCCCAACTCCTGTCACTGTTTGCGCTCGAGCGTGAGATAAAGAGAAGAAATCGCGGGGTAAGAATTCACATTTTTTTAACTTTTGGCACAATAAACGTATTTCTAAAGTACGTGAGCATGACGTCGAGTCGAAAAAATAATCAATACCTCTATCCATTACATTTTCAGCGTAAAAAACCAGTTCGGTATTTTTGAAATTCGCAAAAAATAACTTTTCGCAGCAACTTTTTTCAAAGAAGAGGTGTCTCATTGACTCTTAAGTTTAAATTTCTTTGCTAATTTGCGCATCACACACTAATTGACCAACAATTGTTTATAATTAGTGATTAATTACAATTTATATAGCAATTTCTGCACTTTTTTTCAAGAGAAGTCTACAAGAATTTCAGCAATATGTCATTCCAAATGTTGCTGTAATTAGAGCATCCTAATTCTGACAAATTTCAGCTTTATTTAAAAGTTTTAGTACACTAAAAATGGAAAACGCGGCGTTAAGTTTATAACGTGAAGGTGTAGCCCCATAATTGGAAATAATTGGCTTACATATATATATTTATATATATATTTATATATATATATATATACTTATCTAAAACTTTTATTTACATTAATGGAAGATGAGTAAATATGCTTTATTTATTGGATATTACGTACTAACTTCGAATTTTGTCAAACGACGTAAAAAAATCTGAAAATGCAAGTCAATTCAAAAAGAAATACCATGAAATATTGCTACAAGTGAACAAAATATTGTAAATGAATTAAATATTGTGCTACACTGTACAAAATCAGATGTTTTTTATGTGTATTCTGTAAAATTGATGGTTTCCGGCGTAACTTTGTGGAATTTACTAGACATATTGAAAAAATTTACTAGAACTTTGTATTTCCACAGAATATTTTATTCGAACACGACCATGGTTTCGACGGTTAACGTCATCTTCTGGTGAGGAATACATTGATACACCTTCTTAAATACTCGGATGACACGTGGCATAGACATAAAATCAAATCTGAGAAAGTGGAGGGGGAAGCGGTAGAGGAGAGTGGGAGTTGGGAGGTTGGGTCTTCCCCAGGGTGTAGGAGTCGAGGAATGTGGGGTGGTAGGTAGGGCTGACGCATCTCAAGCTGACTAACTGCAGTGACGGTTGGGCAAGGATTAGGGTGAACCGAGGGTGTAGGAAGGGGTTGGGGAAGGAGAGAAAGGCAATAATACTAGCGTGCTCAAGTGCGTCAGCGGGGGTGAAGGCGGGTGACGGTTGAGGATTAGGGAGAAGGGGAGGAAAGGGGAAAAAACCGAAGTGTGCGAAGGTAAGGGGTTAATGGAAGAGGGGGAGGTTGAGGAGTGGAGAGCGGGAAGTATACAACATATCATTTACAATTTCACAATTTGCATTCAGCGATTTTAAAATTTCCACTTGCTCAAGCGCGTCAAGCCTGAGGCCTTTCTTCTCGAAATGTAAAATTTCCAATGAGAAGTCACTTGTGTGATCATTGTCCAGCAGGTGTTTTGCGAAGTTAGAATTGGAATTTTGATGTTTGAAACAAGCAATGTGTTCTTTTTGTCTCTCTTTGAATTTGCGTCCAGTCTGCCCAATATAGGTTGCCGAACATTCGCACTTGAGTCTGTATACACCACTTCTTTCCAAATTAGGGATAGCGTCCTTGGACTTGGAGAAAAAATTCCTTAAATTAGAGTTATTATAATAGGCAGCTCTCATGTGATTATTTTTTAGGAAGGTCTTGGTAGCTAGGAGGGACAAATTCCCCAAGTATAAGAATTTCCTCCATTTATCACTTTCACTTAGCGGAGGGGTTCCGTATATTCCGTGTGGTCAGGATCCGCGAGGCAACTCGACACCTTCTTGCACCTCCTGAACTCCTTGGACAATTGTATTAAATTTACGATAGAAAAAGAATCGAATGGAGCTTTAAATTTTCTTGACCTAACTATTTCCAAAGATTCGGGAAAATTTGATTTTTCCATTTTTAGAAAAGATTGCTACACAGATCAAGTTATTCATGCCACTTCGAGACATCATTTTTCTCAGAAGCTATCATCCTTCCATGCCATGCTCCACCGTCTGCTAACTATTCCGATGTCCCAACTCAATATACAAAAAGAGCTCAATATCATTAAACATATAGCTGTCAACAACGGCTACAAAACAGATATGATCGATAAACTATATCGGAAAAAACTACAGAAGATGGCTATCCAAACCATATACGGAACCCCTCCGCTAAGTGAAAGTGATAAATGGAGGAAATTCTTATACTTGGGGAATTTGTCCCTCCTAGCTACCAAGACCTTCCTAAAAAATAATCACATGAGAGCTGCCTATTATAATAACTCTAATTTAAGGAATTTTTTCTCCAAGTCCAAGGACGCTATCCCTAATTTGGAAAGAAGTGGTGTATACAGACTCAAGTGCGAATGTTCGGCAACCTATATTGGGCAGACTGGACGCAAATTCAAAGAGAGACAAAAAGAACACATTGCTTGTTTCAAACATCAAAATTCCAATTCTAACTTCGCAAAACACCTGCTGGACAATGATCACACAAGTGACTTCTCATTGGAAATTTTACATTTCGAGAAGAAAGGCCTCAGGCTTGACGCGCTTGAGCAAGTGGAAATTTTAAAATCGCTGAATGCAAATTGTGAAATTGTAAATGATATGTTGTATACTTCCCGCTCTCCACTCCTCAACCTCCCCCTCTTCCATTAACCCCTTACCTTCGCACACTTCGGTTTTTTCCCCTTTCCTCCCCTTCTCCCTAATCCTCAACCGTCACCCGCCTTCACCCCCGCTGACGCACTTGAGCACGCTAGTATTATTGCCTTTCTCTCCTTCCCCAACCCCTTCCTACACCCTCGGTTCACCCTAATCCTTGCCCAACCGTCACTGCAGTTAGTCAGCTTGAGATGCGTCAGCCCTACCTACCACCCCACATTCCTCGACTCCTACACCCTGGGGAAGACCCAACCTCCCAACTCCCACTCTCCTCTACCGCTTCCCCCTCCACTTTCTCAGATTTGATTTTATGTCTATGCCACGTGTCATCCGAGTATTTAAGAAGGTGTATCAATGTATTCCTCACCAGAAGATGACGTTAACCGTCGAAACCATGGTCGTGTTCGAATAAAATATTCTGTGGAAATACAAAGTTCTAGTAAATTTTTTCAAAATGTGTATTCTGTATTCATACACTTGCCTTCTTGTTAAATATTTTGTTAAATATTATGTCGGATTCTGTGATATTGATGTATCATGTAAATCTTCCTATTGTATGTACTACTTGTTGACTCTAAGATATGTATAATCATGTATGTTCCTAAGGGACACACTTGTCCCGGAATAATAAATTTCATTTTTTATTTTCATTTCATTTTCAATTATCCAAATAGTATGTGCCGAGTAAAAATTTCAAAGACACACCAATTAGACTATCCCATACCTAATCTATTCAAGAGGTGCTATCGTTTCAATATGCAGACAGTTCAGCATATTAACCTTATAAATACTTAAATTAGATATACTTACCCTTGTGTATAATATCGTCATTTGTAAAACAGTTATGCTGCCCAGAAAAAAACATTAATTTATAACTTGGCCTAACCCAATGAACTTAACCCTCTTATACACAAAGAATATGACAGTCACTTACGATTTCTTTCACCCTAAAGATAATCTTGATGATGCAATAGTAGCAGCTGAAAGAATACAAAGAATCTTCTAGCGTACAGTACAGTTTTGTTCAAATCAAGTTACATCGGGGAATCTCAAAAGAAATGTACATGTACTTATCATAATGCTAATAATTATTTGGAAAAATTTTTACATAAAAATTATTTTCGGAAATCGGTTTCTTCCTAGTTAATCCAGTCAAACATCGGCGCAAGACTTTTTTACGGAGTGATACAATTCTTTAATTCTTTTCCAATCCATTACAAAAAAAACTGCAAAAAAATTCAATCCTTAGATTCATTTCAGCCGCTTGAGGACTCCTCCAGCAAAGTGCACTGGTCCCGCTGACTTTACACGAGATGAAGAGGCCGTGGTAACAAAAAAATACAGAAACCTGAGCAAAAAAATAAACTTCTAGGCCGCTGTCAATAAATCCCGCTTCGTTTGTTGAACGTGTTGATTCTCTCGTGATATATAAAACGGAGGTTTATGATGGGTGGTGCACACGGAACGGGAACAACTTACAACGCCAGGAATTCAAGCTCATAATCTCCAGAGACAGCGCAGCAAAGCCAACTCTTGCGCTGGAGCGCCAACATTCAGACACGCACACAGAGTCTTGAATGCACACCTCATCTGGCCCCAGCACACATCCTTGGAGGACTCCTTCAAAATAAGCACCCGATGGTATATCTCAGACGTAGAGGTGGAGCAGAGAGAGAGATAGGAAATGTGGAGGACTTGGTAGGCGGGGATAGAAGGCAAGGGAGGCAGAGAGAGAGACAGAGAAAAAAGGAATTGGACGAGGGGAGGTAAGGAGGAGGTGGAATGAGGGCAGAGGGAGATGGGACACAACCTACCGCGCGACTGCAGCGCCGAGACCATTTCAAACAGACCCCCTTCTCCACTCACAGAGTTTAACATTACACGCCAGAGAGCTTTTTTCCCCTCGCTACCTCTTTTTATGAATCACGAACACACATCTTTTTTTTCGTTCCTAACGCTAGGAATCCGGTGGATTCCTTTCGACCTTGCATCCTTTTTCGTGACTCCCTTTATCCTATCTCGTTCACTCCGCTCTTCATAGACGTGTGGATAAAAATATCTTTACGCTGAAAAAAAAAGAATTATAATGTGCAGGAGTGACTCAGAGGGAGTCTCGCCTAATTTTTTTCCAAAAATCTTTTTCGTTAAATTTTCCTAAAGAAACATTTTTCTCTCCCACTTATCTTTTTCATTCCTGCTCTTCTCTCCGTGTCATTTGACCTCGTTTTCTTCGCCACAGTCCCAAAAAGACCATATTCTCACCAAGATTTTGTAACGAGTCAGCGGAGAGCGCGCATTAAAAAATTCTGGGGAAATAAAATCGCCGGATTGCTGAAAATAATATATAGACGTAAATGTATCTCAGGTACATTTTATTATCCTCTCTCATTTATCCGTTTTCCTTAGACACCAATAAAATTCGTCGCAAAATACCCCATTTTTCCACTCACGTAATTTTAAATAAAAAGTATAAAAAGGGAGGAGGCCTTGGAAATATCTCCTGCGAAGTATCACGCTTCTGGGTATGAAAAAAGTATAACTTCCTCTTTCTCTGCGAACCTGGGCATGTTCCGCGTTGAAGATGATTCCTCCAGTGCATTATCACAAGGTAATTGTACACTATTATGGAAATCTTGCATAACTTTTTCATTTTGTCCGTGGCTCTTGCCTCATGAAATTTTCAACGCTCTAGGAATCTGAATAATATATCCCTCATGAGTGAAGCATTTTTAGCTGCAGAACCTGGGATGGCGAGTGTTGCTCCCGTGCACAAATAAAAAATACTTTCGCATATCACTTTCAGGATGGGTTCGCATGTTCACACTGCTTCCAGGATTACTGTTTATTTGGTTTTGCCAATTGAGTAAACTAATATGATTTCATTATGGATGGAATTATAAAGAATGAGGTGGTAAACGATGCCATAAATGACATTTATTCGCCCTACAAATATCTAACTGCTGAGCTAGATAGTATGATATGAAACGTAAAACTAATTAATTTGACGTGGCAGCTGAAATATTTTCGAAAAGAGTTCGAATAAAACAAATTTTAGAAGAAAGTAGTACAGCTCCTCATTGTGACAAATAACTGTAGTGAATTCCCTTGTTCAAATTGAGAAATTTAAATGCGAGATAATGACATATTCCAATGTGCACGTTACGACTGAATTTAAAACATATTGCTATTTTAGGTGGAACATTAGCATAAGGAGTCCACTCAATAGATACATCACCAAAAATTGATTCCGTTGTGATAGATATACCAACTACTATTCCAGAGGAGGCTAAGAAAAAAATTCAGAGCTGCGCTAAACGAGTAGTGAATATTGAAGACTTCAAGTGGTTAAAAATTGAAATAAAAATAACAGAAAAATAAAACTTACTTGTAAACTATCATTACCTAAAAATACGTTACCTATCCACTTCTCCGCCAAAAGAATTTATCTTTTAATAAGAAGTATAGGATAATCGTTTTATCGATGTAAAATAAACGGGTTTGAAATGAAGGCTCATATTGAATATTCTTCGTTATAATATATTATTCGTACTCCACGTTCTTAAAACCAAGTACTTAGAGAAAAAAAAAACGATAAAGAAGTCAATAATTTGCCCCTGTCACGCGGGGGAACCTTGACAAATAGCATTAAAATAAGATTTAAAAAAGGGATAGAGAAACCATTTATTCAGAATTAATGATAAAATATCTACTAGCCTCAAATCTCATATGAACATATATTTTCATTTTATTGAGTGATCGTAAAAGTGCAATAATCAATGTATAAAGGCAGTGAATTTTATATAAGACTGTCTAAGCATATATTCTCTCACCATAAATTAAACCACATCGGCAAAGGAAACATATCCATCGAGTTCAGGCATAATAAGGGAGAGGAGACCCACGACGTTAACCCTTAACATAACGTGCCTATGTACGCGCAAAACTCAAGACATTAACAAGCAGAAAGTCAAGAAAGGTCTGAGATACTGTAAGAAACAGAGAATCATATCAACCAAAGAGGAGCGGAGTATTCGGGAAGAGGAGATGCACTGGACGTGCAACGGAAATACTGGAATGGGGTTGGATTCCAACTGAAGATCGCTAGGAATGTGAGCGACGGGCATCCTTCAGTGCAATGAACTCATTGTCAACGAAAGGTCCAGGAAGAAACGAACCGTAATCACTATAGCGGTGCAGGAGCAGAAGCCAATACCGAGCACTACAATGCGGAAGGAAAGGTAAGAGTTAATCGAGTAGTCGTGGAAGAAACATAAACAAGCAAAACTGCAACACAGCCATTAATTTTGATTAGTGCAATAAGATTTTCGGATAGTTAAAAATAAAATCGGGTATTTATTTTGTCCCGAGTACTCTTTTTTCCTCCAAAGGTCCAGGACTCGCATTTCGGGGGTTTTTCAGATGCAGTACTCTATCCTTACTTTGGGATACTTTTAGGGTATCTTACTTTGGAACCCTTTTTGGATTTCTTTCAGAGTAAATTTATTCAAATACCAGCTCTCTTAAATATTCACCAGCTTTTATTTCAGTCACCTCCCACGATAAAAACAACATGAAAAAAGAGCCATGCGAGATACGATGATTGATTCTTTCAAGGATTGAAGAGACATGAAATTATCCGATAAACAATTCAAATTTCATGTATGAGAAAGCAGACATTGTTATAGATGAGGATACTTCCTCGAAATATCTATAAAGTATTGCTACAAAATATGCAAATAAAATATTACAATCTTTTCAAAATCCCAATCTCACTCGACAAAACTGAAAACCCGGCTGGATACCTCCGAATTATGGGCCTCTGAATCAATTTACTCAAAATTGACTGGATACCCTACTAAGTCAAAGGTCAAGGTTAACTTTACTTCCACAGCTCTTTCCTTTTATCAGGGTAATAATCCCCCGCGCATCCATTTCACCCTTTAAAAGATGCCCTCTTTAAAAATGCTCTTCAAATGTACTCTATCACGTAATTCACTGTCCGTTCAGCATAGGCTTGGTCACCATGAAATGCCAATATTTTTTACGGGAACAGGTTCCTGTACCAGCCAATATTAAAACAGGTCCGTCTACGTTAGTGACTGCTTATTGTTGCTCAGGAGTCATTAGTGGTAGAAAATCATGTATTACAGCCCTGTAGGTTATAGCTGCAATAAGTTAACGCTACAACTGAAACTCTGTCAAGTTTTATGTTGTTTGTCTCCAGTTTATTTCAAACAGTAGACACCCGGGCGCCTCATATCATCCACCAGCTTTATTTCAGCACTCACCTCTAAAAACACATTTATAAAAATGAGCCATGCCAGATACATTGATACAGTTAATTCAAGGATGGAAGAGAAATGTTATTATTTGACAAAAAATTTAAATTTCATGTATGCACGAGCAGGAAGTGATATGCATGAAGATACTTCCTCGGAAGAACTATAAAGTATTACAGAAAATATGTAATGAAAATATTACAATATTTTCAAGAGCCCAATCTCACTCGACAATACTCACAGCCCGGGTGGGTCCGACTGAATTTCGAACCTCCGAATCAATTAATTCAAAATTTATAGGGTACTTTAGATTACTCACTTAAAGGTCAAGGTTGAATTTGCTTCCACTCCTTATCCCGTTATTCAGGGGAATATTCCCCCGCACGTCCATTTCACCCTCAAAAAGATGCCCTTCAACTGTATTCTATCCCTTATTCACTGCCCGTTCAACATAGCAATTGTTCACCGTCAAATTCCAATATTTTATTAACAAGAACATGTAATCCCTTCAATCCATTTTAGCCATTTTCATCTCAAAAAAAGTTGGAACTGCGTTTTACTACTGTAATCGACTGTTTGTATGTGTTTTTAAACTCATTCCGAGTCCAAACATTTAAGTCCAAGTAATATAGGTCTTGCTTTATATCGACCCCTGTGACCATGAATTCTTATTGATTTTATTTCCTTAAAAGTAACCCCTCCCCTTAATTTCAGTTGGTCCTCTTCATATACTGTGACGTCGTGTTAATTAGCGCCTATAATTTAGCCGTCCTCTCAATCTTCTCACCCAAATTTCATACTAATAGAGTTTACTTAAAGAGAACTGTTCATTATGGGGTGTTGTTTTACAATATGGTTCGACGAATCACGCTTCATTACAGGCCCTTTGAGATGATTATGTCTCTTCATCTATATAATTGAATTGTAAGATATTGACAGATAGCGGGATGAATGCGAGAGGCTACGATTTAAAGTACGCGGAAGTAATAGAATATGTTTCAATTGATAACTCTGTGTTCATCCTTTCCGCTTAACACTTATAACAGCGAATCTTTCCTTCTTAGAAAAACACTGGATAAGACAATCAAATTCCAGGTGTATTCCAGGGGAATTCCAGCCAGTCTGTAATCTAGACACGGTTGAGTAACGACCTGAATGTGCCTAGCTCCATTCGCAATGCCATTAGTCATGAAATCACAGAGTGCAGTGAAATCCGGCGATACATTCAGCATGATGAATTAATTTCAAGGAAATTCCAAGTTTTTCTGGATTATATATTTTCCAGTGGGTCAATAGTAAAACTTCGGTTGCCTATTTAATCAAATTCCTGACAAAATGATATAAAACTCATCGCTCTAACTGAATTTTTAACTAATTTACGATTTTTCCAGGAAATCTCCGGGTTTTTCCAGGTTTTCCTGGATAACTTTCCTATCCCAGTCGGGAGCTCTTGGGACTTTTTTGAGAGTCATCCTGGGAAGTTCCAAAAAACATTGGAAAAGCTTTCACTCGGTAATTATTTTGGTCCGGGTCGTAACCTAATTTTATCGGACTAAAGGGAGGAATGATGGACAGTGACCCGGCGTCGGCATTAGCTTGCTCTTAACGAAAAGCGCCAAGGGGATCACGGTTTAACGGAGTACTGCACTTGATGTACCCTCCACAAGGCACAAAAGGAGGGATTGGATTTCCAATGGAAGACATCATCCTCTGCAGGGATCTGAACCCTGGCCATCCGCATAGTTATCCAATACTCTAGCCACCACACCAACCCAATCCTCCCTAAAAATTATAATTCGGCATGGTCCTCATTATATATCGCAGACGAGTCCTTTTTAGATAACTTCCTAATATTGCAACGGAAATGAGGGACCAAAAAGAAATAGATAAATAAGCAGAAACCTAAAAACTTTCATGATCTTTCAGAAACAACATTGTATCATAATATCTCGTTAAACCAACAGAAATACCCAACGTATATCTTATGGGAAAATGCGCCGATCAAGTGACCATCCGCGAGGTTTTAGGTGTCACGAATAACTATTATTCACTCGAGAAGGATATGGGTCATATGACTTACTAGACAGGCGAAAGCTTCATCTTCATAGAAAAGAAAAGGTTTGTTAACATATGAGGTCGGAAAACAGGGGGTAAACGACGGAGATATGACTCGTAGTTGTTAGGCAATGGTTGTATATTACAGTGCCACACAGAATGCCCCAGCGAAAACGTGAGAAAAATAAAATATATTTATGAGCCCAATAATACAGTTTCATCACATTCTTTTCACAACAAAAAACATATATTTGTGATGATTATGTTTTTAGAGCTTCTTTAAAAATTTACATAGCTCTAAATTTCAATAAAATGTTTCTTCAAAAATTCAATAGAAAATATAAACTTATAACTATTTTATGTAAACTCCAATTTCGCTTATTATTTAAGCGAATGCATAGGCCACGTACATGGAGACGAAGATGAAGATTATCCGACAAACTTTCATTTGACCCCATTGAATTTAATATCCAAACTCAAAACGTCGACGGGTATTACGTAAATAATTCATACAGCAATATCCAAGCGCATTTGATACAAAAAGTGGTGGATTTTACCGTACTTTCAATATAAACTAGATTAACCATTTTGCGATGTGACGGTCGAGACTGAAAAAAATATTAAAAAGATTTTAGTTCCCATTCAACAACGATTTACATTTTAATTAAATTTTCTAGGTTCCCGGAGAGCCAACTTCATCACGAAAGAAAGTCGTGCGATTTGTTTTTTTCTCGATGTAGTTTCCTCGTTGTAATGGTTTGTCTCTTGGATCATTAAAAGTTTAGGAAATCAGGGTGAAGGGATAGTAAATTAGTGGTAGAAGGTAGTTTGCAGAGCGAGAATGGGATATGGAGGTCACAGAGACATGCTGGAAGGTCAGGTGCAATGCTGACTAATGCGTGAGCGCGTGATGACAGCATGACCGGTGACCCGATATAAGACAAAATATATTGGTTAAATATCTCCCTAAATCTCTCTAGTAAACCAGATACCCAAATGAGTGCGCTGTTTTTCGATGCCAAATGACATTGATCTGCTTCAGTTTTCTCGCTCGGATAAAATTATCAAATACGGCTTATTAAACCAAATTATTTTTAGGGGATTTTGCTAGGTTAAAGGCTTAAATTTGGCTTCGATTTCAAGGCCCCGGGCTCGAATCTTGGCTAGTGATGAGTTTTTTTACCGAGAAACCCGACTCCATTATTGGATGCTATGAGGAGATCACTTAAAAAGTTGTGCGTCTATCTATTGGATTGTATATTTAACCTTGGGCCCTCTAAAGTTAAGGCATAATGTTACACCCGGATCCCTCTCTACCTTGTCTTCTCTTCAATGTACGAGTCATCCTTCGTAATACCTAATTGACCTGCCTACCCTCATTCATACAGATGACCACAGTCGCCATTCACCAAACCAATTAAATTACCAACCAGGCATCTCATATTGTGATCGGCCTCATTTCAAACTGTTGAGCGAATGTGAAAAAATACTCATTGTTATTTGAAAAATAATACGTATTTGCCTTCCAATACAACCTAAAAATTTGAATTACTTACCCGCAGTCAAAAGTAAAGCAAGTATTTGTTGCAGCGAACAATTTTATTAATCACACACTTGATTGTCATTATCTTTTAACATTTTAAAATTAATTGAATGTAATCATTTAAAAACGATTTGAAATATGAATTTACATGCATTTGTACACTTGTATACGTTTTTTTCATTATTTTTCCTACAATTATATCAATCACACTTGATTGCCATTATCCTGTTACAATTTTTTGAATCAATGGAATTGAATCAAATAAAAAGCGATTTTATGTGTGGGCATGCATGCATTTGTACGCTTGTATACGCTTTGTTTCCATTTGCCTACAGTATTTATATTTCTCTACTGTCATATATCATATTCATCAGCGAGAAATTGAATTTCAACTTAAAATTATTCTAACTTTCCACCCTTAGACAATCCATTGGCCTTTTACTAGAACCAGGAGATTCTTATACTTTTCCATGGAAATTGTGGAATCATGTTTTGCAGATTCTATTATCCTCATAAGCTTCTACTTTGAAGTCAAAAAGTGATCACCTTCGAACGTGGGGTATAATTTTAAGTGGACTGTAAATTTTAAATTCAAGAGGAAACTTACTGCAGACACAAAAGGTTGAGCCACGTTTAGCCTCGCGGGCGTATGCCACTCACCAATCGTGGGCCCATGCGGCCTGATGACTCCTCGGAGGTTCTTTCGCGATTCACACCGCACTGCGTTCACAGGTAGACTTCAACACACACTCATACATCATTCACTCACGATACAAAAAAAAAGACAAACGAAAAGTCTAGTGGCACCGCCAAGTGATGGCGCGGCTCAACCTTGACAAACTTACGATTTGAAATCACAACTGAACAAAAAAATAAAGGATTTTGCATGAAAAATGAATAAACATGTTTTAAAGGGCCATTTTTATAGCTAATTTCATTTCAGGTAACGTTAAAATGCAATTATCCACCAAATGTAACCACTAAAAAAACACTACATGAATAATGGATTTGAAGCTATTATGATTTTGGCTGGAACAAGACCTAGCATATCCTCCTATCCCCTTCCGTTTCGAGTCCTGCTGCTAGTGTAATCCACGGAGCTCATCTCAGGTCAGCGTGCATGTAATCCTGCAGCATTACGAGCATAAGACTCAAATCCAACTATCATCCTGCATTAGGCTGGGATGAGATCCGACGTCGTTAACACAACGTTAAGAACACTGGGGTCCAACTGAGATCTTAACATCGCACATTCCATCATGTGGAATGGTTCATTCACTTCAATACGATGGACATGAAAACAACCGTAGGATCAAAATTTGGTCCTAAAATAGACTAGCGAACAGAAAAAAGCAGCCAATCCCATTTTAAACTCCCTGAAAGGGTCATTAAATGATCAATTTATGGGATCCTTCCCCTAAAACTCTCATTTTAATTCCTATATAGAACCTCTGCAACTGCGACACTATCTCGCACAAGCACTCTCATATATTAAAGTAACGGACGAAACAAGACCTAATTACTGAAAAAAGATAATTATCCTAATTAAAAGGATAAACGTCATGTTTATACCACTAACAAGTGAATACAGAACAAATTGTATTATCTGAAAAAGATCACAACCAAATAAGTCCTTTGTTGTTACTAGTTAATCAAAAATAAGGCAAGTTTATAACCGAAGAACCAATGTAAAATGTGTGAGAAACGTTATAATGTTACTTTTATGAGAATTTATCCCTAAGAAGTGAGTACAGACGAAACTAACAAATAAATATCATCCTTACTGCAGAGTTGTTGAAAGTAGCAAATTTTGAAACGATAAATATCAAGACAAATGCACACAGAAGTCATGTGCTTCGTTTTTAAAATGACTTAAATATGTTGTCTTCTCAATAAAATCTATAACATACATCACAGAAGGGAAATATAATTTTCATGAATTTATAAAAATTTATTCCCAAAAGGGAATATTGGACTGTAAACTGTTTACCGTTTACAAGTTCACACATACAATTTAAAATTAAATAAAAATCCAGGCACTAAAACATGTATTATTGTGTGCCAACAGGCTTTATTTTGTCTCGTTGAACAATCCACGCTTGCTCACTTAAGGGAGAATAAAATATAGGAAAACCTAATTTGCCACTTTTAAACGATTACCATATCCTCCTCCAGCCAGTATACGAGGATTTCAGTAGTCTCACGGCTCCCCAAAATATGTAAAACACTCACTATTGGAGTTGACTTATTTGAAAACCTACTTATCGATCAAGTTGCATCCCAAGTAGATACACTTTTACTCATGCCTGTACAACAGGGAAATACGTGTTATTCAATGTGTTTAAGAACATTACTCATTCGTTACGTTACTCTGGGCTGGTGAAATGACTTTATTGTAACTTAAAAAACGTAAGGTAAAACTTGAAGTTGATATCACTAGCACCTGTTATTGTTTTTTAATAACTATTTCACGAAAGGATGGCTCATAAAAGAATAAGACTCATAAAATATGCTGTAAACACAAGTCATTGACGATTCTCAGTATTCACGTTTCTTACGAAATCGATATTCCAAGATGATAAACCATTATCCAGTTAATTAAATACAAACTTGGATCATACGCAGGGATAAAAAAAATAAATTAAAAGTTTGCCGAATGTCAAATTAACTCCTCCTCCACTCAATTCGGACCAGATGTTAGTGCCTCTACTGCGGTGAAGATCAATAACCTTTCTCTCTCACTTTCAGGCTGAGCTAGAAACTGGAATCCATTCTTAAGAATGGGGATGAGGGTCGCTCGAATGCATAAGGGTGTCGTCAAGGCTTCGATAGATTAACTTGGTTAAAATTTGATACCTCTAGCCGACAAAACAACTCAAGGGACTTCCAGCCTCGGTGCGGTTAATTAAACCCTGCCCAAAACAACGAAATTGGAAGGTTGTGGAGGTTAGTTCTTTCCACTTTGTGCGTTGTTGCCTCCTCCTACTGCTTCCTCCTTCAGCCCCAGCATGCCGGGCGATAACTTCATCAAGGATATTTGGGGGACGCGTCACCAAGTGAAATTTATTTTTTCTCTACCCCTGCAGCTAAATTATATGCCACATTTTTGAGATATGTCGTCAAGAAAATGCTTAGAATACAATCTATAAATTTTTGAGGAAGTATGACTCCTCAAATAATCAGGAAGTATCCTAAACTCACTTATTCTCGAGGTTATGGTGCCATACATTAAAGGAACATTTAACATCTTGACAGATGAAACTGAAAACAAAGTTTTCTGTATAGTTGATATTCTGTAGTTCAACTTTGTTGAGTCTCTACAAGATGAAAGTGAAGAAAATACAAAATGCTAAAAATAACTGGACGACAACGCATAGCACGAATTATTGTTGGTTTAAATATACATATTTGTGGAATAGCAGTGATTTCTAGGCCCTCCTTGAGAAGCCTACATGAAAAATAACCCACCAAACGTTGCTCGCAAATGAAAACATACACGCAAATGGTAGGTAAACATATTAAATGAGTAATATGTTTTTTTAAAGAATTAAAAAGAGATATGGTACTTTTTAATTCTTTAGAATGGATTTTCACCAAGTAAAGCCTGAAACAATCGAATATGCTTTTTCTTATATTATTTCCATTACTTACTATTTGCTATTACTCCTTGTGGCACCATCATATTTCTGCTGTTAATATTTATGCCTTCCATATATTAACTGAAAAATTGATCCATACGACTTACTGGCAATCATAAGGCCTATTTAATATACAATACTCTGCCAGTATCCTGCCTTGTACTTCTTTCTCTGCTTGTATGTCGCATCAAATACATTATTTTAGTCTTGTTTAAGCTTTATTAACAAAACAATACGTTCATCTACACAAATCTCTGATCCCAGCTTACGCCAAAGGTACGAAAAATATGAATATTTCTGTTTTTCACAAGCTGCGGAAAAACAGCGAAGAAATCGCTTATATTTCAAGATGGAAAATACATCACGTACTTTTATGTTCATTACGTTTACTGTAAATATTAGTATTCGGAAAATATTTCAGCATGAAGGCTAAAGTAGATTTATATTGCTTCTCACTGGTTTTTGCATGTAAAGTATCTTTGTATTATCAAAATATTATTAACGTTCAATACTGTCAATTGCGCATTGTAATGGATCTAACCCTCATCTGTTCCATCGTGCTAAATGGCCGTACATTCTCCCTTAGTGAAACCGTAGTTTAATACAATATGCTATACTTACGGGGGCAACGTAACGGGCTATAAGCGACAATCAAAGGGAAAATGAAAAATACTTTAATTTTGCAATTTATTACGGGTCTTTAAACACATACGAATGAGGAAAATTCCGCGCATATCAATATTTGCGAATTGAAATATTGTTTCCATGGATAATGCACGGTTTAGGAGAAAGTTCCTTGGGAAAACAATGACAAGAAACTAAATTTCTCTCATCTAAGTCAGCAAATACGTGATCTTTCCTAAAAAATTATAGCCGAGCGATGACCTCCACACAATTTTTCTATCACTTATTTACCTAAAGTATCAATTCCGAGAATGGTAAATATATATCTAGGTAATATTCAAAATTCTGGATTGAAAAATATTCAGTCAGGAGAGAAAGGTGGACGGATGTAGCTCATAAAAACTAGCAATATCATTCCAGGGTATGAATAGTTTCAGGGAGCATATTATACCAGTGGTTTTCCAAACGGCTAATGATGCCTCAGATACGTTCCTCATCAGTCTCAAATATCTATGCTGTCGCAGAAATGTCATAGAGGAAACTATGAGGCAATACAATGATTGCATTCACCATCAGATAACTATTATCTCCCATTTTCATCAACCCTGTTACAGTTTAAGGTTAATTTATCTAGAAAGCAGCACTGTTTTGGTCGTCTAATAACACATCTCTAACGTCTTATAACACAACTCAGACTTAAGGATCATTTTTCGTCTCATAAAGATAATTTTTTAACGTTAAAAAATTATCTCTCTTGATTACCTGAGTGTGAAAGGCATTGAAAATATGTCATGCACTCATGTTTTTTGGGTGATCCGCGTCAGGAATTTTCCGAGCCAACGTTTCTTATCCTTTGTCGAAGACCTCGTCAGGGCTGAATGACCTTTTGTGCTGGACAAAAAAAATAACTTCAGTATTTGACAAAAATGGACCGCGAAAGTTTTTATAATATTGAAAATCATCTTTGAAATAAAATGGTGCCACAAATTTTTATTCACAATAATTTTAAAATACCGCATTAGGTTTTTTTTATAAAAAAGACATGCTATATACGTAAAATTGTAAAATTTTTGCGAATAAAATTTTTTAAACATGAAATACCAGCAAGTGACAAAAGATTTTTATTTATAAAATGTTTCCTGGAAATCAAGAAAATTTAGCTCTCTTTTTTAAAAAGCTTAGAAAAAATCTGCGGAAAAAATGGGAGGAAGGTAAATTAGTTAATCAAAGCAAGATACAAAGACCTACAAGTTATGGCAAAGCTCCTTAGACGGTTCATTTCCTAGGGTTTTCAGGAAACAGTATAAAGGCTAAATACGAGGCTGAAGTAAAAATTTATCGGTTTAGAAAAATGGTTGTATTGATTACCAATGATATCATTTTGTTATGTTGCCTGATTTTACTGTCATAACTGTGCACATCGATTATTGAATTCATTCGTTCAAATGTTTTGTTAACCCGAATTTTTAAACAGGCATGTTGTGTGTTCTTCACGGAATTAAATAAACTGAAATATATTGCCGTAAAAAAATTCATCGTTATTCACCAAGGAATATTCTCCCAAAAATGGTTAAATGATTATGAGGAATCTCTTATCACAATTTTGATAGAGAAGAAATGGGCGACTAAATTTTGCACATGGTCGTGCATCTCCCTGAAAGTGATCCACGTTCATTTAAAAAGGAGATTTCATAAATATAACTTCCTTGTGAGTGAGTTTAAAATCCTCCGACGTGCATATTTTGATATGTTTTGTGTAGAAAAAACAACGGAGCTCATCCCACAACGATTTACCCAACCTTTTTACGATTCCACCACTCTGCGTTCTTTCAGACTTTATTTCTTTTTCAGTCGCGCTTTCTACTATATAATCCGCAAAATACAAGCAAATCCGCAATTCCGCAAATTTCACACTTTCCCCTCTCGGATGATATAAATTTCAAGCCCTATTAACTATGAAAAATTACGTCGCCACCCACATCTTTTTTTCTTCACTCTTTTACAGAAAACACGTTCGGTTAATGGGTTTCAAGCCGCTTCCTTTTCCTCAGTCTCTATCTCCGTACCCTTGTCTCCAGAGCATTGCCTTTCTCCTACACACTTAGTATTTATCTTCCGCTTCCTCACCTCAAAGCGTATTAATCCCCACTTTCGGGGAAGGATAGCTTACTTTCCAGATTTCCAGGGTACCTTTCTCTCCCTGTTTCCCTTTAGACTCCATAATCCTTTATTTTGGTCTCACCCCCTCTGCAATATACACGCTATTGCTTCAAACCGGCTCCCCAACAAAATAGCAAGCGCCATTGGCTTTACACCAATTCTCGCCATTATCTCAGATCTTTTACTGAAAGTAAAACGCAGTAGAAGCCACGTTAAAAATAATGGCTTCATTAAATAGTAAATTTTTATCTTAAAAAAATAAAATAAATTATTTTTGACGTGGCCAGTGGACGCCAAAACGGTAATTGGAGTAAATGCGACTGGCGGGTGATCAATGTATGATTGTTTTCTATTTAAATCAGTTTATGAATATTGCCCCATGACTCAATTATAGACTAATTTTGGTGAAAACTCGAGGATTAGCAAGTTTCAATTTTTTCCATGGAGTAATTAGTATACATAGCGATTTTTTGAACATCATCAGTGTCCAAAATGAATATATTATTATTGATTCGCTACTGATTAAGATTGCTACCAAGAAAATATTGCATATACTTCATTCAATACACATAATGCACAAGTTTACCATTCTCAAACGCCCGAGCATCCCAAATACATCTCTTAAGCCACTAAAACAGTAATTTTTAGCAGACAGCAGGCAAATTGAAGAGGATACTTGGGGAAAAGTGGTCTGACTATAAGTTTTACCTTAAAAAGTGACCAGTGATTGATGCCTAAATGTGTAATAAAGCCATGAAAAATTAACGACTTTTACTTTTCACAAGTCGAAAAATCTACGAAAGGTTTTTAATAATAGTCAAATATTGATAGAGCCGAAATATTTCCCTGAACTGGAAAAATTATTTTATTTTAACACAATCATCCTATCATCACTAAAAAAGTATTTGTATACTGACTCTATGACTAAAATCTACTAAATAAAAACAATTTGATTGGATTGGATTTTGGGGTGGCGACTGACAGCTAAAGACATTTGTGCCATAGGAGACAGGTAAGGGAGGAAGGGCGGTTATAGACCCGCCGTCGGTATTAGCCTGCTCTTAACGAAAGACGCCAAGGAGACCACGGTTTAGCATCTTATCCGACAGACATAGTACTGTACTTGAAATGCCCTCCATAAGACTCTGAAGTAGCAATCGGGCTTCCTCTGAAAAACATCCTCCTCAGCAGGGATTTGAACCCTGGCTATAAAAACAATAATGTAGACTTGTTGATTTGAACTCGTCACTTAACATGCCCTTTAAACCTGCTGAAAGAGGGGAAGAAGATACTAGGTTAATATATACATATTATTAAAGGGAAAGGTAAGGCAAGGAATTGCCAAGAAGAAATTTTGGAAAAAATGACAACACTGCTGGAGAGATTTAGGGTGGGTGAGAAACTTGGTCAGTCACGCAATGAAATACTGATACCAGGATTGAATTGAACTCGTTGTAAAAGTCCCAAATAAGGGATCTGATGGAGTGATTTAAGAGCAAATACGAGGGTAAATTAAAAGTAGGTTTAAATGAAGGTTTCTGAAAAAAAGAAATATAACAAATTCTGCTACACTTCCTGTACCGCGCAAAGAAAATGTGTCAACGACAACGATTGAACTTATAAAATAGGCAACCTCGTAAAATCTTTAACAGGTTGGGTAATACAAGGCTATTATACATGTAATATAATTAGTTTTGAAAATGTTGTTCACTTCGCAGTCTTTGGTTTTTTAAATTGCTTCTCTGTTTGGTCACACCATGCATATGAGCTGTTCCCTGTTTTAATTATGAATGCATAGAGGATATATGATCTTCATTTGGTACTTATTTACACGTTTCTGTCCTGCATGATAAAATACGTATAATAAATACTGAAATCTATCATTAGGATCTCGCCTTCTCCATATTTTTAGAAAGAGAACAAACTTCTCCGCTTAACCAGTTTATGTGAATGTGGCCAAGTAACACATCACAGATATAATACTAAGATCGGAATTCAATAGCACCATAACATGAGGCCACATGAAAAAACGATTTCCTTTAGAAGCACATTTTTATTCATATGTCATCAGATAATATTTCCATTAACTTAAAATCCATTATTTTCCATTGAGTGTTACACGTTTTACTTTTCCATTTTTTATTATTCAACTCAAAGTCCTTTCTGCTTAGGTTATTCATCTCGATGGACTAGTCTATTATCTCTATCTTTTTTATCACTATCTCCTTAACGCTAAAAAAGGGAAGCACCTCATTTAATAAATTAAATTATGAATACCTCAGTATCCCTCATACTCAACCTTTAATTTTCTTCGTAGTTCTAACGACAAAAAAAATCTACCAGCAGCCTTTTACTCGGAAATTCATCCAAACTCATTTTACTCCACAACACAGCACGTCCGATAAAAAAACTCTTCCAACAAAAATCTCTTTTACTATCATAGAAAATGAGATAATGAAGATCGTCCGAGCCCATTGTTTCTCACCACGTAACTGCGCGTTGCTTCCTTCAAGTTCAGAGTAATGGTCCATCCGTGTACATCGCAGAGAATACAAATGCATGCTGGGAATGAGATTTTTAAAATCTACACTTTTGAAAGCGTAGTGGAAGCACTGGGGCGTGTCATAAATGTAAGTTGCGGACAATATGAGAGAATCATGAATAAATGGTAGGTTTGCGTAACTAAAGCTCAGTAATTACGTTAATGTATGTGACGTTCTTGATGGAATAGCACAAAGCATCGTGATTTTAGTCGTGCCTAAACTCAAAGGCTCTTTGGATAAACAAAGGTTTGCCAAGGCACCATAAACATCTGGGAAGCCACTAGCAGAAGGGAGGAAGAGACACAAATGCGTGATTTTGCCGAGTGGTGAATACAGCCTTCCCATCGCAGGTAAGAACATTCCCATGAAACTATGACTGACTCAATCACATTGGACGTTTCTAGGCTCAGGGTTCACTTCAAGTTCGAACAGAAGCGTCGAGACACGTGCCATTTTGAATTACATGAATTAGGCATCCACATCTGTTATAAGTATAATAATAAAATACTTTATGCTAAAAATATTTTCCGATTCGGTAAAAAGGATTTCAACTCCGCACTCTAGCTCGAATTCCACTAGAAAATGGTAACGGAAAGCACTTTACGCCAATTATTAGGTGTTAGCCGAATAAAATTACAAAAAGGTGAATAAAAGACCAACCAAGTTATTCGAAATTTGCCATGGTCTTATCAAACAAGAGTTTACGTAGAACGCATTAATTAAAGATTCAGTAATTACATTCCGAATTAAAATATCCATTTTTAAGTCCTGCTCTCTCCTAACAAACTAGCAGAAGAGGAAGGCATTTCTCCTTGGCACCACTAAGCCAAGACTTTTGTGGGCTTTATGCAAGTGCTTCATGCACGTGTCAGAATGAGTGTGAATTAAAGCACATTCATTTTTTTCCGTGTCTTTTCCCTTCCAACGAATTTCGAATTCCCTTTACCTTCCAGCATGCCCTTAATGAATCAACCGAGACTGCTTTCAGAAATAATGTCCAAGACCCAATTTTACCATGACAGTAGCGTTCAATGGGATGAGAGAAGTCTAATTCTACATTTTTATCTACTTACTTACTTGCGAGCCCCCGCATGGGCGTGTGGAAGGGAGAGTTAGGACATCAGCCGTGTAAAGATGTAAAAGATAAGATCTTGGGAGGTGAAATGGTGATGGTGTATAATGGGAGTGTACTTAGTGGAACTCATTTTTAATTGTGGTCAGTCATTGTTCGCGGAATGTACGAGATTTTGTACCTGTCTGTTTGGCAATGCATCTCACTTCTTTTGTCGCTTCTGTCAGACCTAGAGATGTGGTGAGGCGTCATGATAATATTCTCCTTGTCGCTCAGAAATACACCAGTTTTGAATTTCTCAAGCAGCCTAAGCCTAGCGTGTAGCCTCCGAGTCTCCAGGGGCTCCCTCCTTAATGCCTCTAAAAGTTTTGAAACACTACATATTTGCTCGTAGCAGTATTTAAACTAGGGTGCAGCTTTAATTTGTATTTCATTATTATTTTTGATTAAACCTTGATGACCAGGGTCCCAATTGCTCCCGGCGTATTCGAGGTGTGGCCTAACCAGAGCGAAGAAGCATCTCTCTTTTACTTTTTCATCCGAGGACCTTCCTATTATTCGGTTTACAAAACCTACTTTCTTTAATGCTGTGCCGCATATGTTTTGTATGTGTGTGTCTCACGATTAATCAGAAGTTAATGTGATTCCAATATATTTAGCTGTATCTGGAGATTTTATGTTTAATCCAATCACAGCGTAGGAATAACATTTGATTAATTGATGCGCAGTGAAGAGTGATTTATAGCAGGATAGTTTTTATGATGATAAAACTGCTGTTGGGTTCACCTGGGCCACAAATAAAGAAGCAGAGAGGAGAAATTAAAGGAGATCATTCGCCACATGGCATAGTGGCATAGATAGTTGAAAAGCTGGAACAGAATGGGATAGTGGAGCTCAGTACTGATGGCCGGTGCTGAAGGTCAAATGGATGGATAGGACCAGAAAAAATAGCAGGTAAGGTTCTAATACGCCGAGGCACAAATAGTTAAGTCAGGGAAAACAGGATTTGAAGCAGAAGAGTCACGAGAACATTAAAGAGTTGGCAGCGGATGGGGTAGGATTGATCAATGCAGTTAACCAATGTAATTGCTAGATGATCCACATTAATGGTCCAATCTCTCACCAGTATCGCTTTCTAGCTCCAATACCATCTTCGTCAGCCCTATTCCCTCTCCGACAGCTCCAAAATTCACGCAAGCCTTGTTTGGCAATCCCCGCTTCAACCCTTACCAATCTGAACGCAGCTATGTACTTTGAATCACTTTTCAAATTTTGAAAATTAATTTGGCCATTTTTTTTACCTCACCACCTCTCTTCACGTGAGAGGATTTAAAATTATATCTCACCTTACTATCTACCCTATCAACAAGGTCACTGACTCAATTACACGGTTGTATTGCGCAATTCATGCACAGAAATATCGCGCAATGAATTTTTTTTAAATTCAAATTTACACATTTAAATAATACGCAAAGCTGTTAGGATGGTAGACTCTACGCTGGGAAGAGGGAAATGGGCGCGGAAAATTAAGGAACAACTGCCATTACATATCTTAATGCTACTGCACATTTACAATTCTCATATTTTAAAAGAAAGTTTTGGAACGAAATACTAGTAAAAGGTAAATAAATTGTTATTACTCAATATATTGGTATAACCGAAATCGAGAAAAAACATTATTTACCAAGCAGAACTATAAACAATATCTTCAAATCTACAAGAAAATTTATGAACTCTTAAAAACATTCATTTTTAGGGCACCAAGGAAGGCAGTTATGCTGATATTAGCAGGAAAAAATTAAAATACTTATTGAAAGTAGTTACTGGGCAATGACTCTGCTAATCATTATATAAATTCTATAAAATAAGATTTCCATTATTTTTCCCACCAATTTAGCTAATGCAAAAACAGATATCTGCATATTTCCCATGATAAATATTTAATGCGACTGGTTTTTATGTTTGAAATTTGCATCAAAACCCTAACACATACCATCACGTGAGTCCTGAGACAATTCTTTTCAATTTCACAAGTTTTGATATAAGACTTGATAATTTAAATTAAAACCATTAGAGCTTGTCGCAATAAATATCACAAAGTGAAAAAAAGGCTACGATTTTCTCTTGCTTCATCACACACCTCATTGGATGAGAGAAAAGGCTATTATTAATTTAACCTTTTTTATAATAGGATGTTTCTCTGAGGACACTTTTCGTTGAGGATGCTTGCTATCTTAGTGCATTTATTTAAGCCCACCCCATTTGATCATCAATTTTCATCAATTCAGCGACTAATCCCTTAAGTAGATAGGGAAAGGGAACTGATTAGACCCTATTCTACCGAATAAACAACATGAACTGTTTGTTTGCCGGATTTCGCCGAATAAAGAAGATGGATTGGCGTACACCTCCTTTCCTTCTATGTCCTTCCTCCTTCTCATCTTCCACGCTTATCCTACCCGATTAGAAAAAGCCTTCCAGTCTGGCCTACTGTTTTCTTCACGCCTTCTCCAAACATAAACTCACTTGGGAACGTATTTGTAATGAATGAGGTATTTATATTTTGCGTGCCGATCGATCACGGTTTTTATAGTGACATCATCAACCGATGATGTCACCATAAAAACCGTGAGTATGATTTTAAAAGTAAAAAATTTGGTCGGTATTTGTTTGTTTGAATTGAAAAGAATTTTGGACACAAAAGCTTACTTAATTTCATATATGAAGCTATAAGTAGGGATAAAAGCGTGATCTCAAAAATTATTCACAAGCAGGCGAACACCTCTCCTTCCATGTCCTACCTCCTTCCCTTCTTCCACAATTATTCTTCCCCATTAGAAAAAGCCTTCCAGTCTGGCCAACTATTTTCTTCACGCCTCCTTCAAACATAAACTCACATGGTAATATATTTGTAATGAATCTCATATTTTTATTTAGCACAGTTCGCGGTTTTTACTGATAATATCACTATGTAAAACCATGAGATTAATTTAAAAATTCAAAACTTTGATCGTCAAGTATAAAATGAAAAGTATTTTTGGCAAAAAACCTTACTGAATTTCATATAAAACAGCTTAAAAAAAGGCATTAAAAGGTGACCTCGAAAAGTATTCACAAGGGCACTTGTGCACAGCTGGTTTGCGTCTCCTCCAAAAGTAAATATGCATGGGAACATATTTATAATGAATCTCGTATTTTTCTTTAGCGTGCAGATCAAGGTGTTGACTGATATTTTCACTATAAAACCCATGAGAATAATGTTAAAAGTCAAAATGTAGGTCGGCAAGTTTGAAATGAAAAGTATTTTTGACAAAAAAGCTTGCTTAATATCACATAAACAGCTTTAAGTCGGCATTGAAAGGTGATCTCGAATAACATTCATTAATCTACTTGTCCACAGCTTTAGTAATATATATTAGCTTTTAAGGCTTAAGAGGCTTAGGCAGTTGACAAATTATTTCAATTTTTTTAGAGTAGAAATAAAAAGAAACAGGATTTGTGGTTGCTTTTGGCTCACACAGTGCCGAGAAAGCGAATTTAACGAGGATGCACAAAGGGTTAGGTATCCATTACCCCTTTCACTCTTCTTCCCGTCTCAACCCACTACGCTCCCGAGCTCACACACTTTAATCGCGCGACCATTATCCCTCGAAATGCATCCCAGAGTGTTACCTTTTTATTTTTACATTATCATCATTATTTCGTTGAAGGCGAGAAGGATATTCTGGAGAAGGGCGTGAGCGTGGAAAAAAACAACTTTTCCTTTCTCTCTCTCTCTCTCCAGAACCCCCGAAAAACACCCTCCGCGTAAACACCGAGCCGACTCGTCTCAGCGCCCCCGACTGCCGAAATAAAAATTCGTCTCCCATCCCATGCCACCCGCCACAACAAACACTTGTTCGGCCCGGAGAAGCGTATAGCAGTGGGTGATTATCCTCCGCATCCTTTCCTCTTCCCGGCTCGCCGAAATTCCCTCGGTAGAACTAACCCTCCTCCCTCCCCTTTTAAGTCTTTCCCCGACCCGCCACCTCCTCCCCACCTCACACCTACTTTCACCCATTCACGCGTATTTACGTTTCGTAAATTGTAATTAGCTTTTAATGGGTTCCCCGTGGAGTCTCAGGGCATGTAGGTGAGTTTAGTCTGGGCGTCGACGGAGGAACGGCGGGGAGACGGGAGGCATCCGCAAAACAACGCGCAGACGACGGAAATTTCTTCGCCAAACATTTGCCTTCCCTTCTGAGTCGATCAAGTCCGCGATGGTTCAACAGAAAGTGTTTATTAAATATTTCTCAAAAGAGGCAGTTCGATTGCGCGGAAACAATTCAAACTAACATTCATGAAGTCAGGTGCCATGCAATGCAATGCAATTTTTTATATTTTTGTACTGGTAATAAAATTTTCTTTTCAACGGTCTTTTATAATTTACTAATTAGAGTAATAATAATATATTTTAGTGACATTTTCCCTAAAGTTACGGAGAATATTTAGACTTTAACTTGTCTAAAAATGGATGTTAGTGATAATTAACCCATTGTAATAAATGTGGTAAATTTATTAACCCATTGTGATAATGTAAACCCGTTAGTAATAAATAACCCATGATAATTGACGAAGACTGGTCAATTTTGATCCCCTCGTGTAGTTTAAACAATCAGGTTTTTTTTCTTGTCCACACAGAGTGTCACATGATTAGGGCTGGGCGATATTTGAATCCCAATATCAATATACAATATTTTAAAGTATTAAAAATGGACCAATATCAATAACCTGTATTGGGCCATTGTATATTGGGAAATATTGGCATATTGGAAATATTGTAATATAGAAAATCATAACAAGTGAAATATTGGTATATTGGAAAATATTGAACATAGCAATATGACCAGGTAAAAAACAAAAAACTATGGCAGAACTGAGATTAGAACCGAGGGGGGTTATTTGGAAAAAGGGACTTGATTAACTAAGCATGTTAAAGACTGTTTATTAAACAAGAAAACCCATGTAAACTTCTTTTCTCCAGTTATTGCTATAAGTAATGGTGGAAAAGGAAGTGCTGCACTGAGTGCCATGGGCGCCGTCTGTTTTTAAAGATTAGGGTTCGCCTCTCTGGGTTCCAATATTTAATGCTTGTATTTTCAACATTACTAATCTAACATCCAATATCTAATATTCCAGTATACAATATTTTTTCTTCAATATACAATATTCCGAATATAAATCTTGGTTTTCCCGACCACCAATATCCAATACTGGATATTGATATTGGTTTTTCCAAAATTGTGATTTTGGAATTTCAATATTAAAATATATTGGAAAACCGCCCAGCCCTACCCATGATCGTTGGATTTCCGAAGCAAGTTCAGAAACGTCATTCATTAATGATTTTTCTTGTTGGATGTCGATATTCTGTGTAAATATTTTTAGAAGACATTGAAATGACTACTTGGAACTCATTTAGTGATTGGTATTGCCCGATACTAAAGTTTTTTCCATTGTTGGGAGTCAGTCAGGGTTTTAATAACAGTACAATGAAATATATATGCAGAATATTAGGTATACATTATGCATGATACAGTTTTGAAATAATAAATGCGCCAAATAGAATTGCAGTGAACGCTTGAATTATCAACTTGTGCCACATGAAGATGTAGTCCGAATAAACCACGTGTCAATTTAGTAAAAGACATTGTAGCGCCACGATGGCCAAGGGCAGATTGAAAATCTTCTTTAAAGATGACTGAGACGAACGAGAGTATAAAGGTTTTTCATTTCACGATTAATTACAGTCTCTACAATTTAGCTCTATATCAGTCTCAAAGTTCAAAGATCAGAGAGTTTGAGCAATGGTGTCTATCGACAAAGGCATGTTTTGCATGAATCCATCAACTTACTTTCGGAACCTATGCATAAATTTGATTTAAAAAACTTCAAAATATGGGTCGCTCATTACCATGGTGGGAAGCAGTTTTGTATCGTGAGCCATTTAATAGTAATTCACTTCCCAAACCAAGTTTCTCGTTAGGACAATGGGATAGATTGAACCAACAATGGCTGCATGGACGCATCACGAACGCGGCAACGTCATAAATATCTTTCGACGACGAGATCATTCCGTTAAACGGATTAAGGCGTCGTCACGCTCTCTTTGGCTCCTCTTATAAACAATTCAAAGCATAAAGGATCGCTTCTTGCTGAGATCCACAAGGGATTATAGCTAGCGGGGACCTGCGACGGAGCACTTGTAAACATGTATACGCACGTTAAAGGTTTGGCTTCCCCCTCCTGGTGCTGTAATTTCCATCATCCATCGACACTCAAGCATAAAGAAATAGGGAATAGAATTCCATTCAGCGCGTCAAATCCTCATTGACTAGTGCATTAGTGCTCATTATATTTTTTCCGTATATTTTTTGTATTGAATAAAGGCATGTAGATTAAATAAAATAACCTACTAAAAAGTAATTCATGGATCAGTACAGACAAAATAAGAAACAGTTTCGTTGGATATTCTCAGGCATAATAGAGTCTTGGGCAACAAAGTTGAAGTAAAAACTTGGTCTTTGCTATGTATAGTTGATGAGGTAGCCCCAAGAGAAAAGAAATACACCTAACATGAGTGAACAGCAAGAAAAGAATTGCCATTGAGTAAGGAAACAAAATTTTCTTTGGGAAGAATGGAGGGCTTAAGTCAACTAATCGTAAGATTGAACAACCTATGATGATGCTATTAATGAAATGGGGACAGAATAAAATGAAACATTTTCCTGCCATATTAGGGATCGAGACATCATGGAAAATGTATCCAACTGCCGTGATACAAACCACAGGACTTTGAAATGGAACGATAGCACTAAAATGTTCACATTTAATCAATCGTTTGGTCTCTTTCTCCATAGCTGTTCTTCGTTTTCTTATCAGTAGCCCTTTTATCCCTTGATTCTACACCTATACAGTATATGCACGATCTCGTGTTTTGATCCTCGCAATAAGGTCTCCTACTTCCTCCCTTTTTTTTCGTTGGGAGCAATTATCTTTCAGGAGCCTCCATGGACACCTCTAGCGACATCCCGGATTTTATCGTTGCCTATAGCCTACATCTTTTGTTTCATCAGCTTCAAAGTTAGCATTGCAGTTTCCTCCACGTACTATACTATATCTTCTCCGGTGTTTTTACCACCGGCCTTGTTCACCGTCGTTTTAAACACCAATGCTCAAGTTTTTAGTTATATTTATAATGCTTTGTACAAAAACCGTTGAACTTACAATAATGTATATCATAGGGTAGCGATATCGCCGTGGTTCACTTTGTAAATGAACTGAATAATGAAACCTGATGCAAGGAGGATGTTAAGAAAAAAATATGAAGATACAATTATAGTGAGTTGCTTTATTAAGTGCAAAATCCTGGGAAATAAGCGATGACTAGAGTATGCAGGCTCTTAATATGTGGACGCAGAGTAGTTGGATCACTGTGATTTGGGAGGAGAGGAAATATGGTAGATAAGTGATGGGAGCGGTTGATGAGGAGAGGACAATACTTTAGGAGACGATGAGGAAGCCGAGTAACCCCCGCAGCACGGTAACGTTTCCCTAATGTTAGATTGACGTTATCTCGTTAACATGTTTGGCTGCAAAACGGAACGAACGGCTTTCGCGCAAAAGCTGACCGAATGGTTTGTGCTGAACGTCTGATTGGCGCATGCATTACGCTCTTCCTGAGCGGCCGCATTCGGCCCCGCGTTCGGGTCATTGTGTTGCTCCCGCCAAAGCTGGACCACCAAGGTGCTACCAAGATGAATAGAGAGAGGAAAGGAAGGGTAGAAAGTTTGATGAATAATCTGTCGGTATCTACTGTCATCTATGTAATACACTGTGTAACATACTCCATCATTTTAACTTTGTCACGTAGTGAATCGTAGAAAGTTATTGTCAAAATTCTGTCAACCTGGTAGCGGTCGCACGTCATCTGAGGGATGAATTTGTGTTACAATGTCATAAAATTAATGGTTAAAAATTAAAGGCGTAACTATGTTATTGGTTTTCACATACATGACGAAGAAATTTCTTGGTAAATTCCTCACTTAAATTAAATGTTTATTTTCGACCAAGGTTACGACTGCACAGCAATCGTTTTCAAGCTTCTGTTTTGCAGTAGCTGTCAAGAAACTAATGCCATCCATGGACATCACGAAGGTTGAAAACGGAGTTAAAGAGTGGCTGAAGAGCAGGAAGTTTGTTAATCACGATCTCCCTCAGTAGGAAAGTTTTGTGTAGTGTAGCGTTGTTAATAAAAGATCAAATTTTGAAACGGGCTTTCTCATTTCCTATTCCCAACATCATTCAATTTTTAAAAATTACCGAACTCATTTGCATCACATTTTCCTTAACGTTTCTTTTACGTTGGACAGGAACGGTTATCGGCCAACCAATACAAAACGTTCGGGACGTTTGCAATCCAAACGTTGCACAAACCGTTGGGGTTCGAACGCCAATCTAACGTTAGGGAAACGTTACCATGCTGCAGGGGAAGAAGATGCAACAGAGAATAAGAGCAATGAGATGAAACGCTAAAGGTTGCGAAAGAGAATGGATGATGAGAAACTGAAATGACGGAAGAAAGAGAGCAAGGTTGATTAATAAGATGAAGAGAGTTAAATGTACGCCAAGCCGAAAAAATAAATCGAGTGAGGAGATCCAGCTGTTTTGAAATTTTACCAGAGGTAATTGTATCAAACTCTGAAAATAATGCATTACAGGCTTAAATGACTTGCCAGCATAAAACAGTCAACGTCACGGACCGGATTCTACTTCCATGTGTATAAAATTTGTAAAATATGAGATTAGATCAAACCCTCTAAGCAAGAAGAAGAATGGATGACATTATGGATTCTATGCACAGACTAACCTATCTAATCTATCGATAGGCTAACTCTAATTACGATAATAATTCCACGATGGAACTTATAATCGTTCGGATACTTGCGTGAATCTTTTGAATGCCGAGAGAATGAGAATGGAAGAGCGATTTTATCCGCTTCTGGCAACAACGAACTGTTCACTGGGATGAATTTCCACCATCTTAGAGGCATGAAACTCCTAATATGCCGAAATTCCTATCCCCCCTTATCACCTCTTAATATCCCTTTCTCTCGGCAACCATCTTCTTCTTACACCTACACCGACCGAGGTGGCGGCCCAAGAGGATATACAAAACATCCGAAGGGCGCGGATTGGTGTCGCGTCGCGTCGCGAGAAAGGGAGAGAAAGGGCGTCGACCGTTTACATAAGCAATTAAGGGACGGGGAGAGAGAGAGAGAGAGATTGTTACCCGTGTCATTTAATTCGGCTCGGTCGACGACGCACACGGTGTGTAAGGGAATGGCGCGAATCTTCGCCGCAGCCGCCCGACCTCGCCTCCTCTTACTCCTCCTTCGAAAGGAAGTTTATTGTATCTGCACGGTGCGTTTCCTTAATGGAACCTTCAATTCCACAAGCTCTCCAATGGGTGAGTGTGCGTAGAAGCTAGGGGTTGCTCTAAGTCTTCGAGAAATTGCCTCTGAGGGAGCCTCGGATGTATTATTTTAGCCATCATTTTGGCCCCCCTCGACACTGCCGGGAGGTTATGTCAGTAAAAACCTTACTCGAGACATTGTGTTGCAGGCTTTAAAGACAAAGAGCCAGCTCATAATGATATTTAGTTCCGCATGGAAAAAATTGCAGCACAAATTTCTTTTTAATGACCTTGATGATCTTTTTCATGACTCTATAAATACGAATACTGGGGCATAATGGGACCATATCGTCACATGCTGAGAGTAGGAGATAGATACTCCAATAATATTGCGGAATGAACTCCCTCGTGAGCTCCAAAATGTATCAGAGTCACCTAATAATTATTTTCCAATGACGCAATCCGCACTAAATAATAAGGTTAGTAAACGTAAGGTTTTGAATTTTGTGGGTAATATATCTACATTTAACCTTTATGAGGATCGGATTGTTTTCAAAATAAAATAGGGTCAGAATTACATCACTCTAAGAAAAAAAGTAAATGTGAAAGTGGTTCTTTTGTATTCCTTATAATTACTAAAAATCATCTTATTACGGCAAACATTGGGTTTATGTTATAGACGAAACATGCTGTTTTCCCTGTCCTGGGCCAATTCCTGAGCCACGTTCAAAAATCTATCATAGAAGGCGTTCAAATCTAAATTTTGATGTGATTGTTGACTAAAGATTCTTTCAACTTTAGTTTACATGAAGTCTGAAGTAGTACCTTTAAAAAATCAGTACAAAAGGTATGAATAACGAAAATAGAAGACTAATTTGAATTCTCATTTTCAGGCCAACATAACTAGTGTGGACCAATTTACATCGCTAAAACTTCGAAGGGATTCAACTCAGGTAATTATACTTCCAAATGATCTGACTTCAAAGCGTTTTTGATACAAAAAAAGGGTTACGCATAATTTACAGCAAAAATAGATGTTAAAAATTCAGATTTTACTTTTAAGTCAAATTTATTATTTTACAACCTGAGAAGTAAGAGTTGGAAAGCGAATGACATCGTACGACGCTTAGTGGATGGTAAGAATCCACCGAATTTATAAAATGGAGTGATTATTAAGGTTACTATAAATACTTCTGGACCATGCTGAAACACATAATGGCTCAGATTGAATGTTTCAGCGCGTGTTTAGTAAACTTGCTAAGTATCTAAGCGGAAACATGAACGGAACCAGAGCAATAGCATTTAAGCCTAACGTTATTGATAAGAAAAAACGATGGTTCCGTTTGATATAAGTCGTTTTCAAATATTTACCTGTTTCACTCAAAAAGAATAGCTGAAAGTTGAACTGAAGTTACGAGGCACATGTTTTGTTGGAAAAATAATTTGGTGGAACGCATTATATCCATGTAATATTTGATGGATGGTGACATCAAAGTATTGAAAATACTCATACCTTGTCGTGATCAGTGCCGGATGATTTAAACTCAGGTATTTACCAGTTTAATTAACCTTTGAAGATACACACATTAAATACAATATGACATTTTCACCAAATGATTGCAAAATTAAAAAATAGCCTATTGCTATTACAGTGGTTGTTTGAGAGAGAGGTACCACCGTCGTTGTTGCACGTCAATGCTTAGAAAATCTGATACCTCTCTTCCTCTTGGAAAAATGGTTTCAGGCAACGTTTTACACTGAATCAAAGCCACTCTAAAGTTTCAACTAATGTTTCTCTTCTCTGCATTAATAACGACTCCCAACACCTTTACGCATGTACTCCGCGACGAAATGGCGACACAAAGCTCGCGTCACGTTCATTCAGAATGAAGGTTAAACTGATACAAGATCACAAGTAATCAATTAAGAGCAAAAATGGTCACCCCATTATCACATGCTAATGACTGATTCTGCGCACTGATTTCTTCACTCGGTTTGTGATCACTGGCGTCATCAGACGGAAGTTTAGTGGGAGAAGAAACACAAGGGCCTCAAGTAGCCGCCAGAACACAATTAAGGCCAATCTCCTTTGAGTCAATAAATCTGCATCTCACACCATTGGAAGCCCAGAAACGTTGCGAAATTCAACGATATGCAACCGTTCCCTTAATTGGTTTATCCAACATACTGATGAGTCTACTTTTCCACAGGAAGTCGCCGGCCGAGCGTAACATTAGTGATGTTAGAAACTTTAAGATAACTACTAATTTCGAGGAACACAATACGGGTTGAATGAGATCGAACATCAGAACACGACTTTATATGACATGAAGCTCAGACTGAATTATATTGTATATTCTAACAACAAAAGAATTCTTTTTCCTCTGAAAATGCTCACAGTAATTAACGGAGCATTTTCTTTAGCTATTTTGAATGTCCAAAATCAGCTTCAATCGCACAAAATCGATCGCCTATCGTTCAAAACTTGAAATTAAAAAAAAAAAATTGCCACATTATGTTGCAATAATAAGCCTGTCGCGAAATATCTCAACGAGAAACGGTCACATTCGAAATAACTTGAGCTTGACTAGCAGGGCCAATACGCTTCCAAGTCTTTCTGATTCTCACGGAAATATCTTTTAAAATTTATGGAAACAATATATTTCGAACATGAAGTTTATTAAGGCAGATACGTAATATAGAATAGGAGTTAAAAGGAGAGACATATTGAGAGTTTACATACTATTAAAGACCCTATGAAACGCTTATTTGTACATAAGTATTATACATACATTTGTACATAAGCATATTTGTACATTTGTATTTGTACACAACACTCACAATGCTTCATGTTTGGCGATGATATTAAGGTGTTCAAAAAGTGAGTAGAGTTGACGATTGTTTAAAATTGCAAGAAGATTTGGACAATCTGGTTAAATGGTCTTATGAAAACAAAATGTATTTTAATGTAGAGAAATGTTACCAATTGACATTCTCTACGAAGAAGATTACTGTTAATTATGAATATAGAATGGAAGGTCTATCATTAAAGCAGGTATATCAAATAAAAGACTTAGGGGTTATATTTGATTCTTCAATGTCTTTTGCTCCACATATCTCTGACATAGCTCTCTCAGCTCAAAGATTATTGGGTTTTGTAAACCTAATGTCAAGGTACTTTAAGTCTGAGAAATCTCTCAAAATGCTGTACTTGTCCTTTGTAAGATGTAAGTTGGAGTATGCTTCTGTAGTATGGAATCCTCATAGTAAGAAACATGTTCAAATATTGGAGAGGGTACAAAAAAGGTTTTTACGTTATCTATATTATACCCAATATAATGTTTATCCAATGTATGAAAATTATGTTAGCTAGGAAACTTTGGTAAAAGTGTTTGATTTTCAATTTTTGCAAAAAAGAAGAATCATGTGTAATCTATCTTACTTATATAATTTACTTAATACTGGAAGAAATAGTGACCTAATTAGAAAAATTAATTTTGTAGTGCCTAGTATCAATGTGAGGTTATCAAGGAAATTTAAGTTGAGTATGGTAAAGTTAAACTACTGTGAAAACTCACCACTGAATAGAATGTGCCGATCTTTTAACATGTACTGTGATATAATTGATTTATGTCAAAAAAGAAGTCTCTTTTGGAAATTGATAAATGATATAGTTTCTTGATATGTTTCGAAATTTGTGTAAAATTCAATTGATTCCAATATGTTTTGTATTTTCATCTTTTTTGTTTTGTTTGCCCTGTAATTATATTGTTGGGCAAACGTTTAACTCTATAAATAAATAAATAAATAAGATAATTTTTATCCTTACCGGCAGTGGAAATGGTTAAGTAAATGAAATATATATTATGTACACCATTACTCTCTCATCTAATAAAAAATTACAGTTTAACACTGCAAATTATGTGCTTTAAAATTCATAATATTTATTCATTAAACAGCCTTTGTAAATTCTTCCACGATATATTATTAAAATTACCAAAATTTCTGATAATACAATGCCTTAATAAAACTAATTTGGGATGCTAAATATAACAATTTTTTTATTATTGTAGCTGAGCAGAGCAATTTTAGACCAGAAAGGCTTGGATATTAAATGAAATATCCCCAAAAACGCAACTACTGCACCATATTTAGTTTAAAATTTATATTTCAGCCTCTTGTAAAGACTCACGCTTCTTTATGGAAAAAATAGTCATTCCTAACGGTATGGCCAGTGACAATCAAGAATTCAAAACGATTTAGAGATTTAAAAAAATAGAATTATTGGAGGGGAGATTGTACGAATAAGAGATTATCTTCCGATTTGTTTTTACAGCATTACTCAAACCAAAAGCATTACATTTGCCAAAATATGCTCAGTAGAAAAGCCTGTATCATTTTTTTTGTGGAGAAACGGGTCTCCATAGATGTGCAATTTGACTTTTTTTTCTGGTAAAATTATTCCTTTCACCATGTCCGCCCCATTTGCAATCCTTTCATACTAAAACCTCCGTAACTCCACTTTCCGCCCTCATACGCCATCCCACTTAATTTATCTACAGGCGCAACCTGTGGCTGCTTTTCTTTAAAACCTTGTCGGATGAAATTTGATCCAAAGCCACGATTTATTGCTGTTGCTTTGGGATAAATATTGCTCGTTAAGTCCGCTTGTAAGTAAATAAAACACAAAGCCACAATAGATATTAAATTTACTATGCAATGCATCGCAAGAAGGTGGCCGATAGTTGATACAGTCCATTTACGTATGCTAATTTACATGACATTAAATGTTTAGCACATATTATTCGTTTTGAGCACAAACTTCGAGTCTCAAAATTTACACAGTAGCTGGAGATGGGGTGTAATATCGCGTCCTGCAATTTCGCCAAATGGATCTTTTCGTCATGATTCACTGATGTGATAGGATAAAGGGAATCACGTCTACGGAAAAAATGTAGTTTATCGTTTTTTCGCTCCACGTCAGTGAAGTTTTGTCATTCATGCTGGCCCAAAACTATAACGCTCTGGAGCTGTTACGATTCAGAACTGTGACACTATTTAGCTTTGATGCTCCGGAACTGTGGTGATCACGTGAGAAGTTCAAGCATAATGGATTGGAGACTTTTTGGAACTCTCTCATCTGTTTCAATGTAGTGTCGATCACATTGTTCCTATGTGACGGACCGTTGTCGAGCAGTACAAGGCCGATGCGTCAAAGTTCTTGAGATTTTTCTCATTCCGCGCATGTACTGATATCGTAACTCTCTTCACCGTGGCTCCGGAACAGGAACGTGTACTTTCAAGGACAATATAACGCTAATAATATACACTTACGTCACTATACGTATTATGCATGAATACCTGGACGAAAGGATTATGAAATTATTAATGGCTAGTGAAGGATTGTCGAATCCCTGGTCTTTGCGTGAGGTACTGAAGAAACTTCAAAATTACCCAGCGAGTCAAGCGGCTGCCTCACGGGTTACGGGGATTTGATTAAGGTGGGTACTGGAAGGAGTCGGAAATGTGTCCAAATGGCGCTCTGATTTCAAACCCCAGATTATTATGGGAAAAATAAATTTACAAAGAAACACAACCTTTGCAATTGGCGCTACCACTGGAGGGGACTTTTTCGCGCGATTGCGATTCTTCGACTTCCTATACCATACAGGGTGACTTCAGTGGTTTTTCAATCATAAATAGTTGTTCAAATAATAGTATAATAAGTTCAAATAGTAAAATAGTAGTTCGTCAATCATAATTCGATAGTAGGGTCGGTGACTTTGCTATTAGTTTGACTAATTTCCACAGCGCTTACTATCCTCAGTCTTCACTATCACAGGATAACCACTAACTTAAATTACACCATCATATGACACTTAAACACAACAGGGTCACGAATTAAACGTAGAAGGCTTAGGAGTCAATACGAACATGGATTTCATCACCAACGACTGCTATACAGATAAGGAATTAGAATTAGGGTGTAAATATGAATCGTTGGGTGCTTCCTAAACGGTGCATCAGGTTTATCGTCCACATTTCAAAGGAATGCGATTGCTTGAAAATGCTTAACTCGGTTGAATAATTTCTTTTAGCATGGAAAATTACAATAATGGTCTACTTCTTGTGCTTAGAGTAGGCATATTCTCATGCTTCCAAGCTAGGACATGTATAGTTTTGCAGATACGAAAACTAGGACAAGATAGGGAAGTTTTTTGTAAAAATTGAATCTGTGTTGTTCGGCTATTTAATGATTTAATCAATCATTAAAAACTATAATGATGACTGGTGGCTGCGGTGACTTGCTCCAGCGGAAAAGTCTGGAGTACATAGTTAGAATTTCGTTATTACCAAGATCGCTGAACTCTTCGCCACCCCCATCTTTGAATTCCTCTGGACCGAATGCAAAATCTCGAGGATGAGTGGTACAATTTGATATTTCCGATTAGAAAAAATTCTCTTCTCACATTTTTTGCTGCCTATTTCTCCGTTTGATTGAAATCAGGCATTAAAGGAATCATTCTGGGACATGTCAGTGACGGACGGGACAAATTTTCAACCGGACAGACGACCAGGGCAGACAATTTTATTTTGGATAAATTCAGGTATAGTCCTTTTTTAGCAATGACTAAAACACGATAATTAGATTTTAATGAGGTTTGTTAGTATGTACTGGACGGTAAACGAATAAAAATACGAGAGAAAATTTGTTCCAAAAGATCTTTTCATTTCTTAACACTTTTGGGGATCAGTGGTTTGCAGTTCAAATGCATGAAGCCCAAGGGTTCAGAGTAAGATTGATTATGTAGCCCTTTTCAAAACGGTAGAGTCATGAGAAAAGTACAATATAGACATTAACAAGGATTCCGTGATATAAATTATTTCCGCCGGCATACAAAAGTTTTACTCGTCTAGCTATAAATCATCTACCAACATCATATTTTATTGAATGGCTTTTCTAGGAACTATGGTAATAGAGGATTACGTCTTCGATAAGCAAAGACGCTCATTCCGAATTTGAGAGCATGTTTGAGCGCGGATAGAGTTACGGAACGTTTATGGCCCCAGTGAGTAACTAGATGAATACCAATGGGAGGCATGAGTTACTCAATGGAATTTGATGTGCATGACACCAGTATTTCATTTAACAGTTTATTACGGCCGTTAACCATTTATGTTAATCAAAGACAAGGATTCCAAACAGTATCATGCCCTGCACCGTTGCTGATGGCTTACGCTAATTATACTAATCAATCTCCACTTTGTCACTAAAGAATATTATATTAGTGAGGAAATTTGAGACTTCTCACGCTATCGAACACTCCTTTAATACTGTCATGGGCATCCTAATGCTCTCTTCTTCTCCCTAATAAGTGAAAGCAATGAGATTTGGGTCAGGGTAGTATACATGCCCATAGGAGTACATTACTATACTTATATATAATAGGAATGTTAAGCACAGTATTTCCTCACGTCATGATCGATATTAAAACATATTCCCTGAAACAATGATACCCATTTATTCTTCCACATCTATAAATATGATGGATTCAGGATCAAAGTTAATGGAATGGAATGCAGGATGTGATAAAAAGCGATATACATTTACGCATACACTCGGTGATATTAGCAAAATTACAGCTTTTTCTTTTCCTAGCTGGTTGGGGGAGTGATAATTCAGAGGGTCCAAAAGAAGGGAGATAAAATAGTAAAATAAAAGATAAGAGGAACCGGAAGATAAAAGTATAATTTCAAATTTGATTAGCATAACCATTTTTTAATTTGACAAATATCAAATTTACCCAGCGTTCCATTCACATTTATCGCGAACTCTGGAACCTATATGATTCAGTGTGACATTGATATTTCATTTTTATATTTATACCAGTTTTTTTATGTATATAATCAAGTACGCATGTACATTGTTATGAATTCTATAATTTACAATACTATAAACAGTACTAGCATTAATGATATGACTAAATAAATAATATAGGGCCATTTTAGTCGTGTCTCATGAAGCCTCAGGGAATCTATGTGCTTGATACCTTACTGAAAAAAGAGGCTTACATAACTTTTCATCGATAAATGAGAGGGGTATAGACAAAAATTCTTTTTTCTAAAGCCAAGGAAAAATGCACGACTAATTAATGGGTTATACACCACTATAATAAATAACTTAGAAACCTCACCAGATGGTCAGTCATGCTGTAGAAGCAAATGTAATACAATATTTTGGTGTTAGGATTGAAACGCAGTCACTTAATTTTTAAATTTTCATTCAGAAGAGAGAGAGAGGCAGTCTCCACAAATTTTCCATCCTAATTATATGAACTTTCCCCTCACTTGGCTCTTTTTCCATATTTATCGACTAGCTTCTGACGAAAAGACAAACTCTTCCATATTCAATCGATTCCAAGGGGAATGTGTACCATGAGGTAATCAATAGTTGCGTACTAATAAGTTCTTTAACGTTGAGCAAAGCATGGGCCCAGAGCAGGTTAAAAACACCGTGTTTAGCTAGTAAAGAATTTGATATTGTTGTGACTCCACGTGAAATGTTGTGACTCCACGTGACTCCACTCTCTCGCTCTCTCCAATGGCGCTACAGCCCTGGCTGAGCTTTGGTCTCGTCAATTTTCCGTCTCCATCCATCGGTATCTTGACTGTTCTCTCCAGTTCCTGATCCTTAGTAGGTCTCTTGCATCCTTGCTTATATTATCTTCCCACCTTGCCCTTGGTTTGCCCACTGACCTCTTTCCTCCCATAACCTCCGATAAGACTTTTATTTGCCACCCTCGTCTCTGACATCCGCTGGGCATGTCCTGCCCATCGTAGCCTCATTAGCTTAATGCGTGCGGAAATTTCAGGTACAGTTCTATATTTCATGGTTCCACCGATTTCTCCATATCCCTTCACTGTTTTCTGGTCTATAGATTCTTATCAGCATTCTTCTGTCTAGGCTATCCAGTAGTTCAGCAGATTTGGCCGTGATTGTCCATGTTTCACTTCCGTATGGCAGAACTGTACGTATAAGGGTATTACAGAGGTTCACGTGAATCCACTCTCAACATAAATGATAAGCTCGAATATTTATTGATAGGTTGTGCGTCTGCAAATGATTCCCGAGTCCCACACGGGTGACTCGCACACCTTCCTCTGAAGATAGTAGCGGTTACTTTGCTGCGGATTATGAAATCAACCGTTGTATTCACACTGACTTAAAATAGTCCGCTACGAAGGTTTATTTTATTATCATTTCCATAAAATCCATAACTACTAAAACTAAACCCGTCACAAGCTCATCGGTTAGAAATAAATTTTAAAAAAATAAGGAGCCAAAACTACGGCGTAAAATGTTTTCCCAATAAACCGCAATATAACTGAACTTTCAATACGGAAATGTTCCCAGAGATGTAGGGGTACGCGATTGTAATTTGAACAAACTAGCTATGGATTGTAGAATCACATTGGTCAAAAGATTGTTGACTTCTCCTCACATCTAAAACGTGAACATAATCACAAAGGTTACTATTCAAGAAATCGACGTGAATATGGCTGTTCCAGCGGACAATTTTCATGTAATTTTAACTGACAGCTAAACGAATATACCTATAAAAAGATTCCATTGATATGCCTATGGATTATTAATTGACTAAGGGACTTTCTTTTACACCTAAGCAAAATATTCTACAATTCCATGACTCCACAAATCTGCAAGGTTTTCCAATTCCTACATTATGCATGAATTTAGAGCTCGGTAATATGATTATCGGTAGATTAAATTTAATTCAAGAGATAACACACTTATAATCTAACATGCCTACCCTACACAAATCGGAAGATCATACGGATGCAATCAGAGAGAAAGAGGCACATATTCCTCCCAAATTATAGCCCTCGACCCTGCCATTAGTAGTTTGCGTATTAAACTCGTGCATCGAACTGTGAATACACATTCAGGTGTTATGTTTTCCGTGTTCCATGTTGACATTGAAACTCTGTACTAATTTTCCTGCAGGGATTGGATACACTCTTACTGGCAACGAGAGTGTGACCCACTTAAAAAGCAATGGATTCATCGACGACATATACGTTCGTTCCTCCTAGGATAATTGAAAACGTGTCTGGATGCCTAAGTCTTTCACAGCGAAGCTTTGGATTACCAATTGGAGTAGTCGGATTGAGAACGGATGACAATCCATTGAATATATGGGCTAAGAACGTGAAAACAGAAATACGTTCAAATAACCGAAGAACTACGGCATCTGCTTTTGATAAATAGAACGGCGGCACCTGCAATCGGGGTGCTCTGGTCTTGAGATACGGTCTACTCCAGGAAATTATGGCTTGAATAAATAAAAATGGATTGCGATTTTTTAAAGCACTGAAACGGCAACTGTGAGTGGGCTGGGTCATAACAATAATTTACCAGCAAATACCTGGAAGAACTGGCTAACAATAAGACACCGGTGAAATCAATCACCTCAAGCTCAACAAGAATCGAATTTTTCCAAAAAACAGGGATGAAAATCCTACTTGAATAGAATTCATGAATTTCATGAATTGCTACAGTGTTTGCGATACTATAAAATTGATTTACTATCAACATAGTAAAACCTTATAATTAAGGGCAAATAATGTTAAATGATGTTAATAAAAGTTAAACCTTATAATTAACCTAACCGAATACTTAGTCTCGGTATACCATTACTCAGCTTAGGTGTACTTCCTTGTGGTGAGTCGTAGGCAACGATATGATGGCTAGCGAGATTGTACTTTTTTAAGGGATACTAGCTCAAGGGCTCAAGTGGAAGAGTGAAAGCGGGTTTGGAGTAATACTAGGTTTGATTTCTCTGGTAATGTACTGGCTAAACTGTGTTAAAACTGGCCAGTTGATCAACATAAATGTTAGCACGGAAAGATACACGTTGCTACTGCAAAGGCTGACATCCTTGTATACTCTATTCATCTATTAATCCCAAGGGTCGAAGACTATCCTTAAAGACCGAGGCTACAAAGGGCGACGGAAGCTGTTTAAGGCTACCCATCAACAATGTAAAATGGACATTTGGTAGTTTGAAATGAGAGCTGTGTCCGCAAAAGAGAATTAGTTTACGAATAAAATAATAGTGAAGCGAGTGGATTTATTGTGCTTGTGAAACAAAGTGCAAGGGGCAGGACGTTGTCACAACTGATTACGGTGGGATTGCGTGATTGCCAGAGGATGAAGGTAGCATTCATGACAGTAAAGATCTAGACTTGGTCCCTAATGAGACAGTTGAGATGCTAGTATGGATAAACGAGTTAGTATCCCTTAGATTGGTCCGGCTTGGTACGTAAGTATGTACTCGTAGAACTGTGTTTGTGGTATGTAATGCACGAGAGGCTGAAGAAAGTGAAAGTCCGAAAGGGTGAGTTTCAGAAAAATTTTTATGGAGGTTTTAAATTAATATTACTATGGCGAGAGGAAAATTTTACCAGATGACATTAATTCCTGGATTAGTGGGGCTGCATCTGGTTGGTGACACTTGGTTATGAACTTGAAAATGGAATTGTTTGCTTATAGTACATGGTAAAAGCTTAAGAAAATCCATGTGTACACTTGGAAAAGGGGTAATTGTAGTGATTGCATGATTGAATTCTTTAAGTAAGATGAGAAATTGAGGAAATTTGAAATAAAATTTGGTGATGAAGGTTGCCAAATATAAAACAGAACACTGCTTGATGGACGGCTCCCTTCCACATCGCAGTACCAAGGCCGATTCCGTAAACCATGATTCTGGGCCGAAGCTGAGGCTCTTGATACCTTGATCTCCTTGATCTGCGCCATCTTCTACTGAGACTACTGTCCCTCATTAGTGCGGTCTAATTCGGGTAGGGTGCAGGCAACTAAGATTTGTTTGGCAAGGCAGGAAAAATTTTCCCGTTACTTGGTCCCGAACCTGTGACCTTCGAAATGGGAGTCGAACATGCTACCACAGGTCTAACCGGACCACCAGACAAATCATATTTTCCTTTATTTTTATAATTAACGTCTAAAATCTTCTGTTGGAATATTTTAAACATAATCTCTTCCAACCTTGCGATAATTGGTACATTCTACAAATACTAGAGCGGGGAAAACGAGTGTAAACATTATTGAGCAAATATGTCGTTGAGTGTCACGGGAAAAGTATTCAGTCAAATATCTCCAATTTACTTCTTTTGGATTTAGAGTCTCAAGGATTTACTTACCAGTAAGTCGAGTATATTTTCTCTAATTTATCAATGTATATACATGGTAATTTTTTGTTCATATGCGTATATATATATATATATATATATATAGTTTAAGCCAAGAAATGACAAAGAAAACTTTTTAAAATTTGTATTTCTGGCTAAAAATTGTTTTATTAATAAGAATACCATTGATAAAATTTAATTTCCGAAATAAATGATAAAAATATTTTAAATCTTCAAAGAGAAAAAATATTTGTGTACCGATAAAAAATTCTTTTAACCCCAAGTACAAAGGCAGCACATAAAAAGACTTTTCATTTTATTTAATTACCCAACAATATATTTTGAAACACATACCGACCGCAAAATCGGTAAATTATCACTTCTCCGTTTCCTGAAAATTAGAGGATATATCCACACATACATTTGCCTACGATCCCTACACTGACCACGACAAGAAAAAAGGTGCTGACCACCTGAGATGCATCAATTCCCATAATATATGGCCGTAAATCATGATGAGAAATGCGACGCGAATCCAAATTTGGCCACTCGAATTCGCTCTCACATTTGGACTTACCGAGTTGATGATAGAAGGCGATCGATCGGTTAGAGATAATGGAGGTCATGATGAAGTTCTCCGGCAAGAGGACAAACCCACCCTACTCTCATCAATCATATAAATTGAGCGTCTACACGACTCTCCTTCCTCGCCCGTTCGGCTAACCCTCGTTATAAGAAACACAGTTTCGCAATTGACCGATACAGGATGCGTCAAACTATCCGAAGACGAGGGTTTGGATCGGGAGGAAGAACGAATTTACATTTGCTAAATACGTAGTACCTTGCAAACATACAGTACATATATACTATCCAGACATAGGGCATAGTAGAAATATGAGTTTGGATATAGAAAAACAAAGGTTTTTTTCATTGAGAAACAATATTCATGACCTTATTATGGTTTTCTTTTGTTGCTGTTTTGATAAAAACCAACGCAAGAAAACCATAATAAACGTAAATCACAAAACTAAAGGAAAATATTATTTGTCCGATGGTCCGGTTTAACCAGTGGTAGCGTGTTCGACTTCCATAATATATGGCCTCAATATAATGAAGATTATGAGGGACTCCATGAAGCGCAAAAGAAATTATGCAATGGAATAGCTAAAAATTTGAAAATAAATCATCTTTATCTCTAAAAATGGGAAAATATATGATGATATTACGGTAGGAATTAAGCCTCAGTAACATATGATCAGACGGGTTGAAGTACCGCCATAAAATTTCCAAGGAATACGTGAGAAAAATTATGAACTTTGAATTGAAAATATGAAAATTGGAGTTATTAAATTATCTGTTAATGCATCATAATGGTATTTTTTTATTAAAAAGGGTAATGTAATTTTTGCTCATATATAAACTTCGTTTGAAAAATAATTTGTTCTCCTGAAAAGTGAAACTCATTTGCTTGTTAAGTCTGTTTTTCCAGTATACAGAATTTTTAAAGGGTATATAGAAAGCAAATTTCAGGGCCGAATTCGGTTGAGGATGACTACGATGATCCTATGTTTAGATGAAAATGTATGCATGGCCGATCGGCCCTAAAATGTTCTTCTAAATATTGGCTTTAGACCAATTTAAATATGATATCAAACACCTTCCAAGTATGCGAGTACGGTACAAAAACCTTGTCTTAGAGTTTACATCCATAATTCGCGGGGAGCGTATTAAATTTTTCATACCAGTTTCGTGTTGAGAAGTAAAGTTGGTTCTATTAGAAATCAAAGAAGGGCAATGGCATAGTGATGTTTTTTATTTATTTGATAATTTATTTATTTTTACCATATAAAATACTACTTTGAAATGCATACATCTCAAGCAAATTACTGATGGTTAAATAAGATAGAGCAATATTTATTACGAGCTAAGTTCACTTGTCATAGCATCATCAGGTGATGCTATAGCAAGTGAAATCTATGTGGTAATAACTATAGTAATCATGGAGTTTGCCCTATTTTATATATAATTAGTGATATTTCGGTTCCACAAAATATCGCCAGAATCTTCAGAATTGGCCTAGCAGATTAACATATTATCATAATTGACAGCAATGAAAAATAAGTACAAGCCAAAAAATTCCCAGGGAATACGTAGAAAATCAGGGACACATGAGTTATGATAAAATCAAACAGCTTCCAAGCATTCATTATGCAAATTATTAATTTTTTCTAATTGAAACGGGTAATTTAATGCTTGTTTATATATAAATTTCAGTTAAAAAATAATTCGTAGCAATGAAAAGTAAAACTCATTCTCGAGTTAAGGCAGCTTTTTCCAAACATAATCCAGGAAGAATCGCCAGAATATCTAGAATTTGTCCATCAGATCACATTATTATTATCATTTAATATCAGTAATGAATAATAAGTATGAGACTAGCAGGCAGCTAGCCTGCTCACTCCGTGAGCATGGGTGTGTGCCCGCAGGGGCAGTGGGTAAATGTCCCAGTCTAAAAATAGCTCCTTGGTGAAAAAAATTTTTTTCATTCACTGCTCTCCTTTGTTTTTTGAAAAGCCATTTGAATAGAAGAGCACTGTGAGTTTGTTTTGTTTCAACCTTTACCATCTTCCACTCTCCCTTTTGGCCTTTCTCCCTTGTCACTGTGTTTCCCAGCATCTGGTTGTTGCAACCACAACCCAAAAATATAACTTACACCTGTGCACGGATGGTAACCTAACACCCCCTGCCACACGCCTAAGCAGCCGCTCTTTTGGATCTTATTTAAACTAACTAAGCACACTCATTTTAATTCATGTCTCCATTTCATCTCCAAATAACACCTTTGCATGGCTGGTGACATAACACCCCCTGCCACACGCCCAATAATTATCCAAAACTACTACCAAATCATAAAGACAGAGATTCCACATTAAACGCACCAAACTTCTCTTCTAGCTCAAAAATTGACAGAGAAAGAAACAAAACGGATACAGAATGACTGACATGCTACAAAATTAATATGTAATATCGTGGCATTCTCATGTTTTACTCAGCTATAATGTTAGTTTTTGTTTTTAATTCAGCAGATAAAAACCGCACAGCATTATGTTTACTGAGTTTTGCCCTTCTTTTGCAGAAACAAATGGAACTTAACTGCAGGCCATTTGCATTTCAGAGGCCTTCCGCATTAATATAACATCGTGGCAATCTCCTGTTTTACAGGGGTCCAACTTTAATTAGATCCTCATGCAATGAATTTTGACAATTTTAGGCAAAAATATCCCTGAAAATATAGTAATCAGCAACATCTCAGTATACGGCCTACATTTTCACTGTTATACCTATCTCTAGATATAAAACCCAGCCACTATTGTAAAGGTCCCATTTTCCTTCTAAAGCTAATGCTAATTCCTCGGTTACCAAGGAAATATTCTGTTGTTGATAAAAGCTTAAAATTCATGATTTTGACATTAAAAACGCCGTTTCTATGGAAATTTTATTCATATAAGAAAATCAAATGAAAAAATAAGAAACTTCAATGTTTTATCCATCTAATGGCGAAATTTATACCCTTCTACATTTAGTAAAACTAATTAAAATATGCAAAAAGAGAAACCTCTGCATTTGTTTCATCTCCAAATAACTTACACGTTCGCACGAATAGTGACCTAACACCCCCTGCCACACGCAAAAGCTATAAAAATAAAGAACTACTACCAAATCATGAAGGCAGAGATTCCATATTCAACGCACCAAACCTCACTCTTCTAGCTCAAAAATTTACAGAGAAAGAAACAAAACGGATACAGAGTGACCGACACCATACAAAATTAAAATATATACATAGATTAATTGTGGTCGCAAATAGGTGAAATGATGCGATGCACGATGCACCGCACGCCATTTAAATATCTCCGAGGCTCACTCCTAACTAACCCTCATTCCACCTCCGCCTTTTTCGCATCCCTTACCCGTACCCCGCGCGCGCACCAAGGAGTAGGAGGGAGTTCCAAGGGATTTCCAGAGGAGGGCTCCAGGTGGCGTGCGGTCGGCTTCGATCGCTGCCCTCAAGCCGCAAGCGCCGGCCTCGCTCTTCTTCTGCCCCGCCCCCCACCCCTTCGCCCTTCACACCGCCCCCCCACCCTCCTAGGCCTTCTTCCGCCGCCCGTCTCGGTTCTCCTCTCTCCCGTCCCGAGGATTGCGGCTTCTTGCCTCGGCCAGAGCAAATTCGCACCGTTTGTATGTTAATGAATCACGCTCCTCCTTCCATGCGAAATCCTATCCGCAAGAGAGAATCCGGGAGCCGCCGCAAAAAAGAAACTAGAGGACCGTAACACGTCCTCCTCTCTCCCTCTCTCCTTCCCTTTCTTCCAGCCGGATATGGGGTGCAGGAAAGCAGGGAAAGTATTACGCTCGCTTTTAAAGGTTTGTTGCGGAGCGACAAAAGCGTTCGTTCGCAGCAAAAACGGGCTTTCTGGGGTAAACAAACAGGAGCAGATGTTCGCGTTCCGCAGCAGAAACTTTTTCCACACGCTTCTACTCTGTGTATAGATCTTGGCAGAAAAAAATAGCAGTTTTGTTCTCTGCAAATAAACGATGTTGCAGTAGGTAATTATGGTCATTACTTGAATAAAGTTTTTGTCAGCATTCTCAATGATTCATCAAATCTTAGAGATCATTTCATTTTTTATATGAAGATGGTTTTAATTAATATTTTGTCCTCATTTTATGGATCATTATCCATCAAAATCGGTAAAAAGTAGTCTTTTAAGACAAAAAAAAAGACTTGATCGAAAGAAGTCTTGTAAGCTACAGCTCAATCACGATTATCCAAATTTGACTACAAAACTAGCGGTCTATTTATTTTAATGATGAAGATTAAAGGGATAAAAATTAAAAGAAAAATATTGTCCTTGTAGGCAGTCGAGCTCGAATATTGAAGGTGGCATTGTTTCCAATCACTTCTGATTACTTTCAGCTTAATCATGTCGAAACTCTAGGAAAAAGTTAATTATTTTCATTTACCTCATGTGCTGTTGTAACACCGAATCAATGAATAATTCATGGAAATTAATGGCAACACGTATCTATTCCATTTTTAAGCATAAATGCTTAATAAAAGATTCTTAAAATCAACTAACTTCTCATGCTACCATAAAGTTAGTGTATTCCATAAGAGCTACGAAACTGATAAGAGATTTAGGAATTTCACGTGCAAATGTAAATTTTTTATTGGTTGAAGCAATAAGATGGACTTTTGATTGGAATTTTATCGATAATTTTGCTATAAATTTCTTGTCCTGATTTGAGGGATACATAAATTAAGACCTCAACACTTTGCGTGGTGGGGTCAAAACTGAAGGTCCTCCCTGGATATCTGAGGATTTTACACAGTTACCTGGATTTTGAAAGAAGATTCTCTTAAAAATTAGTTAATTAACTTTTATTAAAATTTATTTTGGCACTTTGTGGTCATATGTATATCTACCACAAAGACTGCAGCCATACCATTACGTCCTGCTGCCGTTCAATAATGATATTCCATGGACGTCCTAGTACGTTTATCGTCCTTCTCAGGAAATATAAGACGTACCAGTACCCCATAGCACTCAGTGTTTGAGTGGATTTTTAAAAGAGCAAACGTTTGGTTAAATGATCCCTTTAAATAACCCTTCGAGTGAAACATTTTTTTCTTCTTTCACTCGCTTAGAAAGATTTAATGCCGCATGTATTTCATAATCACTCAATAATAATTCCGTCCAAGATGGAAACAAAAGCCGTTTGAGTAGATCGAGTTGAAAAAATACAGGTAAATGAGCCAAAACATAGTAAAACGACGATCTCTTGAGCAATTTCCGTTCGAGTCAACAAACAATTATAGACAATCTAACTACCTATCTTTTTCAATACCATTTCCGTATCTTTTATAATATGAAGCTAATCACAAATGTAAGATATCGTAAGTATCTACCTCTAAGATGGTTATTGATTGTGGACGGTAACACAAATGCATATTATATTTAATGATCGACACTACAGCTCACAGGATTTTATGGCATCATGGCAACGGTTACCGTATAGCATGAAAACTTTTATAATATAATTTTGATGCGATGCTTCCGAGCGAAAAAAAACCATAAAGCACCAGTAACCATAATACTGCGTAAGAAGATAATTTCCGGCTGGCCAAGATGCCCCACTGAGTCTGATTTAATTCGCTGGTGCGGCCCGCGAGCTTCCGTTCCGCCCGGATGCCCCGTCTTGGAGCCCCCGCCGCAACGGTGACCTCCTTCCTCTTTCCCGGCGACTCCAGACCGACCCGACCGAGGTCACTCGAACGGCGAAGCAGCGCTTTACGAGGAGAGCGCGAGCTCTGTGCCGAGTGCTGTGAGCATTGCCTTAGTGCATGCATATAATGGCGAAGTGCAATGGTGCATGCAGAAATCCAGAGGTGAACAACGGATACTGGGTCCCGCCGGTTCAAATTCCGGAGTTCAGAATTTTTTTGAAATATTCACATTAATCTTACTCGCCAATAACCTCGAAACCTCGAAATTTAAAATATTTTAAGTCTGGAAAAAAATAACCCAAATGCATTAAGGTGGCAGACAATATGAATGTCCTTGGATGGAATCACGGTTCCTTCTCTGGATTTTCGTTTTCATTAATTTAAGCTCAAACCGCTCTAAAAGGGAATATCTCACAGTTATAGTTTAAATAACTCACTCTATCAATTTACATTAGTGTATATTAGTGATTTGAAGCACCTAATATGATTTGAATTTGACAGATAGCATTCCCGTTCCTTCACGAGCACATTTGTAAAACAGCGATATCGTTAGCTCTATTATAGCATATTGGATAACCATCGACCACTCGCTCAATGAAATACTACATAAATACTCAATGAAATAAATAAAATAAATGAGTATATCGTCTGTGAGCCGGGGACCCACAAAATGAAAGGTTTTACGTCTCAACCTTATTTTCTCTAATTGTACATCCTCTTAGTCTGAAGCTTCGTTAGGACGCTTACTCTGCGGGAAAGATATGATGGCACCAATAGAAATATACTTAAGAAAACAAGTGTACCAATGATACCATGATATTTATATAAATAAATATATAGTTCCGATTTCCGAAATGATGTTGCGCAGAACACAGTGGCGTAAATATGTGCCGCCTCTTATAAAGTAAACTGGCGTAAAAATTATGTTGACTTGGAAAGGTAGAAATAGATACAATGGGGCAATAAATCACACCGTGAGGTATATTCCCAAAAGATTTAAGAGGAAGAATAAATAAAATCTGAAAACAAATATATTCTTCAACATAAATATTATATTAATCTTAATCTTTCTGCAGCATTTTCTTAATTGCGCATCCTAGCTTCAGACCCTGGAAATGAAATGATACTAAAAGATGACTACTAAACTAATTAAAAACACGATTAATCTTTTAATCAAAGAGTCGAAATTTCAATGGCAGAATAGCTTTTACATTCCGTGAAAATTGTTTGTAAAATAAAAAATTAAGTTAAAAAGGTCTTCGCCAATTTTCCGATTAGGAGGATTTCGATCAAATTAATGAATTTATGATCTAGACCAAGAACCTTATTTCTACGATTTCATTTCGCTAACTTTTAACCTTTGCCTTAATTTCCAGCTTGGAACGGAAAGCTTATAAACTTATGAGACTCTTTGTATAACTGTCAACTCAACTTGGTATTCTGACACGGAATAAACAAAGTAAAAGTGAACATTTTCCGTCTTCTGAGGATTCTAGGAATATTGGCAATTGATATAGATTCCGACGGAGGCTGTCGATTATAGCTCCAAACTAATACAGCTCATGAACAATGAAACCAGTTACCAGAAATTTGACTGTTTTCTACAAGAGTTATTAAAGCAGTTTGAAGGTACAAGTCTGAATACAATATAAAATAAATGAGTAGAGAGGTTATACGCGTCTCAGGTATCGCAAAAGCCATAAGACTGAGGCATAACGTAGTCAAAACCATTTTGTTTTCGAATCACTTCAATGATAATTTATGATACGCTGCAGATCTCATTAATTTTATTTCTGACATACCTAACTATTGCAGAAAACATTTGATGTGATTGCACAAGTCTCTTATACTCGATGAGTTGGTTTGTCTTGATAAAAAAAGCAATTCTCACAAAGAATATGCTATGTGATAAATTTTATCCATCAGTAATTCTTTGCAAATGGAAAATATGCATAGTAAAACTTCTATTAATTACATAAGAATAGTTTTCCAAGCATGGTTTATAAAATAAACTTTGCTCGTCAAGAAGTTTTTAAGGCAAAGATTCTTCATTTTGAATCAACTTTACCACAATAATGCCGGAGAAAGGTATGTTCGCAACTTGTGGTGATTAGAAAAAAATTTGTAGTGGTAGAATGAGGAGTGTAGCAATACATATTGCCAAAGCTCTGGTATGTATGATTAAGGATAACAGCGAGTTGGAGGCGTTTGCGATGCGAACGTGTAATGATTTGGGGAAAGAGTATCAGAAATAAAGATGAAAAGTATACTATAGGCCATGAAAGATGCTCAGTTATTGGAAATAATTACCTCAGAGGAAGCATTTTAGGGAAGTTATCAACACTTAAAGCCTAAATTGGTTTGCTCCTTAAAAAGGTGACCAACACTGTTCGTTTTCGCCGATTTAGTTGTTAAGAGAAGGATTATTTAGAAGGAAATTCGGAGAGAAACCTGGTGATGGCAATGACCTACATTTAACGACAGACTTTGAGCGCCGCGTGCAGCATACTGTACTGTACCCTCCTCATAGCTCTTAAGGTAGTTAAGGGTGAAACATTATTTTACCAAGAAATAAATGAATTTGGCTTCATTTTAAAGAAAAATATCTCTTCAGTCAATATCAGTAAATTCTTCTGGATCACAGTAACCCTTCCGTTTTGATGGAATTTCAAACGTACTGCTTGCCAAAAATGAGTCAAATTTAAGATTTATGTAGATATTTTAATTAAATTACTTACAATTTTAGTCGTTTAATAGTATTTTGCTGCACGATTAATAATTCAATATTTAATTCATATATGCCACAGCTGGTGAAATTAAAACGTGTTTGATTACTTACAATTTACTTACAATTTCTGTTTGGTATTATGTACTTTTTTGGTATTATTTATTTTTTTAATTTGGATATTATTTAAGTTATCTGAGGAGTATTTCCGGCAAGAGTAGGGTGGATAGGGTCAGGAATGAGTGGGTCATGAATGAATGTGGGTTATATGCTCCATTAATGGACGTGTATGAAAGGAGTGTGCTTCGTTGGTTTGGCCATGTTAAGAGAATGGATGAGAGTCGAATAACGAAACAGATATATGGGTGTAGAATGAATGGTGTGAGAGGTAGGGGTAGGCCGAGGAAGTTGTGGTTGAATGTGGTTGAGAAAATTCTTAAGGAGGAGGAATATTAGGAGTCTTAAAAACAGGAGAGCGTGTATAAAGCAGTGTATGGGGGTAAAAGAGGCAAAAGAGGTTTGCAAGGATAGGTCAATATGGAGGAAATTATTGAAGCAGAGTTAGGTGTACAATTATGTATTAATGTGTGAAACATTTTGATTGTGCCTACCCCGGAAGGGAATGGCGTCATGGGTATGTATGTATGTACAATTTCTGTCAAGTAAAACTATATTATTTCACCACTATTAATGCAATATTTAATTCGTGTGTCTTACAGTTGGTGAAATTAAAACAAATATACCAAATATGGTCTCTATTAGGGAACTATCTCGCTCGCACTACCTTAAAACGGGATCGAGGGACTTCTGAAAGTAATCCGCCACTGCCACGCCAGGACTGAATGCTCTCAGGATAGGACGTCCATTTTCTAACCACCATAACATCTTGCTCTAAATCTTTATGCACGCATAATTTTAATATTTAGATGGGCCTTCGAATAACATAATTCCGTTATTTTTTTTCGAGAAAGATTTCCTAGTTCATAATTTTGGACGTGGAGTAACTTAGTAAATACTTTTCTGATATAAAATTAAGTAAATTCTCATGAAACATGCCCGGTATATTCGCCTTTGTAACTTTATACCATAGGTCAATTACGAATCCATGCCTTAGCATTAAAATATATATTTAGATCCTCACAAGAAATTTTGAGGAAAACTGATAAAGACCACAATACCTCTGTATTACAGAGGGACATGTAAATTCGAAGAATGTAAACTTTTATCTATTAGTACTGTGAAGTTTTTTATCATATATTCCATGCACATATCGTTTTCCTTGCTCAGTACAATTGCTTTTTTTAGAAAATAAAAAATTAATTACCTAATAAGCAAAAAGCTATTAGTAAGAGGTATTGTTTTTCTTCCAAAGAATTAGATTACAGTTTTGTTTGGGTTCCTGGATTAAGATAATTAAATGACGAACGAGTCTAAAATAGCTTAACGCAACTGTTTAGTGTAATACAATCAAGATCAAAGTGAGATAATGGATGTAGTATCTATACTTTTCAACTGAAAATGCTACTAAATACATCGCTATGAATGCACAATTCTGAATACTAGCTCAAAGTCGAAATCCAGCGTTGGATCAAACTGAGAAAATGGCTAGTTACTGAGTAATGCAAGATTGGAACACACATATTCATGAGCACGAACGTAATTTATTGCCATCTGAAGTGTAGAAGAGGATTGATTGTCATCATCACTACTCCAGCGAAGAAAGACAAACATGGATCCACACAGATCTCGTAGGTCAAGGGAACGCCCGTAAAAAATAACTTCTATAGATCTTTAGCCAATAGCGTCACAGGTCAGGGTTAATTGACGCGCTCTTCGCTTTCATCCTGTAAAAGGCGAGAAATTAATACGCGCAGGTTACTTAACAAATTATCGTTATCATTAACTGTTGCTCCATCAAAATGATGAGTAAGTCTACCTAAAAAAACTGCCACTGCATATCATGTTTCAAGAGTATTTCAACAGGTATTTTGGTATACTCTTGATTGAATGGAAGATGTTACTGAAGCTGGCTATTAACCAACAAATATTTATACCTTTAATAGGTTTGAGGAAAATATTCAATGTCAAATTATAAGCGTAAATAAATTCAATTAAAACCCACGGTAAAAGTGGATTAGTATCTTTCAGAGATATATTCAATCTCTTGAAGATAACAAAACTTGTTTATAAAAAGTTTTTAATGGTTTGTCGCGGGTCAATCAAGACAAATTAATATTAAATACTATAGTGAAACTTAATTGAACAAAACTAAAGATTATTATTCGACTATGATAACTGATTCTATCTAATTCCTCCATTTATATTGAAAAAAGTAGAACAGTAGTTTCCAAGAGCTAGTACAACAGTGGTCCTTCAGATATTTTGTAAGTTGCTATACTTCGGTTTGACTTATTTCAAATGCAGCAACAGCAGTATCAGTCTTCGCTCAAATGCCCATGACCTACCAGACAAGATTAAGTTACGGAGTATTGAATATGCATTTCATATGGAAGGCAGTCTTCACATTGGTCTGTGACCTTAGACTGCCTAAAGCTCATTGATATTTATGCACATCATTGTACCAAAATTATTTTTTTTTTGCTTGCCGGACGATTCTGTTGGCCCACTTGTATGTTTGAGTAAGAAATTGAAAAAAAATATTGAGTAAGAAATTACTCTCATTATAACTATTCCCTTTGTATTTTATAATACTCACACTTTTTCGGATCCACTCGTTTATATAAACCATATAAGAAAGACATATTGAGTTTTTAGTTATAAAAATACCTACAAAATATAGTAAAACGTGGGCAATTAAGTTATTGGCGTAGTAATGAAGATGCCATATCCTAGTAATGGTGAAATATCTGTAATCAGTATGTCAAAATTTTACCGAAACAAAACCAGGCAAAACGTTTCTATTTAGTCCTTGGACGCATAGAGTAAAGAAGTATGAGCCTAACGTGGAAGTGAGACCAAAAGGTAGCAATTACTCTGGGAATATGCAACAATTAGGAGAATTGCAGTAATTTAAAGAGGTGAAAAAAATGTAGAATCCCACACAAGTGGCATTATCTCCAATGTTTTGATTACTTAATGAAATGTCAACCACGAACAAGGCGAAATAATGACTTAGGATCCGATGACGGCCGATGGGAAAAAACATCAATTTACATTCAACCGATGAAGCATGCTCACTCTCTCTCCCCCGTACACCCGCGCCTCCGATGTTCAAACGCTCAACCTATATGCATGAATCTGTGCATGATCAAGTGACATCTGTACGGGGGAAAGTGAGAGGACAAGCGGATGGTTTGCCTTGGCGTGTTCCGAATTAATTTTTTAATGTCGCCTGGACGTGAGCTCCGAAAACGTTACACGTTCACAGAATTTTTATAACGCGAGCACAGACTGCGCGATGTATAGGCAAATTACACACCACAATGGTGCTCCGAGTGCCATTTTTTTCATGGAAATCAGTTTATGAAAAAAAAAGACCTGCGGAAAAACGACAAAGAGGACAATGGATACAAGATATAATGTCGTTATGCGGAAAATTCCATTTTTCGCCCCCTCCCCCCGCCACCCCTCGCCACGCAAGTTTCCCTGTTTTGTTTTCCCACTATGATTGGCTCTCAAGTCAACATTTCAAATTCCGACTTTCTCCGATGACAATAAATTTAGCATTACGGGTGCATAAAAGAACAGAAAGGCCCGCGGGCACTGAAGGGATTTCGAGTAGAACGCTTGGAAATATTCACTGCTATCTACCTTACTCGTGTACACTTTAAATGTTTTGGATATCGAGTGGTTTAACGTTTAGAATTTGTATAAATATTAAAAAGGTGTCCAATCCATGTGGTACTTCTTTTCTGTATGGTGTACCATATGGTCCTTCCCCCCTCTACTCTTCAGTTATAATTTTATATTTGTCATTGGAATATAATAAAATAAAATCTTCATTATTACTTCTACTCTTGGTGAATTTTGTTTCAAAGATATAAATTAATATCTAAACAAATAAAACAATACGGAAAATACAAATATAGGTGGTGTTGAGAATGGTATTTTAGACGTAGGTTTGGGGAAAAGTTGGGAAAACGGTGTCTCCAGCACAGTAGCACTCTGTAGGACGATTAAAATACACCTTGACCCATATAATCTCCGGAAATGAATTAATCCAAAGGTGAACACTAGGTAGCAATAAAGTAGCAATACACTAGGTGGCCTTGTAAGATGCATGTGTCAGTGACTTTTAGAACCAACTCCCAATACCGAGAACTGATCAGCTACAATTGATCAATTTATGGCACAATTTTGTAAAATTAACAGTGGTGAAATCATTCGCCTGGACAGAGAATCGAACCCAGATATCTCTATTACACGGAGTGCTCTAACCAGTTAAGCGACCTCTCCCACTGTGAATCTCATGGGGGTTTTACGGAGAAAGTTGTCCTCAAAGGCACCGTGCATATGATGCCAGATGTACCCGTATGCGAGCGCTAAGCGCCACAGTCCACGGGGAAAAGCCCAACTTTAAACACAAAGGTGTTTACTTTGGACATCTTGGGCAAAATCGAGGGATCTGGGTTCCATTCTCAGAACAGGCGAATGATTTTTCCACTGTGACATTCACACAAACGTGTGGTCACTAACGGGTGACTCCGTTGAAGTAACTGCGCGGCGAGTACCGTGGTTCTTTGAAAAAAAAATTATAACACGTTTGCAACTTTTCCTCAGAACATCATGGAATTCAACTTAGCAAACACGCTTTGGCCCTATTATATACTTCCTTGTTTCAAGCGTTGAATTGCAAAAACTGTTTTCTATTTATCTGCGTTCAACCTTGGTGATGAGAAACACAGAGGTCTAACAACGCATTATTTAGCGCAATATCCCTCCACCAGAGGATTTTACGAACAATGAAAACTATTTGACCACATGATGAAAGTTAACTTTGTATTATTCTAAAAGGCTAAAAACGTATTCCCAATTGTACCTAGGCGCTTTTGCCTGTGAGTAATTGAACTTTGAGAATTGAGAATTGAATTAATAATAAATAAATAAATTTAAAAAAAAAGAATTTTTAAGCACGCTTTTATAAAAACATATTAAAAAATCTAAAAAAATAAATATCTTAGCATCGTACTAAAAATAAAAATAAATTATTTTCTCAAATGAATGAAAATTTAGCCTAGTACTAGAAATAATTAAATTCAATTCAAGGAAATAGACCACGACGAAAAGCGTTGGGCACTCATTCATATTCGATATCAGCATAATTTCATTAAATATGAAGATTTTGGTATTCAATGGAATCGAGAGCTTCAATACACAATTTCTAGGAAATATTTAAATGAACTTAAGGTGCAAATATAAATGAGGTCGCGCCCCATGCTTCTCGTTGTGGCCTTATCATTGCGTGGCTAATTTCCTTGACGTGAATTTAATTATATTTCCAGCGATAGGCTAAATTTTCATTCACTTGAGAAAATGTTATTTTTTTGCATTTTAGTACGATATTAAGATATTTATTTTTTAGATTTTTTAATATTATTTTAAAAAAGCATGCTTAAAAACTCATTTTTCATATTTTTTACTTTTTAGTCCTAGTAAATAAAATGTTTAAAAATAATAATTTGTTTTATAAACATTTTATTAACTAAGACTAAAAATACTAGGACTGTTTACTAAAAAAATAAGCCAGGTTGTGGACTCAACGCGACGTCTCTGATAGATAGGCCTCGGGACAACAGTCGGATGCTTTACACTATTTTAACTCGTTTCATAAATTTGCGCAAATGAAGTGGTAAGTATGTAGGGTAAAATGAAGTAATAGCCATGGACCCATGGAAAAGCGAGTAAAAGAAAAACATGTAAAAAGTGTTAATTTATTTTTATTTAAGGCTCATTTAAAAAAAACACCTATCAAAGTATTTCCATTTGCAATATAATAAAATGAAAATGACTAGCTGTCCGAGAGAAAAATCATAGAGCTCCAAATCAACATATCGGAGCCCTAAAATAGCATAAGTTTCTTTTCTTTACACTTACTGCCATATTTCATGGTTGATTATTTCCATGCTCAAAACGTAAAACAAAATAAATGCCAAATGAATGCTGCTCAATTTCTGACACAGTGACCAGGTACATGCTTATCTCACAGTTTCCCATGCGCTAAGAAGTAAATGAGTGATAAAATGTAAACACTAAGGGGTAAGAAAATCAAGCGTGCACCGTAGGAGTATTACAGCAAACTCGCCTATCTTCAGACGATCGGGCCACGGTGGAAAATTGGGGCAGCATATGAACCCACCTATAACACAGGAGATATGTATCATTACCAATCTTGCTGCCTTTACCTTTTGGTAGAACGTTTCGTTGCCTAGCCTCGACCTCTCTAAATCGCGGCATTTGAAAACTATTCTAGTTAGAACAGCGTCATTAGGATTGCAAAAATATTCGTTCAATTCAACTCCGAATACCACGATAAATTGTTACGATCACTTTATATAATTTACACATTCAATAACTCAACAATTCAACAATAAATGTGGACTAATGCTAACAAATTGGCTAAACATGCAAGATGATTGAACTCAATACGTAATCAGAAATTTACCACTCAAAGCGGCTTTTGATATGGTATTACAATTGAATACACTCTAGATATATTGATATTTAAGTTGAACAAGAACTATAACATATATTTCCCATTTCCTGGTTATATCCATTTTTAAAATTTTTTGCCTGCAATTAATTTCAGAAACATTTGACACACAACCTATCCTCAACATATTTCTCGGTTATTTAGGAAGGTGAAAAACAATTGAGGCTACCAATGTCATAATGGGCAATTGAGTTGGTTACAAAGGGATGGGTTTGCTGGCAGGGGGGATGTAGGACGGCAATTAAACCCAGCTCGGCCATATCCTGCTGCCAATGAAAGTCTTCATAATTAAGTAGACAAGATAAAGTCCTATTTAACGGGCGGAATGAAGTGAGAACTTGAAGTAATGTCATTCAATAATAGGTCTGTGTTTCATTGAAAAAAACTCGGTAGCCGTCGGGATCCAAACATCGAACCTCAGATAGGCAAACCATTACCTTAATAAAAAGTTTCAAGCATCAATCCCCATAATATCAAAGTTCTGATCTGATAAGAGAATCTCTCAAACGAGATAATGTTCTTTTAGGTGCATTCAAAATCTCTTTTGTAAATTATTATCAACCTGAAATGACTTTAAAAATAAATTGTTGGTAAAAATCAACATTTACATTTTTTTCAAATAGATAAATGTGAACTCTACCTTATTTTAGGATTTCACGAATGCCGAAGCACAACTTGAATTATTATAGGCGCCAAGCAGGAAAACTGGCTGCGCGTTTACAGCTTAATAAATGGTAGCATATTGTTGTAGTCGAGTGATAAAGAACCGTTTGATTACAGGATACGTATTTATAAGTAGACTTCGGCATTATCATATTATGATAGTTTAAAATGAAGTTATGAAAATGTATAAAATAAAAATAGGAGGATTGAAGTGAAATATTTCTCAAAAATAACTCAATAAGACCCTCCTCGGCATTAATATTCATTAAACTAGGTCTAAATATCTTAACCTCTACACTATCAATCTCCAACTTAACTCGTAACTTCAGTTAATTTGCCGTTTGAAATATTTTGAGAGAGATAGGACACAGGAAATATGTACCAACAAGAATCTCTCTGCCTTTACCTAAAATATTCTGTTCAAAATTCACAAGTCATTAAGGGTTTTCAATGGAGTCAATTCTAATGGATTGATTTAACCTAAGAAAGTCCATTTAAAACTACGTTTACGTGAATAAATCTCATGACTGACTGCGTCGTGCGTAGTTAAAAAATTAAAGGGCAGACAAATATTTTGGAAGGATGAATAAAAGTGAAATGCAAGAATTTTTTGGAAAAATCTATTCCATAAGACACGAACCATCTCATTTGAAAAAAAAACAGAAGGTATTATTTCAGAAGAACAGAAATTAAAAATATATATCCTTTAACTCAACAGAGAAGATGGGAACATCAAAATAAAACAATCGTTGCATCAATGTAGAACTTTGGAAAGCTCATGTTCATCCTTTACAAAAATAAATAATTTTTAATTGGAGATGCTGAAGCAGGACTAGAAAGTTAAGATAATACACTTCTATTGGAATCCTTTGAAGTAGTGACTCGTAACTTGTATTAAGGAAGGCAAACAGACATGATACATTATGGAACTCGCTTCCTTTAAGAATACGTGAAGTCTGATGCGAGAGGCAGAGAAAATTCCAGTTGAGGTAACAATTACAAAATACCTCAGAACTGTTCTTTTGTCTCCAATGGGAACATCCCACTTTAAAAATTGAGAAAGGTCAAAGGCCTCTACTAGGTGTCTAGGCGCTACAACGGTGGGATACGCGGTGTATTTATCACATTTATAGAAATATTTCCCGCCTGCAACTATAATAATATTTCACACTAATTGGACACTTTCCACATTACATTTCATAAATACGCTTTGTTAATTTCTTCGTACTCGGATTATTCCAATAATAACTGGGAGAAAAGCCAAGCTTATTTGTATCAAATTCTAATTAAAATAAAACCAAATTAACTAATTAGAAGAGAATTAACTTGGAATAAAACATAGTATAGTATATAGTAAATATAACATAGGAGTCACATTTTTTTCGAAGAAGAAATTTTAAATACAAAATTTAAAAAAATACTTAGCTATTTTATTTAAATTCATTTGAATGTTACCCCAGTACATACATAAGCATGCCATCCTACTTCAAATATGCAGCTAATAAGCCAACACGAAGACATTTTCCGCCATTTACCACATTTACTTTTTTCCTTTCCTTTTTTGAATATTTCCAGGACAGGAAACTCATCAATATAGACTCGCATACCATAATCGTCTTCATGTTAAAAGACTCTTCACAATGCAAATAGTGCAATACATATTAATCAGTGAAACGGCCTCCACCAATCTGTAAAGATAGCTGTGTTGCACTACAATTAAAAATGATAGCTAAACCATCGACTCCTAATGAGGGCTGTCCACGCATGTAGGTATCAATAGCTTCGCTGAGAAGAAAAATTGAATGCCTATAGAATGAGTAGCTCAGGATATCCGTCTTCTATCATCGTTGCACATGAATTCCACCACGTGACAAGACTCATGGACCGGACAATGATACGACAATGAAGGTGGATCAATTTAAAAAAATCGCGAGGTGTCCCACCGAAAGAACAATCCAACTTCGTGTCGAGAAAATTCGCCTCAGTACTGGAGAGATTTGCGTGCTAACCGTGGAGATTCGAGAGGGAAATAAGGCTCGTCACGCACGCTAAAGAAGTGAAACTGATGACGCAATAAACAACTTGAATCCACTCCTACGATGCATATCATCGGAGGACAGGGAGAAAAGAAACGAGGAGTTGTTGCTCTGGTGCGTCGCTTCTGACATCTAACGGCGACAGAGAGAGAGAGAGAGAGAACATACTCGGTGACAGGCGTAGGACAAAACATTTTTACGACTCCCCGGAGAGAGAGTTAAGTCGCAAGAAACAAGGAAGAAATAAACAAAAAGGCATGCCGAGACAGCAATGGAATGCAAGATATGTGAGTGGTGAGATGGTGTGGAGAGAGATTCAGATAAGAAGCGGAAGGTGAAGAAAGAAAATAGCGAGAGGAGTAAGACGAGGATATACGCAAGGTGAGAGAACTGTCTGGAGGGAAAGAATAAGAGATCGAGAAGGGATATCAATCAGCAAATGATGGAATGCGTAAGCCTTGCGACAAGACCTGCAGCCTAAGCGAGAGTTGGCTGTTTTCGGACGGTAGTAGGGGTGGAGCGAGATGGAAGGTGGGCGAGGACAAGATTGTTGCAACGAATGTCGTGATGGTTACGGGGTGGTTGTCAGTGGTTGAGAACGCAGTCGGGTTTTTAAAGCATTCCCCACCCTCCTACTCCTTCCACCACCATCTTCCAGTAAGACAAAAACATCAAGTATGGAGGGGTAAAGCCATAAAACATCGCGGAACTTTAAAAATCTCTATTTCACAAAGCACGATGAACCCCAATTTATCTACATCTATCACACATCTACTCGAAGTTTTGTATTAAATGGATTAAAGAGATAAGTTATAGGTAAAAATTTAAAAGAAAGCTATCGATCACAGCGAGGTCATTCAACAACTGAGATCGGTGATGAGCTATCCCCGAAAAGTAGTTAGAAATATTTTGGAGACGCTATTAGGGGATTTGCGCATGCTACTACCCATACTAATTTTAATTCTACCCACAGAAAACTGACTACAGCATCACATAAGTGGAGTCACCGGCAAGTTCCGATAAGTTCGATAATTACACTCATTTAAATGGCATCCGCCTTGACACAGGATAGGATACCTCGCTATTAAGCCGAGTACACAAATTAAGCTACTCAGGTGTCCTTCTCCCGCCTGTAACAGTGGGGGCTCAAATAAACTAGATACTTGAAACTGATGCGAAGAAGTCAAAGCGCGGGTAAAGCGTAGCTTTTCACATTTTTGAACCCAATGTTTCAAAAAATTTTGTGCTTTCCTATTGGAAAATTTTAAGTCTGCCGTAAACTAGCCGAAAGTACATACATTATAGTCGCATGTTTTGGTCAAGGAGAATATTTTCTGCGTAAAATTATCTATGTAAGAAGTACTTCCTCTTGGTACGTCAACTTTCAACTCATCAAAATGGTCTCCCTATGTTCAAATACCACGTAAAGAATTAAGTTATATACTATAAGAAGTATTCCATCAAATTTCAACGATAATTTTTGAATTTTAAGTCCTCGGCATACTGCTTTTACTTAGCACGGAAAAAATGTCATAAAAACATGGAAAAATACTATAGTTCTCCGCATCATTTCAAACCAAATACGACACTCATTAGTTTTGTCAGTATGCAAATGAAAAAAAAATAAATTTATGAATTTTATAGTTAAATATAATTTTTTGATAGGTGCTGAGTCGATAAAGTCTATTATTTGAGGTTATTTTACTCCCTTAGCCATTTCAACGTAAAGGAGTAAGTAGACATGGCCTTCTTGTAACAACTACTCCTATTTTTTCCACTCTACTGATTTATTCATGGGACCAGTAGTGAATCTGTTAAATGGCAACGCCAGTTTCCATAGCATTCCCTAGAGTACATTTTTCAAAGAAAATATTAACCGAAAGATTATTTGTCGGAATTTATTAAAATTTTATTGCACATCTTGGTAAAAATACGTATTTTTAGTAAAAAGGGTTGCATTGAATCAAGCTAGATGAAGCAATCAAACCTCGTTCTACGTTCTACAGGACGTGAGGGTGCCCTTCATGTGTTTCATGCCCTGACAAAGTATTTATAGCTTTCTGTTATTGTTTTCATATTGTACTCTTTAAGATCAGAGATTCTGATCGGAAAGGGCGCAGTTAAAGCAGGGACACAATCAACGTGTACGTGTGACGCAAGACGTTAACGGGACAACGGGAGACGGGGAACGCAAGTCAGAGGACACAATCGACGTTAACGCTGCCCGGAGTAACAATTGACTAACGCAGGCGCAGCTAAGAGATCAGGTGTAAACAAGTGTGAAAGTAAATAAGTTGTCTTCGCCAAGAGCTATCTTCAGCAGTTGGATGAATCTGCCGATAGATGGCTCCCATTCCCGGATTCTCAGGACTATTCTGATTGGTTTTCCGTGAACAGGACATGGGAAGAGATGAAAGTTGCCCATCTCTCGCGCACACGTACTCCCCCGTACACATTGATTGTGTCCGTTCGCTATACTTTCCCGTCAGCCATCTTTTCGCGTAATTCCGTTAACGGCTCAGGTTACACGTACACGTTGATTGTGTCCCAGCCTTTACACAGTTAATTTTTCTGATAAATATAAGTTTGAAACATCTTAAAACTTGCATTTATAATTTCATATTTTTTCACATACAGAAAGCGATACCGCAGAGGTTGCCTCTCTTTACTCGCGTCACTCGCGCCCACATGTTCTCATAGCAGTGATAGGATAAATTTCTCTTTCAAGATGACAAAAATTTCTTAATGCAACAAATGCGATATTCGTGCTTATTACTGATGCAGCTCCACTTTGTGCATGCTTACTGCCCTTTTCAAAGTTTCTATCACTGATTTTGTCATCAAAACTCAAGGCTCTTACTGCATAGTGGACAGCTAACTTATTATACTTGATAAGGAACTCCCTCCTTCTACAAAAATATGCTTTTCAATATTACATATGTTCATAATTTTTCAGTATCTATTGCTTGCTAAATTTCCAGTGATTCATACGAATTTACATATTTATATTCACTTTAAAACACTTAACAAATGATACGACTGTCCATTATCAGGCGAAATGTAGAGCCTGAGAGTTCAAATCTCCTAAGAATCACACATATATTCTTGTGAGACGCCCGGAACTCTATACATTTTTCGCATTACTATGCTCTATGATTATTCCGAAAGATATGCTCATCTGCGATGGAACGGCGAAAACTCCTGACACACCGCAACCAGGATTGCATAGATGCAATCAATTTCTTCCTTCGTATTTAGTGGTCTGACGTCCCGTTAAATACCTTTGGTCAACGCAAATAATGCAATCTCAGAGTACATAACTCCGAAAACTTCTGCACGTAATACATACCTAAAAGCCCATGTATAATAGCAATCCAAACAATATCTGCGAAATAGCCTATGACCAACTGCGATATAAATATCCAGACATGAGTGTCAGCACAGAAAACAGAGGGGAGACTTGATAATTTGTGAGGAAAGATACTCTCAAAGTGTTTGCAATAGCTCAAGAAAATTATGTGGAAGGGCGAATGCAGAACTTTAATGTGGTGAGAAAAGAAAATTCTCATAGTCCGCTTCATACACAGTATCAGTTTCTGAATGTTACGCTGTACGTATGGTGGGGACACGACTGTACGAATAAAATTGGTGAGTGTATATCTTAATGAAATAGAGCAAGGGGGAGGCCCAGGAAAAGATGGAGGGTTAATGTAACCAAAGGATTCACAAAGAAAGATTCACGGAAGGATGACGAGAAGTTAGATGAAGATCGGCTTATACTGTTGAAAACCATTGGAGGATTATAGACCCCAAGGGAGAAGTCAGTCTCAGTAACATTACTGATGGAAACCATAAATAGAAGCAGGGATAACTAAATTTTTAGCAGCATACAGATATCCGCGAAGTTGACATGTTTGAAAATCATCAGCACATAATCGGGTCACCTGGAAAAATGAGAGGCTGGGTAAAGACAGCAGAGTTTCCCATTTTTAGCAAGTAGACTTTTAATAAATTCTTTCCTCCTTTTTAACTCTTAAGGTTAACTTACGCTTCTTAGCATATGATCAATTCTTCAGAAATCAGATTTTTTCACAGCAACTTTGTATGAGGCGACAATTTATAAAGTTTCACCCCGCAAGATACTAAAACGACAAGTCAATCCAAATAGACCCAAACAAAACATCTCCAGTCCGACTGGGAATATGTATAGATTTAAATCTCGAGCATAAATTTACTAATAAATATAATATAAGAAATATAAGAAATAATATAAGAAATAATATAAGAAATAAATGGCCTTGATTGTCCATTGAAATATACGCTAAAAATAACAAGAATTCCTGCAAAATAAAATTTAATTGTTCTCTGCAAGGGGATCATGATATACTCTGATCTTGTTTTAGTAAAAATATCTCAAGGATAAAGGAACAAAGTTATTGGCAGCAATCACCCTGATTCAGAGCTATCAGCTGAAGATTCTAGCCGATAATTGTTGAGCAAAGTCTATCTTTCGCAAAAAAAATCGGAGAGCCAAAAACTCAGTTACAGAAACGTATTGATTTCTCTCATCCGTAAATCTCTATTAATATTCTGCCTGCCTGAGATTTAACAAAACCAATGCTTTCCTCTAAGATACCAAACCTATCCACTTCAGTTTCTTGCTGTCACTTTCAAAGGTCCATCACAATGGAGAGAGAAAAGTTTTAACTCAAATTGTTTTACCAAGAAATTTAATTTTTTATTAGTTTCTTGCCGAAAATAACTAGCCAAAACTCTTTAATAGTATACAAATATATATTTCATTTTCTAAGAAAAGGCAGTAAATAGACCGACAACCTTTTATTGAGAGGTATAGCCTCTCAATAAAAGGTTGTCGGTCTTAAAGGTTTACCCTTTACCAAAGGGTAAAGCTTTTACTGAAATTTAACTCCTTAAGGATTACACATTGGGTCACTGCTTCCATATCACCTGATGTGACGCTTTGACGGATATATCGTTCATCATTAAAGAGGCTATGACAATTCTCCATAAATATTGGCCTAGAGAATTCCGTCATTGGTATCTACCATAACATCAGCTGAGATGATACTCAGCTCCTTTCTTCCCCAAAATAAGATGGAATCTCCTTACAAAAAAACTGGTTGAGAACCACTTAAATAGCAAATCTTTAACGGGACTCAGGCCTCTAACTGAGAACCAAATTAAGTCCATTCTAGGGGTGATCAAATAAGTGCGGAACAATAACCAGAGAAGGAGGCCAACGATTGGTCAATTGACAGGAATATGTTCTTCCAGGGTGAGTACAAATGTCCCATTTTTGGTCACTTTCTACGAAGAATTATGATAATCCTGAAGATGATGATTGAGACGCCCATCAAAGCGTCAGATGAAGTGGAAGAATTGACCCGGTGTGCTACAAAAGGAAAGTTCACATTCAGTATGAAGAGTTCCCATGAATTTAAAAAGAAAACAAAACTTATTAAGAATCTGGACATGCACAGTATAATCTGCGCATTCATATTCATTTGTGTGAGCATCATGTTAACCCATACCTTCACACGCTTTCCGGAATCATAAACGTCAACTTCAACCAAACCAATCTTTCCATGGCCACATTAAATCAATAACTTATGGACGTGAGCAATGCGTTCTTTCGCTATCTTTCATCAACACGGGGTGAAAGCTGATAGGAGAATACGTAAAAAATTACATCCTCATACCTGTACACATCCCATACCCCTCAGTGGCGTAGCATCTATCGAATACAAATTACCGAAAAACAATTGACATGGAATACACTTCACTGGAAAAGGAATTGAATGCAAAATAGAGGAAAACACATGTGTAATAAATGGAATAAAGTATATAAAACTTCATGCAGCAAGGAAGGCCACAAAGTTGGTATATGAGATCAAGTCTAAGAAGAGAGTGCATCTTAAAACTCAGTTCAGGACTCACGGTGCATAAAAAAACATGGAGAGACATCGTTAACTATAAGAGGGAGCCAACCCATAAAATTCCCATTTTCTACCGGCAATTTAAGGAATGTGAAGCATCAAATAAATAGTTGAACTGAATATTCCGTACAAAACTTCTTCCTCCTATCCATTATCAAGTTTTCCAGGGTCGATATACAAGAGGAAATCCGGAATTTCGAAATGGAAAGCTTGAGAAAAACTCGACACATTATATGCTTGCCTAATTTTAAACTTTCAGTGGCATTTAACTGTTTCACCATGCTTATATATACTAGCAGTTTACTAGTATAGCAGCCCTTCGAGTAAGACACCTTCTGCAGTTTTCAATTAATGAAGCTATTTTATAAAACACGTACAGTTTGATGCACGATTTTCTCCTCGGCTCATGATGATGTTTAGCTTTTACTTGAATTTATTTAATCAATTAGAGCTTTTTAAATGAAACAGTCCGCAAATTTTGTTTTCAAAATATTGATTTTAATATAGAGGAATATGTTAATTTTCAATAAAAAATGAGGCCATGAAAAATTTGCTGATGATACATTCTCAGCGCACGTTGATGACATGTAAAGCAAGTTCGAAGAACTGTCAAACGCAACGATGACCCAATGACCGCAAAAATGGAGTAAGGACGACTTTGAAATTCTCTTTCGTGATATTGATTCTGGTAGATTAGAAACGCCCTCCTCTAATAGGTGCAAAACTACAATAAAGTGAAACTAGAAACTAATTTGTAACTAGAAAAGTAATTTTTATTACGGCTTCACCGAATATCCCTTCAGGGAGAGGCTACAAATATTAACTGTATATGCGAGACAGTATTTTAACCTAGCAGAACCAAATATTATTTCTTCAAAACCCTCGATTCCAGTAAATTCCAGTAAAGTATTGGGAATCGCAAAATTTCAAAAAGTTGGTATCTTCAATACTGCATGATTATCTATAAAATCCATTCCATAATTTGATGACCATCAGCATAACACCTGCGTCAGTTTATTTTTTACAGTCATTTTGACAAAAACGAATAATTTGGTAAAATATGAATGATTAAATTCAGATTCATAGAAGACATTGGGATGAATTCATTAAAAATTCAGTGAGGAGTATCTTTGATATGGTCGGGTATTGTTTCCCCATAAAAAGTAAGTTATTTAAAAAATATTTAACGTACTCTGGAGTGGATTTTGAAAACAAACTCTCTGAGGGATTTTTCCCTTATGCAGCTTGCCTTTGTCATACTTTGATTGTTTTCTGCAATTGTTTCCCTCATCGACGACCCACGCAAAACCTCGCAAATAAATTAGTAATTAGGATTAGTCTATATCTGAAACACACAAAAATCTCAAACTTTACTTTCCCTGGATCTAAAAATAATTACTTTACCTTTAACTGAAAGGGCCATATGGTCGTCATACAGGGAATAGGAAAAAATGTAATCAAAAACATTCTTAATATAATAAAAAAGATGTATTCCTCGCGTTTAAAAATGGAAAAAGATCAAAGACGAACTTTCAGCATATCAGATCAACCACATAACTACATAGGTAGCCAGCAAAAAGGGTTCTAGACAATTATAAGAACTCACAGAAAAAGTAAATACTATGGTGGGTTAAACAATTGTGATATCGATGATACAAATGTGATGAAAGCCAGCTGTCTTCCCATAAATTTCTTAACCAAGGAAAGTTTTAATATTTCATTGGTTTATGGTTTATCATGACTGAGTAATCTCACAAGACCAATAACTAAAGTTTTATTTATTTAAGATTAATTTCATGGCATCCAATACCATAATAATAAGTTAAAGCTAAAATGAAATACAACGGAATTCATTGAAAGGCCATAGAATGTATTCTCCCTTGATATAAAATCGATATGTATTACTTCAATTCATACATTATATATGATGGTAATTACTGTAACATTTTAATTTCACCATACCATAAAATATCAGTAACTACAGGGCATTCCGGAAACGACTCACAACAATTTATAAGTGGCAGCTAATCAACGGACAACAATTTGTTAGTGGCAGGTAGGGGACGCCTAACAATTTGTTAATGGCAGCTAAGCAACGCTGAACAGAGGGCAGAGAAAGGGTATTTAAGGAGGCACGCTGTAGGGCATGGTGGCAGTATGACAATAATCAAGGACTCTTGTGGAACTAAGCAGACGTGAGAAGTCACCAATGAACTCCGTAAGGCAGAGATGATGAAGTTATTTTATTTTCGTGCATCAACGGGGACAAGCTGCTAGTGGAGAAACCATATGTCTACGCAAGGTGAATCCGGGGAGCAACGGGAATATCTCTAGAGGAGGAGCCGAATTTCAACGCAGGGCGTATCCGAAAATTTTGCTGGTAAGGAGCACAGCATCCACCTGTGCAGATATGGAAAAGGAAATTTTATGTATGATTTTAATTTTTTTATATACTCTGTGATGTTAAGAAGAAGAAACGTGAAGTGGCTCAAGTGAGAAAAAGTGCATGGCCTGTTCAATTTTATGAGCCTGAAAAGAAGAGATAGAGTAAATGGCAAAATATATGTTGTATATTTTAATAGTATAACATATATAGTTATTGGTAATCATTTGTGCAAAGGGATATTCATTTTCTTTCTCGTAATATTTTGTGAATCAACTTCATTGTTCGCACTGAGAAGGAGAGTCTGGGAAAGTTATTTGTTAAGTGAGGTTTGCTGGAGAGTTCACAAGGAGAAGACAAAATCGGAGTCGCGCACGAGAGAGTCACATTTTTATTTTGTTGCATTGCGTATAATGGTAGTTACATGTAATGTTAATCTTATTATGATCCATAAATTTATCTGGAAATCATTCTGGTTTGGTTTTTGTGGCATAAGTACTTTTACACACTTCTGATCCCGAGGAACTGAGATCTATAAATACTAAATCTTTTTTATGGAAACCAGATTTAGATATAGTTTCTATGTGGAAAGTTCAATTTCCGTCCCTTCTTCAATCGCCCACCCCAAACTTATACCAAGCAACCCACTCATTTTAACTGGTGCAATTGATCTCCGCTGTCGGCTACCTCCGAGTGTATTAAACAAATAATTAAACGAAATTAATTTACTTAGATACATAATCCTTATTAAAAATATTACAGAATCAACGACATGTTTTATATTTATTCATAAAGTGGCTGGGTCACAGTTTGCATCCATTCCTACTATTTAGGGTATCAGTAACCTTACTATTCAGATTTATTTATAACATATTTGCGAATTGCACAGATTTTTCACAGTAGGTAATTTGAGCCATTTTATATTTTTGGCCTTTTTGCTTAATAGCTGGAAAAATCAAGAGGCGGGGATAAAATCGTAGTGGCATTAAAACATATCATATAATCCCTATTTTTGTTTGCCCTCCTCTGGGCTAAATAAACATTCATATCGGGGCGTTTACGTAAGCTATGGAAAAAAAGCATTTCCTCCTTGAATAATGGACGTTGACTATTGAAAAAACGAGGCTTAGGTCTCTCCTACAGTCACTATGAATAAGGTAAGGGATTGTGGAGAGAACGAGGAATTAGTGAATCCTAGAAGGCTATTTCTTTCTCTCATCTAATTCTTGGGAGAGAGTATTATTAGGACTAGGTCACAAGTTGTTTTTCAAAGTTTTCTTCAACTGAACTCAAGTGGAAATTTTTTTTCTTTCAGAAATTAGTCAAAGTAGCGTGAAATTAATGAATTTGCAGTAGCACGTGTAGGCAACTAAATTTCATTAAGCTACTTACTCTATCGGAGTCATTTTATACTTAAATCAATGAATGCAGCCTTCTCATGCAAGAATAAAGGTTTGTTAGCAGCTATGATTTTTATTAATTCGTATGAAATAAAGTAAGCATTGTTGACCTAGGCGGTCGAGGGTAAAATGCTCATCTCTAACCCTATAATCACGGATTCGAATGTTTACTGGGTGGTCTTTTAATAATTCAGAGCGTAATAGTTTCCGTTCATCTATTTCTGATTGCTGTAATGCCCTAACTTATAAGGCCATATGAGCTGTAATTGGCAGAAATGTAAAATAACTAATTAAACTTAAAACTCATAGAAATTTTTATTAGAATTAACATTTTTACACAAATACATTATACTAAATACCTTCATTCATTCATCATTCTTCATTCGTCTAATTAACCTTAATCCCCCAGCAAACTCATTCATTCCTACACAAATACATCTTAAGAAAAATTAACTTTTACATACCCGCATATATACAAAAATGCTCAAATTTGAATTTTTAAAAATCCTAAGTTTATTTTCAACAGTCAAAAAGGCGTTTCTTTTCCAAAATCTCAATTATATTCAACTTATACCCGCGCTTTCGAAGATGAAATGATTTTTGCTCTATGAAATCAAATAAGAGATTTGCTACATAGGAGTTTTTGTAAAAATTGGGATCCTCTTAATTCCCGACATATCAAAAAGAGGAACAGCAAAGAATTTTTTATGTTGTTATTTTATTTAGCAAATTTCTAAAAAACAAACAAAAGCCAAATAACAAAGAAAAAAAATTTAATAAATCGTCCCGCCTACTTGTCATAATTTTTAGCCTGAACCCTCAGGACTCTTTTTCTGCTCTGAATTTATATTACAATAGAATTGGGAACTTAAGTTCTACCCTCTTTAACCGCATATAAGTAAAAAATTAAAGATAAAATGAAAAGGTATACTGAAACCCATTTGGCTGATTTCATTTTATTTGGCTTATGTTGCACTATTTAATAAGAACATCTATGAATCGTTCCAACACTCACTATCATTAAGGAAATAATGAGTATCATGAAATTGTTAGATCGGTAGCAACTCCATTCCGCAATATAATCTGAGAATAAATTTTCTACTGAATTTATTCCACGGTGAAACACAGAATCATAAATCATGGATTATGAACACATATTTGCTATTATCATATGCAATATTCACCTGGAAATTCGGAATGAAAAGTAATAAGGATAACCTTGGCTATGCGCCAAATACATAATATCGCTCTCTTTGCTAAAAATAGGTTATGTGACTGCAAAGTTAATGATAATCATAACAGCCAAATGAGAAAAGCTTTACAAATATTCAAAGTATGCCTTGCATATTTTCGAGTGTTTGGATTCAACCGGAACAAACAACTCACAGTTTATTTTCCAGGGTTGAAAAAGAGAGACGCAGTATATGCATATGGAGTAGTTGCACCCCGAGCCAATAGATCGTCACTCCCTTTCATTTGTTACATCTCATCACAAAAAAAAATATTTTTTATTCTGAAGTCTGATTTGAGTGGCACTTAATTGATAATGAAAAAACTCCGATTTAATAGGATTTCGTATAAATAGTTTTGCATCTGAGAAATAGGTAAAAATCAAAATAAAGTGAAATAGGATTCAAGTAATACTCACTTATCACTTTATTGAAATATAAGAAAGATCTTATTTCTTTTAAATTATCTTCAACAGCAATTGTTAAATTTCATTCAAACATTGGCGTACAGACAAGATAATGTTCCATACTTAGAACGTAGCTGCTAAATATTTTCTGAGCTGGTTTGAATGGCATGCAAAGACCCAAAATTGGTAAATTATACGAGTTTAGGATTGAATAGAGAGACCGTAAAGCTTAGGAAACAATAGTTTCTTAAGTTTTAGTAGAATGAATTCAACTTTGAGTTAGGTGAAGTCAATTTAATTGGTGGAAATATATCTCAAACACACATTTACTTAATCTATGCTATTAAAGGCATTCCGTCCATCTACTCACAAAGAGCTCAAAAGATCTTCATATCAAAAAGCAACGCAGCGCTTGGCTTTTCATTCTCCATCGGACAACCCAAACAGTGTATGTATACTTCCTATTCCGGGAAAGAATTACTTATACTATTTAAAATTTTTTAAACTAATTCTTTCTCAAAACTATGGAAATTAAGAGACAAGATTACTAGTCACACTCTGGGGTACAATAGATTTCTGAACACGGATAAGGAAGAATAAATTAAAAAGGAAGAATCGTAGATGGAATAAATCTGTTGTATAAACAAAAATATTAAAATGAATTAACCAGTTTGCTGAGTACTAATGTACGAGGTAAGATTGAAAGGAGGTAGAATGGAGAGTTACAACGAACCAAAATTTGGCTATATAAATTCTCACTACAAAATATTTTTGAGCAAAGACTCACGGATTGGAGGGTTCAAAATGATGCGCTCAGCATTAACCGCTGGAGCACTATTGAAATATAAATACCGATACCATACTTTATTAAAGTAATGTTGATGTTAAAATTGATTTTAGCAATGGGAAATATCCATTGAACATTTCAGAGTGTATAATAAGTCTTTATGCTCCAGTAACACAGATTAGTTTTACTGAAGAAGATAGTACATGCTGTATTTTAGAAATTCAAGGTGCCATGGTTTGATTTGAAATTATGTATAGAGCAACACTCGTTTTTTCCCAAATAGTTTTTAACCTTTAAGCATTCGCATACCTTAAAATATTTGTATATTACATTTACTGTTGTTATAATACGTATCATTTGGCCATTTAATGATCACTACATGCCTACATCCTGCTCCAACGCACTTTCCTCCACATTTTTTTATTGAATTTCACCTCGACCCCCGATTTTAGGAGCCGTGTATACAGATAAATGTAACCATGAAGGCTTTTTCTTTGCTTTTTTTGGCCATCCACAGGATTTTGCGTTCAAATTAAAGAACACTCTTCTTTAAACTGTGAGGTGACATGTTTATGAAGATTTTGAGGAGAGTTGCCACGCAGGGAAAGTACAAGCTTTGTCTTGTGGTGAAAACTCAGGGTGTTCTGACGATGATATCTCCATTAGTGATTCAAGGTCGATCTCACGAGTAACCATAAACTATTAGATAAGATACCGTAAAATCTTGAAATCTCGTGTTTGAGAAAACTTTACTGCTGACCACCCTCCATTACCTCACCAACGAGCCTTATGTAATATTTGAACGGTCCAGGAGGGGGGTATTTCTTTTCAGGAGATAATAATAGATATAAGAATCGTTTACTACAGTGAATTCAATATGTTTTCTACTTTAACTGCTTCTCTTCCTGCACATGCCCTTATTTTTAAATCCAGAAGTATACGAGGATGTTCAAACAAGAGAAGTACTGAGGAGATTTTAACTGGAAAAGTAAAGGTATCCTGAGCAGACGAATATAGACGTGTGTAAAATAAGGGTTTGGTATAATTCCACAGATTGGTTCTACGGAAAATTTTCTTTAAAGTGGGCAAATTAGTTACCTTATATTTGAAAAGACGGAAGAATAATGCTGATAGGCACTTTACAATGAGTACTTTTACGGTTCATGACCTTGTAAATTTTTCTAGAAAATATTACAAATTAAATAAAAATGAGCAATAGAAGGAGAAAAATATTTTGCTTCAATGTTATCAAGGTGATTCTCCTATATGTTTAACAGAGGGGTAAACTTCGATAAATAACCCTGAATTTTCAAAAGATCAAGAAAGGTTGACAAACTTATGAATGCCGTTAAACATGTGAACGTTTCTAAGATAAAATCCTGAATATATTTTACACTCAATCACATGCGTTCGGTGAAATGGTGACAAGAGCTGTTCGTCTCGCCTTGAGGTGATTGCACCCGGCAATACTGGCATCTGCGCCCGTAGTGTGAATTTCCTTGCAACTGAATATACATTTAGGATTATGCAGACAGAATGACAATAGGGCAGGATCCGTTGGTTTTGGCGGCGGAGGTTGTATGCACATAATTTGTAAACGTGCCTCCCCTTCTCTCCATCCCCTGAGCCTCACGGCACTGCTCAACAAAACCTCGAGAAGCGATCGTTACAGTTCAATGGGTTTTCCAACGGGCCACAGTTAGCAGTCGAACTGTACTTTTGCGTCTAGCAGTAAGCTTCGATTTGCGTATGGTAAACTGCGGTTGATTCAAGTGCAGAGAAAACAAGGTCTTAAGCCTTGACTGTTTCCGAAAGGTTAACGAAGTTATTCAGGGGAAATATTACAACTGCAATGAGAAAGTTGCGATCCATGTCTAATGTACATTGATAAAGGCGTTGTTCTCTTGCGATAACATTTATATATAATAAGGATTTTACAGTCAAGTGCCGTAAAAAGATGAAAGCCGACAGATGCCGTAAAACAATCCGTGATATCATATAAATCTTAAAAGGATGGCTACCTGGGATCATAATTTTTTGATAGAGATAATTTCGACGTATTCATTCAGCCATTAAAAGAAGACAATAAGACCACGGCTAAAAGACTAAGTCAGTCACTCTATTACGGTCGGTGGGTCCCGGACACCCAGATCTGCAACAGATGTATTTTTTTACAACATAAAAGTATCAAATCAACCTATTATTACGTTCAATTAACTAAAAACGACTTACAACTCATCTACTAGATATACAGGTTGCCCCTTTCAAACCTCCCACATTTCAAAGATCCAGGGAAAAAACTACTGCAGGTATGATAGTGAAATTGCACCATATACTTGAGCATCTCAAAGAATTTATTTAATAATCATTAGTATATCTCTACATGTGAACCCTTTGTAACACGAAGAATGTCGAGTCTATATTCAATTTCTTGCCATGTTCATCGTAACATGTCCTCTGTAACTGTTGCAATCGCATCAGGGTAATGTCGGGGGAACGTGGTGGCCATGCAATGGGTTCTCCGCGTCCGATCCAGCGATTGGGAAATTTCGTATCTGGTAACTTGCGAACAGCTGTTAACCAATGCAAAGGAGCTCCATCTTGTTGAAAGATGATGTTGGGTTGCAATTCTTGTGTCTGAGGGTATATCAACTGCTTCAACACGGACGCATTCACTGTGTTTTCAGCAAAGAAGATCGGTCCAACAATCCTGTCGCGCATTAACCCACACCAGACGTTCAGTTTAGGGCTATCACGAACACCTTCAATAATATTGTCCGGATGTTGCGAGCTCCAAATCCGAACACCATTTTGATTAACCGTTCCTGATACATGAAATGTTGCCTCATCTGAGATTAATATCTTTCCAGGAAGCTGGAATTCATGTCATTACGCTGCAGCATAACTTCAGCAAATTGTTGTCGGCATGGTCTGTTGTTCAGCATCAGATGTTGCAGAATCTGTATTTTGTAAGCATACAAACTAAGACGCTGGTGACTACAGCTGGTGACGCTGGTGATACAATGTTGCTCGGGGTACATTAAGTTGCCTAGATCCCTGCCGAATTGAATTCTGAGAAACGCTTGTCTGATATCCTCCACTGTCTCTTCCGAAACACTACGACGTGCACCGCCAGAATGTTTCAGAACAATTCCAGTGACCAGTAATGTACGACACAATTCCTAAAATGTTTTCACTTCAGGTAAATCACATCCATACAACCTAAGATAATTTCTTTGCACGGTATCTTTTTCTGCAAACCACACTACCATTTGCGCGCGCTTCTGTGGAGTCGCTCTTTTCACTTCATGCTGCACTCTGGTGACAATAGTTGGCAGGTCTGACATGGGTATTTAAATTCTTTGAAATTCTCTTGCACAGCGGTTCCCGAATGGTGTTCCGTGGAACCCATGAGTACCGTGAAAGGTTCACAGGGGTTCCGCGAATAAGGCCCTACTGTCTTAGAAAACAGACATTTACACGCATTTCTAATTTTTTTAACTTAAAATATTTCAATCCAAAAGTCTATTTCATACATACACCATGTACCTACCGAACCTTAAAATAACATTATATTCGAGTTAATTTGCAACTCTCGAGATAGGGTTCCGCCAAAAATACGCGGATATCAATTAGTGTTCCGTAGACAAAAAAAATTGGCAACCGATGCTCTAGGATATGGTGAAATTTCATCATCATATCTACTGTATTTTTGTTCTCTAGGCCTTTGAAATGTGGGAGGTTTGAAATAGGCACCCTAAATATTTTTCATAATGAGAGCGAAATAAAAAAACTAGCATTTTTTAACTCCTAGTACGTGTTAAACGCCCAGGCTACCATACTCAAGGGTTAAAAACAGAAAAGAAGTAGAGGTCAATGGAATTCATGTTTCTATTCGAAACAGGTAATACTTAGTCTTATAGAAAACCATTGATATTAAGAAACCTACCAATTGGATATAAATTGATGTCGCATGCTATTACAACGAGTAAACGCCGCACATGCAATACATTCTCGCTATGTACATTACACAATTTTTCATAGCTACCGACCATGTTTTCGACTTATAGTGTCATTGTGAAGGTTATGATGTCATGATCTTGATAATGGCATTGAATATCGAGACCATGGTCCGTGAAAATAAAAAGGTGAGGCATGTATATGATGAGATATTATTCCAAGCTTATCGTACACATTCTTGGACTCGACAGTTGTTGGAAACAGATAATAAAGAATAAATCAATGAGGAGATCCGAGGGTGGAACAAATATTACATTTTGCCAGAAATACTGAAGCAATCTCTTCTATGGAGTAAAGCTATCATTTGAATGAATAGTGGAACGGGGAGCTGCAGCGTGCCAAGTTCCATAATGCTGACTGCTGTCGCGTGAGGTAAGGTTTCCATTATCACAATCCATCACCATTGAAAAGGATTATTTTTGTTGTTCAATCTATATATCTTTGTAAATATGCATATGTAAATATATGTGGAATCATAGAGTTTCCAGTCATCAATATTATCTCCGCGAGAGAATCTTGCAACAACTTTCCGAGCCAATTACCCTTTACAGCATTCTTGTGCTACTGTTTTGTTAACAAGACAACTCAATATCAATAAAAATCAAATAAACAGCATTGTTGTAAAAAATTAACATTTTTTTCATAAACATTTCTTACTTAATGCAATACATTAAACAATTATTACGTTAACAAATACCTAAAAGCCATACATGAATCCACCAATCATCTCGAAAATCATAGTACGGCAGATGAATTTGATGCCCGAGGATAAAAACAGGATAGTAACAACACAAGGTGACCCTAAGATAATTTACAAAAGACAGGCCGACGGTTTGATTTTGTCTAACCCATTAAATACATTTAATGCGTGGGTGAGGTCGTAAAGTAGTCAGGATCCATCAGTAAAGAAGTCAACGAATCATTGAATAGTTATGCCATAACCATCTCAAAGGGCAAAATTATGAAGAATTTATTATTTATGGGCTCTCTCTCCCAAGTTACAAGTGACATTAGCAAAATGTTTTTGCTAATGTCACTTGTAACTTTTAATGGCGAAAACCGACGACGATACGTTTGCACTACAAAAAGTTAAATTTTGTGCATTAGTTTACAAAATTACGTCCTTGTATTAAAATTTTTTTTATTACTATAGTAAATTTGTTATAGTATCAGGAAAAAATTAGAATTTTGCGGAATTGGTCATAGATGGAATGAGATTTTGGCACTAGAATCAAATGAGAACTGATAAAAGACAATGGTTAGGAAACATGAGCTATCACGAGAGAACGTCTTACTAAATTACCTCTTAATTCGATGCCATCGCTGGACTTTTTTATTCATAACATAAGAAAGAGTGATGAGTGATGCTTTGCCATCATAGTAATTTAAATAATATATAATTGTAATTTTAAACATTGTGCAAGGCATTTTTCACTTTATTAACTGAAATTAATGAGTCAAATCCTTGTGTAAATTACAAAACATTTTCATCTTCCTCCAGTCTGCAAACACTTTTGGCTTGTTGTTGCCAGCTGTCGCAGTCATTCAAATACATCGCGAGAGGTCCTTCTAAAATACGATCTTTCCTTTCAATGGATCCCAAATAAACAGTCAGGGTTTTACGAGAGAACAAGATTTACGCGAATTCGACGATTTTTGTGTTTTATTTTGTATTTCCATTGACAGTGCGCGCGAGCATGTGCTAATCCGCTTTTCGTCGCACGGGTGAAATTGCCGTTTAGTGGAGAACCTTGGATCCGTCATTTACGGAGAATATCAAGCGTGAAAGAGGGTTGAGTTATTTCGGCTGTAAAATATATCAACCGGGTTCGAGCCGCCCGGACGCCCGAGGAATTCCATCAGTCCTCCCATCTTCCCTCCCCCTTCCGAATATACAGACGCGCCGCTCAGGGACCATTCCTCGAATAATTAAAGTCTCTTACAAATAATCGCTGTCCTCGTCGCACTGCGAGAACAACATCACGCTTCGATGTAGCTTCCACCTCGATTTTTTCCGCGAGTGCATGCCCGATTTTGTCGCCCGGGACTGCGTCAAATGGTCACCGATTATAATCGTCGATTTGTATTCCGCCGTCTGATGGGTTGTCAGCTACATGCGACCAGCGAGCGTTTGGTTGGCGGAACACGAAATACTATGGTGCTTCCACCCTGACCACCCCTTCCCCCCTCCACCCCGTCCATCCCCACTCGACTTCAATGAGTCAAGAATCAATGGGGAGTTGGGGAGGTTATCCGTATTTTATTTACGGCCGATGGTTCAATTGATGGAACACATCATTGTCGCGGTAGGGCTGGTATTTCCCTGAAAATGCGCTTCAACGTTTCAACGGTCAAAGAGATAAATCAGCAGGATTTGATCTAATGTTTTATGCTGTATCACTTGAACATTTTGAATTTATCCAGCCATTTTGAATGTTATAAGTCTAACTTTCATCTCAATGGTCCGAAAACAAAACTGCGCAAAAGATTAAACATCCGGTCTGTGCGTAAAGAATATGCTAAGGTACCGCCTCGGGCATTACTCTGAAGGATGCAAGTATGCACGGATTATGAAATAAAGGCGAACAATTCCCGATTGCATATATCCGTGTTTATAAGGAAGTGTTACATATTGTTACTCAAATAAACCAGTGATTTTACATGGAAATCCAAGGGGCAACAAACCGCTGGGAAGGACTAGACTTCGATGGTGGCGCCATACAAAAATGGACATCGCAAACGTCGATGCAATTGAGTATGGATGAATGACAAGTAGAGATCGCGAAAAATTGTTTATCAACGGAGGTTTAAAATTTATTTCAGTTTTTGCAGCAATAGGTAAGGTGAGGGAATATACTAGTCTTATTTGCCATAATTCCGTACATACAAGGACGATTGAAAAGATAAAACGCCACGGGATGAAATCGCAAAGAAAAACATCATTTGATTTGACAATGATTCAAACCCGGATCACCCAATTGCCGATCTAGTTACACCACCTGCCTGTTACATCTGAATGGATATTTAAAGATCCGGGTTTGAATTCGGGTCAAGGCAAATAATTTTTCCTTGGCGAATTTCAGCCCTTGGTGCACATGAGTGACTTCGAGTGACTTCGTATCCCATCATTTGTACATTCAATAATTGGAAATAATATAGCAGGTTACTTCGCAAACATAATACGGTATCTATATTCTCCAAAACTAATGAAATTCGCCATGTCATGCGTATACCTAATAACAGGATTTTTTTATCAATCAAGTAGAAGGTTATAAAACTTAGTGCGTATGAGGGTGATCTTACGTTGACAAAAGAAGGGCCCTAAAATGAAACGACGAGGCACACCGAAAGGCCTAGGAAAAGATACCTTTCTTACTCTCCGCTATTGCGGAATATGCCTTATCAGATCCAGGAAGCTGTTTGACCAAGCAAAATTAAAGCAACACATTGAAGAGGGAGAGAATAGTTAAGAACCTTGACTCAGAAGAGAATCCGGGGAAGCAATGAAGATCCTAAAAAATTGCCGGAAAAACGGTTACACCCTAGACTTGACGTGGAGGAGGGTAATTGCATCGAGTTATGAAACGGTCGGAAAGTACTTAGAAAGACTTTGCAGGAAGTGAGGGACTTAGCATTAGATATTGAAGGGGGAAGGGCTGCATCCAACCAATCTTAGGTTCGAACGACCAATGATGATTATAAAATGGCCAGCTAGGGCGCTCGAAGACAAAGGCACAGTACGATATCCAATCAAATTGCTCATTAATAAATAGTGTCCCCATTTTGTTAGTCAAAAGAAAACGAAAATATATTTACATGAAGACACATGCTGTATGCTGAGTGAAACGTTGCGTCGTCCGCGGAGCAACCATACGCGAGTTTTCCAAAAAAAAGGTTTAAGCATATGAGAATAACTACATTAACGGGCTGGCGATAATTGACTGGACATAAGGAATAAATCACTCCCTATGATATTTTAACGTTATTCTTAAATATTTTATGAATCAGCGCAAAAAACACCGTTATTTATGTAGTTGAACCTTCCCATTGTTTGGTAAAGTTATCGCTGACGATATATGTTATCTTTACATACATACCCATTACGCCGTTCCCTTCAGAGGTAGGCACAGTCAAAATGTTTCACTCATTAATACATAATTGTACACCTAACTCTGCTTCAATAATTTTATCCATACTGACCTGTCCTTGCAAACCATTTTTGCCTTGCTTACCCCCATACATTGTGTCATACACGCCCTCCTGTTTTTAAGACTCCTAATATTCCTCCTCCTAAGAATTTCCTCAACCACATTCAACCACAACTTTCTCGGCCTACCCCTACTTCTCACACCATTCATTCTACACTCATATATCTGTTTAGTTAGTCGACTCTCATCCACTCTCTCAACATGGCCAAACCAACGAAGCACACTCCTTTCATACACGTCCATTACTGGAGCATTTAACCCACATTCATTCATGACCCACTCATTCCTGACCCTATCCATCCTACTTTTGCCGCAAATACTCCTCAGATAACTCATACCCACGGCGTTTACTCTTATGTCCATCCTGACATACCTATGTTTCACTACCATATAGCAAAGTGGGAAGAAGTACACTTTTGTACACGGCAATTTTCGCTTCCTTAGACAATTACTCATTCCTTGATATGCTCCACATGCTACCTACCACTTTCCTTCCAGCATTCGCACGTCTCTTTATCTCCTCATCTATTCTTCCATCTTTTGCATACATCTTACCTAAGTACACAAAATCATTCGTCTGTTCAATTACTTCACCATTCGCCCTCATCATAGTTACTCTCTCCATTCTCCATATCAAAAACTACTTCTTTAGTCTTGCACGGATTTACCTTCAATTCCATTCTCTCCGTTGATTCACAAAACTTATCTAGGAGCTTCTGTAATCCCTGTTGACTGTCTGAGATCAAAACAGCATCATCCGCATATATAAGAACTCGCAAGTTTACATTTCCAATCAAAACACCATTGTTTTCACTAAATGCGTCTCTAACAAATTTATCCATAAATACATTAAACAGCCGATATATTAAAAACCAATCACTCAGAGCCCCGTTAATTCTTACACTTGCCTTACTATTGTCATACATCGCCATCATAACATTCTATAACTCCCCATTCACTCCATAGTCTCTCAAAACCTCCCACAACTTCTTTCTGTTTACTCTGTCATATGCCTTCTCTAAATCGACAAACGCACAGTACACTTTCTTTCGGACACTCATACATTTTTATATCACTTGCTGCAGTGCAAAAAGCTGGTCACTACATCCTCTCCCAGGCATAAAACCACACACATACCCCATATTCTGTCGGAAGTAATATTCCTCACTCTTTCAATTAATATTTTACTGAACAACTTTCCCGGGATACTCAATAAAATAATGGCTCGATAATTATTACATTCGGTCTTTTCTCCCTTCCCTTTGTACAACGGAACGATGATAGCATTCTTCCAATCCACTGGAACAACAGAAACCTGTAAGCATAAATTGTAGAGTTCACGCAGCCTACAAAAGAGTAATTTACACCCACACTTCAACATTAACTGGATATCCCATCTATGCCTGCAGCCTTCCCATTTTTCAATATTCTCACAGCCGTTGTGACCTCCTTATCACTGATATCCTTTTCCACCCTCACATTCTCACATACCACTTCACAAGGCTCATCCTCAACGCCTGCAATATTATTATACAATACTTCACAATACTCCCTCCAGCAGTCCCTGATATTGCTCTCGTCCCACATGATCTTTCAACTTTTGTTCTTTACCGCATTCATTCCCCTACCTTCACCAATCTTAGCCCTATTTACCCACTTCCAAAACAGCATTTAATTACCTTCAAAATCACTCTGCATTTTATTAACTTCATCAGCACGCATTCTTTCACAACGATTTTGCATTCATTTTTTTTCTATCTGTAAATCTCACATGCCTTAGAACGCTCTTCCTCAGATTGGGCAGCAATCATATTCTTCTACGCCTCTTTCTTTTCTCTGACTACAAATTTCACTTCTTCATTCCACCAAGCATCACCTTTCATTCTTCCTACCACTCCTTTTCCACATACACTTTCAGTACATTCCACAATCACTCCTTTAAAACACTTTCACGCATCATTATGATGATGATGTTATCTTTATCACAACTAATTTATCAAAAACCATAACTAGATTGCCGGGATACTTCATCTCCATACTTTTCTTAAGTTGAATATATAAATATTCTACTCCACAACAGTTTGGTGCGTTAGATGATGGTATCTCCATTAATATGGAAAATATCTTCTTGGTATTGAGTTTTAAATTGAAAAACAGAAGAGATGGCGATTTCAAAAGAAGGCTTTGTGCCCTACTTAATTTAATTTGCATTTCCCGCTTTGTCATGACTGCCAAATCTGATTTAATACTCATATTTTGCCTTGTAATTCTTCTAATTTATACTGAGATTTTATGGTGGCAGGTGAATATATATGAGCTAAAGAAAGGATCATTAATATATTGGTGAAATACATGGTTTTATCTCCTGCACTAATTAATAGGTACTCCACTGAAATGAGTATTAAGGTTTGCTATTAGAGGAAATAACTGAGAGCAGAAATCAAAAGGAGGAGAAATCGAAGGGTTTAAATTTTAGAGAAACGACGTACTGAAGATGGTTCACACGGGGAAGAACTGGAACAAGACGGACGGACAGATTGGAATTTTTGGACAAAATAATAGAAAATTGAAGATACAGAGGGTTAAAATGGGATTTTTAGCTGGAAATTTAGGAGTTAAAAATATAAAGGGTAAGAGAAAGCTCACCAAGATTGAAGAAATAATGACCAGTGAAGATTAGAAGTTTATGCTGAGATGAAGAAAAAATGCCATAGACAGAGCCTGCTCTTGTAAGAATACCGAGAATTTTTATTCACTTATATTTAAACCTGCTTTAACCGGTATTTAAATAAATACTGATAAACTAGCACTTAATTATTAAGCTTCACACTTTTATCACGTTAAATTCATTATCTATAAATTATCATTATTATACACACTCCGACACTGCGATTATTCACGATATTCAATACCATGGAAATCTCCAAAAACTCTCGTCACGGAAAGTAATTGCCTTCGCGACGGAAGGTGAGAGTTTAAAGGGGCAAAGAGCCGTCGCCTCGCAGACGGGCCGATCGACAGATCAGATGACGGCGGAAAGTGGAGAATGGTGTTGAGTGGACGAGGATACGGCTGCTCCGACGATACCCATCGATCAAGCACCACTTCTGGAAAGCACTGCGATCTTACAGCACGGATACCCTTCCCCTTCTTCCTTATCCTCCCGCTGCCTACCTCGAGATGATCTTCCTGCGAAGAGCATGCAAAAGACGGAAGCCCCACTTAATTAGTAACTCCGCTTCATCTAAAGACCTTCGACGACGAGAAAATCCCGAGTCACGGGTCGTTTATTAGCATTAGTGCCACACGCGATGAGTCCCATCCGATAGAGAAATTGATTGCTGATACCTTTCAATGGGTCGTAAATAAATTGGCTCCGCTTTGCTACAAGCAATCCGACGCCGATGCAGGCTCCTAGCTGGCGAGATGGCAATTTTAAAACAACGCACATCGATTTGAATAAAACAACACTCTCGCAAAAAAACGAGATACATCGAAATGGACTAAAAGTATCGATGAAATTCACACAGGGCATTTAGGACAAACATACCATTTGATGGCGTTACATCAATATACCACTATGTACACTATAAAATGGAATTTTGCCTGTTTTTTTTATCGGCGACCCAACTCTGGGGTAGATGTGAAATATGCAATAAAATGGCATAGCACACGTAATCACGTTTATTATTTATAATGGAGAACCTTTCACAAATTTAAAATTTTATATTCAAAGTAAATGAAACCCAAAGAAAATCAGCATGGACCGCATGAAGCCGGGTTTAGATGGAGGCGTTCCATGTAAAACTAGGAAAAACTCTCGCACGCAGCCAATCAGGCTCTTCGCCTCGTTCGCCTGGATCCGCGCGACCGAAGTTGAGTTCTGCTCAACTTTCTGCGCCAGGCCGCGTGAAACAAATGGCAGACATATGGAGATATCGAGACGGTTTTGTATTTATTTAGTCGATTTACTGGGATATATTTAGAATGCTCTAAATTGCTTGACATGTATGTAACAGTTGTATTGCGGGAACATAATTAACTCAATGGACTAATTTCAATGCATAAACATATCAGGTGAGAATAGGTCACCGCCCTAATAGCCATCATAATTAATTTTAGGACCAGCCATCGTCACGAGTATGAAGTCGGGTCGTATTTGAACTATTTATAATTTTTTTAGTTCAAATTAGACTCTCAAGGAGTGTATAATGAGCAATCTCCGCCAAAATCTCTTCAAGATGGTGACAAAATTACTCAGGCCATGCTCATATATCAGTTTTATGCCCTCCTCTAGGAAAATAATTTCATTAGAATATTTTTCCGGCTCAATTTTAAATCGATTTCTAAATAATCGTCATTACGCCATGCGAAGTAAAGATCAACTCCCACGATAATTTTTTCCACAATTTTTCAAACAATTTCATATTGTTTGTCATGAATCATTTATTATTTACTAGCGAAAGGTTCCCGTTGAAACTCAACGGGTGTGAAAAACACTGAACTTATTCTATACCAAAGCCACAAAACTTGAAGAATACTGAGCGGTCTTCCTTGAGTCGTCATCTGAGTGAATGAACTTAATCGCTTCCCTTGTGTACATACATATATTTGCTTTCAATGACTTATTTCAGTTGCGATATTCATTTTTGATATGGGCGTTGAGTACCTTCAAACAGGATTGGAGAGTAGGGGCACAATCCAGCAGTTGAAAATGTCAAAAGGATCATTTGCACCAGCAGCCATGTTTATTTGACCAATTAATCCTCCGTTACCTGGACTGCGTCTTAGGATTAAAGGGTTGCCAGAATCATTGGTTTCGGTTTTAAAATCAAATATATATGTTGATTCTTAGGGCAGTTGTTGATTTTCACGTATGGATGGCGTTCATTGAGCAGAATACCCCGTTCTTCTTTCGGGTAAGATGAATATAGTGACGTTATTATATTTTCCGTCATATTCAAACAGATTGACGTTTAAAAACAGACAGGTCAATATTTGAACCAGATTTACAGCTGGGTACCCTTCCGTGGTTGGGTTTGGATGAGATTTGTGCGGTTCTTAGTGTAACCCGAGAAACACCACATGAAGGTGACCGACTTATTTTTCCAATTTTATTGATATAGGTATGCTTTTTTGGTAGTTTTGTGTTGGATTTTTTATTTATTTTTTTGTTTAATGCTTATAAACACTGGTCATCATTTCAGCATCGGTATCAGCTCATTAGAAAATACACTTCAACATTATATCTACGGCTTTCCCTTTTTAGGAGTGTTGAATGTATTCTTATTGTAAATATGCATTGAATTTATCGATTACCCACCTACGCAATCCTTCATGGGGCCCTTAGGAATCTAGGCCCTTCTTATACAGATATTCTCTCAGCATGATATCACGGGCCTGCATGAAAAAATGTTATTTAAAAAAGCGTGAATATCTTTTGAAATCCAATATTTGGTTGCCACGGAAATATGATATTGTTGATTTCGAAGAAAATGTGAGATTTTTCAGCTAAAAACATGAATTTCACACGAATACGAAACGCAATAGAAAATCAATTGAAAGAATTAGAATTTTCATTTATTCAACCATCCGATAAAAAAAATTTCAGCCCTCAATCTTGAGTGAAAGTACTTTTAAAAAGCAAAAATTAAAACCACTGCACCGAACCCAATGATTAGTATGGACCACTAGAGGGACCTTTGAAGGGCCTTAGGGGACCCTGAGGGCTTTTAAATTTAGCCTGTATTACTCAAGATGTATTTTCTATCTACACCTAATTTCAGCTCAATTGGTCTAGCAGTTTTTGCGTGATTGAGGAACAAACATACAAACATACAAACTTTCACATTTATAATATTAGAAGGATTAGTAGGATTATTACCATGAACCATGTAAACCATTTATTTTTACGTTAGTGAAGACTTACGAGAAAAAATTTTTTAGCCCAATTTTCGAATTAATTTCTAAACAATGTTCCTATCGGTGGAGTAATTTAAGATCATGGTAGTGAGAAATAAATGCCAAATTGAGTGAAGAAATTTAGGGATCTTGACTTCGGGTTAAAGAAATAATTTAATATGGTAGTTGCCAATCATCTACGTCGTAATTTATATTTATTCAATGTGAAAGAAAGAAGTCGCTCCCTCATCGTATCCATGAAACATGTGCCAATGTAAGCCATGCGTAAGCATATCATTCTTTTCTAGGTCCATATTCATTTCCCAATAGATGTCAGCTCGTAGAGGGGTCGCAATCGACGACAGCGATAACGCTTGCATAGGAAACTTCCGCGTAGTTTCGTGCAAAATTCTGCGCACGTATTGCATACATGTGAACCTGGCTTAAAACTACGACAATCCCAGAGAGAGGAAAAAGTGTAACCGAGAAGAGAACAGCCTTTTGGAATTTACCGGAGACTCGCAGTCTACAAGATGGGCTAGGATTACATGTAAAATTATATTATGAACGATTCAGAGTGACACGGAGGAATTAATGTTAACCACTTAGCATATCTACTATAAATGATAGGAGAAAAAATTCCTTCTATCCATTCACCATTGTTAATGATGGCAACAAAAACAGAGCAAGATATTGAGGCAATCTGACAATATACAATTCCATCTACATGGAATATTTGTCGTCTTCCCCCTTCAATTTTGTTTTTATTCCTTCTCTTACTGAGGGACAAAACACCTCATTCCACAAGGCTCGAAGGTGTCTCACGAGGAAATGCTTTTGCACAGCAATCGATAGAGTGAATTTTTTTTACTAAATCTTCTGTTACACACCTGCCCTGATTAATCCCTTAGTTCATAATTAAAACTCTACTTTTTTGAGCTAATTCATCAGATATAAAGTAACAAAATCCATAAATTATTTTTCCATTTATTCAGGAACTTTCTCACTTCATTTTCTTTGAGCATAACTAATTTCTTAACTTCATAGCTGCGTCTCTGAATTAAGGTGATTTGTTTTAGAAGATAAGGTGCAATTGGCGCGAAACAAAAGACTTCATAAATGATAACTTGGTATGCTGGATTATTTAGACTGGTTAATGCTGAAGAATTATTACAAAGTCCTACACCATGAATATGGATCAATTCATTCGGTAATAGGGTTTTCACGTAAAGTAAAACTCTAGCATTAACATACATAACCTGTTAAAAGTACTGAACCCTTGACAATTTAAAATTATGAACAATTTTTCCTAATGTTAAGTCCCTATGCGATCGGTGACGTGGATATTGATGGTCTAAATACCCTAACCTTTTCTTATCGATAAGTTTCCTCATGAGTTTTGGCCATTCTAAAACCATATATCTTTCTGAGTACCAAGATAAAATCCAATCAGTCTATAAATGCTTACAACTAGTAAAGTAATGAAGCTGATAGACTTTCGTGATTGAGCGACATTATAGAACAGGATGCTAAGACTATGGGCCAACTTCTTCAAGGATTACTGCCAACACACGCGTGTGCAATGGGGAACAGTCAATCTTTATAGGGCTACGAGAAAAAGCGATGTGTAAATGGCAGAAAGTGGAACACTTTGCATTCAAACAGTCGTTAATAGTGGAAAAGTGTTTATAAAACGCTCTTGTTCATTGAAAGCACGTCGCATTTTATGCATTCTTTAATGTGCTCGCATGATTCGCAGTCAGTTGGCGACGGAGCTGGTTAGAAATTTCATTGCTCTCCACCCATTTAAATCAGTTTTCTAGCGCATGCATTCTCTCGTGTCGGTAATGATTCACGAATATCTAATCAACCTCTATTCAATCATGCTATTGAGATACTCTAATCAAGCAATCGGAAAAGTCTTTGTTCCTCAGGTCGTCAGTACCTATAAAGACAGGGGCTCTATTCAGGTTTTACGAATCCCGGCTTGTAAAAATTAAGTTAATGCGAATAACCACGTGCTTTTTTCCGCTGATAGTGGTAAAAGAGTATGATGCATATTGAAAATCTCGTTCTTTGAATGAAAGCAACTTCTCATCCAAAATTGAAGAACATATTTTGTTTCTTCACCACCTTTCGCAGAAAGTTGACTGCTTGATTTAAACTTATAACACTGAGATACTAATATTCAAGTATCAGGTAAAGACCAAATTTTCGAGAGGTGAGACAGCCTCTCAGATCCTTCGTTACAAATACATTATTCTGGGTAGTCCTTTAAAGATAATCAATTTATAAATTCATGACCAATGCCTTCATCAGTCAGACCGACGCTGTAATTTACACATCGGGCATACTCACAGTCTAAATGTCAACTCTTTAGCTCGTTTGAATGACCTCTTCTGAAGCACTGTTTATTATTGCAGATATTTTGCGTTTTTACACATTGTTAATAAATGGAAATAATATAATTTCAGAGGGGTATCTGGACGCTTATTTTCTGGGGAATTTAAGAGACGGCCAATATCTCGCCGCATTCACAAATATTTAAATACTATACCGTTATTACTGCTGAAAAATGTTTGGAAATATGGAGGGACCTATTACACTAGTTAGGTGGGAGATTCTTCTACATGACAGTGAATCTTCGACCGTGAATATACTAGAATAGAAAAAGTAGGAGGCAATGGTTATATGATAGAGGAATAACGCAGGTAAAACAGTCGTAGATAAGTGCCTTTTACTTACTGAAAACTCCCGCGGATAGGAAAATCAATGCGAATAATTACCAAGTAAGATCCAGAACTCTCTCGAGGAACGCCAAATACGAGGGCCGCTCAAGTCGAGAACTCTGAGAAAGTTAAGTGTATCTGAATGAAGGCTGAAAGGAGAATGGAGTGGATAAACTTACCAAACCAATCTTCAGGTTGACAACTGCTACTGATAGAGATGCTGATAGACTTAGCGTCCAGTGACCTCTAGAGAGATTTTAAAGATAAAAATGACAAAAATCACAAATTATTACTATGAAGAATTAATAGAATTGTGGTCACACCCATTAAACTTCAAAATTTTTAATCACTGTTTCCTTAAAAATGGCTATAGTAATACTCAGGAATGGAGGAAGGAATTTATGTTGATAAGCTTTCTTTTCCAACGACTATTTCTATGAAATGTTGTATTTATTAAAAACTCATTTCGATTTGCTGACAATATTCAATCCCGTCAAATTCCTGAATTATCAACTAATGGGGCATGCATTTATTGCGTTACATGAAAGCGCAAAACAAAAAAGCTAGTGCTTACAGTTATATGGCAAGGTCTTTTGTGAATGTGTCATAAAAGTTTAAAAATGTTCATGTCCTTCTGAAAACTCCAACGGAATAGTTTACAGTTAAAAAAACACTTTTGGCATGCATAGAACTTAAACTGAGCATATACAGAAAATTTGAGATAGAACGCACTTATCACAAACTATTCCAGAGGACATTGAGAGAGAAGAACTTAATCAGCAAGGCAACAAAAGTGTCAATGCTACACATTAAGTCATAAGGAGTAGGAAATTAGGTCCAACGCCTTTTATATTTGGAAGAGAAGCAGAGAAAAGTCATTTCTGTCAGCTATTATAGGCAATTAAATCACTAATATCATCTAGTAGGTTAACTTCTTATTCCATCAATGCACTTTCCATTTGTTGAGATTACCAATGGACCAAATTGTGCGCATTTGTTGAATATTCAGCCGAAGAGGTAGCTTCAAAGATTGAAAAGTGGATAAAAATTTATATTATCCAAACGGCATTCTTCTAAATTCCAAGATACAGCTAATAGTAGATATGGATTTGAGAGTAATTAAATATCAAATTAAAGACAAGTGAACAAATCATCAATGCAACGCAATTGAAAGGTGCCTGGAAGAGTTTGAATGCGTTCTAAATAGTTAACGTTGCCCATGACAGCGCTCATTTACTATTTTGAACAAGAAGCCCGAAAATACACCAATTTTTCAGCTAAATTATCTCGCAGACATTTGAAAATCGTCCCGGTACAACTTTTCTTGGCAGAGAAATAAACTTACTTGGCGTATTAAAAATTACTGAGTGTTTTCATATAGAAGCTGAATGGAAAACTAATCAACGTAAATAAGGAGACTCCCGCAAAATATTTTTAAAGGGTGCACGTAATTCTTAAGGCGTCAATATTTGTTACCTTAGTCACCCTTGACTTAAAGAACAAAAACATTATTTCAGTATATTTACTGATTTTTTAAGTACCAATCATGCTCCAACGGATGCGTGTAAAGTGAATCAAACGTTGATTTCAAACTTGGCCGCTAACTCTTGTAAATGGCGCACATATCAGGGCACATCTTGAAAACAAAAGGTCGATGACATGCTGCCATTGAAATGTAACAAAGTGAGGTCAAGTGCCAAAAAAAGAGTCACTCAAAATAGCACCGCTAAAAAATAAAGTCTATAAAATCAGAAAACCCGTAAACTTTCTGGAGTGGAAATACGCAAAAACTAGCAGGAATTTTTACTGCTGCAAAGCTGCACATTTGCATACTTTTCACGAAAATATGGAGAGAAATTACGTTTATATTTACACATTGCATTGCAAATAATGCAATCAAAATACTTCAACTGAAGAAAAACGCATGTCAACGAGGTTGCGCACTATGGATAGATTGAATGCTAGACTTTTTCAGCACATTAACCTTTCCATTTCTGCTTCTCTTCTTTTCTGTATCCCTTTGTCCAACTCTTAAATTCATTCTCCAATTTCTCCCACGTTTAAGTAGTGGAGAACATATTCCTTATCCTCTCAACGGAAATCCTACAGTGCATTAATTTCCATCTAACTCTCCTTCAACCTCTCATGGCTTTGCTTCTCTACGTTGTCAGATGTTTCACGTATTATGCACCTTGTGGGAACGCGCACAAGAAGAAAAAAGTAATGCGTCCGGTCGTAAATGTCGATTTGCCACTAAGCCTAGAACATAAAATCGATAAATCGACGCAGCACGAATAAATTTTCCGACTTCGCACTCGCATCTTTTTGCTCTCAAGACTTTTTTGGCGACCCTAACTCACGTGAATGCCAAGAGAAGCTGTCGAAGCACGGAGGAAAACGGATGAAAAAGTTAAAAAAAAATACCCGAAGTGTTGATGGGTAAAATCGACCTCCCCTGCATAGTAAACAGACGAGACACGACGATGCGCGATGGTGGTTGCAAATATAAAAAAATACACACTCAACGATCAAGGTGGAAAAACAAAAGAGCAACTTGAATTACATTCATAAGCCGCCTTGCTTGTGTGTCGTCGCTTATAGGAAGCGTCGGCATTTGTTAGTCTCCCAGCCTGTTGCTTTTTTTTCCCTCGATAATTTATGGTTTCAGGGATTTGCAACAGTCGTGGTCTGGCTGCATGGTTACGATCGCATTATTTTAATTCGATAAAAAATACAGATGCACGCCGCGGTGGTCCAGATATATATTCTCTCGTCGCATTCCCAAGGCGCCAACTCGTAAAGGCGAGTGAGACGTGAGCTTAAGGCCTGGATCGCAAGGGACCTTTTTTACCTGCGCTATTCAATGCGCGAAGTCCGGCGTTGAGGCAGCATTTTTTTCTGTACTGCGTTCCACTCAGCGTAAAATGCATAATAGGAGACTTCTTTTCTTATGACTCGTTCTCTCTCTTGTGACAAACTAAGCGTACTTCAACTGCTCTAGAAAATGGTTATTCCTAATAATCCCCGGAGATATAAGTTGCCGGTTGAAGTGCTAATCAGGGTCTAGGGATATCATTATCCGCTTTGATGCACTTCATTTCAAAAACTTCATCAGATCAGTCTTCCCTATGTATGAACATGCTCGTACATGTGCTAAATAATTAAAGTAATTTAACGATTAATTTAGGTTTTTCTTGAAATTTAAACAAATGCTACGGATCTCCACTCCTGCAGGGCCCTATCTTGCTCAGGTATTTTTATCTTCACCTTAGCGTATATCCAATACTTAATCCCGTCCATAAAATCTATTTTCTGTCTTTTCTTCCGCTATTTCCTACCATCCTGCCTTCTAAAACGACCTTGATCTATGGTTATATGTCTATAACTAGTAGTTCTTGTAACTGCCCAGGAATAGGTTATAACAAACAATTCCTGAACATTTAGGAAGGGTGTAGAAGAACAAATAACGTGCTATCACCATCAGTCAAAAAACAGCAGATAGGTTTTCCACAGCTTTCCATTCCACTCTTTTCATTAATAATCGTAATATACCTTCTTAATTAATTTTTACGGCATAAAATTTAAGTTTTCTGAGCTAATTATATGGAAATCATAACCTAGAGCTTTTTAATCAGCGGAAATAGATGCGGCTCCTATTCGACCACGTTCCGAATGACGCAGGGAGAATTTATTCAAGATTTTTCCTATTTTGTTGTTAATTTTACCACCTACAAAACTGTCTCAATATCTTTCTTCAATCCTAAACCCTGATAGATTCCGATCTATGCTCATCCCTTTACCCACAGACTATGCTCCGGAGTCACGGAAGGTTAACTCCTCAGAAGAGTCTTTACCAATCATTCCTTCACGATTTTCGTTCTTTCTCAAATATTATCATTTTTGAATATACATCTCCATAGCTATTTAGTTATTTTCCTATTGTCAAGCCTATCGTCGTCCAAAATGCGATCCAGATACGCAATTAGCATCAGCTGCTCGTAAAATTTTGAGGATACCAGGTCTAGCCACGGGGTAATCTTATACGAATTCACCAACAAGTGCATATTAGTGCAAATACTTCACAAAGAAAAAATAAGTGACCTTGACCGAGACTTGAACTCGAATATTGCATCGAATGCTTTACGCAAGTAGGCTGCTGAAGTGACCTTTTCCCTTAAGATGGATGTAGCGATTTGTGTTTATCAACAGATTTTCGTGACACTTTTTATACATGTAAATGTATAGGTAATATTTCAACCCAAGAGCGAAAAAAATTGCACGTCACCGATTAAGTTTCTTAGCAATTTAATGCTATTGTAACTCGTAGCCATATGGCACTTGATCTATAATTCGGAATAATTCATGGACTTGGGTAAAGACGTTTCTAGAAATGCGAAAATAAGCGTTTCATATTGTCATAACGATTCCTAACAAATATCATGGTATTATGCCGAATAAAAACACGTACATATATACTTCTGATTTTCGCTGAAGTTTCCAATTCTGTGCCGTAAACCCAAGTCATAACAGTGCTTTAAGTAAGGTGAAGATTTAAAAATATAATTCTTCATAAAACATTTATATTTCAGCATGTATAATCATTTCCAACGGAAACATTGTGCACTTAATTCAAGTTTTGGCCAAGAATTTTTTTTAGAATTTCTTGAAATGTTATTAAAATGTGCACCCAATGATTGACAATTTTTTTTCCAATCACTTCAACGGATTTTCGTTGGCTTTCAGGGAGCAGGATATTCAATGCAAAATGGATATTCGATTCCACAGATGTCAAAAATCTACCATGGTGAAGGACGGTAGAATAAACAGCTAAAACACTCGGCGCAATATCTATGGTCTTGGACTCTTAGCCCGGTAAAAAGGTTATGATTTTTCCTCTACATAATTTATCCACCTGCTCTAATTTAGATCCGCACATTGCAATAGTTAGCGCGTTCCTTATACTCTTAATAATCTTACGATTTTCTTTCTCTAAAGAGTTGATATTCATCCCATACCTCTCGCATTGATCTCGCCGCCTCAAGGGAGGAAGAATACATAAAAAAGAATGCGTTTTGAAAATCGGATGAAAAGGTATGTGACGCGAAGGATCGATTGACAAGGCTGCACCACCAACCTTGGAGAGCATGCAAAAAGGTGTTGGCACAGCTAGGCACGTGTCACGAGAGGGCGCGTATGCGAAGGTTTTCCAAGCGCGCCTCCGCACGCGTTTTAGGTTCCAAGCACAAAGGACGTTTTATGCATGGGAGACATTTTGTCTTCCGTCTCAACACCCCTCGTTTCCCACCCCCCCCCCTCTCCTCCCCCTCAACTGTGCGAGTCCCGTCTGATTCGCACCCGTGGTGGGCTGCGAAAGAGACGCGGAAAGGTGACAAGGGCGTCCCTCCCTCGCACCCAGCGACCAGTTATAATCCCCTTTCGGAGCCGAGGATTCCTTAAACCGCAGCTGAGAAGGCGGGCGGCAAGTAGATGTCGTGGGGAAGAAATGTTTCCGGGAGGGAGGGGGGTTATGGGGTAGAAGACTGCGTGTGCGGAACTCGCTTTGTGAGGGATGAAATAGTAGAAAGGTGAGCGTAATCAGATAACATAATCCTTATGCGGAATTCAGAATGAGGATCTTTCTTCCACCTTTTCTCGCGAATTTAGCGCTTACGCGTCATCTCCTTATGAGGGCAAAGCGCTCCTCCAACTGGTGCTACGGTAATCAGGTTTCCTGTTTGAAAAAAGAACGGAGCCTTCGGATTTGTCAGTTCAAGCTGGTATACGATCATAACCATTTTTTGCATCCTTTTCAAAATATTAACATATTAGCGCTCATGTTTCTGTTTCACGGAGTGTGAAAAAGACGCATCGCTTGCTTTTAGTATGTGACGGGTATTTTTTCAAATCATGCGTGGAGGATAATGTTATACTGTGTACACCAACAGACATTATACTTACAATTCCTCGAAATTTTAATACATTTAATTCCTCGAAATTAAATCTTCGTGCAAACATATCAGTTTAAAAATGCATTACAGATAAGAAAAATTGAAGAACAAGAACAGGAAACATTATAAGGCAAGTTATACTACACTATTCACGCCAAAGGACTTCAAAATATATTACTAGATGATAATTCAATGAGAAAAAATTTCCGTCCACCAATATTTATGAAACTTAGGTATCTACAGGTGGTGAAGAAAAAACATATTCTATGTATTTAGAATGAGAAGTGACTCTTATTCAAAGAACGTGTCTTGCGATTTGCACCATACCCTTTTAGCGCATTATTGGACAAAATTACGTAGTTATTCGCAGTAATGTCATTTTTACAAGCTAGGATACGTAGAACCTGAATAGAGTCCCTGTCTTTAAATTGAGACACTACGATATTTCCGATAGCTTGTCAAGAGGATTTTTATAGCTTGATTTAATAGAAGTTAATTAGATATTTGTTCTTCATTACTGGCTTAAGAGAATGCATGCGTTAGAAAACTGATTGAAATTGGTGAAGAGGAATAAATTATCAGATGATTCACATAAAACAAATTTAAAGAATAATTATCATCAAGCAACGAGCGTTTTTGCATGATGCCAACGTAAAACCATGAAATCTTGAGTCGTGTCAAAAATATTTGTTTCCCTAGCTACATGCACAACTAATTACTTTCAGAAATTTGTACCTGTCTAAGGGTCCTGGCTTCCCACCACTCGGATATAAAACAGAGGCCTGGAAATGAGTGTCTAGTAATACCACCAACGTCACTTGAGTATTTAGAAGACTGACTTCACATGATCCTGATTGGAACGGCACCGTTAGCTGAAGAATCTAGGTAGTATAAATCGTTTTGGCGTATAAGTACCAGCGCGTAATTTCCTATTTTAGCCCTTTGTCATTAAACATATTCACGGTCAAATAACTCACTCGAGTAAACCGGTTTAAGTACCTTGAGCAATTAGTTTCCGCCACCTCTGATACTCGTCTAATACTGAGCTACCCTGATACTCAGGTAACTGAGAACATTTACCCCTAAGAGTGTTAGTCAACTTACTGGGAATGTTTACTCTCGTCCATACTGATCTTTTGATTTTCTTTTCATAGATAAGTATATCAATCAGTAAGTTTCACGTGATGGAATTCATTTTCCCAAAAAAATAGTTTTACATTTTAATTACCTAAAGAATTCTGATCAATCATTGCTAGAGAATGTTAATATTGTTTGCGCTGTCTCACGTTTCAACTACTAAATTCATGAGAATACCACTTACTGTTTGCGTTATGTTGAGGATATTTCTCAAGCCCAAAATTCCTGATATGCAAACAATGAAAAAGTGATTTGCTCATTTTTGCTCTGATTTTACACCTGCTAAAGTATGCAATTAAAGCCGTAAAAAAATAGGCATATTTCTAAATGATCCATTATCATTTTGCATTTACAAAAGGAGAAAAACGTTTAATGATTCTAAATGAATATAAAGAAAACATCCAAATTCCTTGCTGGCATTGAAAACTTCAGTAACAACTACCTAAGTAATACAAGATCGAATTGACAAGATCGATTCATTATTCATTCATTCAATGCAACAGTGAAAAGTTGCAGACCGGACACAGTTTGGGACGTAAATTTACAAGCGCAATTAGCACCGAGGAATCATTAGCCAACAACAGTTTTGGAGAAAATAAAATTTTTTCTCAACTTTTGAAATAAATTACTCCATTAAAAACGATAACGTCACTTTAACACGAAATCCAGGCACGCAAAATAATTTCTTACAATTGGTCGCCTTCGGAGAATATAGTTTTAGATTGAATCTCCTATAAAGATATCCCAAGGAAGAATATTAAATCCGTTACCACAGAAAAATAAGGAATAAGACACGTTAAATTATTATTTACATTAGTCTCTTTATTATATTATTTCATTCTGGATGTATCTACTTCTTCAAATATATCATGCTCTTCAGACTCTTCCGGATACCCGCCTGCCCCATGGGATCCGGAGTGACAAACCCATCAGATGAACCTATCGTGAATAACATCGATATCACGAGAGTATCACTTACTCTTCACTTTCACATTGAGTGAATTTTCCCTTGTAGCGTCTCTCAGGACGACAGCTTACATGGAGAAAAGTAACGAGCGCAGACGCATCAGGATTCGTCGCTCGTCGGAATAAAAGGCGATCACGGCCCGTGATAAGCCGGGAAGGAAATCACTCTGACCGTCGCGCGTAGGTGTCTACGGTGATGATGATATCCCGGCGCGATCTGTTCGCGGATAGATACGTCGGGAAACCCAAGCGCGATGATATGGATTCACCACGATGATGAGGCGCTAGGAAGAGTGTGGGCCAAGCACAGCGCCGGCACCTCCTACACTCAGATGCATAGTACGGCTATAGTGCAGTTAAGACACACATTCATGAAGTTTAACGTATCAGGTAATATCTCGTGAAAATTGAGTATGAAGAACACGATTACAAAATAAAAGATACATTAAAATTTCCTCTCAATTTTGTTGCACCACGCGGGTCAAGGTTTCGAAACAATTAAGTCTGTATTAAATTCCATTTATTTTGATCTTTAAATTGATGATTGAGTTAATCTTTATGAAAGTAATGAAATTAAATGGAAATTCGATAAAATATCTTTCATTTTGTGGTCATGTCATGATTACCGGAGTGTATACTTGTACTCTTTCCCACGTAAAATGGCTGGTGATTTTACAAAAAGAGAAGTATCAGGTGTGATATGGTCGAAGTTCACTATTCGCTCCCTATTAGGCTGGTAATTTTGTCATATATCTTGGAAAGTAGATCAGTAAGGGGTTGATATTTTGATATTATCGGAAGGGTAAGATGTTTTTCATTAAAATGAGACTGAGATGAATTCATTGATTTCCTGGGAAAATTATGTTTTGCTCAAAATACCTTAAAGTAACCAAATGTTATCAAGCGATTGGTTGGACGGTTCTGCAATAAAAAGGTTAAATAAGATACGCTACTTTTCACTAGTTAGACCACGTCTCGAAGACGTCGTGGGAACATATTATGCTGGGCAGACAGAATTCATTCGCAATGCTAATGAAATACAAAGAAAGCTGCACGCTTTGTTAACTACAGAATCGAGTGAACAGAAAGCTGATAGAGGAACTACATTGTCAGATTTTCAGTATGACAAGGAGGCTTTGACCCCAGGTTTTATCTCTAAAACTGATAGATTATCGTGCAATTATTGATTTAGACTAAAACAGCGCACACATACATTGTACGCACTGTAAACATAAAGTTCATCTCCCTTCTTTTTCAAATTACATCTCAATTCATGGCTGAAGTCCTGACTTCCCCTGCCACTCATCTCCGCGACGGTTTGTAGGGTGAAATGTAGATGTAAATTACAATTTAATCATATATTTGTTAGCACACATATCATAACACCACAGCATAACACTTTCAGTAAAATAACAATGAAATGAAAGATTTAAATAAGAAAAAATGTATGAAAACATGTTCATTCACATTACAAGCCGAAAATACAGCTGTTATGACATCTTATCGAAAGCGGCATATGTAAAATTCAAAACCCCTCAGTCTTAATATCTGCCTGATAATGCATAAGATATATCCTTCTATAAGAACACGAAGTCTATAAATTACTCCGTCCGAGTTTATGTATTGTTTCTTTACGTCTTTGAAAAAGTAATTCGGACCACTAATTGTTGAAATTCGCCATGAAAAAATCATTTGACTCGATCGGGATTCGAACGTGGATATTCCAACTGCCGGTCAGGTGTGTAAGCCAAGTAAGCAACTCTACCATGCCAAGCCGGATTCGACTCCCGGTCAAGTCAAATGCTTTTTTCATGGCGGGTTTCAACACTTGACGTATATGCACCCGTGCGAGTGACTTTGGACAACATCATTTGTCAATAGAATGTTCGGTATTTGGACTACAATTTGCCCAATAGGTGACAAATCATTCTTTTCATTCACAGCAAAATCGATTACCATCCGAGTTCTTTTAATATCAAATAGCCTTCCCATGTTGGCCCCATCCATTAGCCAACAATCAAACCAAAGCCCTGACTGAGCGGGGGCGCGAAGCGTAATAGGTCCTCGTAAACAGCATGCGAGAATCCGATAGAGATGGAATGGTAGTGGGGATAAGAATAGGGGGTGAGAGGGAATGTGAAGCAGCGGCATATCATCCCCTGCCACCTCCCACCCCCGGTCCCTCCAAGCGTTTGCCCGCTCGACTCCACTCAAATGCTGTCATCTTCGTGTCGGGTCCGCTGCCATGGACGACCGCAGTGACGCCATCTGTAAAGGCCGTCCGAAATATGTGCGAGGCCGCCGCCGCCCCGCGGGACAAAAGAGGGAGGTGACATCAGCGTGTGCGGCGTGTGTGGGTGGGGAGGTGGGGGGCGGAGGGAGTGTGACTTAGAGAGGGAGCGGGGTGGGGGGAGAGGTGGACGGAGGGAGGGGATACTGTCAACCGGGGGCGAATTCCTCGGCCGTCCCTTTCAACTCTCGCGGCCCGAGCCCCTCCCGTTGTCCGCGCCGACGGGGTGGCGCGACCCTCTCTCTATACGTCATATTTCTCCACCTTCCCTCGGGTGGTCTTTCACACTGCAAGGGATGGAACATCGTCGAAAAAGTATCGGGTGTGGACGGCGCATCGATGTGTAAGTTAGCATGCAAACAAATTCTCAGGTATTAATGAATATATACCGTAAAGTGGGGTTACTTTAGTACGTAGGGGTGAAAATGTTACAACCTCGTTTTCATACATTTAGCATTTGATAATTTGTCGTAGTTCAAAAATTTGACAAGAGATGTCAGTTTAATAGTGTAGGTAAAGTTTCTTTGGGTTGGTTACACCGGTCAACAATCGTTTCTTTCGATTTTGAATTCTCACAAAAGGAGGTTATATACAAGTCTGTTTTAGGTGTGAGTTGTTCAGTTCTACAAACCTATTGATGTCAACACGATTGCGATTGTTCCCGAATCAAAAGCAAGTGTGAATTTTGATAACAATATATCCCTGTTTAATTTGCGATAACATCTGTTTTTCTATCTGCATTCGTTAATGTAGTAGTTTGCTAAAATGTAAATATGAAGCTTGGTGGGGTCAGTTTAGTGCACCTGTTTAGTCTACAGGTTGGGAGGGTGAGTTTAGTACACATATTTTTTTAATATAAAAGACAACGTTTTCGTTCCAGAAACAATGCCACGGGAGTATGTTCGTAAATTGGGATCAAGGCCTTTCGAAACTACACAACAGAGACTGAGGTCAAAGACTGACCTTCTTAAAGGAAAGATGAAGAGACGGTTAAATTTATACCCACTTAAAAGTTTTTTCAGCATTTTTGTTGTTACTCTGTGATAAAAGTTGATATCTATTTTGGTGTGGCTTCTATTATTTTTTGGTGACATAACACAGAGACGACCGTGAAGTTGAAAATTAATAAAATATTCTTTAAAATCTTATAACATGTTGAAAATATATTTTTTAATCAGAAATTGGCCTTGTTACTTCTTGATAATCTGAGGAAACGTTTGTGATGGGGTGAGAATAGTACACAAGTCTCTGCTATGTTATTTCAATATGATATACTTACGCTCGTACTAAATTGACCCCAATTAATGGGGTAACAATAGTACATTTTAAAAATGTTTTTATAACCATTGTAATGCACATAGAACCTTAAGCAATACCTGATTTTGGTCATGAGGATTGAAGCTTTCACAAGAAAAATTAAATTGGACTGTGAAAAAAACATAGCTTGCTGCAGGTTCAAAAATATGTCAAAAATGTACTAAAGTATTGTACGGTACGTTAAATTTTTTACGTAGTTTCGAAGAATGACTATTTGTAGGCGAAATCTAACGTATTTTGCTAGACCGAGAGCACTGTAGTAAATACGATTACAAGCGTAAAAATGGAGGAAATATATTGAAAGGTATACAGATAAAAATGTAATTTTGCCGAGAATAATAACGTTAGAGCATCGAGGAAACATTTCTAATAACTTCCTAACCAAAATCAGCAGTGTAAGATCGTGTCATACATATTCTTATTACGGACACCCACCCCCATTAAATATCTCTGTAAGATGTAGTCTTCATCAAGATTTTGTATGTAAGAAACACTTACCAGTACTTTGATCCATGTAGTACATGTGAACATGCTCGCCAACGTAGAACTCTCCTTGTTTCTGGTTTGAACGTGAATTGTTCTCCACGCAGCCTTTTGGTCTTCACATTGCGTACAGGGCAGTTTGCGACCTCTGACCTAGAATTGGGACTACTATGACATGGCTGATGTTGAAACACCCCTTGCCACGCACCATGGAAGTGACGCTACCCTAGAGATGTAGATTTGAAGTTCGATTCACAGCAGCTCTCCGCAAATTTCATTTTCAGGCAATAGTTTTCGTCTACACCTATGTGGTACCATTCAGTTAGTATTTTAGGACCCAACGAGTCACCTCAGGGGGTATAACAGGTTATTAATCTACATCAGGAGGGCTCCGAATATCAATCGCAGTTTCATGCTTTTTTTCAACCTTTCCACTAGATATAATTTAAAAAATGTAGTAAGTGATAATGACTTTACATACAATACGGCTTCCAAACACCAGTCAATAGTTTTATATAATAGCTTTCATATACAGCTACATGGAACTGCTCAAGTGACACCGAAGTTTGAAGCACGAGGTGGGACCTCTCACGTCATGTAGTTGAATCAGTTCAAGATTATGCTCCGTACGCAATCCCGACTGCAAATCGTATAGACTGAAGGATAGCCGGGAGAACGATGTGTGGCCAAACCAATTATTAGAAGAGAGGTCAATAGGCAGACTTGCGAATTGCTTTGGAATTGAGAATACATAACATTCAGTATAATGATTAAAATGAACAAAATTAATTGGCAGTGCTATTAATGTTGGTTATTTTTATATTTTAATGTCCGCATAATGATTACCATTATCGGAAAACACAATTTAATTCCCTGTAATCGTATTTGTTTTGTATCCAAGTTCTGCTGACGAATTATTGCCATATGAAAAAGCGTGTTTCATACACTATTTATAATAAAGTCTTCGCTTAGTTACATGCCTACCTCGCAAGAAAATTTTGACGCTAGATATTTTGCCCGTTGTTCTAAAACTAGCCTTCTGATAGCTTCTAGTATTCTCTATTTCTTATTGTTTACCTTATATTCCACTTATTCACCAATCATAACAACATGTTAATAGATAGATAATAATAGAAAAAATAAAATAGCGTCGATAACTATGTGACAAATGAATAAAGTAGTTTGAATACAACAATGCCCGTAGTTTTACGTTTTAATTACTAGGGTTTGATGCATTGTCTGTGAGAAAACATCGGGTGAATATGCACACTTGTTTTCAAGCAATTTGTTGGTTAATTTTTGAGTTTGGAGAAACCATTAATGATTTCCACTATTTTGTTAATTTATGCTCCTCATTCTTTAATATGTATTTATATCGTTTTTACACAGTCAGCTCCAAAGGTCTTTCATTTGTTCGTGATAAAAGTGAAACAAGTACTTAGACAAAGTTAGGCGTTAAAATTTCGATCACATAAAAGGCATCAATTTTCAAGATGTACTGAAAAAAATACTGCCCTACATAAGAAATGACTAAAAACTACGTCAAAATAAGAAATTAATCTTCTTCAAAAGATACACCCTAAGGCATGGACATTTTTGCTGCGTTTCTCTATATTCAGAATGGACCTCTCCACAATTCTTTCCCGCAAAGTCAGTGTCCGTCCTCTTTTTCATCAGCATATTATTTCTTTATCGCTCGATATTATTGTCAAGACAACATCGAGTGACCTGATACCTCCGATGCCGATGTCAAATTCTTGACTCACCTTCGCATGCAACGCCAACCCGACCCATCCTCGGTTCCCCTATCGCCTCCCGCATTTCTCGGGCTATTGAACGCAGGAGTATGACGGGATGCGGGTCTCCGTTATGGCTTAATCCGTTTGGATCTGTGTCCCTCGACCCCGAAATCACAGTCGCCATACCCGCAGGCCCAGTAGAAATGCCGCCGGAACCGTTTATCCCAAAGGCGAAGAGCAATTGCGCATGTGAGGGGTCCCTACCTAGTTGAGCATTGAGAAGGCATGCTATGGAGTCCTTCCACAGTGTTACGAGAAAATCCGATCTTGCCAGCAGCCGTTTCCGAAACAGATTGATTTGATAGGTGCGTGGACAATAATCATCATTCATGGTGACAGCATAAGAGAACAATTCATGAAAAGTACTCGTCATTTTGTCAGCCCAAAGTGTTTACTTTTGTTCAAAACTTCCCAGACGTCAAGTGGGGGTGACATGAAACATTTAAGGCCCTTAAATATAAAAAGGAGTATTATTCAAGCCAGTACAGAAGAAGGAGTCCGTGAATGAAAACCAAAGGTTTGGGTTAGACCATAGTTCGAGTGTACTTTTAGTTCCTGGAACCCGGTTAATAGGACGAAACCAGTGATATAAACAAAGAACAAAAGGAAGCCACAAGCGTCCTTAAAATCTGCTAACAGGAAATAAAAAGTGTAACTCAGCTGATGGCTGGACTAGGCGTGGAACCGCTTGTGAATCGGAGACTATAAGCATGTGTATGATACATACATACATACCAATCAAGCCGTTTCCTTCCAGGGTAGGCACAGTCACAAAGTTTTACTCTTAAATACATATTTGTACTCCTAACTCTGCTTCAATAATTTTCTCCATACTGACCTATCCTTGCAAACTTCTTTTGCCTCATTTACCCCCATACACTGCTTCATTGTGGCCCTCCTGTTTTTAAGACTCCTAGTATCACCTAAAAAATTAAGACCCCGCAGATTACGCAATGAGATACGGAGAGTAATATTTCACCCACGAATTTAATCTCTTTAACTGAGAGAGGTGACAAAATAAGAGAGATATTCTAACATGCTGATAGCTGTGAACATTACTTCTTCCTACACACTGTGTTTGACTGTCTGCTGCAAGCAAAGTATAAGAAATTAAAGGTATTTCGTAAATATCAATGCTACCCTATATTTATCCTTCTTCCAATTCCTTCGCACTATTACAACTCTATTGCATAGTTTGTGTCCTGATACCCAATGCCACACACCAAAGCAGTGGCTGGTATGATACAATGTAGATGCAGTTGTAGATATTTAGGTCATACTTCTCTCTTGATTTGATCCAGCTGCCCATACTCCTCGTAGTGTCTCTGGGTGTATTACATTCATCTGTTTTTTCAATGAACGACAAAGTGCCCTTCCTATTTTACATTTTAATGCTGAGTTAAATAATACACTCCAGCAAAGAGGAACCAGAATACACATATCACGTTATTTCAATTCCATACAACATCACGTTGAGTAAGACATCAAGTGAATTAACTGTTAATTGTCACCTCGACTATAACATCGTCACAAATTTTACTGAAGGCTTATCGAAAATCTTCTCATGACTGAGATGAATATTTAGATTAGCTTAGTCTCACTGATCTAAATTTTATATCAAATACCGACTAACTATTAGCGACTTGACGGATATTGAATGACAGTGCGCACGTTAAAAAACCAGAAACATTAAAGCCTTTTTACTTAGTTTCGCAAATCAACATACATATTAACAAATAAATAATTCAGTTTAATAAGGCCAACTACACTAAAAAATACGGCAAAATCGTGCTTGTAAAAATTGAAATGAAATAACATATCATGAATATGTATGCATCTCATGGAATTGAACGAAAGTAATATACCTCGTATAACTCTTTCAGTTCACCAGTCCAGGTTTGATATGATCCACTGGGTACGTCCAGGTGCACTCGCATTCTCAAAATAAAATGGGCCGGGCATGCTATAATAATATTACAGACGGATTCTAAATAAAATGTAGTTTGTATGATGCAAAAACTAGGCAACCACAGGACAGCGACTCATAAAAATACTGTTTCACTTTAAAGGTGTTAAATGAAGACGAATACTATGCGTATAACAAATCTCAGATCTAAATTTGTTTATATATTTGGCCTTTCCTGATTGATTTTCGAAAATTGAAGGCAGCACTGATTGGACTCATAAATTTAAAGTTTTATTTTTTAGAACAACTAGTTACTCCAGATGTTTATGAAACCTTGCAGATACCCGAGCTTTATTACTTTATAAAAATTGAAGCTAAGTTGGAAATATGTGGACAAAATGTTATCGTCGGTTTAATTCGTCAAGTGATCATTCCAATTTTGTAAGTTTCATTTCAAAATAAATACGGTCATTTTAAAAAAAGAATGGATTAATATAGGTGGAGTACGTTGGTGAAAATTTATATTGCATTCGTGAAATTTGAATCGACTGCGAAGGGTAACGAAATTGGTTGAAGAAGTTCGATTAAAAACGGTACCCGTGGTCCATCGTAAAATAATTTCAATCGAATTTTGCTCATTTTTGGAAAATTTGGTTCATATTCCATAGAAAGACTCATCCTCTATTTACTTCCAACAGCAGTCAAAATTTTCACATTTCTTTCACAAATCAAATTCGATCAATCAAGTTGAAAAACTGGAGTAGATGAATCATAGAGGTTAATTTGGATTAATAGAAATTATTCTGCCAAGCTTAAATGATATTCTGACAAAAAAATTACATCGGATATAAAATTACAAGGGAAATTTAAGGACAACAAAACAAAGTACCACGTACCCAAATTTTTTATTTAAGAGCAAATAATTGCCTCACTTAAGGCGCATATTCAATAACTCAAATATTCAATGTTGGTATGGCTAGCTCCTTTAGCTAGGAAATATTATTAATTGTTATGATATTCATCCGCTATTCTACGCTTTGAATTGAAGTTCTGCTTTACAATAGACAAGTAATATTCTCATTGACAACATAATATTGTATATCCTACATAATATAATGTGCGTCCCTGGAATTTGGGATCATCAACCTAGACTGGGTTCAAACACCGGACTGGTTATCTGAAACGTATTTTTCTATCATCACACATTCACCAAGTTTTGGACAACCTTCAAGGCAGTGATTCCTCTCAATATTCAAGTTTGTGTAATTTTCCAAGGACCTTTGAGATGACTAAACAGTATGCGTCGAGTAAACATGCTCTCGAAACACGAAAAACTACGCCGCTAGCTAGGAAATAAGACAGGGCACGGTAGCGAATTAATCTACCTCTCTCTCTCTTTAGCATGAAATATTACCTTAGAGTTTCCAGCCAATGTGCAGGCCCTTGAAATTTCATACTCGGAGGAAAAAATCGACGCGCCCTTGTACCGCTGGACGCGTAATACAAATGAACAGGTTAAGCAGAGAATGCAAGCTGATCTGTCTCTCACTTCACTATCGGTGACCCCAGACGGAGGTCACCGATAAATCGTTCTCGATTGTCTTTCGTAGCCTTCGTCCTAGAAACTATGAGTCAAAATAATCGATCAAACTCAGCTCAGCGAGAGCGTAAGCGCAAACTGCGAGGTCGATCGGATTCATTCCTTTGCCTTCGGGGCATTCGTTCCGGGAGCATAACACGGTGCGACGATACAAGACCACTTGGAAAACTCCCAAGTCAAAAAAATAATATAAAAGAGCTTTGCTCCTTCTTTTCCAAGTTTTATTTTTTTGCGTTCATCCATTTTTTTTGTTATTGTTACAATACGAGCCGAGTGAAAGGGATTATCATATTGGGGCATCTTCTCTTCTGGCAATGCCCATTACTTGGGAGAGAAGGCGCGTTCCACACAACGTCATTGCGGGGACAAGAGAGACAGCGGAGTGACTCGCAATGCTTATCGTCCGAATCAATTGCGCGTAATGTTTCACTTAAAGGGAGCTCTGCGGATGCGGGGAACATAACCAACGCGTAAATTTCTGATTGCTCTCTAATGCGCAGCTCCACTGGCGCCAACGGCGAACCAGAAATATAATAATCCGCGTGATTGAAGTTAAAAGGCAGTACTTTATGTGAGCAAGTGTCATAATAACCTACCCCCGTGACCAGTTCGGATAAGATTAATGCACGGAATGAAATGCTTCGGGAGAAAAGAGAGGACAAAAATTTCTTTTCTTTCCTTTAGGCATAATTCATTACACGCACATTCATCCTCCACGTGTCATTGCGTACGAGTTTGGCGGACATTCAAGAAAGGCTATCACTTTGGATACTCATTTGCATATCACTTATCATTCAATATTTCTCGCTGATATCTTTCCAAGCAAGGCGTGCAGTAGTGCATGATTTTTTTATGTCAATATGACGACTGACAAACTTTTGCAATACCACAGGTAACAGATATTGAAAAGTTTGGTAAAACAAAATTTATTAACAATGGAATACCACCAAGTGGCTGAAGACCTATTTTTATATATTACATGATAACATGCAAGGCATCTGCAAGACAGCAGGTGAGTTTTCAACGACTTACAATACATCAAACAAATGTTAATGAAACTCCAGCCATCAATGTATCAGCAAAAACCTGTGGAATCCTGTCAGTATATGAAACTTTACCATCATACACTACACCAAATGCAAGCTCCATTGTTGCCAAAACTATGTATGTTAACTGATACTATGGATGATTGCACATTTATTATGAAAATGCCAAATGTCACAAAGTTACAAGTACTATACAGCAAAAATACAAGACGTACTCAATTACTATGAATCAGATTAAGAAAAAAATCAATGGAGATCAAATCAAATAATGAACTGCACTAATTATCGACAAACCAAATAACTAAGTGCTACGTCAACTATCAAGGTCCCTTATCGTTTGTGGGAAAAATGACATTTTAAGCCTGTCCATTCTGCAGTATTTTCCCCCTTAGGCTATTCTCATGATTTTATCTAGTATCTAATATGATATTATATAATTATACTAGCGGACCCGACAGAGGTTGCCCTGCCCAAACGTTGGCTTGCCAGCTATTAGCGGGTTCAGCAAACATTTTTCCGATAAACTACATAGTAAGTGAAATTTGACATTAAGTTTGACATTTCAATCTTTACGTTTCGTCAAAACAACGCCAAGCTACGACGCAAGTGCGACGACTTGCATGTTTTGATGTGTACGTCAAATAACACAGAATTCGGCATCAGCGCCACCTATGGTACACAAACATAACTATAAATTATTCTCAGATGGTCAATTATTCATGAACTTCTCAGAAGGTTATAACGGTTAATTATTCATAAACTTATATTTTTTTTCCTTTTAAAAATATTGGGGGATAGGGTGAGGGGTGAAATTTTGGGGTTATGGTACCAACACTATCTACCACCTCGAAAGGGTGACGGGCTTCTCGATTTTGACCACCGACGATCGCGCGACCGGGAACGATGACCTTGTGAAACCGACGGCTCCGCGACTTGTCTTGACAAACCCTCGATGGCTAGATACAGTTTATCATCCGTCGATATGCTGTTGGGCGAAACGGCATGGACGACCATATGAAGAGTTGAAACCTCGATTATCTTGTCAGCGAGCCCCGACAGCTTATCTAGGGGTAACTCCGCTTGGGCAGTCAGGATTCCTTGAACGTTCTGGGGCAATCGCATCAGCCACAGTTGCCAGAAGAGGTTATCCGGAAGAGCGGTCGTTCCGGCGAGGGAGCGAAGATGCCGCAAGAATTGGGAAGGCTTGCGATCGCAGGTCCTCGTCCGACAGTAACTGGCGAACGCGCTGCTTCTCAGAGGCTGACTGACGTTCTATAAGCTTCGATCGTAGAGTCGAATAAGGATTCTGAGATGGAGGATTCGTGATCATGTCCTCAACCTCACAGGCCACGTGAGAGTATAAAGGTGAGGCAACGTAATGGAACTTAGTTACCTCACTTGTGATCTTCCACAACACGAACTGAGATTCCGCCTGTGAAAACCAAAGACTCGGTTTCTCGGGTTAAAATGGTGGTAGTTTCACGGCGACGCGACGAGCCGCAGGCGGGTTCTGATCGGTGTCTGTGTGGCTGCGTCTTGAATCAGAATCATTTAGCTGCTAATGGAGTTGAGCGTTTTCTTTACGTAAGCGTTGATGCTCGTCATCGCATGGCAAAACCATTTTCACCAAATGTTGACTATTTATTCTCCTTGTCGGGGTCACCAATGTGGATGTGGGTGAGTGAGGAGATCTCCAAAGTGTATCAAATCAATTTATTATAGCCTTTATCAATGCCCACTACAATCTCAGTCCTCTGGCTTAGTTACATAAACATCAACAAATCAGCAAGGCCTCCTTGGCAACAATATAGAAGATGATGGCACCATTTACGGTCGCCACAAAAATGTCGTCAAAAAAATTTCCTAGAACCCGATCGCAGCGCCACCTACCAGGTCCAATTGTGAATCTAAACCATCCTGGGACCCACTCAAATACACTTAAAAATTTTATCAAAATCGGTCCAGCCGTTTCGGAGGAGTTCAGTGACATAAAAACGTACAGAAGAATTATATACATAAAGATTTTATCTAGTATCTAATTACACCAATATTATAGTTTCGAGGCCCAATGTCGAAGCATACCTACAAAAATTCATATCTCTATACCTATTGCATCTAAATTATTTATTAACTTGCCTAGAGAAATATATTCTGTACAAAGTGAAGCCAGATTTCTTACTCGTCTAAAATAATAGTTATTTACTCAAACAGATATAGAAAATATTCTTGAAAGTTAAAGTAACAACCAGCATAACATGTCATTAATATCATTATGTTATAATAATTCATTGTTATCTAATCTGTTACTTACTTTGTATTTTTCTGTCATAAAATTCATTAAATATTTGTATTTTAATTTATTGTACAGCAAAAAATTTTGTGTTAATAACAGCGCCTATAAATATAGTTATATGTTATTATATAAACTCCTCCCCAACACAGCGTAACCAAATGAAGGCAACCCCTATGACAGGTCTCTTCTCAGGGGTGCCGAATTTCACGAATAACCATATATAATGGATTGTACTATATAACTAGGAGTTTGTAATAAAATAGTATTATTATTATGTTTCGTTACTTTAGCAGTATTACCCTCCAAGTCCTCGGCAAGCATCGGGTTTCATTTCCGTCATAATGGCCGAGGACTCGACAGGGGTGAGACAGCTATCGTAGCCACGTCCGACGCCCATCGGATGTGCGGCTATTATTATTATTATCTTGTAGCTATCATGTAGTATTTTGAGTTTCGTAGAAAAAAAATGCAAAAACAAAAAATGAAATAGCTAGCCTTCGATTCACAAACATACCGGTTCGAACGGGTACGACAGATATCCGCTCGCAATTGGCTATGCAAGTAGTGAGACGTAAAACATTCGGTTTCTATCACAATTTTATCCTTTTTAGCATTGAATAAATAATGTACACGTATACACATATCCCAGCGGGTAATAAATAACCCATCTCGCACCTAATTAAAAAGGAAAATCCTTCGGATGAATCAAATTGTACGAGTAGAACAGTGTTCCTCACTCTCCATTGCAGTAACGAAATGGATACGAGAGTAGTCTAACAATGAGTCGATGGGGTCCGGTACGTAAATCACATGAAATTAATTGTGCCTATAAATTACACCTAATTACGCTGCATTGAAAGCAGATATCAAGAGGTTAGCACATTTGGTTACCTCCGTGGGGCAACAAATTGATAATATACCACCACTCCATGTCGTGTCGTATTTCATACTGTCACCAGTTCAAAGCGTACCGGTCGAATTGCAAATGGGGAGAACGGACGAATGCTGACAACAGTATACAAGCAATTTTATCGACAGAAATCACAATGATTCAGATGCAAAACCTACGCAGTTTGCGTAGCCAGGTAACCTTTCGCACAAATGGGACGGAAGTGTAATTAAACAGCGCCTTACTCAGATCGTGGGGTATCCATCACCTTATCCCGGAGGAAAAAAATGGAAAAACTACGACAAGTTTTGGACGCACGGTCACCCCTCTATATATGAAGGGCGTTTTTTAAATGGAATCTCTTTTAAAGCGTCGAAACCAGAGTCGTCTAAAATAAAAATATATGTGGAATAACAAAGTTACTTCATGTACAATGTATAGTAAATTCAATGAATTCACGCCTCAGACAATAGAGTATATTCTTTAGTGGGGTCAGATCAAACACGTTTTGCATAAATAAAAAAGAAGAAACTCGCGATTGCATCTAGGGTGAGTCGCGCTGCATGAGTATTTTTTCTTCTGGATATAAATGTTAGAAATACATCTACATCTACATCTACGTAATACCCTGCAAGCCACCCAAAGGGTGTGTGGCAGGGGGGTGGTTGTTCGAAGTCGAGACGATACAAAAAAAAATGTAATGAATTTTTTAATTCTTTCAAGAAGTGTTCGTTTTTCCTTAAATTTTTGTAATTATTGAAAAAAATCCCTAAAACGGTCGAAATTAAATTTTTTGTTAAACAATTTCCTTTACGACTAACAGAATTTTTAAATTCGAGTCTCTCCTTAATATTACGGGAGAGTGTAGACTTATAACGAACGAATAGGGAATAAAAAATAGCCTTTGCCATAAGGTAATCACAATCTGAGCGATGGAAAAATAATTTAAGACGCTTTGAGGAAACATAGAGACGTTAAATGGGCTCGAATGAATTTTAATAATGAAGAGAACAGGGCAGTGGCAGTAGGCTAGACGGGTTGGACTATAGAATTCAATTTTTTTAATAAAGACTAACAGAAATGCCCGTTGGCTTTCAAAGGGACGAAGAAGTATAGGGAATTTTATAATAGTTACATCTATACAAAAGAGAATATTTATTTTTTTCGCATTTGTAATGTTATTTTTTTATGCAGTGGAGTTGCCCGTTTAGGTGCTTAAGCTGTAGCGCCGTAATTGTTGAGTTATGAAACAGTTACTTTAATAATCAAATTTTTTATTCCTATAATTATTAATGTAATTAAAAGCTTGTAAAATATTTTGAGCCTGCAAGTGCTGATAAAGATCTCTACTTGTAATATTTAAATAAAATATACCCACAAGAAAAATTTCAAGCAAAAGGAAAAATTAGTTAATTTACTTGAAGGTAAGATAAAAAGTAGTAGTTCTCGACTATGAAATAATTAAATTGAAACCCGAACCAGCCCTCCGAGTTCTAGGACTACATTAATGTTTAATAGGTTTTGCACCCTAGGACTACAGAAGTGTGTAAAATTCGACGCATTGTGTGATATATTACGTATATCGGAGCGCATGCAATACACTTATCAACCGTAATGGGGCTTAAATATAAGAATCAATGTAGCTTGCTTAATAGGGATACAATATTGAAAAAGTTTAGGGCGTACAGAGATGTTGAGTACGAAATATCACTGAAATTTGTTAATTTTGGTCATTCACATTAATGCATGTAACTCATAAAAGGCCGAGCCAAATATTCCGTTCATAGCTATTGTTCGGGTTTCCAAAGAAATATTCAATCGTTGAAATTGGAAAAAAAATAAAATTTTTGGTACTAAAACGTGATTTTTGTGTAACTAAGTAAGGCACAAAAAATCGATTACAAGAGTTAATATTTAAATAATCTCAGACATCCGATAATGATATTTTCAACCCTGCATCTTGATTGCCATTAATTCAAAAGAGGCATAATAGGAGACCTCTACACTGATTCCCATGCATAATATGAGCTCATTGTATGTATCTTTTGTCCCATGAGCCCATAAAAATTAAAAAAAAATAAGACTTACGCTCAAGTCTGCATGCGTGCTAGAATCATCATGAAAAATTTCAGGACAAAAGGTTCAGTGGTTTTGAGAAGAAGATTAAAAAACATATAGGTACCACTCCACTATTATAGTGGAGATAAGCCATAAAATGCCTAGGCGCTTGTATCCTGCTCAAAACTGTTCTTTAGGCTAGCAAGGAAAGATATTATTGCTGAAATCGGAGAAAATTTTAAAACTTTTTGTCAGATGAAACGTTGAATTTAAGGAAATATGACGCGTATAAGTAAATTGATCGCAAGAACTGTGTACTGATCACATAACTTCAGTCAACGGAAAGTGAAGGTTTAGCCTTATAACTTAAGTTAAAATAATTTAAAGAAGAAAAAAACCGAAGCCTCAAAAAACTCAAATGCTTTTCTTATGGGAGCAAATACTGCATTAGGGCCATCGTGGCCTTCAGAGATTTTGCCGGTAGACTATAGCTTAAGTTAAAATATATGCAAGAATCATGCAAGAATCATGCAAAATTTCAGGTGAGTAGTTTAGTAGTTTTTCAAGAGAAGAGTAACAAATATAGAGACACCAAACCATTTTATGTAACAGTGTGTATATGCCGTAAATGCCCCGGGTGATATATCTCGTCCAAAGATATTCCTCTGGGCACTAAGAAAAGATCGTATTGTTGAAACTGGAGAAGAAAATTGAAATTTTTTGGTTGAAAAAAACGTGTTTTTCAAGCAAAGATGAAGTGTACAAGAAAATCGATTGCAATAATCCAATATTTCAAATTTTTTACCCATCCGATGGTGAAAATTTCTAATTTCATCTCGACTGCAAGCATGATGAAAACGTAATTGAAAATTTTCGTCAAAAAATAGGTTTTAAAAATTACGACGCGTGCAGAAAATGCAAAAATGAAATTTTAAGTACTTCTGACCATCCGATACTGAAACTTTCAAACCGAATCTACATCCGAAGTAATATAAAAAAGCAAAAACTGAAGCCTCTGGAGTCATTTAGAGATCCTCTTTTGGGGTACTGGGCCTCTTGAAGCCCTAAGGTCATTTTTGTATAAGTTATAGTTTTTTTTGGCAAACATTCTATTATCATGCAAAATTTCAGGTCAATCGGTTCAGTGGTTTGGGAGGAATAGCGTAGTAAGCATTCAAACAACATTCTTATATACATAATACAATTATAAATGATAGAAATGACGACAGAGAACTTTTATTTTTGCACTTGGAATTATGGCTGTTAACTGCAAATTGTGGTAGAAATTTGTTTTTTTTAATCAGCTATTTAATATCGCGTTTGTGGTAAGATAAGTCAAATAATCTGGCACATGACTGATCTCACAACAAACGCGATGATAAACAGCTCAGTCCGGTAAAATCGGTCAGTCATGTAATGGCACATGTAAACCAACCAATCCGTAATAACACATGTAAACTAACGCTCAAACTAATTAGTCGTGTAATGACACATGAAAACCAAAAATGAACACTTATTTATTCAATTTTTGGGATCGGTGAACTTGTGAAATCAAAATTAACTAATGATTTAACTTCATTGATTTGAGGTTTCACTTTCACCGGCAGACCCCCGACAGCCACCTTTGTTTTATCCATTGTAATGTCTATATTGCGTGGAATTGGAATAGAACGATCACTCCGGCGGCCGTGCCTCACAAAACTCAGTCAATGAGAGAGTCCCACGAATCCTGCGGGGGAAGATTTTCAATGCTGCACACATCACTCAACCACTCAGCTTCCACACGTGCGAGCACCACCGCCACAAAAGCAGAGAGCTGGACGGGTGGGCGAAATGCATATCCTCTGCACCCTCGACTGCCCGCTGAGCATCACAGGTGCATTTGCTCGACCTCTCCCCCACTCTGCGGAGTGTTGAGCCTGAGCTCCTCCCCTCACCCTGATTCCCGAACACGCACGTCATATTCGTGTCGACCCGACAAATTTTGTGTAGGTAGTACCTCACCTTAATTCAATGCTGGCCTTAGGGCCGGTTCAAAATGTCCGCTATTCATCCATGGAGCTCGAAATGAGCAGAGTCTAGTCTAATACATAAAAATTAATGTTTGTTTGTTCGTCTTCTATGCGCTCCAATACTATTCATCGGATTTCGATGAAACTTTGGTGTGTTGTGCGCGCGCCCGCAAAGGTTTCTGAATTATTACATCTATTGTGCACTAGGTGGAGCGCGAGTCGTTTCAACGAATGTGTGCTGGCGAGCAAGCTTATCAAACAAGCGAGGAACGGCAACAATGGCGGCATTGCAACGCATGCCGGATACAGCTAGTAATAAATATAGTCACGACAACAATTGCAGTCAGAATCGTTTGATTCGATATATCCGTAGCTCCAGTGATATGAGTCTTTGCAACCATTTCCACCACTTGGCCGCCATTAATTTTCTTATTGAGAAGTTACCACCATTGCACGCCCAAGAAAATCTACAAATACTAGGCGCCAGTCATCCTTTTGAACACTAATAATACACTGGAATTTCATCAAAAATGTTGAACATTCTATGCTACAGAAAGAATTTGGGCCTGCCGCGTATATGGCGGTGAAATACGATGAAATTGTCATTAGAAAAAGCGCAGCTTTAGTGGTAGTGTAGGATACAGTCCTCATGCTGTGGCTTCCTTGAAATCCATTACCCCTTGCGTTACCGTCTTTGATGGACCGCAAGGGCTTAACATCTAGTTCATATGTATCCTTCAAAATTGCAACGAGGATTAGGAAGCCTGGGTACTTTGGTGGTCTGCTCATTGGCCAAAAACGGCAAAGGTCCTCGGTTCATCTCCCGGTCCAGGCCATTTTTTCTCATGGAAATTCCGTTATATTCTATGCAATGCTTATAGAGAATACAGTAAAATTAGCACATTAATGGCGGACTTGTTTGCGTTGCGAGGACCTGTATTGAAGGAAGAATATAATCGATATAGAACGATCTTGATTTCAGTAAACTTGCAGCTCGAAACTCAGTGGCACCGTGTGGAGATCAGCAAGTGTAAGCATATTTTAAATGCACTCATACATACATACCAATCACGCCGTTCTCTTCCGGAGAAGGCAAAGTCACAAATTTTCACTCATAAATACATATTTGTACACCTAACTCTGCTTCAATAAATTCTTCCTTACTGACCTATCCTTGCAAACCTCTTTTGCTTCATTTACCCCCGTATACTGATTCATACTAGCCATCCTGTTTTTAAGACTCCTTATATTCCTCCTCCTAAGAATTTCCTCAACCACATTCAACCACAACTTTCTCAGCCTACCTCTCCCTCTCGCACCATACATTTTACTCTTATACGGGGAATGTAGGGAGAGAAGCTGCAGAGAGAGAATAGAAGATGCTTGATGGTCTCAAATAAAGAATTATTTGACATATAAACACATAATTGACTAAAAAAATGAAAAATGGCATGTTAAGTATGATTTAAAAAAAATGTTTTAAAAATATCTGAAAATCGTACTAAAGAAAGAAAAAAATAACATTTTCTCAAGTGAATTAAACTTTAGCCTAGTACTGGGAATAATGAAATCAAATTCAAGGGCATTAGTCAAACAATGATAAGACCATAACGAAAAGCGTGGGGCGCTCTTTCATATTCGATATCAACATAAATTCATAAAATATGAAGATTTTAGTATTCAATGGATTGCGGAGCTTCAATGTACAATTAATAGAAAAATTTTAAATTAATTTAAGTTAAGGTGCCAAATATAAATCAGGTCGCGCCTTATGCTTTTCGTTGTTGTCTTATTATTGTGGGGATAATTTCCTTTAGTTGAATTTAATTATTTCCAGTACTAAGCTAAATTTTCATTCACTTGAGAAAATGTTATTTTATCTTTTTTAGTGCGGTGTAAGGATATTTTTGTAGTTTTTTAAACATTTTTTTAAGAAAAACAAGCTAAAAAAATTATTTTTTCATTTTTACTTTTTAGTCCTAGTTAATAAAAAAACCAGTTGTTTTATAAAAATTTTATAAACTAGGACTAAAAAACTATGACTGTTGACTAGAAAAAATATTCACCAACAGTAGTGATACCCTTGGTATTTGGCCGGACTTTCGGCACAATTGGAGTGAAACGATTCCCAATTTACTGCAAACTGCCAACAGACCTTGAATAGAATTTAAATCCTGGTACGAAGAAATGAGCATAATTATCATTTTAACATGCGTTTGGATATAATTAACCACAAAATAATTGTTTCAGACGCGTTCAACGCGCTTAACTTGTTGAAAATAATAAGGTCAAATTTATTTGAGCTTTTCCAACGTGTTTTAACTTGGAAAACGAAGTGAAGGAGTCATAATACAAGGATGATGACAATTTATCACTCCGCAAAGCTGGACACTACCGGTTACGCCAAAATATCCCTGCTCTTAATTCTGCTATACATCTTTCAGTTACGTCCATTTAAAGCTGTATAAATTTTCCGTCATAGGTAGTTATAGATACGAGGGTAATCCCTAAAATATGGTCTCCCAATTTTTACAAATAAAAAATGCGTTTATTTACATCATTTTAAAGGTTGAATACTTTAATATTTTTCTACATAATTGCCATAAGGTCACTGAAGTTAAGCAATGTTCAGCCCGGACGAGGGTTGGATGGGTGACCATTCATACCTTTACCGTGGCGCTCTTGTTTCCTGTCTGAATGTGGCATGCAGGTTAAAAATGAGATTGGCACAATGGACCACTCAGGGTCTAGGTGCCCGAGCTCCGGTCGAAGGCTCCCCCAACTAACAAACTAACAATTTACATAATTGCCATTACGGTCGATGCATTTTTGTAGACGCTGTGAGAGTTTTTGTATGCCTATATCATCTCAGCTCGCCGCCATGTCCTTGAGAAGCGTTGAGCCTCATCCTTCACCTCGTCGTCGGAGTTGTATCGCCTTCCGGACAAATGTTCTTTCAACTTAGGGAACAATGTGTAGTCACTGGGTGCCAAGTCCGGACTAAAGGATGGGTAGGTGATGATATTCCATTTAAACTCTTGCAGGAGAGCGACGGTTTGACGGGCGACGTGTGGGCTAGCGTTATCGGTGAGGATACTTACGCCCTAGCTCAACGTTCCTTCTCTCCGGTTCGGAATTCGTGGTATCCATTTTGCGTACAACTTTCGATACTGCAACTTTTCCGTTACAATCCTGTGAATGATCCTTCGGAAAACATCAGGAACCAAAACGCAGAGATCATCCAGGGTGATCCGTCCATCTTCACTCATGGTTCCCTCAACCTTTGCGACTGTCTTTTCGAAATTGAAGGTCTCCCGCTCCTTTTTTCGTCGTGAATTTCAGCACGACCGGCTTTAAGGTAGAGCCTCTAGTACAAGTACCTCCGATAACATGCCTTGATATTTTAATATGTTGTAGAGAAATCATTTCTTCGTCAATTCGTGAAAAAATAATTGGGGGTAATTGGCCATTTAACGATGATTACGGGATTTGAAAATCGTTTATTTCAGCCTCAAATTACATTGCTCTTATGAAGAAATGGTGACGTCCCTCCCTTAAACATTTTATTTCTCGATATTCTCCCCGAAAAGGCTATCTCAAAAACCACTTTATTGTGAATAAATAATCAACGGATGAAATATATTTTTTTCAGGTAGCCTTATCGACCATTCGAGACTATTATTTATGATTGAAAAACGATGAAGAGTCCGACTTCCGTTTTATAGCCGCCATATTGAAACAAGTTTGGCAACGATGCTAGGGGAAGAATCAAAACAAACCGGCGCAGTACCTCCGTCAACCATGTCTCACGTCACTATTGCAGACGATTTATGCTACAACGTGTATCCAGTATAACATTACCTGTCAGTACTGGTTACTCAATCAGTAGCTATTTGGCAGTTATCTTACCCGGAATATCATAGATCCCTAAAAATAGTAGACGTCACCGTATATGCGACAAAGACGCTCTTTATTGATACTCATGAGGGTTTATATGTTCTTCAAAGGACTGTTTCCAATATTTCAATGTGTATTTCGAAATATAAGGACATCGTTTTCACCTTGCAGAATATAATACTTTGTTTTGAATACGAATTTATGATCGCCCACATAATATATTTCATCAACTATGTAATTGAGAATATAATTCGATAATATGATTTGTACGGATATGAACGAGACACGTAATTGTTAATAGGTACCTATAAGTTTGGAATTACAATTTCTCAAACTTGCTCATTGATCGACTACCCATGAAATCTCCGATAGAATAAATAAGCTTAATTGCTCCGGTAAGAAAATTATATAATACTTCTAGTTCCACCGGAAATAAGTTTTTAGCAGTATATTTACTTCATGATGTCCCACTTATTATGCCAGATAATTGGTAGTTAATTTATCTGATTGGTCATTCCCACGATTATTCACTGATATGAGTCAATCCACATCAACTTTTGACACCTATGTTTCAGGGCTCCCACTTATAGATGTGTTGAATTTGAGTATTAATTTCCTTTAAATATACTACTAATTTTAAATGTTCAGTCCATCTATTTTGATATTTCCCCTGCTAAAAACGGCTACTGGTTGCAGTAGGATTTTTCTAGTTTTTCCTACTGAACTCTACTGTATCCTAGCTGTTCTCTACTGTCATGGGTATATCCAATAACCTACTGACTTCTACTGGTTACAATAAACCAAATGTACTCTACTCTTCAGGGGGAAAATAGCCTATGGACGTTAATTCACATGTAGCTGCAGTTGTTGTTGCTGCAACTGTCGTCCAGTGAGGATTTTTATCAAAATTTAAAATACACATTCATCATAATGTTATATGTATTACTACAATAGACCAACTGTGGCCAGTAGGAAACTGTAGGAATACAGTACATCTACTGTAAACAGTAGAAAACGGTACGATTCCAGTACCCTTCTGAAAACAGTAGGATATTCCAAGAAGCCTATAGGCTACTGTAAACAGTAGGCAAAATTTTCAGCAGGGTTCATCCTTATAAATGGGCAAAACGTTGGCAAAAATAAATAATATAATTTATACAATTGACCTATCCTCTAGAGAAAAACTAATATTATTAACAAAAGGATGGAGTTGCCTGATTTCCCAGAAGTATCCCTGCAATGCATCCATTGCAGTGAAAGAGAAATTCTCAGCAAAGTCTTGTGGAATTATGATCTCATGTAGATATGCAATATTACTATGCAATCTAAAATATGGACACCATTTTTGTCCCAATAGGCAACATTTAAATCAGCCTACTACACTACCTATCACTGAGCAGCATGACCTCTGCAAATTGCACATTTCTCCAACTCCAAGTGCAGGGTAACAAAAAAGTAGATGATATATAGGCTGTGTTGCTCTACCACTTGAAAAACGAGACATTCTAGTGAACTTCACTACCTACCTGATAACAAGGATAATTCACACATTTGGCCAAAAAATTCTGATGAGTGTTGTATACCCTCAACAGACGTGTTGATGTCAGTACCATTGCCAAAGACTATCACAGGAAGACATTACATCTTTCTTGATAGCAATTTTAATGCTTGAAGCAAGTCTAGAAACCCAATGTATGTACTTACATACTAAGAAAGAAATACACAACATACATTTCAACAGACATTTATTTCTGCAACAATTTTAGCAATTATTACTTTGTTTTTTGCTATTTTCAAGGTATTGAACAAATTATATAGGCCTTCATCACCTTCACATTTCCATGAATTCACTAATAAATGAAGGCCAATTCCCTTCTCTGGCAACCTGTTTGTCATGTATCATGACACATCCATATCCCTTAAAGATTTCAATGTTGGGACTAACTCTCTTTTCCTCTTGGTCTTCTCCTGTCTCCTCAGAAATGACTGCGGAGTGAAACTGTATTGTGAAAACATAGCTTCACTTACGCATAATTTCTCACATATTTTCTTAAAATTCAGTGCATCAAAGTGAGAATTATGCCCATAATTTGAAAAGTCTCCGAGAACTTCTTTGACCCAAGTACTGAATAACACTCCGTACAAATGATCTGCTTGGCCAAGAAATGCACGTCAACGATTCGGATCCTTCAATAGGTGAACTCAAAGGGTTAATTTGACAGTCACTTATAGCAACATTCCGTTTCCTTAGGTTTTCCAAGCTATTAGCCTTACATTTAGACTCAAATTTACCCTTAAAACGAACTGATGAAGCCATTACTTTTGCTCTCGAATGAAATTAGCGATTCAAAAAGCCAAACTACACTGCCCAACAGAGCTGAGTTATAAAAACAGCCGCACTCTAAAGTAATAGCGGAAGTATAACAGGTAACTACCATACAAAATGCCGCATTTTAAAACTGAAGCTAAATGCTTGAAAAATAATATCAAAGGCAATGAAACTCAACGAGGTAACGCAAACGAAAAAGGTTGTCTACCGCAGTGCAACACGGGTTTCTTTACGGTGTTGTCAAGTTTATCGCCAGTAAATGTGTCTAATAAACTTGTTTTAATTACATTTCTATGGAAAGAGCAAAAGCGATTTTTAGTTCTGTTATTTTATTTCATCCCTATTTTTTTATAATTGCAATTATATTGTCGTTAATGAGAAAACTTGAAAGTTCCTCTGAGACATGACGTCAATATAAAAGCCTTTCTTCATATCACTGAATCACTTCATTTGGAAGAAAACTCATGTTCAATATAACCATGTTGAATAGCTAAAAATTATTTATTATTATTATTAATAACATTTTGAGCAATTTCATCCTGTTCCGGCTTAGTTAATTTGTCTTATGAAAGTAGTACTTCGAAGCGCTGGTTCTACCTTAAACGCTCTACACCACTTGTGAAAGTTTTTGACATCCATGCACGACTCTCCATATACTTCATTCAATTCATGATGAATAACAATCGGTTAAACGCCTTTTGCGTTCAAAAACCGAATAACTGCGCGAACATCGCACCTGGCGGTAGCGTCCAACGAGAGCTCCATTCTCAACGGTTGCGAAACCAAGACTTAATTAAGCATCCCAGCGAGGCACGCACATGCTTGCATGAGAGTGGAAAAAGCAACAATCACAACAGTGTGGCCGCAAAAAAAGTTTCTCTTCGTCCCCAACGCTTTGGAGACCTTAATTTTGGGAATTGACTCATAGATGGCAACACCTCACATATTTGTGCAAAATGAAGGCAGTTGCTTTATAGAGCCAAAAAAATATTGTTTGCCAAATAAATTTTATCTCAAAATGCTTTTCATTCTGTATAATTCCGTATCTTATATCTATGCTGCTAAATCTAATCAAATCATAAGTATAGCTCCATATTCTTGAATCATTTCACGCATTAAACAGTGCACCCATCCATGTTTATAATTGTAGCCAGTCGAAATTCAATCATATTTAAAGGTTAGACGTATGGCTATACCTCGGGCTTTCAATCTGAATCTTCCGATCCATTACTGATTACAAGATTGTGCGTGCACTCAGAATCTAGGGTGAGTGTAATTGGAAAGGAGTATGGTATCTTTATGGAAGCATCGTTAATCTACTAACATATAGAATAGGAATAATTTTATCGAAGATACGTAAGTATTGATGGAAACACCTTGGTATTAGTATGTATCGTACTCAGCAACTAAAAATTAGTAACCACCGAATAAATCTACATTATTTTCGGACAAATTGTTTCCTTAGACCATATCTGAAGGATAAAAATTAAGGAAATTACTATGCTCATTGACATAGACTAACGCTTTTTTGTTGATTAGCTAGCTTTTTCTCCAACCTATTAATTTTTATATTAATTAGCGTAGCTGTACTGAAGGCGAATGTCATATGTACGATACCGTAGGTAGGTAATAACGAGACGCATTGCGGGCCTGAGAATAAAATTCTTCCAACAACAGATTATAATTTTCTTTGGTGAAATGAATCGAAGTTAATGGAATAAACGATTGCCGGCAAATGAAATTGTAGAAAAAAACGGTCTTCGATGCAAGATGCTTGGAACTAAATCCCGAGAAATCAAGGGCACAACTTCTACAAAACATAAATTGATTATCCAACACCTTTGGTTATTCGTTTGGGCTTTATCCTCCATAAGCACGGTAAATCGACTATCTACTGCATTCGATTACTATGATTCCGATCCCACATTGTGAGCACTCTTTCGAGTACAGTACTGAAAACAAAGAACAGAGTAAGAAAGTACTCGGGATTGAAAGAAATCTGCCAATAATGGTGATACATCGAGGCCCATTATTGGCATAGTATTGGATGCTCCCACACCGGGCCAGCGAAACCCGTCCCAGTCGATCGGCGAGCCAGGCCCCGAAAATAAGTTGAATAAAAATGAATGGCTAGGGGTGTCACGATTAGGGGTTTACGACGTTGTGGATAACTTGATGATCAATACGAGGATTTATAGAATCATCGAACGATCATCACGACAGTATAATTTATAATATAACCGTAAATATCCAATTAGACTTGAACCAGCAGTCGAAAAAATGGGTTCTTTCTGAGTAAATTTGGTGCATGAGCCTGAAAATATAATGGGAACAACACTGATTTCATTCGCCAATTTGTAACGTCATTCATGTACCGCTAATTGAACAAACTTGAGCATTAATTTCTAAATTAACATTCATAAAAACTATCTTATAAGAATTTAGTTACTCTTACCTTGTTTCCTCGAAGGAGCGAAATAGTAAAGAAAAGTAAAGCATCACACAGTTCAAAAGAACAGTGATATTGTCGGAACGTTTCACGGATTTTACGCCTACAGTACACTGAAAACTAAGGAATTTGTTTTTGTAAGATATCCAATGCGTTAGAAATTGGTGGAGCCACCGGGAAACAATCGGTAATTGCCTCGCAAAATAGTGTATTAAACCTAACACGAAAAAAGATACAATACTCATGAGGCAGTCTAAGAACAAAGGTCAATCCGACCAGCACTATCAAACTTGTTGATCTCAAGTCAATATCATTAGCCTTAACTCGGTGAGTTCTGGAGTGACTTCTTGGGAATTAATCATGATCTAAATAAAACTCTTGCTATGTTTTCCACAGTTTATTTTATACGTTACAAATAGTTTCGCCTATTAGCATTCGCCAACTACTTGTGACACCTTTGCGTTGAAAGTTGTGGTGCTGTTTCAAGTAAACTGGAAAAAACAGCGAATGTACCCTTATCAATTGCTCATTATCAATAGCTTAAGCTATCAGCCAGTGTCATGAGCAAACTGAAATACACTTCGTATCGATACCAAAGAAATAGTTATCGATCCAAAGGTATCTATATTAGTAACGTATCAGTAATAACGGAAATTCCCAATGTTAGCCATTGCCCAAGAGTGTAACGTCAATCGCTAGGATAGGAGAGCCTCGTACGGCTGGTCACTGGGAAATCCACCTCTGTAAAATTTCCTCGTAAAATATTGTTCGACCGAGCCCCATCGCGAGGAGGGACTCGAACACAGTTTTAATTCGTGGATTCTCGTCCTGTGTGTCAGTTGGTCGAATAATGACAGAGAGGTTTTGAAAGGAAAATAAAGGTTTATTTAAATCAAGTATTTGATTGATTAATGAAGGGAACCAAACTGTGCGTCTCGAATAGCCAACCAAGAACCAAGAAAAACCACGTCTCGGGAAGGAGAGAAGTTCCGGGTACAGTTGGCACTGCAGCTACTGGTGCACGGGTCGCATGACCCGCGCCTTGACTCCTCCGTATCGGCTACATATCTTAGCCAAATTATTACCACGAACCGAAATGAACCACTTAGCTCAACAGGGCCCCTACTGACCCGAAAGGGCTCAACTGACCACTGACTACCTCTCCGAGCGGTTATAATGTAAAACCAGTACGGATGTTCAGCCAAGTGACGATTGACGTCAAGGGAATTGAAAGGTCACACTACCGACACAGTTTCCCTTGCCTATTCTATGCTCTGCCAAATAGCATAATAAACATATGCAAAGAGAGATCCACCGAATGCATATGTTAGGAAAGAGGATATACAACCGTTTCCATCCTGACGAGATTTGACATCGATCTCCAATATCCAGATGGGAGACCTGGGGTACATTCTAGACGATGACCCAGATGTTTTCAACCGCGTTTTGGAATTTTTAAATTAAACCCTATTTAATAGTATTTTAAGGATGTAACATTATTTTTAATGTTGACTCAGCGTTTATATCAAGTACTTTATTATAATATCATAACATGCAGCGTATATTTATTTTTTTATAATTATGACGTGTAGTGGTGCAAAATGACCATGTCGTCGACGCACCCTATCAACCCTACTCCTACTACAAAATCCAGATATCACAAAAATATAACTTGGTTGAGACATCTGATATGAAATTATTTGTGAAGAGAGTTGTAATTATGGCGTAATTTACTCTTGACCATTGGAAACACGAATGTGGCATGGTTTTGTAATCATACGCTAACAGACCATCGATTGAAAAGTAGGCTCATTCTTTTAATTAAATTCAAAACCAATTTATTTCAGATGAAAATTTCAATTTTCTACGAACTCCAACATACTACGGTAGATCAGATCATTAGAATAAAATATGGGAAATAGATTGTAGAACAGATTGGTTTGAAATTTCGTTTATTCCGCGTTCGATAAGAGACCATAATGGCTGAGTTGAGACTTAAAAGTAAATTAGTTGACAGGTAGTGTAGGTGATTAATTCATATACCCCCTAATGCATGTTTCTAAATCTGCCGAGTAGTTCTAACACCAAGTTTTTCATGTTCCTTGCATGACTCTTGTGTTACGTTTACGTAGTTACATTAGAGATTAATTTAGTGGTTGTTGTAGCATTGGTAGCATACCCATTATGTTGTGCGCGTTGATGAAAGTAAATTTCTTCACTGTTGCTCATGTTGGTGATAAGTCACCTCCTGCCAAACACCCTTATGGTGGCTAGCTGGGTAATAAGTGGGTGTAGATGAAATGCCCTCCATTTAACTTAAGCACTCAAGTTCAACCGTATAATGTCGCCGGCTCGTGTTTTGTCATGCCCAGTTCGAGCCGACCTTGAGGGTCGCGGTAAGTCAGTCCCATTGGAACTTCTTATGTTTTCGTGAGCACGTGCGAGAAAAGGGGAGGGGATGGGGGTTTAGGAAGTGGGGCATCCAGGGCGGCCAGAGGGTGGAGGCGAAGGAGAGCTGGTTGAAGGGGACAAGGCTTAGCGCAGTGGGTGGTATCGCTTGGAGTGGGTCACGGGGAGGAGAGGAATCGAGGCATAACCGGCCCACCCAGTAAGATGTGGGGGTAGACCCAGACACGGCACGGCAGGAGGGTAGTGGGAAAGCACGGAGGATAGAGGGTGGAGGCTGGTGGATCGTAGGCAAGGTCTGTAGAGTACAGGTCTCGATCCTGCACACAATTTCAGTTGCATTTCTTCATGCTTGAGCAACAAGTCTTCATACATATTTTTGTAGTCGAACGTTGGAGTTGAAGAGTATCAGGATTTTCGTTAGCTTCCAGCATTTCCGCAACCAAGTATTTGTTTTTCTTGGCGTTTTGTCTTTCTTCCCTTGCACATTTTCTTACAACAGAGCACTGTTTTTCATTTCGCGGAAGGAGCGAAAGGCTTGGAACTTCATCTGGCCTTAATATTTTTTTAATGGTTCCAACCATTACTTCGCTCTTCAAATCACGGATTAAGTCCTATGCCTTAAAATGTGCTGAGCAAACTCGTGACGTTTCGGGATTAAAAGGATCTTTCCTTTTACAACGTTCAATCCAAACAGCCCGCAACGTTTTATTCTTTGGTATTCTGTAATAACTTACGGAATTTTCGCCCGATAAATGTTCCGATGAAAGATGTTCCGGGCATGGCTTCACATTGAAATCAGATAACCACGTTTTCAAATGTAATAAAAAGCTTCATACACGTCTGCTTATTTTCAGAAGAAATACAAGTAGTTGTTACATACCTGTGGGTTACAGTTCTTCTTGTATAAAAAACAATGTGAAAACAGCCACAAGATTTTCTAAAACCCTATCACAAACTCCCAGAATATAGCCAATGCTGGCTTCCAATGACGTCACGGAAAAGAGAAGAAGGGGTTCGAGACAACCTGATCTCTACAGACCTTGTGTCGCAGGTGCATATAACCCGGCCGACCTGTAGGGTGGAAACTACTCCAGCTTTTGGCTCGTGCGTGTTAGTAGAAAGAGTAAATTCTCCAAGCACCGAGTATACTGAGCTCCTTTCAACACGCGCCTCTTTGGATTTGATTAATTTCTTAAGTAATCAACGTAGAAAGTCGATTAATAGATGATTTTTATCGTCTTTTGAAAAGTATAACGTAAAAATCATATTTTGTTGCTATATTTGGTATTTTGGAAAGTTGAAGATACACACAAACTGTCTATGATAACTCATCGAGTCTTACCATATGCCACTTCCATGAGTCATAGATGTAAAGATTATCTTCTTCTACATCTACATATTACCCTGCGATCCGCCGCATGAGCGTGTGGCAGGGGGTGTTAGGTCACCAGCCGTGTGTTGGTGTAAGTTTTGCAATATGAAACTGTGACATGTATTATAGGAGTGTATTTAGAGGAGCTCAGGTTTTACTGTGGCCACTTACTGTGGACGGAAAGAACGAGTTTTTGTACCTATCTGTTCGGCAGAGTATCTCGCTTATTTTATCGCATCTATTAGACCTAGAGATGTAGTGAGGCGTCATGATAATATTTTCTACGTCGCTCTGAAAAATATCAGTTCTGAATTTAACAAGCAACCTAAGCCTAGCGTGTAGCCTCCGAGTCTCTAGGAGCTCCCACCTTAATTATAAATATTAATTACGGTTACAGACTGAAATATATAGTTGTGTTATAAAATAGTAAGTCATCTCAATTCTAGAAGCGCTGACGTTGGCTGCAATTAAAAAATCTCCAAACTAAACAACATTCATACCTCATGTTACAGAACTCGAGTCTTACCCTATGGTACTTCCCAGGTTCACTGTTGTAAAGATGATAAACTTGAATTACGATTACAAATAAAAAATAATAACAGGAAATATTCTCCTGAAGACTTGAAATATCATCAGTTTCATGGCATAAATAATTAACTTGCATTGAACTGGAGAAACAGCATCGAAGCAAAAATGTTCCTACACAGCTTTTTTTTTAGCTTTGGAGGTTTGAATATGTAAGAGAGAACGGATAACGAGTTGGATAACGCACTTATTATCAAACTATAATTTCTCACCACAAACGGACCCTGCCTTGTGAAATTTTTTCTCTAGTCGTCCCCAGTCACTCTCCGACACGCGCCATGACTGAAATATACTAATGTACTATGAACGGCCAAAGATGCGAAAACGCAACATTCAGTTCACGATGCGAAGTTTATCTCACGCAGGCTTTCTTTTAGTAAATAAAAGTTTCAAATTTATTATTAAGCTGCTAAGATCGTTAAATTAAACATTTTCGCATAAATATACGTTGAATTTTACGTTATAACATAAACAAACGATGGGTATTGTTAAACCTTAAAAAAACATTTCTTGAAAATTACATGGTCTAAAAAATCACACATTGAATACTTTATAAAATTTTGGCATAGAGAATAACTGATATATTTTGCCATTAAAATTAGTTTTAACCTATCTTTGATAAATGCACAGAAAGTAGTTTAAATAAAATAAATGTAGTTAAGCACCTGGTGTAAAAAATAGTCCGTTGCACACCTACAGGAACTTTTGCAAGAGCTATAATCCGACTCTTGGCATAACCTTCAACTTATGACGCCGAAAAATTATTTACTGAATAAAATCTACAGAGTTTAAATAAACAACGTATTCTTGTGTAATGAATATCGTCGAATAACACCAGTGATTCTAACTTTTAGCCTTCTAACGTTAGTGTAGCAAAACGTAGATTAGGATTCGTAAAAAGGGTTCTAGGCAAATGCGGTGAGAGAGTAAGAGAAAGAAGCTATTTTACACTTGTCAGGCCTCATTTAGAATATGCCGCTAGTATATGGGATCCGTACGAGGAAGGTATGATGAAAGAATTAGAGCGTGTGCAAAGGAGATCCGCTAGATTTGTTAAAGGCCGTTATGATAATTGTATAAGTGTTACGAGTTTAATAGAAGAACTAGGATGGGAATTACTATCAGAACGCAGGTTAAAATTTAGGTTAAACCTTTTTAGTAAATTCGAAATCGATTTGTTCACAGATGACGTTAGATATATATTAAGAACTCCTGCGTATTATGCTAGGTTTGATCAGATTAACAAGATTAGAGAGATAGATTGTCGTACCGATAGATTTAAGATGTCATTTTTCCCGCTTACCATGAGAGAGAACAATTGGGAGCGTAACAAACGGATAGGTAGGTGAAATATAGTTAGAATAGCCTGTAGTGCATGATGCATGTGATAACAAACAATAATCCCATTCTTATTAAGTAGATACTAAGCATCTGGCTGCATGTGACCCTGTTCTCTAGCATGTCTCTCTTAAATATCCTAGTAGCATGTCAATAGTGCATGTTTGGTGATCTTCACAACCTGCCACACACCCTCGTGGTGTCTCGCAGGGTATTACGTAGATGTAGATGTAACTTATTGCGGCAGTTGGCACTCAGGCCATGGAGGAAAAAGAGCATGACTACTTTCGGGAAGGCCTAATGCATTGCTGCAACGTAGAATGAGAGTGGAAGCAAGGATAAGTCAGAGCTGATAATTTAGCCTCGCCAATGATGTCTAATCAGCATTTAGGTATCAATTTTGATCAAAAATAGGTGAACGTATTCGTGAAAAGCACTTGGCGATAAAATAGATGGGAAATCCTAAATTGGCTGGATTTGGCGCTCAGCGTTGCCCTTAGAGAGCTATAATACAGAGTGCTTGTTAAGAATAGGCATTAGAGAACATATGCCATTAGGAATGGAAAGAAAATACGGGGAAATGACAGCGAATAGCTGAACGTATCCAAATTCAATATTAAATTTTTCGACTAGCGTATTTTTTGTCACTGAGTAATCTCTCCTTTGTCCTGAAGTTATTAAATATGTAGTTATTCCGACTGGGTTCTTTCACTTGTCACAGCCGTGGTCGCCAAAATGTGGATTGCAATCTCGGAAAATCCCTAATCCAACCTACCGACCAAAATTAAAGTGTACGCAGTTTGTAGCTTGATTTAAGATCATATCCCGATAATTCACAGATAATTGGCCGTAATTTTCAATAACTTCACATCTGCACACAACATTCTGATCAGGATTGAAGGGTTCACATCAGAAAAACCCGGGTATTCCAGTGGGATATGCGGGGTCGAATCCCGGTCAAGTCAAATGATTTTTTCATGGCGAATTTCAACCCTGGTGTATATGCACCCGTACGAGTAACTTCGTACCACATCATTTGTTAAATTCAATGACTGGAAATGTAACTGAAGATGTTATGTTTACTCCACCCACAGCGTAGGCATGGCATTGTGATCACTTTCGCAGGAAATAGAGTAAGGTAAAAAATATACTGGAAGCTTAAAAATCATACGGGCAAATTTTGAAATAGTATTCTCTAAGTTAGGATACTAATAACTTCCGCGAAGTGGAGTCTGAAAATATAGAGGGCAAATTACGATTTATATATCAAAGACAGCGAAAATATACAATTAAAGACTCATTAAAAGAGGCTTTTGAGTGTTTGAAATCCTGATGCATCCCGAGTAATTAAGGTACTAGGCTTGAAAAATAGGTAAATCTTAAATAGTGAACAAATAAATAAATTCCATAGCCGCAAGTAATAATACATCTAACAAATTATCGAAACAAACTCGAGGCAATAATTAAACTGAAAAAGGATATTTTGGGGCGAGTTTGACAGTTCGCGTTAATTGAAAGGTGCCTCATTTCATGGAAATCGTCTGGGTTTTTTCAGGGTATATAAAAATAAAAACGGCGTTGGCCGGAGAAGCATTTACGAAGGGTATATAATGGCTCTGACGACACAAAGAAAGGATACAGAAAATATACTGATGGCGCGTGTCGTCGCTACATTTCGACACACGCTTATTGAGTAAAGAGGATTAGTGAAGGGTTAGAGACCTTTGTAATGATGTGGGAATTGAAATAAAACTTCGCGGCGGAGAGGTAGACAAATGAAGTGACAGTAGGTTAGTAGGGAAGGCGAAAAGACAGAAGAGACAAGTTCAAAGGAGTCGGGAACTGTAGATTGAGGATGTATTAAGACACAAGGGAATACAAAAGCAGCAGTAGAAGTGAGAAATGGGGATGGGGGCGCGGGGAAATAGAAGGAAAACTTAGTGTTTCCGGGAGCCATTGACGGGAAAATAAGTATAGGGAGCTAAAGAGGGAAGTTATTTAGAGCAATGGGACGATTTCCTGGAACTGCGGGATTATCTACGGCAATAACTTCAGTGAAGTTATTCAAAGGGGGATTACTACAGGCAGAGCAGATGATTTTTCACATTGCGAATTCCGAGCATTTCAGTGTACGTCGGTCTTGCATCAAAGGCAATTCGCATGAAGACGCTGAAAACTGGTTTTGTTTTGAATTGTTACTTATTTAACCTGGGGTAAATGAGGCCAGATGGCCCCTTCTTACCCAACCCCCGGACTCATCTCATACAGAGTTTCAGAAATTAGAACATTTCATTAGTATTAAGATTGGAAATTACTTCCTTTATGTTGTAAGCTCTCTTGCGGATGTTTGGAACGCAGGTCAGATGAATCATTTCACAAATTTTTAATATCATAATCATTTTTGTGAGTTCATTATTTGTTTTCACTTTTTAAGTTCATTTAGCATAGAGCCGATATATGACGATACTGGAATTTTAGATTTACTTTTGATAGTCTTTTTTCTTAAACACAGTTCGGTGGCAAGCATCCTGGTGTGATATTGATGTACAGGTTCAGAGGTTGTCCTTTGAATTTACTATAAGCGCCTCAAAGATGTCCCCTTAGCGTTATCTACTTGCTTGATTTAAAACCACTGGTAGAAAAATCAAGTAGAAACACCATGATACGCCTTACAATGGGAGAAATCATTAGCAGCAACTCTCAAATACGATTAAATCTGTTTTCCATATATTCAAGGATTACAAACTCAGCTAATTTTTGTGGTAATCATGGATAACCAGAAGTTGCCTGCAACCTACTGAGATATAAAAATTTAGTTATTTTGAACACGTCATTAACTTTCCATATAGTATATTGAACTCAGCCTCTTATCATCTCAAGACCTGAGGATGCAGAAATAAATCTGTAAAGCGTTGGCGGAAAGAGGTGTTTAAAATCCTTTCTACAACCGAGACCAATCCTCAGATCAATTTTGTATACGTATAAACGGTCGAAATAAACCTAAATTGAAGTCTAATAATATCTGCTAAGTCATCCATCAGGGTTAAAAAAAATCGGTCGCATGTGTCAAAAGTATGAAAAAGTACAAATTTTTGTTATTATATCGGATAATATTACCGAGTTTAACTTGCTTCGAACTGCGCCTTTAAGCGTTCACACAGAAAATGCTAAGCGCTCAACTTCTAGACTTAAAAGTAGTATTCATGAAGTGTTAATCACATAGGTAAAATCCCAAATATAATAGTCGATTACTAATATGGATACACGCTACACTATTTCATGCAAACAATTTTACCCGAAGATTCAGAAAGTTCAATCCCGCGATCAAACATATTCTTAAAATCACTAGTCAAGCTAATGGGAAATTGTGATTTGTTAAAAGAGTACATAGAAAATGCGACAATAAAGGCAGACAAATCAGTTACTTCTCGCTTGTTAGACCCCACTTAGAATACGCTGCCAGTGTTTGGGATCCCCATTAGGTAGGCTTAAAAACAGAGTTGGAACTTGCGCGGAAAAGATCAGCAAGATACGTGAATGGCCATTATGATAGTCTAGTCTGATAGTGTTACTGACCTCTTCCAAAAATAGTGCTGGATATTGCTTTCAGAACATCCATTAAAAATTAGTTTCACTCATTTATGTAAACTCAATTTCTATTTATTTTCCAAAGAAGTTATCAATATCTTACAAACTCCAACACGCTACGGTAAATGATCATATGAGAATAAAATAAGGGAAGTAGATTGTGGTACAGAAAGGTTTAAAATGTTGTTTTTCTCGCGATCGATAAGAGATCTTAATGGTTGGGTAGGAGTTTAAAGCAAGTTAGTTGACAAGTAGTATAGCGTGTTAATTGATATGCTCCCAAATCCGTAGTCCTAAATCTGTCGAGTAGTTCTAACTCCATTTTTGCATGTCCCCTGCATAACTCATGTATCTCGTTTAATTAGTTGCATTACAGATTAATTTAGTAGTATCTGTAGTATTAGTAGCATACATAGTGCGGTGCATGTTGGTTAAAGTTAATTTTTTCATATGGTTTATGTTGGTCATAAGTAACCCCCTGCCAAACACCCTTGAAGTGGCTTGCAAGGTAATATGTTGATGTAATTGAAAGTTTCTAAACGTGCTGTACTATTACAATAAAATAATTGTGGAAAAGTACGAAACATTTTCAATATGGATTCTAATATAAAATATTTCTACGCCTGAAGGGGTAAAGCCTACAAGAGTGGTCCTTTAACAACCAACGCTTTCTTAGCTTGATATCCGTTGTAATTTTTCCTTCCTACGTGATGGTTCTTTCGAGATAAGTGGAGGAATCGACTTGCTCTGATTTCTCTTCTCTCAGTATGACGTCTGTATTCAACTTTTCTCTTCTGCATACTTGGGAACAGTATGTGACTAAATTCGTCTGGAGCGTGGAACTCCATGGATCGGAAGCATGGACCATGGGAATGGCTTACCAGAAAAGACTTGAAACTCGAAACCTAATTCTTGAGGAGGATGCTGAAGATAAAATGGACGGACAGCACAGGAAATGATGAATTTTTTAGAAGAATGTAAATAAAAGGCCATATGGAACACCATACAGAAATGAAGTACCAGATGGATTGGATACACCCTGAGACACAATGGCTTTGTGAGGAAAATAGTTTAAGGTAAAATAGAGGGAAAAGTCCCCAGAGGAAGACCCAGGAATTAGTTCACTGACCAAATAAAGACTGAAATACATAGAAATAATTACCAAAGAGTAAGGGAACCAGCATTAGATAGGAAAGGATGGAGGGCTGAAGAAAACCAATCTTAGGTTAGAACGACCAATGCTAATGAGTAATCTCTACAGGCCAACTTATTTGAGTGGGCCTACACTTATAGAGAACTACATGATGGGTATGTATATTTGACAAAAATCATAGTTCTGGAACACTTGAAAGATGAAATAACACGCTGAGCAGGTGATTAGTCCATCTACCTAGTTCACTGTCGTTTCGGTACAACAGCGATACCGAAAAGCGATATTTGTTTCAGGTAAAGCGTCATCCACACTCCTCACATAAACATCTGGCCTACAGAAAGGACGGTGTTACGCCATAATGTTATCTCACGTCACAAAACCAACTGGAAAACATGTTTTCACCCCTTACTGAGGGGTGGAAGAAAAGCACGAAATGTTTTGCGAAAAGGTCCGGCTTTCCTCAGGCGTCGAGGATTAACCTCTATGTCTTTCACTCCCTCCTCGGTCTATTTATCCTGAATGATAAATGTTCTCACGCATCTTCTTCAAAGGGCAAGGGGTATATGAGAGGGATGAATCCGCAATCATAATAGGGATTAAAGGAAAAGAAATTGTTTCTTGCAGAAGATCGACTGAACAGTTGACACTTTGTCTTCCCTAACAATGCAAATAAAGCGAAAAAATACTCCGGTCATTGGACTCGATGCGTGTCTTGCTTACTGCCATCGCTAAACTCAAGCTTTAATTTGAGCTCATTTTATGGAGGAATTAGTATTCTAACATTCTTCAAGCATTGATATTTTTAAAGCCTTTCCGTCGTTCAACCAACATGGTTAGAGATTTACCTTATTAATTTTCCTTACCAAAATTGTCAGGCGCAATATTCGCCATTTCGCTGACGACGCGGTATTGAACAAGGATATTAACACCAAGTCTGACAGAACTGCGTGGGAATAAAACCTAGATGCTATATGCGCAGTGGGCAATACTTGGCAATTAGAACTTAATTATAAAACGTGCGTTGATATGAATATCTGGAAAAAGAATCACTCGCCCAACGAAGTGTACACGGTTAACCAAACCGAATTATCAAATGTAGAGTCCGTAAAGTACTTAGGAGTGACCCTTACTCTGGTAATTGTGCTGGTGGAAGTGCAGATAGGGAGTTTTCGGACAAATCAGTTGTAATTTAGGATTTGTAAAAGAAAATACTAGGAATATGTGAAGAGAAAGTAAAGAAGTGATGTAATTTTTCTCTCAAGAGACCACACTTGGAGTACGCCGTTAGCGTATGGGTCCAGTACGAAGTAAAAGGGGTTTTAGGAATAGATCAAATACTGCGGAAAGCACCAAGATTTGTAAAAATTTGTAACGATAGACTCAAAAGTGTTACTAAATTGGTGAAGTAGGGTGAGAATGACAAATTTCAAGCTATCCGGGACTAGCCGCGGAAGGTGGCAATGATTTTTTCTCTGTGGAAATTCGCACATAGGGTGAGAATGTTTATGGTAGAAACGGTCACAGGCATAAGATTACGGAAATAGACTGCAGAACTGATAGATTTCGAATGTCATTTTTTCCACGTACATAATAATTGTGATCGATCAGTTCTAATAAACTTTGACCCTTATCAAGTACAGTAGACTTAGTACCTGTGCTTAATAACGTACTGTTATCTTTACGACTCCCCCCGTACAAAATTTCCAGCATGATTTAGTACCTTGTAGTGCCATTTATCGATCGCATTAATAATAATACCCAGTAGCTGTATATTTACTAATATACTGCTAGGCAGCATGTTAGTCAACGTAGCACTCTCCTAGTTTCTGGTTTGGCCGTGTATTTTTTTTCCTGGCTGCTTTTGACCTGCACCTAGCGGCCCGGGAAGGTGCGCGGTTCTGATTTGAGCTGGGATGAGTGCAGCATACCTGGTGTGGAATCCGCCAGTGCAACATAATGGTGGCTTGCGCGGTATTCTCTGATGTAAATGTAGATGAAAGACCCACCCTTTTTCTCCGCCAGCCACTCTCAGCTGAAACACGTTGGCCATATGTATGTTCCGAATGAGTTTCCTAATAAGTCACCATTTTATTCAGCCTTTTCCCGAGTTTCTGTATTTTATTCCCAATTTTCTCTATCAAACGACTTTTTGAAAATAAAACAAAGCCAGCAAAATCTGATTGTATTACATTTTTCTAGAAATAAGTGCTCTTATCACCTCGATGGCATCACGAGTTCCCCTACCCTTTCTGAACCCAAAAAAGTCATCTCTCCAATCGAAACATGCTCTACTTTCCAATCTTTCCCTTACTATTCAGAGTTATACTAATTTTGTGAACAAAGTCAAGCTAATTGTGCTACACTCCTTGCATTACGATGCATCCAGGATAGGAATCTGGATCTGGAAGTCTTTCATCGTAGGCCATAAAAAAGTACGTAAAACATTTATCTTCCTTTATGGCCGTAATTGCATTGTAACGGAGAAGGTATGTTATCTATTCCCACAGCTTTGCTTGCCTTCACTATTATGCTGTCAAGTATCTCTGGTCCGAATTCATTCATATCTGTTGTTCTCAATATCCCCATTCATAGATGTAATACCGCTATAATACAGCTCTTCTACGCATTCTGTGCTCCAATCCAGGAAATCTTCCTATCATATTACCGTCATCGCTGTTTTATCCATTATTTTGGTGTAGTTTCCACTTCCTCACAAGTTAGTGCACCCAATTCTCTCTCTTTCTTTAGCTTTTCCCTATTCTCACATTTTTCTTTCCACCAGCGGTACTTCTCATGGTTGGTTACTCGCCGAAATTTGTTATTTAATTCCATGAACTTACTCTTGTCTAGGTTGTTGGTAATGTTTCATAACTTTTTTTCAGCTGTGTTTCCTAGTCATTACTTACTTCTCTGTTCGATAGCATCTTCATCTATCTCGTTTCCACTGATCTTTTTTTCTCTGCTGTTCTCATTTGGCCCGTTTTGATAATCTTTCCCCCTTCTTCAATTATTGCCACTTGCTTTTCTTTGCCTTTGCTCTATTCCACTATCTCCTCGCATAACACCCCCCTCCCATCTCCTACCAATGCATCCCAGTCCCCCATTACTATCAGGTTTTTTGATCAAAACATCTCTAATTACTCTTCTGAGTGCTCATACACTTCATCCTCATCTTCCTCCCTATGGCCACTCGCATGCATGTGCACCTGGGCCAATACGACTTTCGGTGGGTGGGCATTAATTTCTGTAGTTTTTCCATAATTTTTCATTGAGCACTATAACTACCCGAGGTTGACCCTCATTGTCTCAATCCTCAATTACCCAATAACAGTCTCTCCAATAGTTCTCGCTTTCCCTCCATCTCACCTCGCTCAGGCAAAATCCATCTTTTTTTCTATTTCCATTTCCTATTTAATATTTTCTATCTTCTCAGTCCTCATGATTGAACTAACGTTCCAAATCCATAATTTTACCACGATTTCCCTTCTTTTATTCTTTTCCATCGTTCCAGTTGTCCTAGTATCCTCTGATGATGTTTCTGCACAAGGATTACGCACAATGACAAATGCGGAGACCTTACCGTCCTTATGAGCTGCGTTCTGAAATTCACCATGTAATAAACTTGGATTTACAATGGAAAAGCCAGCTGATTAGGTTAATCCTTGACATTATAGTTACAAAAAGAGATATACTAGCATTAAAAAGTTACTTCGAATTTTGACACATCGCTACTAATAAGATTTCAATTAAATACATTCGCAAAACTTTATAATAATTAGGAATATCGTTGTTACGAAGGTTTCCGCGGTTTTGATGAAGAGAATGGTTTTTCGGATCTTCTTCCGCGTCCATCCATTTTTTATGGACTGTCTTCTGCTAGACTGCTAGACTAAACAAAAGTGCTACATCTGGACTGGCTGGACTGGCAAAAAATGAAGGTTCGATCCTAAGGTTATATAAAGTTATGGCTGTAATAAGAAAATAAAAATTTGAAATATTTCCTATTATGACAAAGTCCATTAAAATGGACCAACGCGGAAGAAGAACCGAAATACCATTCTCTTCATCAAAAAACTCCGCGGAAGCCTTCACGGATAGTTTCCGCGGTATTTTTGTTTTTCAAAATTTAGAAGAGATCCTAACGGAAATTTATCGGCCAAAGCCCTATATATAGAGGCAGACAATTTTCCTCTTCATAAGGGCCTAATGAAGTCGACTGGAATGCAGGCGAAACGGCCGTTCACAAAAATGGTGCAACGCGGGGAGAACCCGAAAATAGCAATAATTAAAAGTACCATTGCAGTATTATTATAAAACATAAGTGCAACGATACGATACCTGACGCCCAATGCATGAAGTGTGCTCCACGCAAATTGTATTTTATTAGCGTTATGTACGTTGAAAACAACCTCTTCTAAGTTTGTAGATGATATCAAAGCACTTAAACCATGAATAACTAACTGAAATCAGTCACAAAATTCAGAGCGTCGATAAACGAGATAGGCTTTAGTCTACTTTAAAGCGGACGTGCACATCCTTATGTACTGCCAATATCGCGCAGAAAAGTAGTTGGTCTTGCTGGGCGTATTCTCCGAGTACTTCCGTCCATGCAAGGCCCCAAATTAAACCCGATTTCCTCACGGATGACTTGCCTTTCTCCGCTCCTCCCTTCCTCATATTCCAATTCAACTCAAAATAAATTTCTTACGAGTGCAGCAACGGAAGGCGGTCGCGAAATAGATCAATATTTAATAACCTCTTCATCCGTGCATGCTTCCACTCCGAACCGAAAATGCCTTCAAAAGGCACCTATGCCGTTAAGGGAGATACAAATTCATCTGAGCATGCCATTTGCTCTACGTTCGAGGGGATTATAGGGCGGAGAAATGGTAGATATTGCGGAAACAAAGAATCATTGGGTTCGCCGTGCTTGCTCAACAAATTACATCCTTAGAAGAGCCACAATGGCCAAGGGTACGAATCGAAGTTAAAGCATTCGAATGGAAGAGCATGAAAACGATCAAATAATTACTGACCATACAATGGAATTCCTCGTTAGAAATTGCCGAAAGGCCATCGAGAAAATCGTGCTATTTTAATGCAGTCTGATGAACTGTTTTCCTAAACATGTGTAGGATTGCATTTGATGAAGTTGATAGAGTAAGCTTAGACTTTGTTGTAGGACAGTAGTATTTTGTATATTAAATTTGTTGTTACATCCACAGGGATATTTGAAATATTACTTATAAACTACATTAATATATCACCCAGCAATACGCCGCATAAGCGTGACGCAGGGTGTGTCACGACTCCAGCCGTGTATTGTTGTAAGGGATATGGTTTTGAGAGGTGAAATGGTGAAGTATGTTATGGAAGTGTTTTGAGTGGAGCTCAGTTTGTATTAAGGTCACTTATTATGCATGGAAGAAACGAATTTTTTACGTATCTGTTTGGCAATCTTTCTCACTTAATTCATTGCTTCAATCAGACCTAGATATGTAGTGAGGCGTTAAAACAATATTCATTATGTTGTTTTGAAACAACTGTTTTTAATTTCTCAAGAAAACTTAGCCTTGCGTGTAGCCTCCGATTCTCCAGCGGCTCCCAACCTTATCCCTTTAAGACCTGTATAACACTATATGTTACCTAGTAGCAGTTTTTGATTAAGTGCGATGCTTTCCTCTGTAATATATTTATTTGGTAAAATCTACATGCACGGGTCCCAAATACTAGCGACGTATTGGAGATATGGCCTAATTAAATCCAATCAGCACCTCTCTTTTACTTTTTCATCCGAGCACCTTCCTATTATACGCTTGAATAAGCCTAGTTTTATTACTTCTGTGTCGCATATGCTTTGTATGTGCACTAAATTCACCTTAAAATAAGCATCAGTTGAAATTGCAAATATTATTGGAGGAGGCTAATTTGTGTCTACAATGCTACAAATAAGAAAATAACCTGACCAAGAATCGTATCACGAGCCATAGGCTTGTCGGGCCAACGTTAACACCATTACGATATCCCAAATCAACGGCCGAAGGGGCCACGTTTTGGAGAACACAAGGGAATTAGATATTTGAAAGGATTTTCAGTCCAGATGGATGTATTTCTCTCGGTTATATCTATATATTTCATCGTCGTAATCTGACGGCGAGGAAAACCATCAAATACGGCCCTAGAAATTTATAATTTATTGCTGAGCATCCCAGGGCAATCGTTTTATTTCATGCTATTGACGCCGTTTTACACTGGGTGGCCATCTTTTGTTTTAAAATTGTACATTTAAGTACAATAGTACATATTAAGGGTAATTTTATATTCATACGCATTATATCACCATACCATAAATTAGGTAAATTCTATCGCACTCTGAACAAAAATAATTTAAACTTGGTAATTGGCACCAATTTCAACAGATGGCGAAGGTCGAATCTCCAAAAAACGAACGACGAAGCCAAAACATTATCCTACATTAATTACCACAAGCCTTATATTCATTTCCTGGTGGTAAAATTTCCATGGCACACGTTTGACGTTTTTAGGTGGATTTCTCGGGCTGGGGTGTATCAATCGTGCATTATTTCAATAGAGACTGAAATAAAAATCGACAGATAGTAACGAAATGCAATCTATGGAATATAATTTTCTAACATTGAGACTTGTGTCATTCTAGTTTCACTTCCTCTGAATACCGATGCGGGTCTTCCAAATTTCGACCGACAATAAGTAATTATTTACATATTTACGCTCAAGACATGAACTGACAATGTTGGCGCCCTTCTCCCCCACAAAGGATTCGTTATCCTGGATTTTTATTCTCGTACACTGACTAATATGTTCCAAGATCCACTCATGTGCTAAAAGAAAGGCGTAGGTTTCTAATATTCCCAAAAACTAATAAAAATTTACATTGTTAGGCGAAATTTAAAGCATCGAGAAAGTTTTATTATTGTTAGGAATCAAAATGAGAGGTCATAAACGCAACAAACTGGACTTAAGTAATGGCAGCAATGTTGTCTGCAATATGTCATTATAAAATTTTATGACAAGGATTTAAAAAGTAAAAAGTAAAAAAAAATGTGTAACAAAAATGTAATCTTTAAGGAACAATACTAGGATTCTTGCCCTTTACATCAAGATGAGCGAGAGATAAGAACAATTTGGGAAAGATTATCAGAGGGTATTAGGAAAAGTGCCTTATTGTCGATACCTTGACATCTGTAAAAAGGGTATTATTTTTCTCACAGTATCTAGGCAAATAAATCCCAATCTTGCCACCAAAATATGTTGCGCCACGTACCTTGTCAGAGTTATCAATTAACAAAACGGACTAAAAAGTAAGAAAAATAGTTTTATTTTTACTTTTTTATTTCGGATAAATTAACAAAAATTTCCTTCCTAAAAAGGCTTGTCTAGGCTAAAATTATTCTATTTGTAAATACTTAATTTAACAATGCAATGAAATAGCCTAATAATATTCAAAGTCGGTGCAATCAGAGAAGTAGGGCGAAAGGATTGCAATAAAGAAGGTCTTATAGAAGAACATTCTCTATTTTTTAGAAGAGAGATCTAATCATTGGGGCAAGAGTTTCGCCGATTATAATGGCAATAAATCATGTCAGTCGGAGTTCAATGCGGAATTCGTCGGAGGGAAAACACGTGAATGCAAAGCGTGCGAAAGAAATGCGAGGAGAATTTTAGATGCGCTTCCAGAAGAAATGAGGGGAAGATGCCTTGCAACGCCTTTCTATGCCCAAACAAACTTCCTGTTCCGCTATTTCTCTCATCGGGCCTTTTTTTCTTTTTTATATCCAAGTGGTTTGTGAGGAAAACAAATTCTGGGGATCTAATTCTAAATTCCGACGGAGCGGACAGAAGGAATCGCAAATGGCGGGGAGAGAGGAGGAGGGGTGGTTGGGGAAAAAAAGGATCTTCTTGGTGGACCATGGAGGACTAGCTTAACATATATACCGCCGTCGGAAAGTCCCGCAACTCTCTCGGAAACAAAGGATTACTAATTACTGGGGCGACAAAGTCGAAATCGCGTCGGTCCAAAGAACTAGCCCGAGCGCTTAGTTTTAAATACTTTCGTAGTTAGGCAAACAGGAAACTTGCTCGTTTGAATGCAGCTGCACACGACCCGCCCAGAGAATGGCAAACGCTCTCGGCTTTAAAGATATCTCGAGAGCATAAATTGTATGGCGAACCTGTTGGAGAATAAAGACCAACTTAACTTTAAAAAATAAAGCGCGCAATTATACTGAGTCGCGCTTCCGAATTGTATGAGTTTCCGTAAAACTCTCTAAATAGCCACCTGAGCAAGTTAGGTGGCATATTTGAGCCAAGATTGACAAAGCATTAATGAATTTTGCGGAAAATATGCTGGTGATATTGTGCCGATTTAAAATGTCACAGTGCTAATTACATCAATAAATACTGAAAGTGACTGCCACTACAGCAAAATATGATATTCCTTCTTTTTAAGTTTTGTCTTCCAATATGTTAGATGTGATTCGAAGGGAAAAACACAGATCATGTAATAATTTATCATCCAATTGGCTATTAACATAACGTCCTTACTCGAAGAATTTATTAATCACCGATAAAACCTTGCCCTCGATATTATCCATTTCCATATGAAATTATAGCATTAGTCGTATTCCTTTCATTTCTTATTGTGTTATTGTATTCTCCCCGCTAATACTAGCTCAGTAAATGTCAATGCGTCATTTTGATACAATATTTACGTAATCTAAGAACGATTGATCATTTACACGAGGTTTCGTGCAGTAGAATAAAGAACGTACCGTTCTACTCGAATAATGGTTTCGTTGGTGTAGCAATTCAACTAATAACAGGAAATAACTAATCAAACTATAGACAGAGGGGCAAAATGGCACCAAATGGGTTCATATATAATGTAAAATAACGCTCATGTGATCATAAATACATACATGAGTTATTTGAACATGACTTTAATGTATGACATTAGATAGCATGAAACTCATTTGACATATCCAGATAATGACCACGAAGGTCAAGGAAAGCAGAGGATATTTATCAAAAGTTGGCATACATTCCATAAAAAATCCTAGATGGCAACACCCAAAGGCGAGTGTTGATGTAAAATCTCAGAGCCAAATCGTCATCATTAGTCATTCAATCCGAATATTGGATGTCTGCAACCCTCCACTCTTCCCTATATAATGCTAGTTTCCTTACCTCCTAGGACCTCTTCCTATGTACATTTCTCTTTATTTGATCCATTAACTTATTTAAAGGTATACTTCAGGGGACTTTCCCCTCTAATTCACCTTTTATTATGTTAATCTCCAACCCATTGTGTCAGGGTGTGTCCAATCCATGTGGTTCTTCTTTTCTGCAACGAGTTACACATGGTCTTTTTCTCTCCAACTCTTCTGTATGCTTCATCATTTCTCATTTATTACGTTCATTTTATCTTCCTGCATCCTCCTACAGCACAAGGTTTGGAAGGCTATTAGTCTCTTCTGGTCAACCTTTCAAATGGTCCATGCTTCCGATCCATAGAGTGGCACGCTCCACATGAAGGTTTGCACTTACAGTTTCCTGGCGTGCAGTCCAATCTTATTTGAGTACAGCAGTTTCCTTTTTCCCAAAGCAAAATTTTCATGTGAAATTTAACAAACAAAGGAGAGAGCGTATTCTATTTACATCAGCGATAATTGCGCCTTAACAATTCAACATGATGAATGACAGTATGACTCACATTCTTCTAGTCATTCAACTTAATTATCAGCTAACTTTTCAAAAGAAATAACCATCAAAGTCAATAGGACATTATAAGGTTTTCTCATGACAAGACGAAAGAGGTAAGGAACATTTTTTTCGATCTATAATCATCAGTGACCAATGGCGGGTAGAAGAAATTAAGAATGTCCCATGTCTTCCTCGGAGTACTTTATTTCAGGAGCAATATATTTTGAATCATTCCTCCAAGCGGTAAATTATGACCATTGTGGAAAACCTAGCGACTCAATGGGCCAATTGAAGTTGGAATTAGCGCGCAGAATATAATCCTCATAAGTGAAAGAAATGCCAAATGATTACCGGAAAGCACTATTAACCACAAGTTTAAAGTTGGTATAAATAAAAATGACGATGAAGAGCTAAAGGACAAGATAGACTAGCAGTTTCGGAAAAAAGCTAATAAACTTTTTATTCGTCAATAATCAATAAAAATATATAAGGGACAGATCAAGGACTAAAATTTCTCCACATGATAGACATCGTATTATTCTAACACCTAGCTCGTCTTGTAATACATAATCTTAATTTGCTAAGCATTTTTACGTACATGCAGAAAAATAATTTTTACATGAACGATGCTGTGCATGATTTGAGCTACCCATCGGAGTATCATAAAATACCGAAGGTATACGCTTGGGGATAGTAGCCACGGTACAATCGTTTGCCTTATACCGTTTTCAAACAATTTGGAGTCATACTAATGAGAACAAAATTTGGGTCCTGCAGTTATATTTTACTTGCTTTGTATGACAAGAAAAAAATGATCAATCAAGATTTTCTTAGACTATTTGATATTGTTCGTGCTCTTCAATCGTGACGTATAAGGAATTTGCGGGGGGACAACAGTTCTGCTGTTTCATTTGCAAAAAAGCAATAATGGATACAAATATGATTATACACGTAGCTAAATTCTGATGGAATATGGTCCCTGGACACCTCTATATAGTTCAATGAAAGAACCTAACCTTTCCTAAACCTTTCCCCAAAGACAGACTAACCAAACAGTTATCTATAAACGAACGTATAGTATTTCATAACTTTTAGAGGGATTATGGTGGGAGCCGCCACATGGGCGTGAGGCAGAAGGCGTTAGGACACCAACCGTGTAAAGATGTAAGGGATAAGGTTTTGGGAAGTGAAATGGTGACGTGTATTATGGGAGTGCATTAAGTGTAGCTCAGTTTTTATTGTGATCACTTATTGTGCGCGGAAAAAAACGAGTTTTTGTGCCTATCTGTTCGGAAATGCATCTCTCTTATTTTATCTTTTCTATCAGACTTAGATATGTAGTGAGGCATCGTGGTAATATTCTCTGTGTCGCTCTGAAACGCACCAGTTCTGAATTTCTCAATCTAAGCCTAGCGTGTAGCCTATGAGTCTCTAGGTGCTCCCACCGTAATCCCTCTAAACGTTTTTAAACAATACATATTCGTTTGTTGCAGTTTTTGACGAATGGTACAGTTTTTGTTATTTACTTCATTAATATTATTGGTAAAATTTTCATGACCAAGGTTCTAAATGCTAGCGGCGTATTCGAGGTGTTGCCTAACCAGAGCGAAGCGGCATCTCTCTTTCACTTTTTCATCCGAGGACCATCCTATTATACGCTTAACAAAACCGAGTTTCTATAATGCTGTACCGCATATGTTTGGATTGGGATAAAAGTGGAGTTGATAATCTAGGTGTAGAGGAAGACGAACGAGGTGGCATTGTATGGTGAAAAGGGTGAATGAAGGAAGTTTTGAGAAGTTTGTTGAAAAGGGAAATAGAGAGAAAAATGCTGAGGAAACGTGGAAGAGGAATAAAATAGGTAGATTAAATTATAACAAAGAAGTAGCAAAGAACTTGAGGACATTTGGAGAGATCTCATGTCGAGCGTAGGAGTTCTCATCAACTGAGTAGTTTAGATATGAACCATACAGAAATCTACCAATCAGCTGGTAGAATATATTAATAAACCAATCAATGAGCGATAATTCGATATTTAGCTCCGCACCATCCCTCACTTCCGAATTTCCATTTCTTACATCTTCCTCTTTCACGGCTATTGAACTGTTTTAAAGCCCAAAATACTCGAACTATTGTTTTCCCATCTATGGCAGAAAAGTTGCAAGAACTTTGCACACGGGTTATAGATCCTGAAAGTTAGAATTAATATCGATTGTGTCAAGACTAAATTACATTTTTATTTGGAGACGTTTGGCTTCGAAACTGTGATAAAATTATCACGGGTGCCTACGCATAAATTCATACACTATTCATCCAGTCATTAAAATTGGGCGATGAGACCCTCGCCCACCTAATATGAAAAGCAATAACCCGCGGCCCAGAAGTTGCATCACGAAATAAAACGAATTTTATTACAATTAGTGCCATCCAAGCACCGATTTCAACCGGAGCGATAAATTCAAAAGGGTGCTGCACAGACAGCGCAGCATCGCGGACATATTTCACAAGCGGGCCCGAATTAGCACCGCGTCTCCGCTCTCCTTGGCAGAGGCGCATGGGGGGTTGAGGGAAGCGGGTGGAATACGGTAGGTATGCCTTGGATTCTCATCCTCACTCTTTTCCCCTTTCCGCTAATGAGGTGATGTTCGGAGCTTGTCATACCCACACTCCACCCCAACGCCGTTCTAACGTAACTCTCAGTCTCTCACCATTTTCTCAGAGTTCAATATGGCGCATTATTAATTAAAACTCGGCAACTTTTCCAAAGGAGTTGATCTCCCTATTATAGCCTAATGTTTATTTTTTTAATGAACGCAGCTCACACGAGAAAATTGAGGGAGTAACGTAAAGACAGCAGGAGAGAAATAGGTTACTCGCGCGTTATTGTAAAATGTGAGCTGACTATTATGATGGCATGTGCGTCAGAGTATGACCTTATAGATTTTCATCATTGCCCTCTGCTTAAACAGACCGCAGTAATATCCATGAGTCAAATTTCCATTCCTGAATGTATCGTTTTAGTTGGTTTCAGACTGTGATCCCCTATTCATTTAGGGATTATAAGTTTTGCACAAAAATTTTGGTAAAAAATTTTAGCTTTTTTCTTTTAAAAGCACAAGTATTCTCAGATGATAAATAAATCATACAATAGACAAAGTGAGAGTGTTACAGAGGAAGCTAAGGCTAATTTTTTAATTGAAATAAATAAATTATAAGAAAATCCTCTACATTACGAATTCTATTTCAATTTCCATTTACTATCTTCATGAGGCTGTCTATGATGAATGAATCATCTTCTTCCTCTTACCTCAACTTATAACGAATCCTTACTTCATTTAAAAAGTTTTCAAATACATGACTTTATTTGCTATCGCACTTATTATTCAAATTAATCTCGCAACCGACTCGATTACGGCCAACGATACATTTGGTATTAACAAGGTACACATTTTTCATTGACATGGAACTTTGACAAAGTTCTAGTGTAGGTAGACTTATTTTGGCATTACGCATAGTTATCAATGCCAAAAATTTCCAAAACTCTACAGATCAATTACTTAACGATAAATTAAGCTAATGGAATAAATTTAAAACTAATCTCAGGCAGGAGGGAAAGTGAGAGAAGAATAAATATATTTCAAAATTTTATTTTTTTATTCTATGTAAAAATAATAAAATGACACTTTCCCATTGGATTACTGATAGATAAATACTGGAACAGTCGTTGGCTTATTGTATTTGTGACTGGAACACTTGGTTATTATTTCAAAGTTCAGCTTCATCATCAAAATTGATACTAAATCAGTAACCAGTGACTTTCTTAAGCTAGTAAACGTTTAAGGAATTGAGGTCTTGGGAATTAATTTACAGAAAAAAAGCAATTCAAGCAATAAGAAAGTTTTAATATTGACAGCAAGTCAAGGAAAAGACTTGTAAGTGCCAAATATGAATTGTAGTATCAATTTCAGTGGAATACAATCGCTTATTCCCCCAACACACAAATTGCTGATTAGCACGGTATTCAATGGAGCTTTCCTTCAGACATTACAAGTATTCCAAGCAAACAAGGACAAAGTTGACCTTCAAAGAAAATTCATCTCCGAGTAAGTGATATCCCAGTAGTATTTTTTATGAAATTACCTAAATGTCTAAAGGATCAATGAGTCCACGACAGTAAATGTTTATTACCATTATTATTATTATTAAATAGCATAGTTGTAAGGAGAAGATCTAAATAACAGCCTGCATCCCTATTACTTTCAATCAAGTCACATTGTAATTCGAGACCTCTCGCACTCGATTTAAGTAGAGCTTCATTTGTTATTATGCCGAAATTATTATTTTGCATTATTTTTTACTTTTAAAACATTTTACAATGTACCTTCAGAAAACACGGTTCCATAACAAGATCGTCGACATTGTCATTACTAAGCAAGTATCTACAAAACAGCATGCTAAAACATTCGAATAAAGCGTAGCACTATGGACCGTTGATATGGGCGTTTAGAAAACTGAATAGTAAACAAGAAATTTCAAAACCTGATATTTGAGGCAAAAACTGACTACTAAAAGGACGGATAAAATGCAAAATGAGGAAGTATAATGAAGAGAAAAAGACGAAAAGGAATAGTCTTAAAATGAAAGGAAAGGGATAACATACAGACTATATATTGAGCTATGTACTTGTAAAGAACTAACAGGAAGCAACAGAATTAGCTTTTGATAGGGAAGAATGTTGGGCCGTGGTTTTACCAATCTTAGGATTAAGTGACCAACAATGGGCACACTCAACTCCATTAAATTAACTGCAAGAGAAAGAAAACGACAGATAGAGAAGGAAAAGATACGTAGAAGCATTAAGGTAATAATTTCCATGCGAGTATGTATACCAGGACGAGAAGCATATTCCATTGATTACGACGCCAAGAAAGGAAATCAGAATGTCATTGAAGAGCCTTATCAAAAACTTATGAGCCTTGATTTTTAGATTTTCCCCAATTTTTGAGAAACGTATAAGCATCAGCCACATCTTACGGTCTCTTAGATGCCTTCATTCCATTGACTTATCAACGTAATTACTGATCGAAAACGAACAGACGTACTCAACTCAGCCAATCTTCGATCAGGAAGAAACAAATCTTCAATCAGATGAGAAAAAAAATCATTGAAAGTGAAGTTTGATTACTAGACACATTTTTTGAGAAATTAGGTAAACCTATCCTAAAATATCCAGTCATGGAAATAAAAAAATTTGATTTTTCGCTAAATACATCTCTGGATCAATCTCTGATATCCTACTTTTGAAGAACATTTGTTGCTCCTGGATCGGCAGAAATGAACATGATTTCCATCACGCTTAATATAAAGGTATTTCAATTGGATAGAAAAAACAGGAAACTGATTGAATTTTCATCTCAAAAAGAATGCTTTCTATTCACGGATGCAGTGAATTAAACTATGAAATCTTTAAATCATAAAATCTACCTTTCGACCAACATATCACCACCTGTGAGCCTAATCGATGTATTAATGTTTCTGAGATTCAATACGCAAAGACGAAGGAATGCAAACTATTACGATATTAAATTCAGAATGGAGGGCAAAGACGTCTAATAACGTGAGGAAATGCATGTAAGCGCGCCAATTCAATTTCCTCCTAACACTCTCGGTAATGTCTCCGAGTACGTGACAGAGAAATTTCATCTATGACGCCCACTACCGACTAAAAAAAGCATTCAAAAGAGCGGAGCCTCGTGTGTAATGTACGCAGCTAAACAATAGTTTCTGATGACGTCGTCTCCTAGGCATTCCTTGGCAAAGAATGCTAGTATTTGGGAGTCCCATGCAGGGGGAATAGGCAAAAAAAAAAGAAAATAAAAGCTCTGCCCCGAGTTTTCGCCAGGAGATGCCGTTCTGAGAAACTGACGCACGGCGTTCTTCATCTTTTCCCGCGCTCCAACGCCCCCTTCCCCGCTCTTACACAATGGCGCCTCTATTTCCGGATGCGTGCCTCCCGCTGCCGTAGTTGAGACCCCAAGAGAGGAAGTTGACGGAGCGCATTTGCATATGTGCTGCGAGGAAATTGGAATCTAGTCTTGGCGAAATGAATTCCTCCATCGGTCTAGATTTTGAAGGTTGCCCTCACATTACCTTACACTATTCATTCCTTAGATCTTCACCCGTTACTCTTAGGGTCATACTCCTTGCTCGGGGTTCCCCGTTAACCATTGTCGGGGAATATACTGGGAGGTCACCGTAAATTACTTCTCCGAGTTCTAGAAATCGGTAATTATCAGGTGATGGTTATTTCCCCATGCTTGGACTCTATATTAGTAAGGGTAAGGCCAATAATTAGATTGTGTTGTGATGATGAGATGCTTAAAAGTACCTACCTGAACATGATGCAACGAATTCGGCATCCTTATTACCAAGTCACCTCAAATCCACTCATTTTTTTTAAATATCAGGTTGATTAAAACGCTTGTTACAATTTTTGGAAATAGAAAGTTTAATCGGCTATTTATTCAGCGTCAAATCAGTAGATTTTTGCAGTGAAACCACTCCATCGCAGGGAGAGAGTCATGGATAGTGGAGGAGGATATTACTGGTTGATTTCTGTGGGTTTTTTGGGTGTCCTAAACAAAAATATTTAAAACAGCCAAAAGATGCTGCAACCATATGCATCAACCTGATATTTTACTCAACTGAAGCCAATATTTTTTTGTGAAGAAAATTCAGTCACCTACTTAAACTTCTTGGTTACATATACTGTATCCTGCCAAATACCATCAAACTATGGTATAACTACTGTTATACTTCAACGCATTATGTCGTAGAATTTGTGCATTATAAATTCAATTTAACCTGGCTACAAATCACTCCTCGGCCACTACAATGTCATGCTTTATTCAGGGATTATTTTTTTATATTATTCATTTTAACACGTTCAAATTCGTGTTTAATTCACAGTTTTTCTTATTCATATCATCAACTGACTAAGAATACGAAGAAAAGAAATGACTAAACTTCATCGATCTGTAATAAATACGGAAATAATATGCATATAACTTCAACCTCCCAGCTATAAATTGGAAAACCAATAGCATTGAACCAAGTTCAAGGAAGCGTGATATAAGCGAGGCCTTACTTAATATACTTTCACGCAACTCTCTCTTACTCAAATAGTAAACGAACATACGAGTGGTAATAAAATATTAGACCTTATAGCAGTTAGTCACCCTACAATGATTAAACACGTCGATATCTTAGAAGGCATAAGTGAACATAAAGTAATTTTTACGACTTTGAAAACAACAGTACATTCCACTGTAAAACCAAAATGTAAAGTATTTATTTTAAAAATGCGATTACGTAAAATTCGGAAAGACGTTAGAAGCTTCATTCACAAAATTCGTAGCCAAAATGAAGAACGAGAGCACCGAAGTATCATGGAGATATTTTTTGGAAATACTACGTAAAGGAATCGATGAATATATTCCATTCGAATTCAAAAGGGATAGTAAAGAACCTCGTTGGTATAACCACGAAATAAGGGGGGGGGGTTAGGAGACGAAGACAACTGCACAATCTATATAAAAAATTCTATTAACTTAAGTAATAAAACAAAGGAGCTTGCGGTGAAAGAAATATACGTTGCAAAACGCTCAAAAACGATGAAAATAATACTCGCTATTCTACGAAATTTCAAGAAAAAACTCCTTGGTGAATTGCTAGATAAAAACACCAAGTCATTATGGTCTTACGCGAGAGAGCTCCAGGGCGAATCTTCGACAGTAGTCTTTACTGGATACAAACGGCAAAATGGTCATCAACAGTATTGACAAAGTCAATTTATGAAATCACTACTTCGAAAATATATTCACTAAGGATGACACAATTCACAGTTTAGACATTCCTGACTTTAACGAGCCGATGGCTGACATAACAATTCATTAGAGGGGAATTCATAACAGGGCATTAGAGTCAATTTTCACGGAGCAGGTGTGAATGGAAACTGGCATTTAATTAACTGGTCCATAAAATAATTGATTAAAAAATTAAACACGGCAGGAACAGAAAAATAAACGAAAGAAAATTCACACGATGTAGAAATATGAGCACCGATGACCACTTTCCAGCTATTGGTACAACATTGCCGTTCTAAAACCAAAGGTCGATTTGATGGAAAGGTTTACCTTGTGTTTGACCCAACGGCGAGTGTAATTCTCACGTCAGGTAACGAGGGCAACTCCGTTTTCCCACGCCACCTGCGGGTTCCCACAATGATCTAGTACCCAATTGGAAAATATCACAGCCTTAGGGTGGCAGGGCGTGTCCAAGAGGGCTTCACCCGGATTTGATCCCTGGTCAACATCCCAGCGCTCCATCAAAAGGGGCTTACGTGCATGCTGTCTAGACGACGAATATTTGCACTCAAGACTCCACAAGCATAACTTGATCCAAAATGCCCCAACCATTTAAGGGAAAAAGGGAAAGATTAATTGGGACTTCCGAAAATATCATTTCTTAACAACAAAAATACCGAATTGAAAAAACATTTATTGATTATAAAATTTTATACTGCATGATTTGTAGACGTTTGCAACGGAATAAAAGTGTAATCACTTAGCATCGAAGCTGTATACAGCGATAAACAGTTTTATAGTGTATTCTGTTAATATTTCGTCCATTGATAAACACCAAAATTAGTTAGCGTGGTCGAATAAAGATTTTACTTTGTCAATAAATATATATATGCTCAAGCCAACAATTGCTGGAAAATCTAAGTGACTCCTTTGATCATTTTATCACGCTTTGGTAGGCATTATTGACATTCTTCAGTAGGTATTTTTCACATATTTGCACGCACCGATGAAAGAATAAATAGTACATAGAGGCAATTTATTTCATAGTGGTTGTAATAGGGAAAGATAAAAATTGTCACTTAATGTTTTGCAGTAGACAAATTACTGCTCATTCATACATTGGCAAGAGTATTATTTATTGTAATAACTCCATTTGGATTATATCAGCTATTGCCATGAGTGTGAACGGGAAAGTACGAAAATAAAACAATTATTTATGACATATTAGTAAAATAACCGAGTGTTACACTAAGAGAAATAAGTGACGATCTCAAGTAATTACCTCACAATTCCATGCATATTTCTGTAAACAATTGTACCAGATAAATTTCAGCCAGCTTCGAGCAATATTTAATTAATATATAGGGCATAATAATTTGATCAAAAAACTTAATGATACACTTAAATGTTTACACAATCATAACATTCATATTCAGCAAATCAAGACACAATGAAAGGGCTGACCCACAAATTTAGTAATTGAAAACGATGACTACTACTTTCTATCCAATTATCTAGATTATATATAAGAAATTTCAGCTACTTTATAGTGTTTGTGACTAGATTTAAAACACTTACGGTCATGACTCAATGTCGATGAATAATTTATAAGGACGTTAATGTCGGGCTTAGGAAATTAAGGTCACATTGAAAAAATCTGAGTACTTCTTCGAAATTTTTATCTCTCATCCTCTTTTCACTGAATAAACTGAGTCTGCGAAAACAAATCCCAAAGAGAACTTATCGTAGTAGTTCAGCGATACCAACAGAATTCGCTTAAAGTTTCAACCAAGTTTTAGTTCTCCTTGGGCCGACGTAGAATTACTTTTTCAAGGGGAAGCTAAGTCGAAGAATTCCTTGCTGGATTATATTCCATCAAGATTAGCAAAGAAATTGGTCTCCTTCTAAGTATTTGAAATACAACTAAAACGGCTTAACCGCGATTAGCATACACGCACCATGCAATGAATCACTAAGAAAATACGCATAGGAAAGCATAAATATTAAATAAAAATAGATGAAATAACTTATCACATATATATTACTTGACTGCACAACTTGTACGGCCAATATTCAGATTCCTAATTTATATAATTTCAGAGCAAAAACATTAATGATTACTGCTAATTGGGGATATGAGAATAGATAATAACACATGACGTATTTTAGGATAGCTATTACTTATCGTATTGGCATTAATATAAAATCAGAAGAACTTTTTGTCTAACGCACTACTTAGAGACAATATGTTAGTAAGTGTAATTAAAATGAGTGTAATTTTTAAAAACTTTAACCCGATTCGTCACGTAGACGGTATCATGTGCCTGTGCTTAACCTGTTTTATAATATTCTTGTACTTTGGAGATATTGCGTGGAAGTTTTCCTACAGAAACAACGTGGATTTTTTGCAATTTTTCGGAGAGAGATAAACTTTAGGTCAACCAACATAATGGTCAATAGTGACTCGGGTTTCAATGTTTTTCATCATCGTCGGATGTGACTAATATAACCTCTTACTATAACATTTAATAAAAAGTAGGTAAAGGAGAATGAAGTAAAACCTAAAGATGGTGTAAAGCATTGAAAACCTGGTTATGTAATAAAGAATATCAGTCTATAGAAACTGTACTACTCTAAGTTATTTACCTATCTTATATAAACATATTCCAGTGAAAAAATGCATACTTTATTTACGCAGAGATCAAAAACATGCTTTTATTTACTGACCCAACTTAGTACGATTAATTTTATGAGAACTCTATGATGAAAAATTGAATGCATTATAAATTTTTAATTACCTGAAAATGGCATAGGCTTATACGCCATGCTATTTACGTGGACGTTTATGGAAGCGAAAATCAATTAATGCGTAATTTTTGAGATTAAATAAACAATTCAGAATTGGTGAAAGTTTCTCGGATTTCACACCGGGTAAGAATATCTAATACTCTCAATGTTTCGATATCTGACTCAGCAATCGTCATCGATGTCGTCGATGTGTCATCGTCATCGTCATCGATGGCTGAGTCATACATCGAAGCGTTGAGAGTATTAGATATTCTTACTCGGTGTGAAACCCGAGGAACTTTCACCAATATAATTCGCCGGGAAAATCTCAAATCCTTCAACTATTCAGAATTATTATGAAGGACAAATGACTATTATTAAACACAACTGACGCTCTTCAGATCTTTATCTTACATTATGAAGCCTCAATGGTAGCTGAAAAAAGACTACAAACATAATAGTTACGAAATAAATAAGTGAATAATTAGTTGAGAGAATTGAACATGGGTGTAGTGAAACGGGAGAAGATTTACATCAACGACTTAGAAGATTGCTAACTCAGTCACTCGAAAAATTATAGGTAATACCTACATTTTTGATAAAATATCGGTCGGAATAAATACGCACAAAAGCACATCCAAAGATATCGTGACAGACAATGAGGATTATTTGAAGAAAGAAGCTAAAGAGCTATCAGTAAACGAGTTAAACATCAGTTATACGAGAAAATACGCCGCAGGGTGGAGAACCTATAATTTTTAAGACAGGATTTTTTTCAGCTTTTCAATCGGTCGCTCATACTACTTGCCACAAAACAACGATCAGTTGTCAAATGTTTGATGAATTTAGACCGAATTTACTGCTATTAGATTTGTACAACTATAGTCTGTCACTCTCTTTATTTATAAAACTTCTACATGATATAACTACTTACTTTAAACGCACATCCTTTCTCAAAAAGATAAAGGAATTCATATCGTTGGGATGATGAAAAAAAACAAATCATAAATATTCCAACTTCCTTAACAGGCATAAAAGGAATTCTAAAAAAAAAGCAAATTTTGAGGAAAACAGCTTTTCTAATAGGAAATAATATGCAAGGCTTGATATCCTTTGCAAGACTCAAATGAATCTCTGCAGTATCTGATCAATCAATGCAGGTGATAAACTAAGATAAATAGATCGCTGCCCTGCTGAAATATTCATATTTCTGCGCGTCATAAGTCATTATTACAAAATTGTGGAATTTTTACATATGATACACTGATAACATTTAGATCACAACCGCTCACTCCCCCGATCTTCTCCCAATGCTATCCTCTTTCTTGGTTGGTGTCCTAACACTCCTTATCGCACGTGGCGACTCACCGGGTGGTATGTAAATAGCGACGCACTTTATATCACATTTTCTCTGCCAGCCCCGACATTTCAGTTTCATTCTTGTTCTAGCTAAGATCATCCCTTATAATTAAGCACTTATGATGATGGTATAGTGTTTTTTTACAAAAACTAGCCATCGCGACGACTACAATAGGTAGGATAAATTTTGTCATATTATCGCTTGATGATCAAAATGAAACCGGCTTTAGAACACCAAGGTCTCTAAACATTCCAATTACAAATCTAACTCCAAACATTTCGACACAATAGCGATGATTTTTTTTCTATATACTGCATTTACATTTTGATAGTAAGGATATATTCTGAAAATTCGACCAAAATTCTAAGTAGAGAGGGTAAACACTACTAAGCCCCTCTAAACACGACCTTGATGCTACAATATAGTAAGGAAAATCTCAGCCATTGGTGTTAAATTAGCCCTTATGCGTATGCAAAGGTCAAATAAAGTTAGGACATTTTGCAATAGTGTCCTAAAATTGTGATCCTTACACGTTGGACGTCCTGATATATGCAACATCTTTCGATGATCTGACATGTTTCGATTAACTGATAAGCGAATGAATTGCGCTCCATCGCAGCATGATATGGCACCGCTCCAATTCAACCTCCCGGTAGTACAAACACTAAGGACGCAGTTTGCGATGTGCACAAACCGTGTCTTCTGCAGCTCCACCAATAAAACCCGTAACACATTTTTCAAATATAGACGTAACACATCATGAACTCTACTTCCACTGTGCGATTATATCCGTTCGATAATTTAAAAATGCGGTGGAAAAATTAACTGTAATGTATCACTCTGGAAGATTAATTCATAAATATAGAGATATTCCAAACGAGACTTCAAGTGATTAGAAAATGAAAGAAAATAAACCGGTTGCATTCACGGAATCAGTAATTAGGGTAAAATACCACACCGATTGACGGTACAGTATGCGAAATTAAGTAAGGTAATTAGGTTTTCTAAATATGTAATATGCACATTATCGTTTTTCACTGCTGTTTGTATCGCCATTTCAAAGATCATGGAATGCTCTCAATATGTACTTTGGAACGTTCTCAATATAAACGACAATATAACAACTATAATATCGACACGCTACATAAATTACTCATTAAGCTTGGAATAACGCCATATTGACAATTCCATAATTTATTTTTCTACATCAATTTGCTCGGCAAGTTATCTATGAAATACAAAATGAAAACAGAAAGGAAATACATTCCCATAAAAACCATGGAAATTAAAATGCCTATATGATAATTAAATATATCCATTATAATTATTATAATTTGTAAGACACCAAGACGTGAAAATATTATATCCATTCCTACGGTTCTCCATTCTATATTGCGCGTTTATTTATTAAGCGAAGATAAAAAAATAGTGATAATTCAATACCCTAGTATCTTGCACTCAACGACTTCAGTTAAACACTAGAGTGATGCATCATGCGTTCAAATGATACAATTAACTAAAAAAATATCAGAAGAATCACAACGTCATATAACTGTCACCGAAAACCTTTTGATTCTCCGCGGATAATAACCCCAGTCAGCAAATTTTTCCGGCATATTTATTCTTCAATAAAGCAATATATGTCGTTGAACTAGTGCAGTGTGGTGAGATTGGTCGTAAACAGCCTACATCAAGCGTGGAGCAAATGTGCTCCTCTTCTTTGGATACCCTTGAAAACGCACTAGGAGAGCGGTAACCAATCAAAATAGGAACAAAAAAATACCTCAGCATCTTTACAGCTTGCAAATTTTTTGAGATACCAAATACTCGTCACTGGCATTTGTATAGAGAGAGAAAATTTAAATCGATGAGTGAATCTGACAACGAAGATTTAACACCGTCCAGAATTTTAAGCAAACTGATGACCTGCCTAGTTCATATATACGATCTAAAATTATACTGATGATGATATGCTATGATGACTTTCTTTTTAACTACCTTCAAGATCCCAAATTACTATCCAAATTGTTAGATTTTTTAAAAAGCTCCGTTACAAATTTTACATTAAATATTATCCTAATGGTTTTTGAAAAACTAGCGACTAATGCTTGTTAATCTCATAATCAACCGATTGTTTGAGGAAGCTGCTTTGAATGAAGGCATCCATCGAAGAAATTTTTGTCCTTGAAAAAGAGCCTGAGGAAAAGCCACCACAAATATCTTCAGGGATCACAACACACGCAAAATTCATTTGAGGCAATAAATGATGCACGAAAATATCAAAACAATCCAAAATAAGAGCACATACATCCACCACCCAAGTATATCTGTATTCATACTCTATCCAGATCAAGTCCGAGAGACGCTCCACTTTTTTATCATTACCTCTCCAACGTAATTCGGACTCGAGTCAAAGCAAAGCATTCCTATAAGTCAAATCCGGTTCCGCTAGGAATATGTCAATAATGCGCGCACCACGGGAAACTTAAAAACTGCCTCTCCTCGTAAATCTGCGTCGAGGAGAGAGAGAAGAAAAAAAACAAACGAAGGCGGCGGAGCGTTATCATTTTACGACTTGGCTCCCTTCCACCGCTCCTATCGAAAGCGTCATAAATCGTATTTTCACGCCAAAATGGAAATTAAATGTTCCACCGCGGGGTTTATACCCTCGCGCTTTTAGAACCAAGAAACAGGTACGATATGATGCGAGTTGAAAAGGGCACGGGTTTCTTCAGAATGCTCCTCGGAAATTTCCAAAATAATTAATCAAAATGTATTCCGGAACGTATGTTCCCACTAACGGCAACAATAATGAATTTCCATACTGTAAGAATAGGAGGAGCGCAAATTTAATCGCGTCGGAACATTAAATTTGAAGGAAATAATATGAAATGTGAAATTATTTGCCATGAAATCGCATTATAGCGGTCGGTCTTCTGGCTTAATGAGATCCCTCCCATGAGCAACCTCGTGGAGCGTTTTAAACGAATTACAGGGGGAACAAACAATCCAATGCGCTCGTATTTTCAATTAAGTCTGGAAATTAATGTTTATATGTAAAAACCTCTTCATCGCATGAAGCAAGATTATATTTCAGCGAATTGAGTAAGGCACTCGCTAAACAATCAGCTGTTATCACTGAATTAACTATCCTCCGAAAAACTGTACATAGAGGAAAGTAGATGAAATATGAGCAGAGCAAGAAAAAACATAAATTAACTCTCTAAGCCCCTTAAGGGAAGCCAACCATTTCGAGAACAAGTTTGAAAGTTCATAGGTTGATAAAAATATTTCCAGGAAAGCTACTTTTAATGGTTATGGCGATATAAGCATGAATAAAACTACGGTCAGATAATTCATCAGTTCAATGTTCGGAATGAGCTTTCAAAAATAAAAGTACTTGCTATTTGCGATGCCTATAAAACGCAGTCCATCATGAACAAAGAGATTTTGACCGGTAAAAAATCAGAAAAGGTATGCTTTTCCCGAGCATGATAAAGTAAAATAGGGTTGGTTAGTGCGGCTATAGAGTTATCATCAGGTAGATAAAGTATTTTTGGATCTTTCACCAGGTGAGAGCTCGTTTACCTACGTTTCGACTGCTACCACTACCATCATCTTTAGGGCTCAAGCGTCAGCGCAATACAGATAAAAACCTTAGAAAGTAGCAGCTGAAGAACCTTGGCAGCAGCTTGGTGATGGGTTGCCCCTTGCAAAGTACCCTTGTGATAGCTTTCATGGTGATGAGTAGAAGGAGTTCATGTAGGAGATAAGCCATCCCCTGAGAAACACTCTTGTAGTGGCTTGCAGGGATATAAATGGATGTAGATTAAGGAGCTTGCAAGGAAAACCTACAACGTTTTTATGATATTAAAATAAAAGATGTCCATACTATGATATTTGCAAGAGGTCATAGTGCATTACTATTGTAATTTTTTCTTTTCTTAAAATCATAGCACTGTTTCTCTAAAGAGAGAACATTTTTCATTAAAATCTACGCCAATAATGAGAGCCAAATCAACTCATTTGAACTAAGAACAACGCGTAACAATGCATTTAAAAGCCCTCTCATGTACTTTTGTTCCATTTCAAGTTTACAAAAATGTCTCGCATGAGCAATTATCCAGCCAAACAATTCAATGCGTATTTGATCTTTCCCGAGAAAAAAGAAAGAAATGCAGTCAGGGATTGCATTTAGATATCATTAAAAGGTCATTTATTACCATTGTGATCTGGATTAATGACATCTTCGTGGCTGGCAGACGGTTTTTTCTTCTTGGGTACACCCTGCACAATTATTCTGGATAAGTTCCTCCTTGTCTCCCTTGTTTAGCATTTATATTTTATTTTTATATCTTTACGATAGTTTTTTTGGAGAGATACAATGCCACAACATAGAGAAATCACTTAAAAGTGAATAGCGACACTTAATCCTACATTCAAACCCTCAATAGCTCACCGCCCAACATGTTCACGATGCAAATCTAAAGGGCTCGTGGATGAATCAAGTGATGAGAAGAATCAAATATATTTTCTCCTTGTATACTCTACTTCTTGCATCCAAGAATGCTTTATATATCGACGCCAGTATAAGTTCAAAATTGCTAATGAGAATCATTTTGAAAGAACAGTATAATGAATATAGAAATAAAACGATTTATTAGAGTCAAAAGAATATGCGATTGAGCTTTGACTGCTAAGGTGACTCGACGGAGTGACGATCCGATGCGATGAATAATTTCTTAAAAAGCATTAATAAGAGAAATAATATTTTTAGAAATTTGTGCTGACGAAGATATCTTAAATTAACTAAAATTAGCGTTATCTATTATCACAAGGCACTATGTTTAATGCAGAAATAGACAATGAGAAGAACTGGCTATAAAGTTATAACGAGTTTCAGAATCTAGACTCCAGGTTGATTGTAGATTGATGAGAATTAAGAGTCCAGACTGCCAAATTAATAAAATGAACCATTTCTTCTCAGTCTTCCCAGAATTAAAAGGCTTCACAGACGCATTCCAAGAGGTTCTTTTATAGGTAAATATGGTAGTTTACATGGACGTGAGCTTTTACATTACTGACACTGAATTTAACAGAAATCCAGCTAACCACAATCCACTATTCGTAGGAGGATTTGTCACCTTAAGAAAGTATGAAATATCATTAATTGAAAAATAAGCATCCTCAACCATAGCCTTCGTCAAATGCGGAAGAAATGGGTTCTGCGCTTAGTGTATTCTTCCATAACTTTTAGGATCAACTGAGATACCTCTTTCCCTGGACAACAAACATGGCAAGGGAAATATATTTAGATATGAGAGAGTATTTTGAGGACATCGAAAGAGAAAATAAAAGAAATTCAAAAGGAGCGAAGAGGAAGAAACTGATTGAAAAACCTCGAAATTCTTCATGGGATCAGAGAAAACGACAGAGGAATGTTTCAATGCCTCATTCGTGGGGTATACGCAAACAGAATATATCTAAAAACAAGGGGAAGTAACTTTTGAATCCAACCGTAAAAAAAACGTGCAACACTCCCATATGAAGACTTTATGGCCATTAAAGTCATTTCATATGAATGAAAGGTAGTTGCTAGACTAATTAATAGAAGATTTCCAGAGTACGTTTGCGATAATTACTGTGGATATAAAAAGGAGTAAGAAACGCAGAACACTAATTTTATTTGACTTCAACTGATGTGGATGCGAGAAACTTATTGTCGAGAGGTGCTCAAGTGCTTGTCCACTACCCGGTCTTTGAGATGGAGTTTGACGGTGTAAATTACTGTCGAAACACCGGGAAAATTTTGGGAACAATTTGGCCTCTTATTAAATATCGGAGCAGTGACTTTAGAATTTCAACAGTCGTTACTCCCGCTCGCTCAGGGGCGTTTATACTTCATTTTAATTTTTGTTGCCATCCTATTTATCTTCGCTTACAAACATATTTTATCATTAATTTTAATAATAAACAGTGAGAATAACTACTCCGCTATGTCACAACAATGCTCTCAATATTTATTTTTATCTAAACTTTTGATCTTACTAAACTTTTATCTATTAATGGAGTTTCTTCATGATATATGTAATAAATTATGCCAACTTGCCCATAAAATAGTATTTTATAAATGGAAAACCTATCTTAATTCACAACTTGAACTGAAACGACTGACATATTTCAGAATTGTTTTACGATTAAAAATTTTTTCAAAAATATTTAACCTTGCAAATAACACCGACTAAGAGTTTATAGGCTCCGTTTTCGGAAATTATTGGGAATAATTTTCAAATCTGGAAGAGAAACACTCTCATTATCACCACAGAACTCGTGCAAACAGCTATGTAGAAATAGCAAGGAATATAGACTGACATCTGTTATGTATCTTGATGAGATCATTAATTTTTCTATATCTGCCAGGAGGAAAAATAGGTCGCCTTTGGAGTAGCAGTGGGAGACACTCTCCAGCAAGCAAATTTAAATGTTGACAGAGGTGTTGGCACATTCAATGCAGTGTATCCATTGACGAATGAAATGGAAGAATTTTTAAATTTTATTTTCAAACAGTCGGGGTGGGGCACTAAATCTATTTTCTCCCGTACTTTTCTCAATTTCAAATACCAAAGGCTTTCCAACGTTGCTATTATCTCGTAGCAATAGTTTAAACTATTTCAAAGAAGGATTGACTCATGGAGATATTTTGCTATAATTTCTTATAAAGATTTGAAATATTGAGGATGAAGCACTCAATAACACTTATATCCATTAAAATGATTCAAATAAAATAATTATCAGAGAGAGGACAAACATCAGATCGGTTAAAAATAGCTAAATATACCAGAAATAAAATGAATCAATCTAATATTTATTCATGAGTAAATAATTGTCTTTTGGCTTTTGAATTAATTCAATTCCAATATATTTATGTTAAATTCTGAATAAGTATTTCACTGAAAAATTCTGAATAAACATCTGCTGAAACTAAACATGAAATTTGCTAAAAAAACACTTTTTTACGTTAGTAATAACCTTTCCAAAATATAGTTTAAAATTAGTTCATTTATAATTAATTACGAAAACAGTTTTAACTAATTAAATGGGTTGCTTAATTGACCATGCACTCGCTGTCCTACGAGCAAAAACGTTTCCCTTAAGCATGCACCCGTTATGGGAAATCTCCTTGATCGACTTATAGCGAGGGAAGATAATGGAGGAAATCTAATCAAAGAAGGTTCTGAGCAGGGCGCGTGAAAGGAACATTCTGTAACGATGGAAGTTATTTTTTTTTAGAGTTTTGACCGGCTAAGGTGCCCGCGCCTCAGTAGTCGCCATCGCGGCATATAATGACCTAGGATGGTGAATTGATATTTTCTCTTCAGAAACGTCACTCTTTAAGAACCGGTTGCTGATAAACGATCAAGAGAGCACTCGCAGGCTCTCTTAATCCATTTAGTTATTCAGCGGCGGCCGCTGCCTGCTGCCACTCGCATGTTTCGTCGCCAGGAGGTGGTCTTGGAAGGAGGAGGCTCTCTGAAGGGAGTGAAGACAGTGGCGCCCCGCGGCTACACTCGAAGGATAGCTGTCGTCGAACCACGTTGGCACGCTAACGAATGCATTATCTTTGGGAACTTTTCTTTTATTATTTTTCTATTTCCTCCTCGTTCGTTTCGAGAGCTGTTCCAGGGGAGGGTTGCCAAGGTTTTTCTCCGCTCTCCCAATTCCTCCTCCAACCCTAAACTATGCGGAGGGAACCTCCAACCTCATTTCCTATCCACTGTTTTCTTCACAATACTTTTCTCGTTTTTAAAGATTACCTCCAAATAGAGAGTTTTAGCGTGCCCTAATCCGTTCTCAGCAATGCCTTCACTAGGTTACATCAATCGTACAGTGGGAATGAGAAATGAAAGAAAACTTATCCATATTGGGAACGAAGTGGATTTGAAGTAATAGAAACGCGAACATTTTGAAGAGAGATGAAACTCAATCAGGGAAGAGAATCATCAACAAGCTAGTGTACGAATAGTTTGGCAGAATATATGCTCAATCCTTCTTCCACGGCAAGTTCGACAGCAAATTGCCGAATTCTGGTGGAGCTATGGTAACAGTAGTGTCATGAGGGAAGTATTCACAGTGGTCCCGCATTATAATGACGAGTATACTATGCGATATATCTCTCCTTAATTATTTAATTGGTTTTTTACAAAAAATAGTAACGATGGAAGTAAAAAATAGTTATAGCAAAAATGAAAAATACCTTATTTCTGAAGCCTTTGCGTTTCCGCGGCGAACATTGCGAGTTCCACTGTCATTTGCTGCTTCTGAAAATTTGAATTTATAAATTACGTTCATAATACATTTACCAAATAAAGCGCATAAAGTAAGAGACTTTCTACATTTAATCTATTGAAAATGGCTGTTTCTAACTTCTAAAGGCCGTTTTACACGGTAAATTTTATTGTACAAACGAATGTATCAACTTTTCATGAGGAAAATTGTACAGCAGCATTGTAAAGCGGCAAATTGTATGATTGTCTGAATGGCTAAACGGGAAATAGAACCTGCTGTAATTCCATTCATTTTCATGTACAGTCTATGATACATTCGTATCTACAATAAAATGTACCGCGTACAGCGGCCTTAAAACACATCCAGGTAGCAATAAATATTTAAATACGTAACAGTAGGTCCTGTTCAAACAAATTAATAAAGTACATTTTTTGAAATCCCGTTCGCAGATTTGTGATTAGAAATACACCAGATCAATATTAAATCGTCTCGAAATTCAACTTTCAGACAAAATAGAAGCCGGTCTATTTCGAGGGAGATATTAACACGTGATTCCGACATCAACTCGCTAATTAAGTGACTTAAAATGGTACTGCAATAGAAGGTAAAGGAGCCTTTATGAACATGGAAACTTACGATAGAATTGTTATCAAATGATTCACCAGTGATAAATTACAATACTGGGACATGTCGAATACACAGGAGTCATCTATTACGTGGAGGGATGAATGGAAAAACGCCGGCTTCTCTCGCGGATGACATATCGAATGCCGTGGAGGGCCCGAGTACTGAAGGGATGATATATTCGGCAAAAGGAACTGTCGAAGCGGAGAAGAGGGCATGAATAAAGTAGTTATACAGAAATTCTCGAAGATTCTTTTTCAAACATTTCAAGACACGAATGACGATTGCTTTACTCTTGAAGGTGCCGCCTTCCGTGAAAAGCCCGTGTCTCCGAAGCCTGTCGCACCTACGGCTCCGTTCGTCGCTGAGATAGGGACAATTGAAAGCGTAGTCGTCTAAAGAGTCCAAGTTATGATGTCTTTACTAAAGTAAACCTCTAATTTAGAGGTAGATACACAAAAGCCCAGATAGCAGTTAATGTTATTGAACACAATTAAAGAAATAGAATACCTGAGATAATAATTTGTAATAGATATACTCAAAGGTCTTAATTTTACATCCTCGACCATGCCCGTGGGTAATCGCAAGAGGAAATTTATCCACGTACAGCTTACATGTACACCTGTAAACAAGTAAACAATGACGAAAATAAGAAGTACCAAGGCCTTCAAGGGACACAATCACAATATCGAAAAACTTTTTATCTCTCCACTGCAGTTACTTAATGCATCATTTTTTACCATATTTATTTCTCTCTGGTACTCTTGTTCAACACACCATGATTTCAGCCGGTAGCACTGTATTTTGGTACGAAGGCTTCCGTGGTGTTTCGTTGAGTTCAGTTTATTCGGGTTTTTCCCGCGTTGATTTATATTAACGGACAAGAGTTTCGCTAGCTGTAACGTTAGCGAAACTATTGTCCGTTAACATGAAGCAATGCGGGAAAAACGCGAAAAAACTGAACTCAGTACTGTAAATTGTTCAGCTAAATGACGCTAATAGGTGACATTATTTTACCTGAGCTCTTTTTTGGCTAGAAGTAGGTGGCCATAATATTCGTAAAAATATTCAAATAATTTCAAAAGAATAGTGGTATTTTAGACATGTCAGAGGAATAAGAGTCTGGAAAATCGTCAAATCATGTGCAGCAGAAATACATTACAAGGGTTACGGTCAGCATGTATCCTCTACTTTGAAATTCTTCAGGCGCTTTAAGACTGAAAACGATCATGCATAATCTTATCAATAAGTTTGCAATCAGCTGTTAAAATGAATAAATTAGTATCAGAGCAAGACGGCATCATTCGCTCTAAATCAAGGTAAATCTAAGGTAAATAATGTCTCTTCTCTTACATAGAAGATCAGACCTTCGTTCAACCTCTCCTGAATCTTTTTGGGCTCTAAGATCAACCTTCTTTTACAGTCGGTGAATTGACGTTTTAGGGTTCTGAAATTATCCCATGAGTGTATTAGCAGTTCGGAGAAAGGCTTTCATGGAGCGTAGACAGAACTGCCGGCATCTTCTGGTGTTTGGGGTGTTCCAACGCGTCTTTATTTATTATTTATATATTCAACAGTTTTACTTGCGCGACAGCCGGTGATTTCAGGTCGAGAAATTAATTTAATTTTAATGACGACCTATGAGGGCTGTTTGTTCCCTCCTGATTTTTTGGATCCAATTCTTCTGTTGGAACCAAATTTCCATGTTGAACGTTTCTGTATGTGAGAGTCTCTTCAATGAGTCGAGGAAGTGTCATTCATTCTCGTCGTTTATATCCCAGATTAATAACGTGTTCAGGCTATAAACAAGGATGCCCTGCCACAGTGGAAAGGAGTCATTTATCCTTCTTCGCTCATGCTCGCTCTTGCAGGTTGTTCATGGCTCTTCCCGTTTGTCCAATGTATGCCCTCCCGAAGCTTCACTCGATCTTGCATACTCCACCGATTGCATGGGGTGGGATCTAGTCCTTGGGTTTCTGAAGCATGCCGCCCGTTACTAAGGGAGCTATGGTAATCACCAGGGAGTCTCGATACCTCCCGAGAATTATTCGGGAGGCTGACGAGATATCCAAAAACCCAATGAATATCAATTCGGATGACGGAAATCAATTTCGTGGCACAAGGAAGAGACTCATTTATAATGGCTAACAGGAACAATTGACAATAACGTTGAAAAATTGGCGCTAAATAATCAAAAGAGACCAACCGGCCGATGTGGGTTCTTAAAAAAAACCAACATTGGAAGAAGACCTGAAGATGCCTGCAGCAACGCATGCTAAGTTGTCACTAAACCAACCGACCAGTGAGATAACCGAGAGACTCAGCTGTTTTTGTGCAATGGAAAACAAGTTTAGTCTTTGACGCTTATGATTCCAGCGCAGTACCCTTGTTAGTTCTTGGTCCATTCGGAATCTTCTCTCGAAGTTAAGTCCTCATTATACAGATTGATAAACATTGTAAGTTACAATAGCACCTCTCCATTTTCTTCATCAGATTCATGTAATCCAATAATAAAATATGAGTTCTCATAAGTCATTCATAACGTTTAGTTATTCCATACCGGACACGGCCATTATTTAAAATGGCATTCTAATAGCCGATAGCTCAATTATCAATTGCAAAAAAATGTTCTAACACTGGCATTCGGCCATAACCTTTCTTGGAGGGATTACTTCTGGCAGTATATTTCTCAGAATAAATCGATTTGTTAAGCACATTTAAGCGTTGACAATGTCAATTTTATATTAAAGACTAATAAATCATTGATTTTACAGGCCAGTCAAAGTGATCAATTTATTGCCGCCATGATATTCATAAATATTGTAACAGAAAATCCCAACAGCCTACTTGGAAACTTTCACTAGCTTATTTTGAGGTTCGTATTTATTATTTGCCAAAAATACATCCCATACAATATGGTTTGGACAAGGGAAAAGAGAACCGAGGCAATGGAGGTACCCTCTTGCGTAAGTCTTGGAAACTGTCTCTACAACCTAGACACTTGATGGCAAGTAATCGTTATTATTGCCCAGCAATGGCAATCATGAATTCAATATATCGATCTTCTTATAGTCTGATAGTCATTATACTCCTCAAGCATAGTACCTAAGGCAAGCAAGCGCAAAATTATAAATGCAAATAAAGCAAATTGAAATATTAAAATGACCGTTGAAGGACTGATTTTCGCTGGAATATGATTTTCAACCGAAGAAATTCATTCATTTCGTTGTTCAATGCTAAGGTTGGTTGACTGCAGCCCTCCACTCTTCCCTATCCAATGCTAGTTCCCTTACCTCCCGGTATTTTTTCCAATGTTCCGACTAAATAGGACCTCGTAATACGGTCGTTTTTTAAAGAAATATAACGATGAATGAAAAATGCGTCCGTCTTAAAAAGTAGAATTTTGCCTCTATTCCGTGTAATTTTACCACAAAGAAATGGAAACAAAGTGAATTACTCTAATCTGATATTTTAAAAAAAGTAAACGCAACTCAAAAAGTTTGTATAGAATGAGAAAATGGTGGCATTAAGATGCATATTTTGGTCGATCAACAGCGGATGAGTTTCATTGATTTCTTGTTAGCCTGTCAGACGGACCTGACCATGTGAAATGGTTTTGAGGCTGCAGAAAATCAAGACTGCTGGGATTTTATTATAGAAACTGTCCTTTGTGTTGTTAATAACTATTTTATAAAACATTCCCAAATCCCACCGAAAACTTGGCTAAAAGTCCCCGGCTAATGAATTCGCAATGATATATTTATGAAACCACTCCAGAAGGAAAACTTTCTCTCTAACTTAAGGCTGATATTGCCTACTCTTTAATTAGAATAGAGCTTTCTTCCTTCATTTTGAAAGAGACTTTCCATCTTCTTTAGCGTGTTCCATTTTCTGAGAGCACCAAATGATTTGATGACTCAAGGAAAATATTAATATTCATCTAATCCTCAAAATGAAAGTCATATTAGATTAAATTAAGGTGTCCAAGGTGGTATAAAATGTGTAGGAAGATGATTGAAGTGAAGATAAGATTTTGACATTCAAGGAAATTCTCGAACTATCTGTAAAACCAATATGGGTTCCGGAGAAACGCATGTGGGACGGGGGATTATTATTCAGAGAAAACGGATAATTAGAAGTGCTTGAACTTTACCTAGTCCTGTAAGGAAATTACCTGTGGGAAGTGCCTGCGCCAGCATTCGAATTCAAGATCTCGAGTGTATTTCAGGGTTAACCGTTGACTTTCTTGAACGTTCAACAAGATTTGATTATGAGGATCAAAGCGAAGCGCACATAAGTTTTCAGCTAAAAGAAATCAAATCACGATAAATTAACTCATTTACTCAACATCAAATGAACGACTTTAATTTCGCTCTGGGAACTGCGTAAAAAGTGAAAGGCTGGCAGAGGTTTTAGATCGGCCACATTTCATTGCCAGTAGTTCTCCACCACGTACTCATACAAATTTGCAACTCAAACTTGTCTTGATCTGGCCAGGAGACAATGACCATAAATTTGGCTTTACCTAAATATGTATTTACACAAATAATATAAGCTTTTATAAATTGGCTAAAAGTCCCCGGCTAATGAATTCGTAATAATATTTCTAGGAAACCAATTCACATGGAAAACTTACTCTCTAACTTAATGCTGATATTGCCTACTCTTTAATTAGAATGGATATTTCTTCCTCTATTGTGAAAGAAACTTTCCGTCCTCTTAAGTGCGTTCCATTTTCTAAGAGCACCAAATGATTTTATGAATCAAGAACAATAAACATATTCATCTTTCCCTCAAACTAAATTAACTAACTGGTAGACGTTGCGAAAACTAAGTAACTTTCTCTTTTTTCCTAAACATTGAGATATTATGCATCCAGGTGAAACATACAAACACATCAATTACGTAACAGCCAAATTTAAAAAAATGAAGTTAACACTTCCTATCAAATTGGTTTGAACTTCAAATCCTTAAGCTTCATAAATAAAGACAAAATAGTGAGAAAAAATAAAAAATATATAAATATCGCAAAAAAAGAATGTACATGCAGAAGTCTGAGACCTTCATACTATAGAGATGGGAGATACACCGGCTCGTAAATGGGAGTGAAAATGACTAGGAAACCGTAACTCATCAATTGCGCAAATGAAAACCAAATGCCGGAAATCGTAATCGTTAACGATGTATTCACTTTAAACAATCCAAGCCCTTAGAAGATTTATCAACTGGAGACACTCTAGACATAGGATATAAGGGTAAGGACTCCATCAGACAAATGTTGCAATCAACCAAATTAACCAAGTGGCATCTGTGTCTCCAATGTGGAGATGTATCAGAGTTCTGCATTGGGCGTACTCAAATAGATGCCATGATCTCACAATAAAAGTTTTTTTTTCACTTTCTACAGCATTTTATTCTCCGACCAAGATTTCGACTTGAGCTATGCCATTTTCAAGGTACAATTTTCACGTAATGCGAGCTTACATGTATGATTTTGTACGGATCGGGAGGGAGGTGGAGGAAGGTGAAAGGTAGAAATGGAATGACATCAAGGTATAGAAAATTGACGATATCAGATGGGAGGGAGGGTATCCGTAAAAGTTTTATTCCTAAACATTGAGTAATCATGCATTCAGGTGAAACGTAAATGGTCAGATCAAGGAAATTGAAAACGAAACCACCAACTTCGACGGCAAAGTTTGTCGATACATGAAAATTATTTAGCAAGGTAATAGAGTTATCGAGCAGTCGGTAGCTACCGGTCCGCAAACATAAAATGTCGTCTACATAACGATACCAGTAAAAAATATTTCTAACGAGCAAGTCATTGGATTTCAACAGTTGTTCTTCCAGGAAATATATAAAAATATCAGGTGACAATGGTGACGGTGGCGATCCCATGGCTAATCCATGGGTTTGTTTGTAAAACATTTTGTTAAATACAAAGTAATTTTGTGAAAAACACAGGTTTAAAAGCGTATTCAATTTCACAGACATTCTTGAATCACTAGAGGAACCTTTAATCAATGTCGACTGCCAAGTAGGCACCGATTTCGACTGCCTATGTCAAAGGACGGACTGCCTAGGACAAAATCGAGCGACAGACAGATTCCTGCTCCAATGAGCACACCCGAGTCCGCCCGCTAAAAAATCGCCTGGATGCCGGAGTGTTCTCGTTCTCGCTTTGCGCAGAGTCATGAGGTGAGTACATGTTTCTCGAAAAGCAGAACTTACATCATCTGACTCTGTCATGCACGGACCTAATCAGTTTCCGTTAGTCCGCGTAGGTCCGATCACAAAAAAACAGACTCCTCCGAGTAAGCCTGCCTGCTCGAAAATTGTTAGGCTAACCAGGCACTCTCGCAGCTTTCGCTCTTATAACATGTTCTAGGGCCAGATTGAGAAGCATGGGTGCTAGTCCGTCTCCTTGCTTTAGTCCTTGGGTTACTTCAAAATTGCAAGTTACGCTTCCAGCTACTTCCACTTAACATTGAGTGGTCGTCATTGTGGCTTTAATCAATCTTACTATTTTTAGGGTAAGTATATAGAAGTCGAGCATGATGGTAAGTAGCTTATTCATATCGATACTGTCATACGCTTGTTTGAAGTCCACCAAGAGTTGGTATAGCTCCAAGTTATACCCCTAGAATTTTTCTGATGCAGTAGAACGGCGATTATCTGGATTAATTGTTACCGGACCCAGTCCGGATTATCAAGAAGTCCGGACTTTCGAACAGAACCAAAATAAGGCCGTTTGATGCCTAAAACATAAAGAAACTTTGCTAAAGACTGTAAGAACAGAAATTCACATCAGTTAAATAATTAGAGCAGATAAATAAAAGCATTGTAGCAGTCGACGACCTTGCCGAGTCTCGCATCAACGCTTTTGACAAATATGTACCTTCTATTCACTTAAACTTATTTTTCGCCGGATGTGATTCCGGATTACCCACGGTCCGGATTCTTGACGTCCGGATTATTGACGCTCTACTGTATTTGTTTTACTGTGTAGAGTTGATCTAAAGCTGATCTACCAGGTCTGAATCCCGCCTGGTATTCCCCTATTATATTTTCAGCATATAATTGCAGTTTATCCTTGATAATCATTGTAAAAATCTTGTATGCTGTGCATATTAGGGAGATTCCTCTGTAGTTTGTACACTGTAAAACTCTTGTATGCTGTGCATAGTAGTGAAATCCCTCTGCAGATGTTCACTACGAAGGCTAGTTGTCGATAAGAGCTCTGCTATCTGTGTAATGTTAAACTATAAGGTATGCAAGTCCCAAGTCGAGGACGCACATCGTCGTCGTATGGAACCAAGATTTTGTGCATGAAGAGTAAGATCATGCTAGATTTAAGCTCAGGTAAGATTGAACTACGGTCCTTCGAGTAGTATCGTGTTCCCTCTCTTCAGAACTATCCTGTGCGCCTTGGGTACTTATTTTATTCCCTTAAGACTATTTAAGAGCTATTTCGTTTTTACTGAGTTCAAAATCAATAGAATATTTCAGCTTTCAGCAGATATTACTTGATACAAAGTCCCGTCAATATTATGCCTAATTTTACGTGTATCATGTTAACTAAGATGGAAAATAATTAAATATTACAGGGGTGAATATATCTATTCATTGTTCAAATAGATAGTTCGCTAAAGAGATATGGAGGCCATAGAGATGCTAAGGCCAATGGGGTGTTTATGATAGTGGTATGGATGGAGGCAGACCCAATGTAGGACCGAGAAATTTTTTAGTATTATGAATACGAAAACGCAAATGAAGCAGTGCATGGATGAGGCAGTAGCAAAGGACCTTTTTAAGGATAGGGCAGCATGGAGAGGGTTATCGAAATTGAAACCACTTTTCTTGGTCTAACTCCGAGAATCAACATCTTCAGACAGTACCCACCCTGAAAGAAACCTCGTGATGGTTATGTATGTGTGTTATGTTGTCCAACCCCATGAAATTCGTCGTCTTCAGTGGACTCCGTCCGCACATCACGTTCCTCATAAGCAAACATCTGTGATAATTTTCACGGAGAGAGACTCCGCTGTGTAGTAACAAGCGAGACGGAAAGCATAGCAGCAGCAGGCGAATCGGAGCTGAAGGGGCCTCCGGTTCGGTGCGGCGGTGGGATGTGGTCGATGCCTTTAGGAACATTCCTAATGAATATTTTTGACGGGACTGGGAGGAGACGCAGCAAGCAGCGTGGGCATGAGAATCCACGAGATGCACACACACACATTAATACTTGCAGGAGACGCGTTCGAGTGCTGTGCACACACAGGGCGACGCACAAGACAGAGACGTCCAAGCGAGAAGGAGGAGGAGCACGAGGAGAAGGAATCGAAATGGACAGACGGGTGCTGGGCAAATCCTCTCGCGCGCCACCGCGGCGTCGCGGCGATTACGGGCGACTCCGCTGAGAGAGTTGAAGGCCGACGGGCGTGTTGCGAATGACAAACGACGGTGGTTGGAGCGCACGCAAAGTGGTTACGAAAGTGGCGCCAAAGTGAAGAGAAGCAGGAGGAGTTAGTGGGGCGACGTGGGAGGGAGGAGTGGATGTTGTTGTGTGAGAGGGGGGAGGGCCTCTTGAATGTGGAGTGGAGCGGTGAGGAGGAGAAAAGTGTATAAATAAATCTGAACCGGGAGAAAAATGAGCTGGTGGCTCGAAAGGAAGCCGGTTGTATCGAAGACGAGAGCGAGCAAGTCGATTAGTGCGTGTCCTGAAGTATCACGAGAAAGAAAACTGTAATTTTGCCATTAGGAGTGTAAAACATTGGTCGACAAAAAGTTACCATTTTGGAACACGGATACTATACCAAATAAATGTTATCTCCTTGAACAATGTTGCTATTATTTTCTATATTAATGGAGACTCTCCTCTCTTTCCTTCGCAAATGAATCGATACTCTAATGATTCCCTTTTTAACTTCAAGTTACAAAGAGGTAGAGAATGTTCTACTAACAACGGATAAGTCGAACTTTGGGTTATGCGCACTCAAACCAAATTCTTTTTTGTAGTAGCTGTTAAGCTGCTTTTACTTATAGCATGTTATTGCGCAAGCTGATGTACGTACGAACGTGAATTTCAAATTTTATCGTGTAAAGCGGTAAATTGCAAGAATGTTTGCGCGATTGCAAGAACGCGTGATGGCAAAATAGCCACTGCTCTATTTTCAATTGTTAGTGTTTGCAAGATTGAGAAAAAATGCTGTTCAAAATTGTGCAAGTTCGTGCCCCGTGTATAAAGGGGTTCAAAGCGAAAGATTAGGGGATTGGTTACTTCAGCACTGGTTTCTCAACCCGAGGGCCTTAGGTCATATCCCGATAGCGGATATTTTCAGTGGAATACCAATCCCTGCTTGGAAAACATACGGAGGGAATTTCAAGTACTGTACTCCACCAAGCGGATGGGACCCCCGATAAACCATGATCATTCTAGCGATTCTCATTAAAAGTGAGCTTACTCCGGCCTTGGATTTCTTTCCACCCTTCCTCCATTTTCCATACATCCCTTTTCCTCAACCTACTTATATGTATTTATCGGGGTTAATGACTTAAGTAGCCAGTAGCCTTTGCAAACAACCATAGCAAAGCATTAGAAGATCGACAGTGAAGACCATACGTGCCATGAAACAGGAGGGTGGTTCTTGTAACATGGGAAGAGAAGGAGGACTCACGATAGAATTTACACAGACTTTAATCAATTTCTTCACAAAATTTGTCACCAGATTTTACATAATAATTTCACTCCTATTGTCCCATCCATATAGCATCGATCCCAGAATGAAAATTTCACGGGAAAAAGCTCAGCACATTATCATCAGAGAATCAGTTCTATAATTTCCGCTAAAATCATTCCCACCTATACGTAGGTCTAAAGTAATAACAAAGTACTCGTTAAAAGTATCTATTCACAGTTTACATGCTGCATGTGGATGATAACCTACATGTTTTATGAGCTAATTCTATTAAGGAGGCGCCCGTTTCTTTCCACAGTAAAATAGTTTCGCTTAGATAATTCCACGAAAACTTGGCTTTATTTGCGGAGAAAAATGGATCAAGATGATCCTGTACAAATTTTGTTTGAAGCTAAAAGAACATATCGTTATCGCATAAACCAGAATTTTTTCTTTACTATAAAGTTTATGTAACCAGGTTAATACAAATGCTTGAAATTTTATTCGCATTATACCGAAGAGCGAGAGGAAAGATGTTTCAGCACTAAAACAACTTAAATATGTACACCGGATTTAATTAGCTACATGAATTCACTTTCTTCAGAAAATTCCAATTGAAAACAGATGGTGCGACTATGTAAACATCAACACTATACTACTTAACGGCAATCATAGTGTAATTTTGTCGCAAAACGATAAGATTAAGCACATTTGAGAATTGTGCAGAATTATGATAAAATAACGACGAATTTGCAAGTTGCCTCAATTGAATAGTAAATAGATGAAACTGAATAAACTGACAGTGATTGAAAAACGTATTCAATTGTGACAAACAGCCTAGCTAAATACATTAAACCAACGAGCAACTGTAAAAATTGGTTACATGCTATTTCTGTAGCGTTTTCCCAGATTTAACGCGTATTGACCGTTGCCTGTCATGGAGGTGGATAATGATTTACAAATTCACATAACAGCAGGCAAACGTTTAAGCTCCATGGAAGTACCCTTAAATATCAGTGACCTAATTCCACTTTTTACGGATTTCAATAAAATATATTTCCATTTCACGGTGCAACGCCAGCGCGAAATTTTTAAACGATTCGTTGCAAGATCCTCATTCCCGTATGTTTTTAGAAATTTCCCTCTTGCATCTTGCTTACTTCAAAAGTAGCAAGAATACGATATAAAAAGAAATCATCACGTTACGGAGCCATAAGTAAGTAGCATCCTGGGAGTACTCTTCCACACTCTCTCATCTTTCCGGGTGTGCTGGCACATACTAGCGGTCGAACATAAATAATTTGCGACACATATTCCACTTTGAAGTAAAGGCGTCAAAGGATTTGGCATTTGCACCCTTCCGTCTTTTTTTCCAAGAAATTTCCTCACAAACATCTTCGCCAGAATGAGCCCTAAAGGTCTTCGGTGTGGTAAGCCAAAAATTTCAAACGCTTAGGGATACTTAGCGATCCTCAAAAGCTCCGGCGTAGTAGAGCAACCGAGGAATTATTCGGCCAACGCCATTTCTTCTGCGTGTCAGTCACAATTACCCACACTTTGGATCCGATTCGACAACAGTCCTAGCCGTCATCCTCCGGGGCAAAGACTTGAACATACGCGTTTTGACGAAATGGAGAGCTGGTAAAGAGAACTCGTTTTTAGCATGTCGTTTTCCTCATCCCGGCTCTTCCGCATTTCCCATGACTTGTTACACTAGGAAAAATAAAGATCTCAACGCAGTACTACAGTACAACAGTATCAGAAATGGGGAAAAATTATGGAAGCTCAGTTATATTAACAGAATTAAGAACTGGTGGACAATTAATGACAAACATGACACAATAACGACAGAAACTCAAATATATAATGTCCACGTTAAATTTTTTTCTGATATGTATAAATGAAATGCGAGTTTCATTTTCCTACCATTATTTAAAGTCTAATCATGACATAGTTAAGAACCGGAAATTACGAAATTATGGCAACAGTAAATGAATTAATCTCAAGTAGCTCTATTCGGGAAGTTCACCGGGTGAACTTCCCGAATTAGTGCCGACGTTTCGATGGCCGAGTCGTCCATCGTCTTCAGGGTATAATTATTAATTCTGGGCAGAATTATTCATACAAATGGCCGACTCGGCCATCGAAAAGTAGACACTTATGGAGTTTCACACCCGGTGGACTTCCCGAATGGAGCTACTTAACATCTTACGCCGGGAAAGCCTCAGAATCAATCTCAAATTAAAATAAACTCGAGTAAATTCGCGGGGCTGATCTTATTCGCCAAATGTAATCAGATAAATCACCTTCATGTACTACTAAACAATACTGATGATATCCAACAAACGTCCTTCAGAAGTTCAAAAACGTACACATTGAAACTTTTGTATGGTTTCAAAAGGAAAACAAGATTACGTTTATGGAAGCAGTACATGGAAATATTGGGGAGGAGTTTTGCACGACATGGCTCAGAAACGTGGACAATTGAAAAGCTAAGACAGAAGATGTGGGAGGCTTTAGGAATCTATGGCTGGAAGCAGATGATAGAGATAAAATTTAAGGATAGGATCAGAAAAAAGGAGGTATTCGGAAGAATAGAAGAAAGGAAAAGCATATGAATCACCATTAATGAAACAAGGTCCAGAAGAGTAGATCACACTTTGAATTTTTACGAATATTTAAGGAATAAGACAGAAGGGAAAGACGCTTGAGGAAGACCCAGGGGCAAATGTATCTGCCAGCTAGAGTAGGATATAAAACAAAAGGTTTTCAAGGACATGTAAGCGTTAAGTAGAGGAAGGATAGAATGTAAGTCTGTAATAAACCAACTTTAGGATTGAGGGTTAAAAGTTAATACAGTGATTCAAATAGGAAAAGCAAACTGAGGGAATATTGGGGACAAAAATTTTCAATCTTTCAAAAACTCCTCTATAACCACATCCATCAAAGGTATAATCATCAAGGTTAACGCCTTTCCACTTTCCCACAGTCAAGTTAATCTCGGTGAGGAAGTTAAAGATAGAAAAATTTTACCTCTAGGGACATTCGGTCACTGAAAGGATTCTATGACAATTGGAGCATGGTAGGAACGTGGAATGAGGAGGGAAATAGGCGACAGTGGGTTATATTTTCAACAAGACCACACAGGAAGGGAAATAAAAAGAATCGCATAATACTATAGTTGGATTATACCAGTTGATACTAATTAAAACAATGAGCAACAAAGCGTTAATAAAAAAGAAGTTGTGATGTAGTGAAGCACTTTGAAACTGTTTTACATACTTGGTACCCTACAATTTTTTTACTTAGTTTGTTTTTACTTAGTTAATTTGGTAAAGCAAAGTTTTGTTCCGATGCTCACAACACGCTCCAGATATGACCTAATCAGTGATGAGTAGGATTTCTTTTTCATCTATTCATTAGAGAACATCCAGTTTTTGGAGGCAGGCTTATTGAGGCAGAATAAGCAGAAAATCTAACTACTGACTTTAGGCCTTCTGCTTTGTAGCCACACCAAAAAGCTTCCTCCAAAAAAAATGGCGCTAAATTTTCTAGCAGTTCTTTTACATTCGTATGTAGCCTTTTGTTTTTTATCTCAAACTTTATACTCACAGGATATATGCAAAAAATAAAACAGCAAAACTTCATGATTGCATTCAAGGAAAACATAGCACGTTATCAGTTTCACGCTGGCGTTGGAGCGTGATAAAATATTGTTAACTCAGATTACTGGGTGTTCAAAAATTTTACGCTGGAGCTCATTATTCAACGACACCAAAGACAAATGCTTTCCACTCAAACTCATCTTTTTTTAAACTTCGACTCTACTCCTGCAATGCATTACTGCATCGGTGAATCAAGTTAGTTGACTTTTAGCTAACCAAATCAACACGCCATCTAAAACGTTGATGCTCTCGGGTGAAGAATGGGTATAAAAATGATGCTGAGTGTTCATAAATACTGTGACTAATCCTTTAGCACTATTACTTGCTTTAAGTTCAAGTGGAACCAGATATTTTAATTTCAGATATTTCAGACCAATAAAGATGCAGTTTGTAAAAGTAACAACATCTCATATGGTGGCAGCGATAGAACACGTAAAACAAGAGAGAATACAACCGAGATAAACTTCCAGCAACATCTGCATTCGGTCAAGATTATTCTGTGTGACACGACTTCCGTATAGCGATGCCCGATGGGAAAGTTTGTAATGCTTTGACCAACACCGCAGGTACACAGAATTGTAACGTGTGTTGAGCAACACCGCGGGGAATGAACAATATCGAAAGTGTAATTCAAAGAGACATTAGTTCTCACGCATGTGTTCTTGGAATTTCACCCTTACTTACGAAAATAAGGACTTTTGAACGCTTACTCCATACTGCATATAAGTTAGTTATCAAGAAATGGAAAGCTTGCGAAGTAAACGAGAAAAAAAGCGTCTATGAGAGAAAAGAAAAAATTCAAGCAGAAATCCGAAAAAAGAATTGGTTTTGCTGGTTGACCGTCATACACAGGATAATGGAACATCCATTGAAGGCAACACAGCGTGATGATTCTTCGATAATCAAGCTCTTTTCGCTTCCATAAATGGACTTGACGAGGACATAATTCATCGGATTATCATTGTACTGCGGGCTATACCTATCCAGTCCGTGTGAAATAAATATTCCAAAATTTCAAGATTACTCTTTCAGGACGGGAAAATATTTTGTTTCTATCTATCCTGTTATACTGTTGGTTACAATATCTTGGAATTACCTGACTTCTGCTATATCGTGGGCAACACACATACAAAACATATGCGGCACAGCATTGGAAAAACTAGATTTTGTTAAGCGTATAGTAAGAAGGTCCTCGAATGAAAAAGTAAAAGAAAGATGCTACTTTTCTCTGGTAAGGCCACACTTCAAATACGCTGCGAGCATTTGGGACCCTGGTCATAAAGATTTAACCAAGTTACCAAAAGTTTATAAAATAAACACTTCGTTAAAAACTGCTACGAGCGAGCATATAGTGTCTCACGACTGTTTGAGGGTTTTAGAAGGGAGCCCCTAGACTCGGAGGCTACACGCTAGGCTTAAGTTGCTAGAAAAATTCAAAACTGATGTGTTTTAGAGTGACACAGACAATATTATCATGACGTCATACTACATCTGTAGGAGTGACAGAAGCGATAAAATATGGGTTAAACACTGCCGAACAAATAAGTACAAAAACTCGTTATTTCCGCGAACAATAAGAGACCAAAACAAAAGCTGAGCTCCACTTAATACACCCCTATAATACATGTCACCATTCCATCTCCAAAAACTTATATTTTTACACGGCTGGTGACCTAACACCCCCTGCCACACGCAAATACGGTGGCTGGCAGGGTATTATTTAGATGTAGATCCTCGGTATTCCATGCCACCAACTTTACACAAACTACTGCTTCATGGGTCCATAGTAATTAGTGCTACGTCTTTACCAATAGGAATGTTTTCTGAGATGGTGCAGGAATCAAAAAACAAAGACTGCAAAGTATTTGAATAGTTCTACATTTGAAAAACATCAAGTGCTGTTTCCAACACAGATTTACTTCATATACTGCTTGTTAGTTCTGATCCCTTTATTACATCAATTGGGAGAACTTCATACATGAGAACGGGAAGTAATTCTGGTGAAGTACTAGGCCTCCTTTCGTCGCCGAAAAAAACTCAACCACCCTGCATACGGTTACTGACATTCCGGTGATGAAGATTACCATTTCAACACCAAGATAGGTGAAAGAGGAAAAATATCATCATGGTAACAAATATCCTAAAACTCACTTCATGTTTCTAAGGAGGTGCTAAATCGCTTCCTTGACCGTTAAAGGTATACCATTGGTGCGTAGGTATCAGGTAGTTAAGATCTTGATTTCGAAGGCCTAAAACAATTACGAGAATAATTTTACCTGCCACTCATTGCCAACAGATTATCACAAATACTCTTTGGGTTTGAAGGTATACCTAAAACAATGGATCACAAATGAAAGACGAGAAGTTAGGTATTGTAGGTAATACCATTGCTTTCGGGTTTCCTTACGTTGCGTTATCTTGGAGATGACGTTTCGTGGCCAATGCTGGCCACATCTTTAGATCAGATCCGAATTTCGACTGGTGTCAAGTCAAGTGAAAATATGTTTATTCCACACCAAAAAAATACAAATAATAACAAAAAACAAAAACAGCGGTGTGGATCCCGCTTTAGGCTGTCGCCTCTTCAGGGTATAATACATTCACTGGTAGGGGAAAATACTGGCCTGGCATTTACCCCAATACGGTGGAAAACCCGTAAAACCACCATCAGGCCACCAAACTTAACAAAACAAGCAGAATAAAACTGACAAACAATTACATACACAAAAATAAACAATCTATAAACTTTCAAGTAGTAACAAGGATAAACTTTTACTTGTAACACTATATATGTCTCTGTATATACCTATATATATATATATATGTCTCTTATAACAAATAGTAAAAAAATAAATGTTTGTGAGACACTGACAATGGTTGGGGGAGGGAATTGGGCATGCATATATACCGCCCTCTGGTTAGCTTTGCCGGTATCGCGTCCAATGAGCGTCGAGGACCCAGATTTTGGCGCGTTTTTTCTCAAGAGTCTATTCCACGTGTTGTGGAGCCTAAGGCTGTCATCTCTATTCACATTTTGCTTTTACTTTCTCTATGTCAATAGCCTCTCGGATGAGTCAAGGGAAACAGTACTTTTCTTTGGCCAGGACTCGTGCATCACTAATTATTAAGAGATGTCCCGGGTTGGAGAAGGCATGCTCTGCGACTGCTGACTGGGCGCAATGCTTGGTTTTGAGGGCCCTTTGGTGTTCGCTCAAACGGACCGTAATCACCCTCTTTGTTTGCCCCACATACTTCTGGCCGCAGCTGCAGGGAATATCATATACTCCTTCGTATTGGAAATTTGGGATCTGGTCTTTCGATCTAGGAAGAATGCTAATTTTCTCTACCGCTCTATATCTCGGTCTGATATCGTGCCTCTTTAGGATTCTCACGATCCTTTCTGTCGTTCTCGAGATGAACGGTAGCGTCGCGAAGCCTCTAGGTTTTTGAGTATTTTTAGTCCCATTCTCCTCCTGCGTAGTCCTCCTCATGGTCCTGAAAAGGGCCTTAGAGTATTCGTTCTTCATGAGTGCCGCCGTGAAATGTTGTTCTTCATTCTTTTGCGACTTTCCGCCGCGAATTTAGTCTTTCATAAAAAAACACAATCGACTTTTATCCGGAATAACGGGCTACCTACATAACTGTACGCCGTCGCCGCGGGCGTCAAGGCACGTAATATATTTTAAATGTGGTGGCATAGAGTCGCGGCTCTGTAGGGCCAATGTTTTTTGCAGATTATTTGTTAAGAATTGAAAATGCAGATTTGCTGATCAATGATTTGACTTAGATGAGATCGATATCCCAGAAGGTATTATCTCCAACGGCAATTTAATTGAAGAAAGTTATTGCTAATGTCTTGCGAAAAAGAGTTACGAAGAAATTAATTCCGAGCAATATTAGCTCTTCTAAATAAGTATATCACAAAAATTAACACTGACACAGTAAAAAATTGTCAGTGAAAATAAAGGTTTACATATTTACATACATTTACATACAGCTACGACACTATCCAAGACCAGGCCGAAGGTGGTCTTGACTTTTCTTATGATTTTTTAAATTCTTTTGACATTGCAGATTTGCCACCCGAAAAACTAAAATTGAAAAGAAATTTCATAATCATGCTGCTCAGAAATTTATGTCTCCGAAGATTTGTGTAATGGCTGGAGATTAATTTTAACTGATTTACTTAAAAGCATAAAATAGCAGAAAATGTTACCGGTGAGCAAACAGGAAAAAGTGCACATTCCAAGAATTACTTAGGATTATATAGAAGGCCAACTTGAATGTACAATGCAAAGACACCAGTTAACTGTAAAGCCTGCCTTGGCCATAAGAGTTCCCTAGTCCCAAGGTCAGGGTCATTTCAATGTGTAGGCGTGGATTTACAAAATTCGGTTTCTAAGCATTGAATGCCATACAGCATTTTCAGGAGTTAAGAGATTTCCTGGTATTATCTAAAAGTTCGTTTATCGAAAGAAAATCCTCGTCACACAATAAATATAGTTTGGAAAGAAGTTCTGAAACAGCGTTTTTACTATAAACTCATTTTTCACATTTTGCCTATACATTTATTCCTCAACCATGTGCCTTGATTGTTTTATTGTTGATTGATAAAGACACTAAGGAAATACAAAAATTCATTGGAAGAAGGTGTGGTGTAATCTCTTAAGCCGATGCCTTACGATGAAAATATTGATACCGATTTGAAACTCCACATATAGAGCGTGCGACACATGCTGCAGTTGTCACCAAATATTATTCCAATTAGTTCAATATTTTGTATTCAAAATCATCGTGAAGAAACATGGAAATTGCTCTACATTTCCTCCAAAATTGAAGAAACTAACCAATATGCCACTTGCATATAAATGAACATTTCTATGTGCAATGTTGGAGTCACTTAAGTCGTTTGAAAATGCGAAATAAATAATAATAAGGCTACAGCCAAGCAAAGTTTGGTTCCTTAAGTCATAATATAAACCTTCCGATTCATCAAATTTATTTCAAATAAAAAATATAAATTCGATCTTCCTATTCTCCCAAATTTCGGATTGCCACGCACCTGCGAGCTATTTTCCAAACATCTCGTTTGGTAACGATACTTGCAGGCCCTCGACTGCCTCCGATATCTTCAACAAGACTGAGGAAAGTTGGATGAATAGGATCACATCTTATCATATCATCTCTTCATCAGCGTATGGGCATGCAAAAATTTCGTCAATAACTACCGAACCTATTTTCCCGAGAGTGGATACTTTAGGATACAAGGAATCAATTAGGCCGAGTTTAATTCTCGAAAAATCGCTCTGTTGGCTTGAAAATCACGTAGGGATTTAATGGTTACCAACTTTCTCAGGATTATTATGAAAACAAAGCAAACATCACAGCGCGAATATGATGACTACGGGCTGTTATTTAAACAACTCTGATAATGAAACCAGCGTTTAGCATAAAAGTGTCACACTGACGTGGGAGTTTATCTCGTACATTGTAAAGCAAGCAGTATTTGTATGTATGCATGCGCTATGTTATTATTATATCCAAACTGGAAATCGGATCTACCAAAATGTTAGCATTTTCTGGTTTCGCTGTACGATATATCGATAGGGATAGGTTCCAATACCCTAAACATCTGTTTTATGCAGAAATGAGAGCCCAGCTTCCCATAAGAAGCGCATAGACAGACTCTTCGATTACTTTCGTTTGACTCCGTAGCCACGCTTTATTTATTTATTCCCTTATTTTGCTTCTTAAAATTCTCCTTGGAAGACCCCTGAATCGACGTGACCATTTTTTTAGCAAGTATTCACAATTTAATAATCATTCAATTACAATTTTTTTTTCGAGAAAACCTATGTTAACTACGCTAAACTGAAGTTAAAAAGGCTCATGTCAGCTCACATTATTTGAGAACCTAAATAGAAAATGATTTGTTTTATCCATTGTCCGATGCATAATTATCTGTGTATATTTGTACTTTTGTACATGTGTATATATGTATTTTTGCAGTTGTGTATATTTGTATATTTTGTATGTGCTAACATGTATGATTTGGTATGAATATGTATGTGTTTCTAACGGTATATAAGGACATATCATATCCCAGTCAATGCAAATGAGTTATGTAAATAAATATTTTATATAAGTTCCTGCAATCTGAGGACATCTCTAGTTCTGACAATGTTATAGTTTTTAATGTATCGTCTCATCTCGCGTTATTTATATTTAATAGCACCTAAATCTAAGAAGCCACATTGTATACTGTTACAATGGGCACCTGTCCTAGAACAAAAAATTTCTATTATTATTATAATTAAAATGTGTTGGCGATATTTAATGGTATTTTTGGAAATATTTGACACGATACATAACAAATATACTAGAAAATATAACTCCATTTAATTTAAAAATAAATGATACATTTTGTCTACCAAGCAAAGCTTTTTATTTTTTCACACATTCTGTATATTTAGTAGCATTTATACTCCATCCCGTTGCAGGTATTTATTTTACACAGGTGGTCCTAACCATTATCGGAACGCCGAGAGAAGCCTAACAAGCTTTCGAAATAAATTCCACCGAGAAACACTTTACTCATCGGTTTTATATTGCACCGAGAGAACAGTTTATAAATTTCAGTCAGAGGTCTAAAAATTCAAGTCAAGTGTTAGCGCAAACTCTCAAAAGACAATTAATACAAAACTGAAATTTTCACCTTCGGTGGAATGAAAAAATTTTTGTAGAACCAAAAAGTGACAATCATGGCATGGGGGATTAATGGCGGAATGACAAACCAAAGTTGATTTATACGGAGTCGCAGTTCACATTCGTCAGATAAAGGAGATAAATATACTTTTGAATGATTTATGAGTTGCCACACTCCATTTTTTCCCCGCTGATGATATCCGAGTAGTCCAAATCGAATTGATTCGGAGTAGATTCTCGACGCGGACCAATGCTCTCGCTGTGTATGACGATTTTTGAAACTGTTCCCCCTCTTAAGCGCGCCAGTAATTTTTTCGCGAAATTCCAGAAAGACTCAGGTGTGTGATGACGCCAGCGCGAGGCCATCTGGGTCACCCGGGATTTTTTCACTCGTTTTGGGGTCGCTCTTTTAAAAGATTGATGATTTCAGCGAATCCTTTCCATGATTACTCTGCAGAGTTATTTTTTTAGTACACGCTTGTGTGACATTTACGTCAACGGCAGTGAACTCGAAAAGCATTATCCCAAGACATCTCTGGAAATAATGAATCATAAAAATTTTATAAAAATTCACCCTTGGATATCACGAACTAACAGTATTAATACAATAATTACATTTATGTTACTATTTGTGGGCGGCTAGTACGCCGCAACTGTAATTTTAAAATTTTGACTACATATTTTCCACCTAAATGAGAAAATATCACGCTAAGAATTTACCTATGCAGTCAAATAATGCAGAAATTATATCATTTTTAGGTTACTATGAAGCAAAGGTAAAACCGTTCTTACTATCGGTACACCTAATTATAAAGGATAATTCGAGACTTTCAGGTTAGCAATGAAATCGGGTATAAGTGACTTGATGTTTTCATTATATTTTTATAGCCAGCTATTTTGTGAATTTAAAATGTAATTTAAAAGCTGAGAAAATAAAAATAGAGAATAATTCAGAGTAATTCGTTGCATGATCCGGAGAAAGGACAAGGTAAATTCTCAAATATATGTTTTTAAGTGGTAAGCGATGAGCGATACTGTTGAAAGTCATTTGGAGGCCAATCGTTACTAGCACCACGATCGGTTAAGTAAGTATTCATTGCACAGTTGTGGTATAGGATGGTAAGATAAACGACTGGTAAATTTTTCTTGATGGATGTAGGAAGGTGTGCATTCTGAGGAGATTAATTTAAGAAAGAAGCTCTAAACGGAAAAGAGGATGCAAAGTGAATTTATAATTGCTGAGAGAAATAGGAGGAAATATTCTGTGAAAGAAAGGATGAAGATATAAAAATTAAGGGAGCTGGTAAAAGATACATACATACATACCAATCACGCCGTTCCCTTCCGGGGTAGACACAGTCACAAACCTTCACTCATAAATACGTATTTGTACACCTAACTCTGCTTCAATAATGGTATGTTAGGATTGACATAAGAGTAGACTAAACGCCGTTGGTGTGAGTTAACTGAAGAGTGTTTGCGGCATAAGTAGGATGGATAGGGTCAGGAATGAGTGGGTAATAAACGAATGTGGACTAGATGCTCCAGTAATGGACATATATGAAAGGAGTGCGCTTCGTTGGTTTGGCCATGTTGAGATAATGGATGAGAGTCAAATAACGAAACAGATATATAAGAGGGAAACGAATGGTGCGAGAGGTAGAGGTAGGCCGAGAAAGTTGTGGTTGAATGTGGTCGAGGAAATTCTTCGGAGGAGGAATATTAGGAGTGTTAAAAACAGGATGAAGCAATGAATGTTGGTAAATGAGGCAAAAGAGGTTTGTAAGGATAGGTCAGTATGGAGGTAAAAGATTAACAACTCAAAACGGAGTTAAGATAACAATATATGAGAGTAGCCTGAATATTTAACAGCGCCTCCGAAGACAGGAAATAGTCTATTTCGCTGGAGGGCTGGGACCAGCCTCAATTCGATTAAACTACTTCTGAGAAGTTACTACCGCAAACCGGGATGAAGACGGCTAGTTGGGTGAAGGTGGTACAAACAGGAATATTCCAAATATGGACATAGTTGGTGGACTACCGGAAGAAGTTAGTAGAAGACGTCGGTTGATCCATTTACTAGACACTTGTTGGCAAAGCACAGCAGCACTAAAACCACGATTTCGAATTTAACCTCAAGTTAGTTGCATTTTCTTTATCTTCAGTGTTATCACGTTATTCTTCCAACATTGCAAAATCTCAGTTGTTCCGCTGTCCTATTAAAATAATCTACATCTACCAAATACCGTGCAAGCCACCACTAGGGTGTGTGGCACGGAGTGTGTTTACACCAGGCATGCAGCACTCATGTCAGTTTAACTCAATACCGTGCACGTTCCCCCGGATGCCAGGCGCAGGCCAACAGTAGTCAGGACAACGGTACGCAGTCAGATCAGAGATTAGGAGAGTGATACTTAGAAGAAAATGCTACCATGTACTACACTACTCAAGATACAAATACTAGTTAGTACTATTAATGCGACAAATAATTATCACTACAAGGTACTAAAACATGCAAGAGTATATCATGCCAGAGATTGCATGCGAGGTTAGTGGCTTATAATCATATTAACATATTTAGAATTACTGAAATAGCCTATTGAACTTAGTCAGTGTCCGAGAACTAATCTGGGGATCGGGTTGGTGTGGTGGCTAGAGTACTCGCATACCACACGGGCGGCCAGGGTTCAAATCCCTGCAGAGGCGGAGGTTTTCCAGAGGAACCCGATCCCTACTTGAGTGTCTTGTGAAGGGCACTTCAAGTAGAGTACTCCGTCTGTCTGATGTTAAACCGTGGTCCCGTTGGCGCCTTTTGTTAACAGTAGGCTAATGCCGACGCCGGGTTTCTAACCACCCTTCCTCCCTTACCTATCCCCTATGGCGCAAATGACCTAAGATGTCTTCCACCTCTCCAAGTATCCAATCCAATCCTAGAACTAATCTATTGCAAAATTTCGCGTCTACCTGAAAGAGCTGGTTCCATGCTGTTTTGAATTGACAAGTTCTGACTTTCTAAATACCTCATAATTATGCTGAAGATCATATGTTCAAATATTTTGCATGAGATGGACGTGAGGGAGATAGGTTTATAGTTACTAGGATCAGCCTTATCACCGCTCTTAAAGATAGGAGTAACGTTTGCAATTTTCGTAAAGCGTAATGGACATGATGTTATGATAGAAATTTTTCATGTATTATTTTTAAGTACGGTGCTATTGCTAACGCTGATTCTTTATAAACTAGGGCTGGAATTTCATCGGGACCTAGTGATTTCTTGGGGTTAATGGATTTCAGGTGACTTTCTATGCATTTATTTCTATCATATCGCATAGGGTGTTTTATTCCTTGCCCAAGATACTATTTCAGGGCGATAATCCTTTTTTTGTGTTCTACTGGTAGAGGTTGGTTTTTATGAAAGTCAGAGAATCTCCTCCCGTTTATCTATATTTTGAGGGGCCTAGCTAGTATATCTAGTATATCCTTTTTTACCAAAGCATACGATCTACCCTTCTACATTCCATACATGAAACCTATTCTCTTTCTTCCCCTTCCCCGCTTGCCTATCATCCTTCCCTCCATCATACTTTACAGCAACCCCTCATTATATCTTGCATCCATCTACACTGCCTATCCTGTATTTCATTCAGAAGTTTCCTTTCCTTGCCCACCATGGCAAGCGCTTCCTCGTTAGTACTCCGTCTATCTCACATTTTCCTTTAGATAACTTAAATAGAGGTTTTACAAATTCTGCTCTCTAGAAGCGCTCAAAAGTGAATTTAGAGGGTTGAATATTGCAAATCAAAATGTTATGATTATTACGTGTTTTTTATTCCTAGTTACTATTTTCCTGAATTCACGGACTTTCACGGTCAAGAAAACATGGAGGCTGAAGGTGTAGGTTAGGGTAATTCGGGGGTGTAAAGGGGTGACAGTCACTCCCCATCCCGTAATATTTTGAAGGGAAAAACTTATCGTTATATTACAAAATATAAAATGCAACATTCACGGGGACATTTGGTTACTCTGCTTAATTGAACTCAACGAAATTATCAAATTAAAGTGATTAAATTGGAAACTTGACAGAAAATAGTGAATATTACCAATAGCTCTGCGGTCGCAAATTGATCTTTGAAGACTTAAAAATATACCTATCAAATCGGACCTATGGTAATCTCTAACCCTCCAATAAAAATGCTTAAATTTCGCCAATGTCCGGAGAATAAAGGATTTTCCTCTAGAAATAATTGTGGATGAAATTATGGCATTCACCACCTAAAAATGTAGCTATTGTAATGATTTTCAGAGGCCAACGCTATGCTATAGAATATATAAAAACACAGAGTGCTGGTAAGGCATATTTCAAGTGCACAACATTTAAAGGAATTTTACAAACATGAAATTGATGATTTAACGTAGAAATAGAAGCAAATGTTTGTGTTTCCAGCGTAAAACTTTGGTATTCAATCTTCAACTCCCTTTGCTGAGTGAAGGTAGTACAAATTAAACTCTTTTTTTTCTGAGCAAATTGCGGTTAGATTGCTAATACTCGAACGTGTAACCATTTGCTGATAGATAATGTATCCAAATAAAAAATATCAAAAAATAAGAAATGTTAGTACTGTGGATCTAGTAAATCCCGAAAAACCTTGCTGGATTCACTGCGGTTTACTGTATTAGGTAATATAAGTCACCTGTAACAAATTCTGAATTAGATTCCGTCTCTCATTAATGCATAGTGATTTATTTTATTTTAATCCGCCATAAGAGCCTTATGCCCCTATCTTGGCCACTTTCTTTACGAACATTATTGAAGCATATTGATTAGAAAACATTTAAAACCATGTTCACTAATTTTCAGGGAAAATAAAATAAAGACATCCAAAGACTCCTCAAGGTTGACCGCCGTATAGTGACTTAGATTAGATTAATTGACCTTTTAGCGCGGGAATAAGGGAAATTTTACGGCTTTGTGAACAAAAAGTAAGAGCTCAACAAGGTAAGTCATTATGGACTCTATACATACAGCAGAAAACGCGGTCACTGACTCAGAATAATTCAAAAGCTCCTAAGTAATTCGAGTGAAACTCAACCGTTCCATTTATGCTCAGAGCACTTTTTTACAGCTTCTATTTAATTATGATAACAGAAAACATTTTTACAGGTCCACAGGTGATACATGTTAATTTGGAAATGGTTTTCAAAAAGTATGGAGACGAAGAAAAACTCTCTTGTGTTATAATGACCAATAAATGCGGCGTGATCGAAAATTTCTGAAAGAACACTTCCTATAAATAAGCAAAACGATAACTAGATCAACGTCAAGCTCAGCAAAAAATTCTACAACTTACTTATTGGAGCTCTCGTTAAAAGTTCGCCAATGGAACTAACTCCAGAAGTTACTGCCATTTCGGATGCAGGAAAGTGAACTCCAATGTACATATAGAGTGTAACCAAAATTTTCGTCAAATGACACTATTTAATAATTATCTACTCATCGGTTTGAAGAAACAACGTGAGGATTAAATAGTGATTTGTTCAAATTCAAACATATTTTCAGTGGTACTATGCATACATGGGAGAGAAAAAATTTTCAATATCCAATTACATTTGTGAAACGAACAATTTTCGAGGGAATAGCTATAAATATTCTTGTTCCTAAATTACTGAAGTTCATCTGAGAAAAGAAATGAATGGTTACATTACAAATTACTTTATAAATAATTTTTTTCCCAATTTAGAAGAGACCAAGAATTATGAGACACAGATAGAGCTTTTCTTTTCTAAATTTCAGTAGTAGATTCCCTCAGTTGAATGAGATAAACCTTTAATAACAATGGTTTGACTCATACAAAGCAGCTGTTACGGCCTAAGCCATACGATATTATGTAATATATCGTGAAATGAAAAGAATATGACCTAAAAATCATGCTAAGAACCGTACAGCTAAGTGTGTGGAAGCTAATAAACTTAATGTGTCCCACTCAAATTATACCCTTGCAAATTAGTCAGTAGTGATACATTACTGAATTAACACGGCAGTAATAAATAAATAACAACAAAGCTATCTACTTCCCTAGAATTGTATTGATTCCAAATGATATAATATATAAATAAACCACTATCAAATGAATGGAATACCTTACGTACCATAACCACGTAATAAAGAAAATACTTTCTATACATGGGATCCCATCGAACAAATACCTAGTGTGGCTTTATAGTACTTTTTCGCGTTAATGTAGGTTTAAATCGTTTTTATACTATAAATAGTTTCATGATTCGAATGGAAATGATAAAAATGAAAAGATATTTAAAGGATTAACAAGAAAAAAAGTTACAGACAAATATTTCAATGGGCAAATATGGATTTAATAATAAAAAATGAACTGAACTCATTCGATATATGGTGCCATTGACGCATGTAAAGAATCAACATTGACCAATTAAAGTTCTCATGAGATAGTGCTTTGAAGAATAGACGATAAGTGAAGCATGTGGGAATCGGTCTTAAAGAGTCCAGCGAATAGGTCATTGATTGAGACATCAGAGAACCCTAAAGACAATACCATGAATACTCTTGAATTCAATACTCCTTCATACATATGAATGAGAAACGATCAAGGAATCACCACGTCTACCATTTTTGTATAAGATTATGAAACATTTGAGTTGCAGACATTATGAAGAGATGAAAAGGTAGACGGAGAAACATGCAGAATGAAACTATCGGTCTATCAACCGAACTGCAGACAAACAATCTCAGGATTTATTACAAATGAGAGGGAGAGTCATGGAGGACGGAATAAGCAATACGGGCATCGAGTGGAGAATAGCCCAAGCTAAGAAGGCGTTCATGGGAAAAAACTAACTTCTGTGCTCAAAGAAGATACTACTACAAACCAGGAAACAGTACGTGAAAACCATCGTGTGGAGCGTAGCACTCTATGAATCGGAAGCATGGACCATTGGAAAAGCTGACCAGAAAAGACTAGAAGCCTTCAAAACCTGGTGCTGGAGGAGGATGCTGAAGATAAAATGGTCGGACAAAATAAGAAATGATGAAGTGTACAGAAGAGTTGAGGAAGAAAGGACCGTATGAAAAACAATACAGAAAAGAAGAACAAGACGGATTGGACACACTCTGAGACAAAATGGATTAGTGACGAACGTTATTGAAGACAAAATAGAGAGATAGGACCCCAGTGGAATAGTAAGGAATAATTTTATGGGCCAAATAAAGAGAAAATTACATAGGAAGAGGAACCAGAAGGTAAAGGAACTAGCATTAGATAAGGAAGGGTGGAGGGTTGCAGTCAACCAATCATAGGATCGAATGACCAATCAATCAGAGAGGTAGAGAATGAAAAATATCGAACAAACATCGGAATCGAACGACGAGTGGAAACATTTCACCGAAATGCTCTTCCAAAACAGAAATTTAAGTGGAGAATCAGCGATGAAGAATCAATGCAAAGAGATCGGATCACGAGATCATGATGATGCGTTGCTGCAATTTCGCATTGCGATTCACGCACAGCGGACGAGGACGTCGATGCATTAGAATATCAGAGCGACCGAGCTTGAAAACACTCAATCACGCGTCACGCCGTTTGAAGAAGACGAGAGAGCAGCGTAACACACCCCGTCGCCACTCATTTCAATTACTCGTGGGTGGGGCGCGAGTATGAACAATGACGAGTGACTGGTCGGTAATTGAAGGGTAAAGCGCCACAGTTGAAGGAAAGGGTTTAAAAGCCTCTCAGACGCGATGTCCTGTGATCAGTGACGATCACACCAACAATGAAAAAAGAATTGCGGGATGGTTTTCGCAATTCAATCGCAGAGCTCGGCACTCTCCAAAACTTCAGTGACACCATGACTGATCGCGATCGGCGACATTAAAGATGACTGGTTGCATAAATATGCTCAATAGGCACTCGCTCATGGTTTCCAGGAACAAAAGTAACGTCTCATTTGGCTAGCATCCGTCCTTCAAAAAAGGTGAAAGATTAGCAATTTTTTCCATCAACAGCTCAATGCACTCTTTTAGAGAAAAAATTGTAGGCATTAAAACCGGGAATGAAAAATCACATCTATTGGCCGTGAATGTTGCAAAGTAAACGAAAGAATGCATTTTCACAAATACCATCACATGAACAAGTACCGACAAGTATTTTATTGACTCCCAACCCCCAATTCCACAAAAATTAGACATTTTGATGTTTATCATCCAATACTGGAACTGCATTATTAGAACTTAGTGATTTTCGAAACGCTCTGTAGTCAAGTTTATGGTTTTAAAATAATTGATATTATTGCCTCAAGGCCGACTTTTCGTAAATATATTTTAGCTTCATTAGGTCTAAAGTGTTAATACTTGCATAATTTACCGGGGTGTTCAATTGTTTGAGACAATATTTAAATCTAATTACAAGCTGAAAAAATTTATCCGTAAATAGTTTTTTTTAAGGGAATACTCACGGATAACACCATCGTTTATCATTTAATAAATAGCATTTCCCCGAGTCACCGTACAAGATCACGATTAACATTCCCTTTACTACAAGATTAATGCTCTTTCAGTTCAATCTCAAATTTCTCACATCGCTAATGATGAAATAAAACCATCACGGCCGCACACATTCTGAATACGCACGATTTTGTTCGATGTGAGAATCAATAGGGTCGGCGGCATAGTGCGCCCAATCACCTTGAGCAGAGCCCGAGCTATGGCATTAAAAGGCATTATTTATATTGCTCACCGACTCTCTCACCCATCCATTCTCCGCGAGACTAATGGACGAGGCCGGCGGATGGCATGGGTGCCGCGTGGGCGGCGCGCGTCATTTGTCAGCAAATGCCACTCGCCACCACCAACACCGCGCCACCGGCGGCGGCGCTGTCGTCGCCCGCGAGCTCTGGAAAAGCGGCGCCTTTTGAAGTGTCCTCACCCGAAGTGCACCAACGCAGCGACGGAGTCATCACGGCTATTTATACGTATCGCTTATGATCTCGGATACTTTTGCCACGGCAATAATGGGAAGAGAGACGAGATGACGGCGAAAGGGACGAGGGGTAACAGAGAACAGGGTGACACCTGTACCCCTACTCAACGGAACAAAAGACCCTCACCCTTCTTTCCTCTTGGACTTTCGGAACGTGGGGCACGTGATGCATGATCGGAATAATGCGAGGTGATAACGATTTGCCAATGCCAGAAATAAAATTATAGCAAACATTTTTTTTTCTCTTTAACTTTAACCGATCACGGATGCGGATGAGTGAAGCATTCAAAGGTATGTTTGCGCAAAGCTATCGCGGCAATGTTCTCTTTTTCGTCTAAATTGGAAGGTGTGCGGTGAAAAAGAGTGGGTTAATGGGATGAACTTAGAAAACGCTCGGCTGTTCGTGATAGGTCTTCCATAATTACTCCTACAATGATTCAGCAAAGAAGTTTAGCACGTAACATTTCCATCGACAATACTATTCGCATAGAGTGCGAATTAAGTGGAACAAACAGAAAGGCTTCGCATCAAATATCAAACCCTGTTAAAAGCCAGAATATTCCATCCGCATTTAGAGAAAGCTAAAAGGGTAATATCAGCGGGCAAAGAATGTTGCAGCCATATTTTTTTGTAAATTTTTAAAGATTTAGACTATAAAAGTCTAAATTGCTAATAAATCGTAAGAGTATATGCACTGTGATAATTTCACTGACAAATCAAGCTAATTAGTCAAGCTAACGAAATATTACCGACAGAGGATACATGATTTTACGTCAAAGAGTTCATGGTTGCGGATTTAATACCCTCAAAGTGAAGGTCAGTATTCAATGCTCCCCCAATGAGGTGGCTCTGTCTTGACTACGGGTATCAAAACAAATACTACGATGCACATTGGAATTTACACAATTTAAAAAATGCAGGATCTTCTATTGAGAACCAAAATTTAGGTACAAAATATGAGGATCATTCCAAGAATATATTTTTATGGCCACGTTTGCCCAGTCATAGGAGGTGACTACAGCGCCATTCGCATGAAACTTCCGGATTTTGACCTTCATTCCGGCCTTAATTCGCAAATTACTTTTTTTGATGGGTGGTAAGATGAATATATTTTTTTGATATAATTTCTCAGAGATTTTTGCTTTTCATAAACATTTAACTTGAAAGCTCGAATATGATTTGTCGTTCAAATTGACATTTTGCAGCTGCAATGCGATCAATTGTCTTGAGACCACATGTTAAAGTCTACAATTTCATGGTCGGATTACAGGAAAACTAGCCCGAAAACACTTTTTTTATTTTCTTCTCAGTTTATAAAACTCCCTTCAACGGTGCCATATTCATGTTTTCAGGAAATCAGTAGTAAGTGACCCAGGCCAGGCCTTTTTAAGGCCAGAGCCACAAAAAAAAGAATACAAATAATAACAGATTAACGAACTAATTCAGAATAACAGATTCAATTCCATAAGATAACTACCTACATTATAATGCAAACAGTTTCAAAGGAATAGTTTGAGGTGTACGATAAAATAAAATTGTCAAAAAAATAAATAACATCATAAACGGTATACAGATCAGCAAAAAATTTTTTATGTTGAAAATGACGCCATAGACGTCGAAACTTATAGACGGCATTAAAACATAGTGGAACCTTACACCGTTTTTACTATGAGTTATTCTTTCTCGTCATTCCAGAACGTAACGCGATAATAAATTGATTTTAAAATTGCAGAAGTTGTATTTTCATCAGCATGAACTTTGATTAAGAATAAAAAAAAATGGTTGCACAATAAGGAATTATGATTCTGTATTTAGATACAGTACCTTTATGCCTCACGCAGAATTCACATCTTACTTTTTCTTTTCGATGGATCTTTAAGAACACTTAAAATTGAAGCAAGGAAAGTACCGTATTTAAAATTCATACGGCTATATTAGCCATGGTGTGTTCCAATTTATTTCAGTGTTCTCGAGTTACAATTACCAGCCACAAACTCAAGTGATATACAAAGCGTTTAGGCCTGCCGCGAACATGGCGGTGGAATATGATGAAATTGCCATGAGAAAAAAAATCGGCCTTGACGGAGAATCAAACCACGGACCTTTCGGGGGCCTCATCCAAAGGTTTGTGGTTTGATTCCCGGTTAAGGTCGATTTTTCTCATTGCAATTTCATCGTACGTCAAATGTAACCATTAAGATAATTTGAATTCCCTAGTCATAGAGGACACCATATTCAATTTTTACGTTTGAATTTCAGCATATAGGAACCACGAAGTAAATATCGCAGCATAGGTGGTGAAATGATATGCTTTCAAATGACTGAAATCCTCAGAAATAAAATTTTAATATCTGTGTGAGTATTTAACTTGGCCCAATTTTTTTCTTGCGGGACGTTTAAAATCTTCTACAACGGAAGGTATTTTGGGGTGTTAAAAAAATTAACGCGGTGACAATACGATTTGTCTTTGGAAATAGTTGAGAAAACATCTAAACTACACACATATTTTTGACAAGATTTTGTTGTAAGAAATTCCTCATTTTGAAATTATGGCTCTCTGAAATGAATTCACATACAATTTTGCATATAAAATGACTATTAAGTTTTGGCAAACGCCTTGAAAAGTAGTGCGGTAGGGGACTGCAATTTTGGTATCATTAGAAGCGTGAGATATTTTTCTTTAAAATGGGACTTAGTTCATTGATTTCCAGGTGCAATGGTATCTCGCACAAACTACCTTGAATTCTGTAAATGTATCTAGAAGAATATCTCTAGCCTCACATTCAGCTTCGAATGTATGCATCAAAACATACATTAACACTGAAATTTGGGCTAATCTAATAGTAATAATAATTATTGGCTTTAGGAATGATTTCCATTGGAACTGGAATAAGTAATTACAACTCAGAAAAAAAATAATAACAATCACATTCAAAACATGCCACTCTTTTACAAAAATGTGATACAATCACGGTACTTGTTCACAGCAAATATCTACAACTAACAAAGGTACCCGTTGAAATTCAACGGGGGATGACTGAAAGACAGGGCATATAGGTTGTAGGTTGGAGACAATCATTAGGTGTTTTTTTCTGGGCAAATCGGCTATAATTTTAGTTTTATTTTATAATTCTGCAGATGAAAACCGCATTATATTATACTTACCAAGTTTTGACATTCTTTTGCAGTAACATATAGAGAATGAACTGTAGGCCATTTGCATTCCAGAGGCTAGACGTATCAATATAACATCGTGGCATTCTCCTGTTTTAGATAGGTCCAAAATAAAAATTGGTCCATTTAAGAAGAAATTTGCCAATTTTAGGCAAAAATATCCCTGAAAATATCGTTATCAGCAACATTTCAGTATACGGCCTGATTTCCACTGTAATACTTATCTCTAGATTTAATACCCAGCCGCCATTGTAAAGGCTCCATTTCCGTTCTAAAGCTAATGCTAATTCCACGGTTACCAAGGAAATATCCTATTGTTAACAGAAGTAAAATTCATGATTTTGACATTAAAAACGCGATTTGTAGGGTAATTTTATTCGTATAAGAAAATTGAATGAAAGAATAAGAAAATATATTCTATTATCCATCTAATGGCTAAAACTATAGCCTTCTATCTAGAGTAGAACTAATTAAAATATGCAGAAAGAGAAACCTCTGCACTTGAACCAAAATGTTTAGACGAGTTTTTCAAACACGTAAGACACCAGACGGCCCAATACGCTGCCCTTGGGACTCAGGGGCCTTCCTTATAGTCCCAGTTTCCTTAAAAAAGCTTTACTGGATCAGTAAAGTAACCATGTGTGAAAATTTCACTAAAATCGGTTCACTCGTTCAATACTTATGAGGTTTTTAAGAAAGCATTCTTTAGTAACCTTGGGCCCTCTGGGGCCCCAGCGTGACTTACGATCCCATGATTGTTGTACATTCAGTATATAGGTATATTTTGCATGTTTCTAATTCAGCAAGAATTATTTTCCAGGGCCAATTTTTGGCGATAAAAGGGCCCACTTGAGGTCCTTCTAAGGCCCCAAGGCCCTTGTTTTATAGCCTATGCATGAACCAGATATATCAAGTATCTTCCCGCCAAATGTTGCTTCAATCGATTTAGTGGTTTATGAGTGACTGAGTAACAGACAGACAGACAGATAGACATACACCACTAGATTTTTATATATTAGTAAGATTACCTCCTCAATACATTGTAGCAATCAAAGAGGCCGTATATTCATAAATTTAATGAAAGATGTTTTCCAAAATATTAAGTTTCATTGAGATAAAAAGACTGCAAACATTTATTAAATCTTTCTGTTGAATTGATATTTTTCAACTCTTGCGGAATCGAATTCTATACAATAATTGATTTTTCATAAAAAGAGTTATGATACTTAGTGGTTCTGTGACAGGGTACAATTAATTTGTTTTTATTTCTGGTATTTCTTATTTTTTACCGACTTCTCTAAATACGGCTGAAAAATATAGGAAGGAGTTTCAGTTTTTAATACTTTGTGCATAAATACACCCATTTGCAATTTTCTTCTATATTCAATTTTAAGAATTTTCAATTCATGGTAATACGGTGTCATATGCTCATTTTATGCTACATCACCCACAGAACGTATTGCACAGTTTTTAATTTTTGCAGTTTGGATAACTGAGATTTTGAAATATTTGACAATACCAAAGAACAGTAATCAATATGAAGGATCAATGAGGTATTTGCAAGTTTAAGTCTCAGTGGAAAAGACATTATGTTGATGAAAGACATTTTGATGTAGAGTGAGGACATTACATGAGAGAGATTCACGGGAACAAGTAAGTGGACATCATATTTCTAAAAGGGCATGTCTCCAGGAGTTATCGGCAGTTTACGTAGTGGATCGAGTGGAGTGACGAAAACTTTTCAGTTGGTGAAGGTCTTTAATAACTTTATTAGAAAAATGTGCTACATGTTCATCCCAGGTTAGCGTTTTATTTACAATAACACCTAAATCATTAATTTTGTGAGTGTATTTTATTACTAAATTTTGAACTTGAATCTTGGACTGTGATTCAATGTTTACGGATTTAAGGGATTTGGACTAGGTTTCACTGAACTTTTAGGAATTTGAATCAAATTGTTGATCAAATGTCGACGTAAAGTGAGAACATTACATGAGAGAGATCCGCAGGAACAAGTAAGTGGACATCATATGTCTAAAAGGGCATATCTCCGAGGAGTTATCGGCAGTTTACGTAGTGGATCGGAGAATTATTTTCGAAGTTGGATAACGCAGAGAGCCAATGCGAGAATAATGAGGGGATAAAAAAGAAAGGCCTTCAGAATACTCGCGAGCACATCCTCCGAGTCGGAATGTGGCTTCTCCCTCCACCCCCATTGCCGGTAGCCGTCAAGTGAATGCAAATGCTTCCCCTTCTGAAGCTACCTTATTGGTTTTCGCAGTGTCCGACTCGTGGTGGGGAGGAATCAGGGACAGTCCGGTGAGTTGGATGACTGCCAGCCAATCAATAGCTATGAATTCCAAAGTTCATTATTTTTTCCGGACAACTCTCCGTAAACTGATCAGGGAGTTTGACACACGCGTATCCGTGTATGGATTAATATCCATATCTCGTTTTATTGCCAAGCGAGACTACCGAGAGCGACTTGATTTAAAAAAAATTTATTATAGAACGGAGACTCTGGCTATCCATGTTTGTACTAAACTCCCTTCAAACTGGAGGAAACTGCTCTGTAAATTACTCTAAGATGATTGAGCGCAATATAAGAGAAGTTCGTCCTTCAAAGAGCATTGGTTAGGTTTTTGTCTGAGATTTCCGCAGCGTGTAGGTATAGGTTCCAAATCATCTTTCGAGATTCAGCCACGCCGTTGTTTTTCTGCCGTTTCTCTTGCTATCCCAGAGGCGTCTGCAGATTATCTTTGAAATTGAGTCGTACACTTTAGGAGGAGAAATGTTTTCAGAAAAAGAAAAACGCCGCTGAAGTTTCTCGAAAGATGAAATGGAGCTAATATAGGTCAAATATGCGATGTAACGACAGCCATGCAGCTCAAGGTGAAATGCAGAACAATGAACACTCCGTAAACCATTGTCAAATATATAACCCGTCTGTCTGGATAGTGCGCCATGTTGAACTGTACTTGTCCTGATAAATAATTTCAAAAAGATTAAAAAAACCTAGATTCAAAACGAGTTCTCTCACGATACTCGTTTATTTTCATAATAATTACGCAATTAATTCTAGATAATACATACACCTTACTTTGGTCCTCATCATTTAAATCTTGTATCCGATACTAGTTTCGTCTCATTTAATACCTGTAGATACTTGGTTTAATTACCTGAAAAAAAACGGCCGGATGTCCTAAACGGTAATATAATTTAATCCATGTTTTCTTCTTATTGGTCAGGTAAATTTAAAATTAAAAGATGTAGAAAAGCATGACTGGATTTTATTGATAGATGGGAGGAAATGGTCGAATGCATGGATTTGAGGAAAGATTTTCAATTATAATTTCTATTCAGGTATGTTAGTGTGACCGGGTATTAGCTAAAGTAGAATCAATCATATCAGCTCCTTAGGTACACAAATGGTAATGACGATTCCCATAGTTTCAAATGGCATGTGTTTATCCTTCACTAGCATTACTTCGCATCCAGTGTCCAGCGGCACTTGTTAGAGTAATAATCAGTACATAACTTGTTATACAGCATAATTGTATACATTTCAATTTAACTTTATAGGAATGAGTGTAATTAAAGTATTGAGTTATAGGCTGAGATCGAAGATAATCTGCATATAGAGTTGCGAATACACGAAAACGGCCTTGAATAGAATGGGATGTAAATCTGTGTAAAAGATTTCAATAATACCTGTTTAATCTTGACTAACATTTCCATAATGGTAGTAATAAATAACCTAGCCTTCAATTAGGGCTTAATAGAACTAATATTGGAAAATACCGTTGACGCTCTCATCTCAGTGCTTCAATAATTCGCGTGCTATTCTTCCTTACAGGTATGTTTATGCATGCTATGCATCCGCTCCATTCTCGATTTTTGCTTCAGTTCCGGTAAAACTTAATTAAATATCTCTACAAAACGGACGTATAATTTCACATATTAATTATATTACCGAGATCTCAACATAACACCGTTTAATATAATAAAAATAAATCTACATATTTTTCCTTTGACAATGACCAAAATGTAAATTATTGCAGCTAGTATCTGAAATGACATCTGATAATTGAGAATAATAAATTTATGGAAATAACTTCGCAATCCGGAATATTTATAATCATATAATTTGAATGCAATTAATTTTCGATACAAGTCAGAACAATTCATCATTTACAATGAAATTTAAAGCCTGTCCCATTAGTTTCTGTGACAGCACTCAGTGAAGTCCTGTTAGTTCACGATTTTGTGGATAAATTAGGCTTGATTTAATTAAAGAGAATTAGGAATGCATTCTTTTTATATTCACAATGAAATTGAATGGAGCGGCGTACCCATCCTCTTTTCATTTGAAGTTACTCTTACTTGATTAATTACACCGACTGTTTTGCGTTCGTTATGGACAAAATTAACCGTTTTATCAAATTGAATCGATGCTGCATAAATATATTCAGCCAAGAATGTCAGAAAATAATGCACTAATTTTGTCAGTCAGAAATTAATGCACTAATGCAAAAAACACTAATTTTGATCAGTTCTAATGGAGAGAGAGAGAGAGTTAACCTTTCAAAACGCAAACAATTCCATTTTCACAACTCATCGTATTAATTTACAACAATTACCACTATCACATATCTGGAGCTCAGTCATCTTCATTTTCCATGTACAAAGTCACGACTGAATGAAAATTATAATTTAAGACTATTGCAACTTGAAAAATACTTTCAAATACACGAGAAAAATTTGAGAAGCTGCATTAGGGTTACTAAAACTTATCAAACAAACTCTAAGAAGGTTCTCCAGTGAAAAAGTGAAAGAGTGGATTAGCTTTGCTCTGGTTAAGTAAGATCTAAGGCATTCTCGGCGTTAGATGCCGAGTAGCTCCATTAGGGAAGTCCACCGGGTGAAAGACTCCATGAGTGCCGACGTTTCGATGGCCGAGTCGTTCTTCATCTTCAGGGCAGCATGATTCATCGTGGGCACCTTTGAAGTATCTGACCTGGTGGAGTTTCTCTGGTTAGGTCACATCTCAAATAGGTCGCTAGAATTTGTTTCTCTACTGTAAAGAATTTAACTCCTGACGTAAATATAATACAAAGAACCCAACGCTTCGTTAAAACTGATAGATGCGAGCAGAAAGTATTTCACAGCTGATGGAAAGATTTGGTTAGGAGCTCTAAGAACCTTAAACACAGCAATATAGGCTAAGATTACTTCAAAATTTCAGATTATGAGAGTTCCAGGTTGACATGAAGGATATATTTTTTGGCGAATCCATTTACGCACACGATAATCCCTTCATTTTCCTTTTTCGAGTACGTGACTGACCATTTTAAATCTTTAAAACTATCTCCTTTGAAAACATCCTAGGAAAGTACATTTACCAAAGCAAATAAAGGTTCCCTGAACATAATTCTGCCAAGTGATATGCAATCATTCCCAGAAACAAGGTAGTCTAGCGTGCAGAGCGTTCGGCAGTTGGCTCAAATGTCCCTGGCCTCATTCTCGCAGAGGCTCCTTTTGAAAGGTTTGGGGAAACCCGACTTGAGATATATTCCGGGAAGCCACGAAATGTAGGTGCAAGGAGGGAGCATGTGATATTTATAAACCATAACACTGAAAATTAGTTGCGGCTGCTCTATAAAATCGGCAAATCAGCGACTTAGGGGTGGAAAATTGGTTCGGTCTCTCATGCATTGAGTTATAAGGTATAGAGCCCATAAATAAAAGTATATGTCACATATTCCTCACACATCCTTTGGCAAATGACAAGATTACTCACTAGAGTGGATATTTTTGTGAATTCACGGGAGATTTCGTTGAGAGCCATAGATTAAGATTCTATAACAAGATCAGGTGAGTGTTTCACGATGTCCATTTATAGCTCCAACTAGAACCAAATACAGAAAAAATATGACGACAGTAAAATGTAAAATATTCAAACTGAAAACAGGTTCATATGGTAAAATACATTAGATGAAAATAAATATAAATTCTGAGGGAATCAATTTTGACTCTCCCCTTATATCGGCAAAGTCTTAGTTATAAAACAATCTGAAATTGCGACGAGAATAAATCGTCTTTCACCGGGAAACGAGCAAACGTTTGGTTAGTCGGAGCAATTCACAGACCAAAACGCTATCCAGGCTTCTTAATCCTCGAGAAAATTCTAGCACATGCTACGGAAATATATCTTAATTAAAGAGAAAGGTCTTATTAAGGGGACTTGATAAAATATGGTCCAATAGTTTATAAATGCTGAAATTTGGAAGCTCATGAGAGATAAAAATAATGGAAAATATTTGGAAAACTCCGTAAACAAAAATAAAACCCATTTACGACGGAAAAGAAAGACGGAAAAAATATGGCAATCGCCTTATAGAAACTGAGGAATGACGTTTTTACTTAAGTTTCAAGAAAACTTGATATGGGTGTAAGTATTTGACAATACAGAGATCTGATTGATGCAAGTGCGCTAAATACTGACTGCAATCCAATAGCGCTCAAATAGTTACTCTACATTGTTCAATTCCTCTGAGCTAGATTGGCACTCGATCAAAGCCTCGCCCGGAGGAACGGAGCCGCCCAAGGAATTTTGTCACATAGATCCAGAATTTTTTCGGAAATTATATGTTAGATTTGAAGATTGTTGTCGCGTGCTCAAAACATAGTATGATGGAAATTTTTTCATAAGCACTCAAACATCTTAATCACATGCAATTTTAATCTTTGCTGCTCCAATATGACGCTGATATTCCAAAACTCTTAGGACTAGGCCGGATAGAGCACAAAAATATCCCTCTAACATTCGTTTCAACTAAGAATCTCGACGAAAATATACTGATTCTTGCTTGCTAATTAGTCAAACATTATTGTCAGCTTCTTAAGAAGTACTGTATGATGTCTCCTCAATCGAATTGATAAGAGTTACCGACAAGAATTTTTCCGCAAGATAACAAGGAACTTTCATCTACATCTACATACTACCCCGCGAGCCGCCGCATGGGCGTGTGGCAGGGGGTGGTAGGTCAACTGTCATGTAAAGATGTAAACTTTTTGGAGGTGGAATGGTGACATGTAATATGAGAGTGCATTTGGAGGAGCTAAGTTTATATTGTGGTCGCTTGTTGTGCGCGGAAAGAACGAGTTTATGTACCTATCTGTTCGGCAGAGTATCACTCTTATTTTATCGCATCTCTCTGACCTAGAAATGTAGTGAGGCGTCATGATAATATTCTCTGTGTCTCTCTAAAACACACCAGCTCTGAATATCTCAAGCAGCCTAAGCCTGGCGTGCAGCCTCCGAGTCTCTAGGGGCTCCCACCTAAACCCCTCTAGCCGTTGTGTGACACTATATGTTCGTTCGTAGCATTTTTTAACGAAGCGTGCTGCTTTTCTATGTATTTTTTTAAATTTTTTTGGTTAAATCTATTTGACCAGTGTCCCAAATGCTCACGGCGTATTTGAGGTGTAGCCTAACCAGAGCGAAATAGCACATCTCTTTTACTTTTTCATTCGAGGGCATTTATATTACAGGACATTCGAGGACATTTTTGAGGATCCCAGAACAATCAACAGTATTACAGAGTCACCCTCGAGTGCACATAAGTGCGAACATTCCACTCAATAAAAACCTTACACAGGAGACGATATGTTCATTTTTGCATGGTCAATAGCGGGCAGACCTTTATTTGATAGTATCTTATAAATAACATTTATCTATAGAAGATGATTTTCAGGGAGATTAGTTACTTTCATGTAATAAGGGAAACACTCGAGGATAAGGTCTAATAGAGGATGTAAATACGACGACAGGGAATAAAAACTAACACAAGAGATAATACGTCCATATTCGATTATTTATAAAATTATAAAACTTAATTCGATACATCTTAAGAAATCGATTGAGTGAACCTTATCTAATGCGATTTTGCGTCGCACGCCAGCAGGGAGCCAAGTTTCAGCGACACAAAATGTATTTATGGGATGGGTAAGAACAGTGTATCTCGAAGTCCCTGATAAATAAATGCCCCCGTATTTTCTCATTACCCTTCACTGTGATGTTATCGCTTTAAATGGAGCTTGTATGCTGAGTACGGTCGGCATGGAGTTGAAATACTTTCCCCTCAATTAAAATATACTGAAATGCTCGGCCAGCGTCCCACCCACATCGGTAATACCAAATTTGGAGTAGGTGCGAAGAAGACCATAACTTCAGGCCTCGCGCCGTCACGCAGTTCATTTCAACGGAATGCAAATGCCGAAAATCTGATTCTTTGCCTTCCTCTTTCCGATCAATTTTTCTCACCTATGCTTGTCTCTAATATTTTACATCATGCTAATTGGCAAAAAATTGTTATCACCACTCACTTCAACAAAAAGAGCGCCAAAGCTTCATCAAACGATCTGCAATACTGGCGCGTAACGGAGTAGTCGAAAATTCTGCAAGACTACGAATGCATTTCTAATGGTATTTTTATGAGACTAAATGATGATGGGTATAGATGGGAAAGAAGATATACCTATTATAGCCAAAGTACTCGAATTAATTGAAATAAATAGCCATTTTACCACCTGATATCCTCCGCTTCATCAACAGAATAAACAATGACTTTTTTATATATAGGGAGTTGTTACGCTAAATCTAACCACACTTCTCTACATCTATTGTCTAATAATTATAATAAAAAGTATTAACGCTGTAAAGAGCTAAGTATTAGAGATAAAAGAAGATGCAGTTTGCTGTCCTACATTTTAAGGAAATTTTGGTGTCAAGGATAGTTTTTTGAAACACGATTATTTATTTTTTAATAATTTAAACATTAACAAAAACAAGGCAGATTCAATAGTTGAAGGTTTCACTTGGTGGAAGGTTGACATAGTAGTGATTAAATTTTGTACCTCCCGCAGTTTCATAATTATGAGTACAATCTGTTTCGACAGTTACACCAGCATCATGTACACAAGTAAATTGTTTTTATTATTTATTTTTGAATAATTTAAGCTTAAAAAAGAGAAAGACATTTAAAAGTTGGAGTTTTCTCTTGGAGAAAGGTCGAAATAGAAGGAAATCAAACTTTGGGTTTTGTTTTTTAACTGTACTTGTGTACCTGATGATGGCGTAACTGCCGAAACCGGTCGTTCTCATAATAATAAGACTTCGGAAAACACAAAGTTTGATATACTGCAAAAACAAGACCATCGATAAGGTATTTTAATACAAGTATTTTACAATTTATTACTCAGAATCCAAAATTTATACCAAATGTTTGAGCTTTATCTTTATTAATGAACTAATAAATTTATACAACTCGAAAGGGTGAACAATCCCAACTGTATTCTCATTAGCGAGGGACAATCACGAGAATTGGAAACGTTTACAAATGATACAATGTAGCGATAGGACTTCATTGGTTGGTCCTCTTATGTACGCCCGAAAACGTGCTGGTTTGAATATTGCTTTTAGCTGAAGAAATAACGCAATTAACTTATTATGCTCTTTTGTATATTAGCATTGAAAAAATCCACCAACCGAGACTTCATTGTTTTTTCAGATGAATTAGCGATTGCCATCAAGTAATTCACAAGGATGCAGACGGAAGACATACGATAAGATGACGACAGAGGATTCAGCAAGAGTAAATGATGACTGGTCCAACCCAACAGTGGACAGAAAACTTGCTGCGAAGAAGTAATCCTGCAGTAAACCGCTATAAAAATGCTACCAACTAATTGGTGATCTAATCTCTTGGAACGCACAGACTTGTGCGTCGCACGAATGTACACAATCTTTCCTTTAATGTCCCCGAAGGGTTAGTTGAAATGTACGCCGATTCGACAGCCTCGCGCAAACGTATGACAGGCCTTGTGTCGCGAACGAGTGGATAACAGGGTGCGCGCGCCCGTAAATTGGCATCCGATGCAGGTTTATGGTCAATATATATCGTCCTCGACCATATATATGTCTATAACTACCTTCCTTCTCACACTAGTCCACTCGCGCAGTTAGTTTTTATCGACAGCAACGTCACGATTACACTGCGGCACTGTGACAAAACGCTGAAAAATGGTGTCATTTATTAATTAAACTCACTTTTATTAATTGGAGATGTTTTCCTCTGGAGGAAAAAAAACCTGCTTCCATTGCCGCGCGTGCAGCGTAAATCTTTAAATGGAAACGTCAAGTCAGAAGAACGAAGGAAACCATTTCCGATCGGTGAAGCAAAATAAAAATAAACGATGGAAAAAGATTTGCGAACTTTAATTTAAAGACTTCCATATCTTTTTTTCTACCCGAGCGCAACGTCTCTCCACAGAGGCTACCGAGCTTCGCTGCAATCCGCAGTAAACTTTGATCCCATTTTTTTTACAAAGCCGTCCGTCCTCCACACTGCCTCCCATCGAGAGAACTTATTTACAGCCGCTTAAACGTTCACGGTAGCTCCCTCCACGGGAGTAAATGGGAATGCATAAACGAAGAAGACCCTGAAGTGACTGCTTCCACTAAATGCAACCGGGGCCACTTAGAAAACGTCGAAGGACGATGTGCTGCCGCTCCCTGTAGCGCGTAAAACTTGTAAGGATGGGACACGGAGATAAAAAAAAAAAACTTTTAAGAACCACGAATGATAACCAATCGTGGAGCGTTCAAGGAGAAAAAGAAGTGGGTACTTGCAGGAGTTCTTCACGGAAGGGAAGAGAAACGCGGAACGACACACCAACGCTGGGGGGGGCTCCAAAGCTTGCTTATTGAGCGAGCATCGAATGCGTTGCACCAGTGGAAGGAATTAGGTCTCTTTAAGGGTTCACGGTAGCGGATCGAGAGGATCGCAAAAAAAAGTAAATGTCCCAGCAGGAAATAACACACGAGATCGTCTCAACTCGGAAATGAATCTAAAACCTGCAGCCGATGGAAACTCGGAAGTTACACGCTAGGCTCAGATAACTTGAAAATTCAGATGACGTGAAATAAAAAGGTGACGCAAAGGTTACTTAATGTTTTTAAACCCGAACTGCATCCCTAAATTGGAAGAAAACACGTAATTAACATAGGTCAGCTGTTAGAGATGTGCGCAGAAACTATCCTTCCTTAAACGAAACTCCGAGACCCAGTTTTATAGTCACCAGTTCAATATTTTCTCCACGGATGAACGAACATGGAGGAGCACGGACGGACAAAGTAAGAGATAATAAAGTGCACAGAAGAGTAGAAGAGGAAAGGACCATGCGGGAACGCGGTGCAGAAAATAGGAACAAGATGGAATGGGCACATCCTGAGACACAAAGGGTTTGCGAAGAACACAATTGAAGGAAAAAAGAGAAAAAAATCCCCAGAGGAAAACCAAGGAACAAGTTTATGAGCCAAATAAAGAGAAAAGTGCAAAGGAAGAGATTCCAGGAGGTAAGTGAACTAGCATTAGATCGGGAAGGGTGGAGGGCTGCGGTCAACCTACCTTAGGATTGAACAACCAATGATGATTTTTTTTTCCACATGAAAACTGAAGTTTTTGTGCCCTCTTATTGTTAAAGATTACTTTATCAAGCAGAGTGGCTGATGTTATACCTCAGTTTACCACAAAATTTCCGATCGATCTGCCTGGGTCGGTTCAAAATGGTAAACGGAATAGGCTAACCAGATCGATTTGAGAAACAAACGAGTCAACCCGCTTTCCTAGTCATTCTGAGAATTAAGATCCGCACTAAGAAACCAGACTGCAGCTTCTTGTAGAAATACAAAATGCCCTTTTAGCCACAATTGTGTTAAATTTACAGTGGAAAAATCATTCGCCTGGACTGATAATCGAACCCAGACGTACTCTACGTGCTCTACGTAATTAAGTTACCCAGGCGTTCTCTTCCACTGTGAATTTTTTGGAGGCTTAAAGGAACAAGTTGTTTTCACAGTTGCCTAGCATAAAATGCCAGTGGCACCCTTAATTGGTCCGCAAAATTGGCGCGAAATCGAGGGATCTGAATTCAATTACCAGTCCAGGTGAAAGATTTTGCCACTGTGAATTTCACACAATTGTGTCAACACTAGCGGGTGACTCCGTTAAAGTCAATACGCAGCTAGTTCCGTAGTTCTTTGAAAATTAACCCTTATAGCCACCTGAAAAGTGTGATGCAAGGGGTGAGATATCACCGAAATACACCCTACTGTACGATAATATAATCAATGATGCCTTACATTTTACAGATTCAGGATTCACTTTGTGGAAGTATATAGCATCCATTGTTAAACGGTACAACCTATGCAATCATCCACAGATTTGATGTAGCTTTAACAACGCCTTTCCCCGGCTTGAGGCACCATCAGGTACATAGGTAATCACCAATGCCGAATCATTCCGCAAATCGGTGAAAAGTGTTGCTATATAAAATCTGTGGAAATGTATAAGTTGCATTCTTCAATTATAGACTTATAAAGCCATGACTAAGAGTGCATTAACAGAACCCTACAAATCAGGAGGCGAAACTTCGTCAACGTTCACAACACAACAAGTACGCCACCAACGTTAGATAACGTATTTATGCCGAAGCATTTTCGTGCTACATGACTATACACAAATACAAGAGTCATACGGAAACATCCACGACGATACATTAGTACTAAAACTAGGTACAGATACAATCACTAGGGAACAAATCAAGTATTCATATGTACCTACTACCTATCGACTAACACAACTAAAAGTCTCACTGGCACCTTGTCTTCAGTTGGAAAAAACAAAATTTTAAACCAGTCCTTTCTGCAGTCTCTCTCATTTAATTATCGTGATAAAATTTACCTTAGAAAGTTTAGAAGATCTTACTACCGTCGTAAGCAAAGAAATTGGTTTGGGACATGCAGAAGAGATTAAGCTTAAAAATTATTCGATGGTCTGAGAGAGATTTCCGTCATTATCTTTGCAGTATGTAGTAATACTAACAAGAATATCATAACAGCTGTCACGTATAATTCCGATCTTTGCTGCAAGTGTACTAACTCAGACATCAACCTCACATGGATCCCAAACACTGGCAGCGTATTCCAAGTGAGTTCTAAATAAGGAGAAGTAGCTGATATTCCTAACGCAGAAAAATTTAGCCTTCCCGGAAGAATAAAAATATTTCTTTACATTTTTCTTCTGAGTTGGCATCTTCTAAACCAAATAAAGCAAATCACATGTAATAACCTTTAATAGCTGACCCGCAGTTGAATTACAGTTGACCCGTAAACACGGGTGGAGTGAATAGGCCTTAAAACGGTCGGCCAGAACTACTCTGTCGGCCGTCTGTACCAAAACACCTTAAGCCTGCTATTTTGCTACCATTTCAAATAAAAAAATCATTCGGGTTTATTGATTAAAGTTTCAGTGCCGAATCCAATAGAATAGGGTCTTAAATAGGGTGTTCTGATTAAATGAGGAATTGATTCATTTAAAGGGTTTATATTGAACTCATAATCCACAAGAATATATTTGACTAATTTTCAAAAAAATCGTTTCCACGATTGCATCGAAATTATTGTGATTCAAAATGATTGAAAATTCCTTTCCATGCCAGTAAGAGGCTCCTGAGAGACACGATGAAGATACCATGCACTGGACTCTGAAGTTATATTAAATAAATGTATCTCTAGCTACGCCTAACCAACGAAGTTGGAACGCGGGCTGGAATATGTACATAAAGCACTGCCTTTCAATAATCGTGACTCGTAGGAAATCATGTCAGTTGGATAAAAGTATACCGCAACGTCAGATTTATCCATATTTATTATTGTATTTATATATAAAACCCTCATTCATTATACTAAACTGCGCAAATGATGGACCATAAGCGTATATATGCATAGAGTTAAAACGTGAAAAAGCTATATTGAAAATGACTTTTTGAATTACTTCAACTCATAAGTAAGTTAAGATAATTTGCTGAATGAGTTGTTGCAAAATGAATCACAAATGACAAATTATAGTGGAATAAAAACAAATTCCTGACGTCCTTCTTTTCGAAAAAATCAAGGCAAAAACTGGATTGCGTAAATCAGTCATATTCCAAGGACACACTTGGTTGCAAGGGAAGATTGAACAGCATGTCGAGAGCATGTTCAAACAAAAATATTCTAATACCCTCTCTTCATGGTCATACTTCACATATATGCTGTTGACAAATCCTTTCCCCTTCGGGGAAAGGATTTTATCAAGGGACCAAAAATGGGTTTTCGTTGGCAAATGCGAGAATTTTCTAAACTTCAGTTATCACACGGAGATACTGTATTATTATATGATGAAAAGAGAGAGGGATCAAATCGAGAAGAAAATTTAAAATATTCACAAACTACATATTTGCCTCACAGCTCGATGAGCATTTAGTTACTTCCATGATAATAAGTAAGTGAAAATCACCGGGATTCACGAAAAAACTAACTTCAGTATGCATCCAATTGCAACAATCAAGATGAGCAAGAGGTGCATACTTGCACATGATAAGTGCGAATGAAACATTTCTAAAAATTTCCTGAAAGGTATGTTTGATTCATCAACATGGGGTACAAAATGTATATGACAAGCGATAAAGTCACGTCAAAATGAATAGTGGATTATAAAATAATCAAAACGGAAGAACACAGAAATAAATAAAGAAGTATGAGTGACGAAATAAAAGAGGTTGTAAATCTAACTCAAAGCTTTTGAATGACAAACAGGCCAAGCCAACTGATATAATTTAACAAATATCAAAGACGACTCCTTGGAGATTCAACGCTGACTCTTTAGCTAATTACTTTTTGAAAGTCTATATTCAAGTTAAAGTACAAAAATAGCTATAAAAGATAAAAATTGTAAATGCATAAGTGATAGGTTCAATAGTCAGAAATAAATTCTTTGAGTACCAATGTTAACAGCATCAAAAGATTGGAAAAACAACGAAAAGAGCTTAATATTGTTTTAATTTTATTATATGATAACACGAGTGGCTAAGGACTCAGATGAAAACAAAACGAAGGCATGAAGTGGAAGGAAAAAATATGTGTTAGGAAATCACAAGAAGGAAAAAAATACAAAAAACTTTAAAAATAAATGAAAAAAAGACAAGAAAATTTTACGCATATCTATTGATAGATTGGGTCAGTAACATTTGAACGATATCAGGGAAAATATAAGGTTGATGAAGATAAATTAAGTAATGAGGTAATATGCACGTTTAGGAAGCTAGCGAAAAATAAAGCGATATGTGAAAGTTATGAAGTATAGGAAGATGATAAATAATTTTATAAAAATATATTAACTAATAAACTATAAAAATGAGTAAAATGAATTTTAATATGAATCATACCTAAATGGAAGAGAGTAAACACGAACTAACTGGGCGTATTACCGCGAAAACCTTGATGAAGGAGGAAATATTATATATGATTTGCGCACACAGATGCATGGACGGGAAAAAAGATACATAAAGTTAGAGCACAGGTACCATTTTTTAAATATTAGAATACAATATCATTTCCTTATCAATAGAATTGAAAATGTTTATATATTGCAATTAGTTAATTTCAATGCTGGTCTCCATGGCGGGGTGGTTAAGTTTAGGCTTGCCAACCTTAAGGTTCGAGTCATTTGTGGGCGGATTATTTGCAGCCAAGTGTTTTCGTGCTTTTTCTTTCTCATAAAAGTAAAAACACTGATCGAGAATTCTAGGTGTTGTTTTTGGTAGGAAATGAAAACAAATACACAAATAAAATGTTATAAAAATACCATAATTATTAATGAATACATCAAGAATGGATTCCGTTCACAATCCTACAAGCTTGGGAATATTCTTTCGTATAGCTACCGCAAACGAAAGCACAATTTAAGATTTAAGGCCTGAAGTAATTGATCTCTCATTTCATATTGGTGACAGTAAAACCATAAAATTTTAAATTCTCGGCAAATTTAAAGTCGCGGCTAAAAAACGACATCGTGGCTAAAATATAAGAAATAAACTTTTGTTACCAGTTTTTTGCTTCATACAACGATCAATATTTTTGTTGAAATAATTGCGATAACTACCAAAGTAAAGCAGGGAAAAAATAATGTATACCTCTTCATTGAAATGTTTACTAAAACTTCAATGTTCAACCAATGCCATCATAAATTTTAAAACATTGACGATGAAGGAGAGAATTTCAACCGCATCAATCATGGTGGTGTTATAAACATGAAAACCGATAAAATAGAATATTAAAGCTATTCACGTTCTGTAGGAAAGGTTGGGAACAACATGATCCATCAATGTGATTAACGTTCTCAAAAATACCCCGGAGAAAATTTGAAAAATCAATGACGCTAGAATTAAGTCTCAATGAGTACCTACTTAGCAATGTAATTAAGATGCCAACGGTGCAATTATTCATTAGATACAAAATCATAAGGACAGGGCGGAAAACAGAGCGTATTTGATGAATAATAATATCAGGAAGTACTAAGAATAGCGTCGAGCTATTTCTGACGGATTACGTAATGTTTCCTCTCCTCTCTCAATTCACCTGTTTTTTTCATAAATTTTAATTCGCTCGCTCCCAATCAAAAACCTTCACAATTTCCACAGGTCGAGAATGCGATACGGGAACTGGAGATTGTAAATTCGGTATGTACGAGAGGAAATGAATATAAGGGATGTGAGTATGAGAGAAAAAAAAACAAATTTACGAGCCTTAGCGGACTGGGGTGAAAGGAGGATCAAAGGACCCTTGTCTATAGGGGAATCTGAGGTGAAAACCGCGTCATTCATTCATAAAGTGTATATTTTTTAAATGTATATCATTCAATGAGAAGTTCAGATTGGTTGTTGATATATGTTTTGCACCACACGGTGACATGTACGACGAGTAGGTACGGATAAATTGTTAGAAATGAGGTGGACCGACTTCGTCGCGTCTGCCCCGAGTTTCGCCCGTCACTTTTGGAACGACAAGGCGAATCTCTTGGTGAGTCGGAAGGAAAATACATTAACTTTGTTCGTTTTCCCTTTTAAGCGTTACTAATAGAACAAATATTACAATTTTTCCTTCAAAAGTGGTCAAATAATTGCAATCACACAACCAGAAGTAATTAAAGTTTGCAGTAGAACATTGAGACGATAACGGGATATATTCATTATATATTCCTAAAGAAACTTGATAATTATAAATTCAAAGCAAATCACTTTTGAGGCATGTATTTATCTTGACTTGTTCTCTATTCTGTTGCATCTTCAGGAGTAAATCAATTGAGAAAGGATTGTAGACGATACCACAGTCGAAACTAGTCGAAACTAGTCGAAACAAATGAATGTACCTGATATAGTGCAATACTAAATTTTAACTACCATTTTTTTGCTTTGAAAAAAATCATCAAGTTCCACATAAATATAATAAGCTGCATCCATAATGTACCTTTTTCTTACTAATTTGATAATAGGTTGAAATGGATAAAATTTCAGTTTATTTCACAAGCAAGAGAATAAGTCATTTTCTTCCACTCGCAAGATGCCCACACCAAAAATCTAATGACAAGTGAATAAAAAAATACAGCATTGTATAAAACCTACAATTAAGGACTTTCTAAAGGACATTCAATGCCATTTCATCACATCTTCCGTTGCGATTTTTCCTGTTTGTGATTTTTGTATTATATCTGTTCATTTTTATGGTGCTTTTGGAGATAATTCTAGAAAATTAGTTTTTATATCGCTTCTAATCAAGAAGTACGATTTTTACATATCCAGCCAGAGTAAATCGACAGCAGCTTGACAAAAGCAATGGTAAAAAAATTATTATTGGATTGAAATTACAGCAATCGAAGATTGTACCTGCCATACAACCTGCAGCTGATAATAAATGAGTCATTACTAAGCGGAGGCTTAATATATTAAACGTACTTCTGGCTTTTAATTCTATAGAGCAATAAAACCCCTTGTGCTTCAGAATTTGAATTACTTTAGGCATTCATTCACTCATTAAGGTGAGATTTCATGGATGCTCTTCAAACTAAGTTTTCGTGCACAATCAGAGATTTACCATTACCGTGCCATATTGTTGCACTGCAGGTAAAATACATTTGCCAATCTTTGCGGGTATTGAAAAGGATTCGTTGGAAATATTTTGTTAGGTGGTTTCACTGATGGTAAACATGCTTCACTTGAATGATTATTATCGCCAAATATATATTGAAGAAATGACAAGACAAAAAAAACCTTTGTGGAGGTAGAAATCGGATAATTACCTCAATATTTAAACTTAAAATAAATCAACTTCGACAAGATTCGATACAGAGTTTCTGATCGACAACCTCATGTCTTTGAAACCTCGTGAATATCATATCACTTCTGACTGATTACGTTGTCACTTGTAATTAAGATTAAATTGTCAATCTTTATTTCAGGTGAACAAATTATGAGTTGCTTACTTTTCAAATATACAAAATAGTCGATGCTACGAAACCGAAGAATAAATTCTGAAAGGACAAATTGAACGCCGATGACTGAAGCATGAGAGAAGGATCAAATTTGATTAATAACCGCATATCATTCTGCGTACCACCGCATGGGCTTGAAAAGTGGGGTGTTAACACACCAGCCATGAAAAAAAGTGAAGAGGCCTAAAGAATTGCAGTAAGATTAGAGTGAACTATGGTAAGAAGTGTATGTCAAATAGGCGTAAATACCCCGTTATATTTCGGTAATAATCACTAAAATTGTGGAGAAAGATTTTTAAACCTACCAGTTTGGCAGTATACATCTTTCTAATTTAGGAGTTTTCATTAGCAATAGAAATGTAGTCCAGGGTTTAAATAAAAACAGTTTTACATAAATTTTTCAATGTGTTTAACCCAGCGAGTTCTTCTTATTGGTAAACTTTCACAGCTTTTTTTATAAAATATTGGAAGGATCAGGCAGACTCAATTTCAAAGTAATTCCTGATGCATGGAAAAGGATTGAAAAAATTCAAATATTAACGGTTGGCGATTTCTTTTGTAAGACAAAAATATTATTTATTGTTTTTCTTAATCGTTCAGCTGATAAAACCCTTTCATGATTGTCTGACGAAGCAGTCATACGGCTGGGAATGGTCTTCAGTTTAATAACAAAATACTATTAAGTGGTTTTTGAATGAACTAATTTGACAATATGTGAACCCTAGTTTAATGGAACTGCCGCACGAACTTTCTTAGCATCAAGTTAAGCTAGATAATGAATACTGCCCATAATATCCCCTCTAAATCCCGAGGGAAGGCGCCAGGATGGACTTTGCTTGCGGATCCCACGGAATCGTCCACTCTGGCTTCAGCCCGCCGTCCACTTTGTCACTCAAACCGTCACGACTGCGCCTTTGTACTCTCCACATATATATATCTCTACAGATACACACACGCGCGGGAGGCAGACGGAAAGAGACGCTCTAACGTCTCCATTAATGTCGCTCCAAAGTTCCCGTTCCATTTTCGACTCGAGGAGGCGATGACACTCGAAAGCTTTTAAGTGGTCCTCCCGTCGACGCAACGGTCGCGGCACTGCGCGCCGGAGTCACGAGTTCAATTCTCTCCGTTTTTTTTCATCCCACCACCCCGCCGAGTCTCCATCTCCAAACTCGGGGAGCAAACAGACGCGATGGAATCGGTTTCCGTGCTCTCTCCAAATAACTGCGACCACGTAAAGCGCGAGGCAGCGGGCATTTCGGCCACCCACTCTGCGCATTGAGGCGTCCTGCAGTACACACCCCTTCTTGGTTCCTCCCCCGCCGCTCCTCCGCCCCAACCCCCGCCCCCCGCCGATACCCCAAGAGATCCTACTCGGCTAGCACACTTCACTAAGTGTTCCGCCCACTACGAAGGAGAAGGCGGTTATCGTAGATTGATTACCCGGGGATCATTGTTTACCAGGACTCTCACGTTATTGCCTCCCGACGGCGGCGACGGAATACCAAGTGCGCCATTGCATTGCAGCCCTGGTGCTCGCCTGCATTAGTGTTCTTCATTTACCTCTCCCCTAAAACCAAGCATTCGAAACCGTTTCCTCTAAAAAGCGCCTCGCAGGGGAATACGACCCTGGAAATGTACAGCGCGACGCTTTATATTTTTGGCATGATTGCGAGTTTTCGTGAATGATTCCATTGATTGTAAATGAATGAGGGCAATGGGATTCAATAGTCTATGAGGTCCAGACTATCCCAGAATTAATTAATATATATTTTTAAAGTGGCACAAAAGAAGGAAGTTAAAACTGCTGACATTTAAATACACATGTTTCCGATTTAAATAACTGTGTGGCTGGAATACTGTTCGAAAAATGCAAAGCTAAAGTCTTCAAAGTTCGGCGGTAATATCTCTGTTGAAATAACATTCTGAACTGCTTACACACATAAATTTGCTTCTAGTAAAATAAATTCAAAACCCTCCACTTTAACATAGGGCAAAAAAAACCCTGAAATGAAATCCTTGCTACGTCTACGTGAGCGTAGAATATAAATGTCCAGCGGTGGACAAATATGAAAGGAATGTGTATCGTTGGTAGAGAGCCATGTTGTGAGATTAGATAAGTGTGGAATCGTGAAACATAATTATGATAGAGGAGTATATAGTATAGAAGAAAGGGTAAACCGAGAAGGCCTTGCTCAAAGAAATTCTGGAGAGGAGAACTATTTCGAGTCTATAGAGTATGAAGGAGTCCATGGGCGAATAAATGCAAAAATGTTACAGAAGTGAAAACATTACAAAATAAGAAATATTCTGGAGGTAATATAGAAAATAGAGGCATTTTTCCAGGCTTAATAGTAATAACTAACCAGACCCAACCAAATCCGACAGAAAGTACTGTGACATATACCCAATGTTTAAGAATTAAATTCATTTTATTTCAGTACTTTCAAATGCTACAATCCAAAACCTCTCTGGGTTGTTCCCAACATGGTCTTATATCTTAATATTTACATTGGCCTTATGTGATGACATGAAGTAATCAGACAAATAATTTACTTGAATGTACTACAAAGAAAAGGTTGCTTGGATCATAAATCTAAACCATGTCCTGTCACCACCCCGACTAATGGCTAGACTTGTATCCTACCTTAGAGTAGTAATTATATACAGGGGTATTTAGCCTTTTACCTCATCAAGGGACTTTCAGCTTAAATAAGCTTACGAGAGATATGTGCAGAAATATGACTGTATCCAAATAAAACGACATCAAATGCCCAATTACATGATTCCATTCCATACATTTTAGTTTTGCAAAATTTATATCACGAATTATTTTACGCTCTCAGAACGAATCAACTGGATGAGAATTTGAAAGTAGTTCATTTCCCACTTAAAAATACTTCATTTCCATGAAAGTGGTGTAATAATCTAATCTTAAAGATGTATTCCAAGTGTGACATGTCTTTCTTAAACCTATTTAGGAACGAGCTTTGGCAAATCACAAAGTTATCTCCGAAATGGAGCCGTTAAGCTTTAAAATTGGGTGTGATCTTTGGATTCATTCCAATGTTAAATTAGAATACACATTTATAGTGAAAAAAAAGGCGCTAGATACATTCCTTTTACGCCCATTTGATTAAATACTATCTATCGCACTAATGTCATGCTGGATCTTGAAGCATGGGTTTATAATAAAACTTAACCTAAACCGGGAGAATGGCGCTCCACTGAGCGGAGCAGGAGGTATCTCTAAGGTAGGGTTATAGTTTCGAACGTTAGAATTAAGCAAAGGATGTACACTGTACACCCTATTGTCGCTCTGTCTATACAATATGCAGACATAGCGACGACATGGATATTGTGCTATCGATATCTCGTAGCGATATATCAATATCGATAGCGCTAGACATCGCTATGTCTTTGCTATGACCTGTACAGACATAGCGATAATAGCGATAATTTACGTAGCACAGAAAAACTATCACCACTCAACTTTTGATAAGACTTTACAGATCTACTGATAACATTTTTAGGAGCGTTATTTATAGAAGTAAAGAGTGTATAAAATATATACCTTTGACTTCTTGATGACAATAGCGTGTACATAATATTTATTACAAAGCAGAGGAATACTCAACGCTGGTGAATACAGCATTAAATTACTATTTAATGAATGATGAAGTTGATTATTCAACACGAATTTGAACATCCCATTCACTGTCATTGACAGTATGGCCTATTCACGCCTGACATAGGTAATTTCTGGTGACAACAAGAATTGTATCTTTACTTTACCTCCAAAAGGGGGAAAAATACAGTTAATTTTTTATGATCAGTCATCACAGACCCATAGTCTTTTCTACCAAATACTCGGAATGCAAATTTGTATGGCATTTACCCGATTGGCAGTTGACAATTTGAGTGGACTACGTGCCTGCGCTATCTTTCATGGAGGGGGGTTGCAATTTTTTAAGTTTTGTCAACGTGTGATGCGGGACCCTCGAGCCGAATCCGGTCGGAGATCAGCTTGTTTTTATACTTTCAGCGCGCGTTCGAAATATTCATGCGTTTGATCCGTCTGTCCCACAGGGACCGCGCTAATTGCCAAGCCTTCCTTCTCATTAATTTATTCCGCTTATGTGGAGTCAATTCCGTGTCTACATCATGCAGTTCACAAGAGATTCCGAATTCCCTCTTTGTCCATACGGATGTTCGTTTTACGACTAAATGGTTTATCGTCCGTTGATCAGCCTACTATTTGCTAGCTCAGAACAAAGGGTAGGGGTGCCAAAATTTTTTTACATAAAAGCTCTGAATCTGATTAAAAGGCAGATTACGTATCTAATTCGCATATTTCACCCCGATTGGCAGTCGCGCATCGGTCGTTCCTATATTCTATCGGCGGCTGTAAGTCAAGCGCATGACATCACGAACGGGAGAGAAAATTTGTCGACGATGGTGTAAACCTGCAATCTGTTACAACGACAAATGTAACAATTGACTTCAATAGTTCGTTCACATCCAAAGGAATTGTTACTGAACCTACCTCATAATAGAAAATGATTGAAAGAAATATATATAAGTAAAAAATGTGCCAGCAAAGACTATAACTCAACGACAGTAAAAACTAGTTGACAACTTTTGAAATTGAGTTAAATGACGACGAATCACAATCGGAAATCATCGTTTTGTACTGATTTTGGAACAAATTAATCATTTAAATTGGAATACATATGGAAAAATAAGATATGTTTGACAGCGTGCAAATGTTTAATAATTTTACAAATAACTATATGGTTGAGAAATAGGACCCTAATCAGAAAATTTGAAATCCTAATCAGAAATATTTGAGGCTAAAAATGCCGTAATTATTAACCTTACTCGTTCGTATGTTCATTTCCTTCACGTATGTTACGGTTGTAAATTTAGAAAATATTCCCACTGGAAGAAGAACATTAAAGATTTTTCATTTAATTCCCTTTCAATTTGCAGATCTGTGTTTTAACCAATGAAAATGACATTAGAAATCCATCTGCAGTCTCTCTAATGGGATACCTTTATTAGACTCGGCGTATAGTAGGTAATTTCCTCATCCTCAATGGCTGTTCTTCAATTTGTACAATTCCCTAGGTACTAGTCTAAGGGAAGTAATTGTTCCCGCATGTAATTTTGTATAGCTTTCCATCGACGTCTGGAAATTGCTCAACATTTTAAACGATTGAGCAATAAAAATCTTTTTCCATGACACGCGGCTTATATTTAACCATAAATAAAATATTATTAGATATAGCCTTGATCAAACAAGAAATCGAAAAAAGGAAATTTTATGGGGGCCTCAGGATTTACAAAACTAGTAGATTCGTGTGTTTCGTGGATTCGTGTGGATTGTGGTTTAGAATTTTTCGGGCTCTTCCCGCATTGCGACATATCAGTAACCAACCTTTTTGCCGGCATTCCAGTTGGCATGATCACTCCATTAAAATTGTAAATTTTTGAAGAAGATAATTTAATTGACAGCGTGCCCATTTGTTTCGCACCTAATAATTAGCTCCTTTTTTTAACAGCCCACGTTCAGCAGCTTCATTCCAAGGTCGTTCAATACCAATTGCATTCTGCTTTCGATATTGATCTTCGAAATGCAAACAAGTTCGCTATTAATGTGCTTATTTTCTATAAGGGTCGATAGGGTGTTCAACCTTTTTGATGATTACCCAGTACATTTGTGTTCAAAATAATGCTGGCGCTGCATATTCGCAGATTTCTTTGGGTGTGCAATGGTAGTAAATGCACAGTTAGCACATTAATGGCGGCCGTGAGGTGGAAATGGTTGCGAAAACCCATATCGATGTGGCTGCGATATTTATCGAATTGAATGACAAAACTTCATTCAAAGCAGTATCATCATCTCTATTTTGTACCCCAATATGAGAACCTTCGTCAAATAGGGCTGGTACTATTTCTAAGTGATCCCCCTTGAGCAGCAAAATACAAAGTAGTTTTAAAATTCCTCTTAAAAATTTCAGCATTACTTACTTTGTCTAATAGAGCTAGAACTACTAATAAGTGACTCCCTGCAGCAGCAAAATGCAAAGCAGGGCAGTTTTATTTTAGTATTGCGCCATAAAACTAGCTTCCTTTTCTGACAGAAATTGAACTACTTCTTTGTTAGCTTATTCCTTATTGCTGTATTTATTTCCCATAGAAATAAATGTAGCATTAAGGATTAAGCGTGGAAATCATTTCTTCTGAATGCGTAGTCAAAGTTGATGACTCTATTTTTATTGTCAATGAAAGTCACGTATCACTGAGTTAGGAGAAAATAGAGATTAAATTGCATGTTAGCGACGCAGGAAGAACCTGAATATTTTTCAAACACAAGGAATCCGCGGAAGATCTCGTAACGGAAGCCTTAACTCTCTAAGGAGCATAATTTTGTTCCCCTCATTTTTACCATTTTTATATAATATAAGAAATAAGGAAAAGCGTGGAAACTATTTCTTCTGGATGCGTAGTCATAACTGATATCTATATTGTGAATATCATGTGTCACTGAGTCAGGAAAAAAATAGAGATAAAATAGCATTTTAGCACACATGAGGAAAAAGCATATTCAGTTGCTGAATTCTCTTTCTTCAGGAATCCAATTTTCTTATGCTATGTTCAAAGGGTAACCATATGTGAAACATTTTTCTAATGGCAAGAAGGAATTTAATTCTTTCGACAGTTTTATACCCTCAACAATTCTGAGATAGATGAAATATCATCGCTGGAAATTAAAATTAATCGAGCATATTAATTAATAATATACTTGTTGATATATTCATGAGGATAAACAGTCGCAGCAACTCCATTATTGAATGCGTCTTGTTCTACCACACGGCTATAAATAACAAAGACTCAAATGCAATCAGTAAATGCCATTATTTCTCTAACATTGCTTTCAATTAACCTCTTTAGGCAGGTACATATACACTTGAAGTGTTCTTGGCTAGGGGTTTGAGGAAATGCGACAAAAAATTGAACAATTGGGGCTCAGGACTGAAAGATCTTGAAAGTTTATATAAAAAATCTGTTCTTCAATAACTTTTGCGATAATTTTTAATAAACGACTGATGCTGACACACTTCGAAACAATTTAGAACCTTTGCTCTCGCAAAATACAGCAAAAAAATAAAAATCTTTGTTTGAAAAGTGGTAGTGATAAATTGATTTTTATACACATACAGAATTAGAAACCTCGTCATCCATTTTTTTACCGCTGGATAAAAAATCCTCCTTGGGGCTCCCTCATCCATTTCTCATCCTCATTCTTTCGTCCTGCCCTCCAGCGGGTATCAAAGATTTCGCGCAGCTGATGGAAGGAACGTTCATAATATGCCTGCTATAATGCGCATTCATTTCGGCCCAACACCGTGCAGAAAGGCGCTTTTGGCGCGGCGCTAACGTAATGCTCGGACACACGCCCTCAGCCTTTCATAAGCCGAACATTAAAAAAAAAACGCCCCCTCCCCTCACTCCTGCCCCCGGCTACACTCCTCTTCTCCCGCACTCTTTCCCCCCTTCAGAAAAAAACCCACCTCCCCATAATCTTTTTCTCATCTCAAAACCAATCTCATTTATCCGCGCGAGAGAATTTATCGTCCTAAAAAGTCGTAAACAACTTCGATAATAGTCGAATAACGCCGGCCGCAATCGAATGCCGTGACAGGATAATGAATGACCGGATGATATATCTGCTGGTCAACCACCGGATGACTCTAATTCATGCGTTAAATTTATCAATGGCCGACCCACCCCGTCCCTCTACTACCGCGAGTCCAACCCGAAAATGCTTTCCCCCGCGTCCAGGTCCTCATCCACCGGTAAAAATCCGCCGCCCCGTGCCCGCCAGCTCAACTTTTTTTTTCAACTTCCACCCTAAAACCCCTTCCTCCCTGGGATTAATTTTTGGTCAATGCAATACCCTCGTTCGGGAAAAAGAAGGGTAGAGGTCCGTCTGTGGTCATTGTTTCGCCACCGATTCCCGAATGATTGGATTGTTTAAGGAGCGGACATTAAACATGTACCTAAAACTGCCATTTTTCCAACTAACACGGAAGTCACGGTCTACGTTCCAATGAAAGGGGCAATCTAGTGGATTTTAAATGGCAAGCTTCACTTATTTTAATATAACTTGAAGTTCTTATATTCCTCATTCACTAGGTCTGAGAGAAAAATAATAAATTTACGGAACAACTAAAAAGACGCGAGTGGGATGTGTAAATCCTGGGCCTTAAATAATTGATTCCAAACTTATGATGGCAGAAAAGAAAGGGGAAGCCTCAAGTGAGAGAGATTAAGGAACGCAGACCTATGAGGAGTAGGAAGAGGATGTGAAAGATTGATAGGTAACAGAAGGAGGTGCAATCTTGGGACTAATTGAAGGACAGAGTGTAAAGTGGGCAAAGTTTATTTGTCCATTTCTCAACTTACAAGTCACATACACGGGTGCATGCATATACACCAAGGATTGTTATCCTATATTCCTATAGTTGGGAAATCCGGAATTGAATCCCGGTCAAGTCAAATGAATTTTTCATGGCGAATTTCAATCTTTGGAGGGACTGAGAGTTGAAAAGTCATTCGCATTTCTTATAGAAGAGTAAATAACGCAAGATAAAATGAGACAGGAAGAAAGTAACGCGTGAATAAGGCGGAAGAGACTTGTAAAAATGAAAAAATTACGTCTCTTTAAGTAAAGGACTTTGCGCATGAAGAATTACATGAGGGAAAAAATAATTACCATGCAAGGATAAAATAAGGTATGAGGTAAATAATTAACGGGCTTGAAAGCAATATCAAAGATCTTTTACTGTGCCACCTTAAAGGGATTGGCTTGATGTATATCAATGCAAAACGCCTCATACACCCAAAATAGGATCCTAGGTTGATCTTGGGATAAGGCACCCATATCACTTAAACCCCTTAGAATGAAAGGATTTTGGTACTTAACCCTATATCAAAGTCTCCTGCCTATAACTCCATTGGAGCGCTGGATGTAGAGTTGGTAAAATGCACCCATTTTAGGGTCTTGAGGAAAATAAGATTCCCTTTCACAATCTGGCATCTTTGATCTTTTTAACCCTCAAGACCCGAATGGTTGGAAACAGAAATATCCAACAGTGTGAAAGAGTAAGTCCAGCATAATTCTCTCACTACAGAGAATCACACCAAAGATCCTCGTAAAGCTGTCGAATTTTCCATGTTTACCCTAGAACTTAGCTAGTAGTTACAGAAGCAGGCAGTCATTTTACATGCCTTCACAGCGCAAAATGTCGAGATAACAGCCTTCACAAGTCATTGTCAATGAAACAAAATGTCGAACAAATGCTCTAATTAATACGTTTTAAATTGTTTTCGCCATGCAGGGAAGAGGTGCGTGACCTCCTCTTTCCTCCCGAAGAGTGACTGAAATTTCCATCGCCTCTAATTAGAGGACTAATTTCTATTCGAAAATATTCTCCACGTCGACAATATTACTACACCAATTACAGGCGGTTGTATCGCGTTCCGCACCGGGCAGTTCTCCGCTTCCGCAGGGAATTACACACGCTACAAACGGCGAGGCAATGCTATCAAATGAGGCAATCAAGAGACTAACACCAAACGACTCGTGATACAACAAATTTCTCGGGCAATTGCAAAATGCCTACCGCGTTAGAACGGTGGAATTAATTCGGGACCACTTCACTCGCGATGGCATCCCTTTGGTCATTTCCATTCACGCATGCCTGGCTAACTCAGCACTGACCTACTCACGCGAGATTTTGAAAAAAAAATAAAAAAACATTGCGACCTCGCGTCCAGGCGAATGGTTTGACAAGTAGAATTCAAAGGATTCATTCCAATTATCTACTGGGTGTAAAACATCAACGTGAATCTTGGCGATTGAATGTTATTATTAGAAGTTCTCCGTTTACACAATGTGGTCGTCCACTTCGAGCTAAATTTTTTTATTATAAGGACGTTGTGTGATTCGTAAAAAATTATTTCAGCCAAAAATTTGTTCTTAAATTCTCCAATCGATTGAAGAATCGGAATAAAGTCACAATAAAGTTACAGGCCTCCCCATCAATTAGATGAAATAGTGAATACCTAAGCGCTTTCGATTGTAAGTCAAATTGATGGACAAAAATGTTTGGCACCGACTCCCTTGTACGGATTTACTTGTATGGCTACTTTAACTATGCACAAAAATTATCACAGTTGATAAATAATGATTAGGCAAAATATGGAGAAATTTAGTCAAAAAACTCAACCAACTTCGATAAATTATAGTCCTGAGAAACTAATTTTTCTCCAGAGCCTACCCTGATTGTATAGCTATACTACTTGGAGGATGACAAACAAGAGGCCTTGTTTTCAGAAGGAAAATTATAGTGCCATGTTAATGTTTCAAGGTTTACTTTGTTGACCTTTTAGACCATGGTTTAAACACTAGAGTATGTAAAGCTATTGCCGGTCATAATAAAACGTGAGTAGTTTACTAAGTGATAAATTATCTTACAAATTATTATTAAATGGCGTGCCTGTATCAAGTATATTTAGTGCGTGGGATGCGTATACGGAGACAGTATATGTATGACAGCGGCAGAATGAGAGGAAACTTTAACATCTTTAAATCGTGCCTTCCAAAAACGTGTCTCTGGCACGTTAGGGAAATTTGATCCACATTATCTGTGGCTACTTCTTAAGGCCAAAAGCCCCTCATCAACACAGCTACGCTTTTCCTTAACAGATAGTTTTGGGGAGCACACTTTAATGGACGTCCCACAGTCGGACAAGTTCTCGAAGAACCTTGAGGGTTCAGACTCGTTCGAACATTTTACTGGATTCCAACGTTGGGCACGCGTAACTAATCGTTCTAAGCTTAGTCCGACAACGCCTGACTCAGGACCCTTCCATCAGCAAAATTGATATATTGCTCCAACTAGAGCATTGAAACTCTCAAAAGAAAATGAGTTCCTTCCTCGTGGAACAGGTTTTTGATAAAAAGAAATATTTAAAACACAAGTATAATGTATTTGTACAATATTGGATTCCACTGAGTGAACCCAGCATCAATATAGTTAATGGCATATCACTTAGCAAAGTAAACAATCATCAAGTGGATAGTAGCCCCTCATTTCACTGTTTCATCTCACCAAATGTTGTTTCAGACTCAGAAATGTGTTGCTTCAGGCTTGTGAGCACAGTATTATATATCTCAGTCGCAAAATTCTAACCATTGGCTCAGCAAGAGTGCGAGCAAACACTTACTGATAAATGTCTAGCTAAAAATAATCTTGTAGCATAAAGGTCAAGGTGAAAAGCTCTTGTGAAATACATCAATAGAATTTTTTTCTGGCTAGAAGGTCTACTTATTTATATTAGTTGTGCTGTAGGCTGGTTATAAACAAAATTAAAGTGGTGCAAATCTATGTGGCAGAAGGCCGTGGGAAGCATTACGCACTTGAAGTTGCGTAATAATTTGAAAGCACAATAGGCAAAGAACGTATCTCCTCAGCCATGAATGGACAAACTTCACCCTCTGCAAGTACACAAGAGTTTAAGCTCTGTTAAAACTAATTATCTTGCTCAATACAAGAGGTGATATGTCCACTGAAAATTCCATCGCAGAGTAATTGGGCAATGTGAAAGTCATAAATCTGCATAATGTAGCATGATATAGAGCGTAACTTCTCAACGGAAAGGGATAATATAAAAAGTAACCCGTTAAATTGTTAAAAATCTTCATTTCACTTTACCATGATGGCAGTTATACTGCCAATCCAAAACAGGTTTCACAGCACGGTTATGAAATTAGCAATGAACATAAAAATATAGATAGACATAAATGTAAAATTACATTAAATCGAACGGTAATTTAGTATTATGCCTTTTAGTATGCTTTAGCAAAAGCTTTTATTTTCCATGGCAATTAGGTGCACATTATGTGGATAGCTCCAAAACAACAGGCATTTTATTTAGCAGCTCCATGGCGAAATCCAATTGGTGAAGGAGTTTGGCAAATTAGGAGTGATGGCATGATAAGGAATGCACAAAAAATTCACTGACCAAAATGTTTTATCGGTGGAATCATTTGTAAATGTAAATCAGATAGTTGAAGAACCAGGAGCCAACAAACCGAGTCATGTTTTGCTTGAATAATGACAAACGGTTTGATTCCAGTAGTACCCAAAATATACGAAGAATCTGTGACTAAATAATTTCAAATCACTGTCTACTCATAAACATAATTATTCTTGCTGGAGAACCATCGAAACCCATTAACTCGTGGTAATAGAATCATGGAATTAAAATTTCAGCTGTCCACATTGCAACCGCATTCTCAGACAAACGAAACCATTCCCTTTAATAGTTGATGAAATCATACGAATAAAAAGCACAGGACGAGAAATTCAATCATCCATTCGGGTAAAAATTCAATTTTCAAAATCGATGTTCTTTCAGGAAGTCAGTACTGATTATAAACTTAAACCTAGGCATTTTTGTCATGAAGTATACCAGCGGGCTAACTACATAGGAGTAAAACTAGAACTACTCAGTCATCACTAAACGAATTTGTTTCGTAATGAAAACAGTCAATTCAGAATTTTAAATGTCAAACAAGTGATTCCATGCAATTATTAGTAGATTTATTTGTCGCCACAAAACTTGACAATTTATCTCAATTTTTCATCCCACTAAAATTTCTGAACATTCAGCATTAAAACTCGGTCACCGTGACAAGACCCCTCTTAATTTTCCCTGCGGTTGCAGCGTGCTCGTGACCTTTCGACCTTATTGGATCGAAACGAAAATACCAGGCAACCTTTTTGCTCGTGCTTTTATTTTAACGCTGGGCATTAATCCCTTGCAAAATCCACCTTACCCTCGAGCGTCTGAACTAATTCCATGGGCTCCGCAAGGCTTCAGAATTGTCGCCGAGTGTCTCGCCCTCAAGCTCGGCGTGGTATGCGGCTAAAACCTTTACCTCACCTTTCATTAAATGCCACGTTGCCATGGCAATCTTCACGTTCGTCCGAGTTTGGACCGACAGACGGTAGTCTATCTCAGACACGCGTCACGCTGGGCGTTTATTTTTCCGCAGCTATTCCTTGCGTGCTGCACATCGTTCTGGAGACTTGGTCCGACACGTGCTCCACTTATCGTAAATTGCGTCGGAAAATAGTTCATTTTTTCCTGCGTACGTGGCAGGTACATTCTTGCGCATTTATATAAAGGGATTTCAACTGTTAAGTATCCTAAATAACCTGTTTGGGGGACATATTTTGTTGGAATCATCTTTGCTTGCATTTGCGATTGGACTTAATTTATCACTTTTGAAAATACAACATCAAATTTGTGGTATTCTTGATCTGGTTGCCGTAAAACTAAATTTATTGTCCGAATTAATGCCAGTGTTACCTAAATATTCCCCGTTAACGGAAGAGGATATCTTGATGAGTGGGAAGATTAATTATAATGATAATGATAGTAAACTACCGGTTAAAATATGCATTGATGTATCATTAATAGGGTAGTCTACTGGTTAACCCTCTATGGACAAGCATATCAAATTTGTTACGTTTCCAAATCACTGCAAGATATGCTCCGTGAGAAGCTTTTCCATTCAGTTTCCCCGCTAGAGGGAATTGTAACGCTACGGATCAGAAGAGTTGACAATGGCACAATTTTCATTTTTTTATGATTTAATAACCTCTTTAACAACAATAATGGTTTAAGTAAGTATGTTTTTTCCTACTACTTAATTTATTACTTTAAACTCCGTCCATAGAGGACATGATGGAAGAGATTAAATATCATCTCAGTACAGGCGCAGAACTCAATCCCTTGCATATATTAACTCAGCGTTCATCATATCCCTCTCCGTCCAGTTCATGATGTCTGTTCCTGTTCCGCACTGACCAAATATTCTACCGGGAATCAAACCATGGATTTTTGGTTTGCCGGACCAATCAATTACATAAAAAATTTCACCTGCTATGTTTGAATATTTTCAAATAATCTCCCTTCTATCGCACCCTTTGGTATTCCTTCGCCCATGTTGCTGCTTCAACCCCACGTACTGCATCTCTCCGATCTCCTTCAGAAGTATCCTCTTTCACCATATCTAGAACTTCCTTATTCATCTTCCGGTCCGCCAATCGCTCGTTATTCCTTAACCTTCACATTACAATCTCAAACGCCTGCAATCTGTTCTTGCCCCTTTTTCTCAGGTGGAGGCATTCATTTAGTTTCAGATTTTAGATATTGATTCAGTCTTCATTTATGAGAGCGACAAGTGTATCATTTTGTGACAACATGCTGGAGTTAGTTCCAAGAAAATATCAATACTTTTCTTCTGGCTCAATTAAAATGAAAGAATATAGAGCAGAAATATTAATAGGTTTTTAAAATGAATGAGGTCGAGAAAAATCGGTCCACCAAATCTGGATTTTACAGTTTGTTTCATGAAAAATGTTCATCGCAATATACCTATGGGACCGTGATACAAGTTTTCTTCAATTTGATAATTCAGTAGTTTTTATCTCTATTGGATTGGTTATTCAAAGAATAAAATAGGAAATCTGAACCAGGATTAAGATTCCAGTTAAAGAGCTCATCACGTTATCTGGATAAGCTATGACTAACATGTGATATTAATAGATTAATAGGCATTCCAGACCTTTGTAGCACGCGCTAGGAGATTGAAAGAACAAGAAACGTCCATTAAGAATAGAGAAACGGGAAAAGTATTTAATGTAACCCGTGGGAACCCAGTAAACAACTTTACATGCACCCCATGTCTCTTATAATATGATCTACGCAAGCAAAAGACACACAAGTGTTTTTTCCCTTTATTGAATGTATTCCCGAACCAAACCTCAGTTGGGTCAAGCTTCTTCATGTTTTTAGTGTCATTGTTATTGCACTGAATTATGCTGTTATCAGAATTCATTAACGATGAGTCAAATGGCAGAAGAATAATAAAAAGTACCTGGAAATACTAAATCTGAAACCTTATGAACACTTTTTATATAGCACTGATTAATAATTTGTCATATTTACGTCAAAATTCGAATATATTTATGACAAATAGTGCCTTGTTTTAGTATATATTGCATGAGGAAGAGGTAGACCTAGATTGTAATGGGTAAATGTGGTGGAAGATTCCCATATGAGAAGAAATATCAGGTGTATGAAGGGAAGAAGAGCGTTCAATAACTCATGTTTACGTGTAACTGAAGGAGAAGAATTTGTTTAGAGGAAGCTATCAAAGAACAGGAAACTTTTCCAGGCCCACAAATAACTAAGGCATAGCAGCAATATCTAAAGTTATTGACTGAACCCACATCAAAAGAGAATAGAGCTGTGGGTATTAATATAAAACCCTTCATGCACTCGGGAAAGAGCCCTCGTTAGACAGGAAACCCATCATTAATTTCACTGATCCCGCTTTCAGTGTAAGCAATTGTTCTTCGGATAAATTTTATTAAAAGCGACACAGTTTCACTTGCTCAACACAGATAATTAAAGTCTTGTGCTCACCCCAGTTTTCACTTGGATTTTTTTCACTGTCGTCATGTATTTGCTTCGTCTCTCCTTGAGACAGTTTAAAAAAACTTTTGTTAATATTCATTCATAATGTACAATCTTGAAAATAGAGTTCAATCTATATGAAGAAATGAATTACGATAAATTATAAATTACATCACAATTCTGCTTTATTGCGTTTTTCCCAACAGACGAATTAGTAAGAGCTTCACGATTCAGTGCACTTCTTGGCCTTCTCTACTTCTGGATGTTTCTTTACCACAGCGGTCAATTTTCTTCAATGGCAATTTGGCATATTTTTTCATGATACGGAAGTACATTATATATCCACAGTGAAGAATATCTTCATTGAGATATTCAGGAAAACCAAGTTAAGTAATGTTACAATTCACCCTTAATGATATTTACTCGAATATATATGTGGACCCCAGAAGTCAAGGGATCTAAGTGACATTTGTGAAAAAAAAGTTAGGTACAGGAATGGGATGTGAAAATATAAATCTTTTAGTTGACAAAGGGAACCAAGTGATTTTCTTGACAGGTTGTGCTATCTAGGGTAATGCCTTTTAAATACTTAGTGGGTTGTACCAAACATTTTCAACTTTAACTTAAGTTTTCTCAAAACAACGATTTTGTTACTTAGACCCCTTGACTTCTGGGGTCCTCATATCCAAACGCCACAGGAATAAACGTTAGAGGAAGAACGCTAGACGCAACATGGGGGAAAACATTCCACCCGACTCCGGGATTCACGCACGCGGCGCCCAGTGCGTTTAGGGCGCCGCGGACGGCACAGGCGCCGCGCCCCGACCTTGGGTGTTGAAGGTGAGAGAATGTGGGGGAGAAGCAACGGCTAGAGAGTCTGGGGAAGTGTCCCCAAAGGGATGTCGGGGCGAGGAGATTTACGGCGCCACAGACATTCGACCCTTTCAATTTCAGAAGTCCCCCGGCAACGTGACAGGTGAAACCCAGGAATCCCACCTTAGATGGAGAGAGAAGATTCCTTCCCCTCCTTCGATCTCGGATTCACGGATTCGAACCGCTATGAACAAACTCGCCCGCTCTAAATTCAAGCATTCGGGGGAAATATTTCAATGTATCAAAGAGATATTTCAGGCGTGTGATTAATGCAACTCTTTATTCTTATCGTTGTGACTTAAGAAGTGGTTATACTGGGTTATTATTATACAATCTGTCTCCCTACACCCTACCTAAAGCACTTATTTTCTTACTCAAGCCTAACCTGGCGTTATTAAAACGATTTTTCTTGTACATAGGACCTAAGGGTATCATCTATTACCTATTACATGTTTTAATTAACAAAATCCTAAAGACAAAAATGAAAAATATATGATGTTGGTTGTATATTAAAGAAAGTCTAGAGGATGTTTTCATATAACTGTAATATTATTTTATACATGTACTGTAATTTCAAAATGCTGTATTTCCTTTATATTTGTGTGCATAACCCATTCTGTAAATGATGGTAGTCATGATTCAGGTTTACCTTCAAGGCTACCACAAGTTACTCCCAGAATAAACCAATGATTTAATTATGTAAGTATTCTCTGTCGGAGTTATAAAACATAATAATTTTCATTATTGCTCATCACATGGATACTTCAGTTTATATCCACCAATATAATCATGAGAAGGTAAAAATGGCGAGGGAGGATTAATGCCTTATTAACACTGTGTGAAAAATAATCCTAGAAGACGCATAAGAGTCGAATGCCACGTGTAGCCTAATATGACCGTAGAAACACCTCGAGACTTGGAGTGGTGTCAGCAAAAATGCCTATAGTTCGAAATAGTTTTACTTCAGATATTTTTTCTACCACTCAATAAAATGTTAAAAGTTGTACCTTGAAGGGTTAATGTAGACATACAACTGCGTCACAATAGGCTGTTCAATTATTGCATCAGTGTATGAGGACCGATTCCCAACCCCGTTTCAGATCCGATTGTAAGACAAGGCAAAAAAAAATTTATACCTACGTCCTACCTAAGAGCCAACACCGTGGCGAGTGGCTGTGGGTTTTTTGGGCAACAAACATGAAGGAGGAGGAAATATGGAAAAGGAGGTTAAGGAGGTAGGAGGTGAATAGTATGCTGGCAATGAGCCGTGTGTTAGAGTATTCTATCTTGACTCATCCATGAATTTATACCACAGTTCCGAAAACGCTCTTTACAAGGCAATGGTATCTGTGACCGTACTCGTGCATTCATTAGTCTTACACTTTTTAAACATCTACCAAGCTAGCCTATTCAGATATATAAAGTCAAATCACACTTGGGGACAGTTAGCAATAAAAAATAAGTTCTATTTATTAGGTACCGATGGTTTTGCGATATTCCAACGACTTGTTCTTGGCTTTAATTTACGAAGAAGATTAAGATTATAAATTCCTGAAAAGTAAAAACTAAAGTTAAATACACAGAATAAATTTACAGAAAAGATATCGATGTAGCGATATTGCATGTAGAAGTATATCTACATGAGCACGCATAAAATAGTCCTCCACAATAAGACGTCCAAGGTGGACGAACACTTCAATTAGATTGACCCATATTCAGAACATCTTTCAACGCTATGGTTTAACTGGTATTTACTTCCGTTATCGGGCCCCATATTTGCTCTTTTTAGGTGCCGGTCCCTGAAAATGGTAACTATTGTATAAAATCCGAAGATTCCCGCGATATTGAGTGGAATTTATGCATGATGGAGAAATGAAAAATTTGCAGTTATCCACAGAAATCAATTTTACTGCTTTCAATGCTTTTACATCATCATCAGGTGATGATGTAAAAATCTGACCATATGACCCCTGATGATGATGAAAAAACAAACAAATATGGGATGCAGTAAAATTTATTTCTGTGGATAATTGCGAATTTTTCAATTCTACATTATGACTATTGAATATTAGCCGAAATAAAAAATCACAAATTTCGATGTCAGAAAACCACCTTTTAAGATTGGTAAAAATATACGCAGGTATAAAATTTACCTTAGCTGGAGACAGTCGGGTGTTCGTATCACTAGCTATTATCTTTAAAATTGGTTAAAGGTAGTTATGTAATCAGGGAATAACGGTGCATTTCCATCAAGGAAAAGTGAAAAATGGGGGATAATCAAGTAATATATTATGCAATTATTTTCTGACCTACTCACTTTAATTCTAAACGTTTTAATGCAAAATTAAAAGGTCAACATAGCACTTAAATAGAAAAAGCGAATTGGTGGAAATTATTCATTTCTGAAATAAATATTAGCAATACATGGACTTACAAAATGCGCAGTGACATCACTTCAAGCAACCCAGGCTAAACGCTTTGGTATCCCAGCCTGAGTTTTCAAGCACAAATGGAATCCAGAACTTGGTTTTATGTTTTTTTTTTGTCTACAAATAAAAGCAAGTAATGCCATCTCAAGACAGAAGCTGAAGGGACTTCTTACGTGCAAGCGTGCTTTAAACGTACAACCCGAGCGAGCGTAAACATCTCCTGGGGCACATTTCGGTGGAAATGTAGGTCGAGACTCCTCGGCAGAAGAAGGAGCATCTTGGTCCGCAGGAATCCGCGGGGAAGGAAACGTGAATAACATCGCAACGAGCCAAGCAAAAACATAATTACTCGCGCCCGAATCTTCTTTTATTCGCGCTGTTTCTATAAAGCCGTTACTCCACCTTCATTTTCCAAAGTGCGCCGGGAATATTAAGACAGGAAATTGAAATGCAGCCAGTAAATCCAAAAAAAAAGATGGGAGACGCCATTATACTGAACGCTTATGCAAACAGAAGTAGTGGATTTTTGCGGCTTAGAATGCAGATGATTCGCTCTTGAATTTGGCATAAGTGGAACATTACCGCAATATCTGAAATATTGAAAAAAATACATGCGGCACAGATCGAGAACGCATATTTTTTTGTTCATGCGACACATTGTAACGAAAGAAGTTGCTGATGCACTCGTTCCACTTTTTTCGTGTTCAAAAATTGCGGTAATGTTATTGCGAACGTGGATTTTTCGCGTGATACGCCTTTACCCTCGACTCGTGCAGTCTAATGAATCCCTGCATTGCCACTTTAGTGTTACTCAAGGCTATGCTCGGTGAATGAAGGTCGCACTCCGTAATTACTCGAGGCGCTCTGTCAAAAATTTTAACTCTTGATGTTAATCTCAATTTATTAAAGACAATTTTTCCGTTTAGATTCCTGCTATAAATTGCGAGATGGATTCTAAAAAGCCTCATTTTCCCTGTAATAAAGCGAAGTCTTATGAATTAAAGTGGAGGACATAAAACTTCGTGCTCATGCGGCACTCATATCAGACTAAGCAATTTTTAAGTTGGTATATTTCAAATTAAGTGCGTCCAGGTTTTTTTAATTTTTTTATCATGAAAATGTTTATCCGATTCTATGCCAAATTTTGTGAGTTAGGTAAGCTTTCAAAATAACTTGCCTCTGCATGATTCTATCATTACCAGAGAGGATATTTAATTTAATTTTTACTAGAAGGGAAATAAGTAATGGGGATCCAGAAACAAAAATATGAATTCATAAACACATGGGAGAGGCTTGAGATAGAACGGCAAAAGTAGAGGATGGAAAAATAAAATCTCTCGATACAAAGCAAAAACAATATATGTGCCATTTACTTCATTCTAAAGCATTCTTAACAGTATTTTATAAATCAATGTTCCCGTTGAAAATTATAGGGGATTGAAAATTAAATATTGATATTTTGAAACGCCTATATGGCAATTTATGTGAACTGGTTGGTAAAAACATACGCAACATAATACACGACAGGTTCATAATAAACTTTAATGTTCAATTATAGTTTCGCCTTTTGATTAGTAACCACCGTTTTCTCCACGACATCGTTTTAATTGAAAAATATAGTTATATTTACGTTCGCAGCATTACTCATAGCTTTAAATGTCAATTCTCTCTTTACTCAGAGCTAATGATGTCCATAAAAGTCTCTCTGAGCGTCTATTTGGCTTCAATATCCAATGGTTGCATTTTTTGTTGATTTTTCAACGATATTATTGCGTCATGTCTTGGTAAAATACTTCTAGCCATAAATACGAAAGAATGGCCGCCAACCTGCTGAGTTCAATTCTAATTCAAAAGCTAATTCAATAAGAATAGCAATAAAATACATTATTTTACTGGCAATGGGACAAGATATGACAGGATCATTAAGCAACATTATATCTGACGAAATTACTACACAAAGTCGAATAAATTATTTTTCAGGTTTATTCACATTAATGCCTCGTAGCCAAAACTAAGAGATTACGTATCTTGAGGTGATAATAAAAAGGGTGTCAACTTAAAGTTTTCCATGAACTTTTCACATCTCAATTACTCACTCATTCCCGCAGCGATAATCTCTATGAACGAAGCTGGAGCAAATAATCTTTTTACAAGCCCTTGCACTCAATGGAAAGGTTGCACGCTGGATTGTGCCCAGGGGAATGAGCAGGCAATCGTGACGCTCCATTTCGAACCTGCTTCATCACGGTAACACGAGAAATTGTTTTTTAACGCCTCACACAATCTCGATTCACGAGCGTGACAAAAGAACGGGATCCTTTGATGCGAGAAGTGGGAAGGAAAATACTACAAGACCACCCGCGATCAACCCTTCCTTAAATATCTCGACACAAATCCCATCCGACAAAAATCCCTCGTGCTGAGATGGTCTCCCAAGTTCTGTCACCGGGCTGACGGGTTAAGTAAGGCCACTCACTTACCAACTTCAGTCCGCAGCCATCCTGCTATACAACAGGCGACACTAGATTCGTTCCTGGATCGTCAAAAATCACATAAAAAGTTATTTCCGTCGTCAACATCCATTTTTCTCAACTCATTTACAAAACGTGCCACCTTATTTGATATTGTTCCACTGAATAGGATTATATGACCAGCTTCCAACGTAAAACGCCTTTGTAAATATACATATTGAGTGAAATTTCGTTGAGTGAACTGTTAGTATACTGCCGCCTATCGCATATAAGTTTTACATTATGATACGTTTATTTATCTCAACTAATAATAACTATCTAAAGCCGTGTGCATAACTTCTAGTAGATTGGGTTGTCTGTACTTCAAAACGAATTCGGCGATGCTCTTTATATGTGATGTAGGCTCTTGTGTTACACTTAGCTTACGTCAATCAGTATACAAAAGGGACGTTGGCCACATGAAAGAATATTTATAATTAAGGTCGCTCAAATTTTATTCAAACAAATACTGAAAATTTTATGTACATATACCTTCGTCCACATAAAAACCCAACCAAAGATTTTTTTTAACTTCTGTATTTGAAGATACTAACTGCTATTGATAAAAGTTATAAAAATCAAAAGCGCGAATACTTCGCACGAGCCTTCTTCCGGTTTAACACAATCGGCTGTAATTATTTTTCTCAGTTTCTCCACGGCACATTAAAAATTATCGCATTTTTGACCAGCATTCCTGGTATGTATTTCTACACTCATACAAAAGTAATTGATGTGGCAAGCGCTGCGACCGAAGGCAGATTTTAAAGAGTGAGACGTTTCGTCTTATTTTCACCAGTATTTGATCTTTGACGCGTTTACATGATAGTTAATATGACTTTATCACTGAAAACATGCGAGGCATAAGATTTAATTCCCTAAATTATGATATGTTCCAACGAAAAGCAAAGATTTCCATAAAAATAACACAGGTAACGGGAAAAAATGCAAACCATACGCGGCAGCAAAAAAATTTGAATGTTCTCGCACATTAAATTTCCTTCATCGTTGAAATCAAACATTTCTAATCTTGCAGTTATCCTAAAAACTTTTCAAAACTAAAGCAGAAACTCGCTCGTTAATGAAATAACAGTCCCTCATAATTTCATGGTACATTTATAAACACTATAAATTCTGTATGACCGATAATGACATATAACGAAGACTGGGCCAGCCAGCAGTAAGCAGGCTACAAGGGACTCATAGAATGTAGGGAATTCGGAAAACTTTAAGTAGAGCATAACTGGGTGGAGAAGGAGACGGAAATATGAGAAAAAATTTCACAATTTAAAACATTAAGACATGGATGTTAGAAAGAAAGTGCTAATGAAATGACCACATACATTATAAGGACGAAGTAAGAATAGGAAAAAACACCCAAGATATGCCTGGTGGGAATGAAACTTCAATATCAAAAAAGGAGACAGAAATCCTTACAGTTGAATATAATAAATGGCGGAGGGAATGAAAAAGCTATCTACCTGCAATATAGAAGGAAGGATATGACTCTATATACTCTCTATAAATGTAAGCGTATAATTGAGTTGCTTCCTCGGTAAATTTCCTACTGCACTTGAAATATCCCAGCTTCTATGGCCATTTTCCCAACCTACATCTTTATCCTGCTCATGCGCGGCAACCTTGGTCTTCCTTATAGGGCTCTCCTTTCCCCCTTAGTCCCTCATATCTATTTGTCTCCAAGTGGTCCAAAGCCGCCAGGTTCATATTTTACATTCAGTGCTCACATTGACCTTTCCCATGAGTCTTGTATATGCTTCCTCCTTTCTCATCATATCTGCCTGCTAGATCTTGGATATTCAGTATTAACAACGCGTTTGAAGATAGTACTTCCTTCTCATTTGCCACAGGAATTCATAAATGCAACTATGCGGGAAATTACAACATGAATATGAAAAATTACAATTGAAAAATCCTTGAATCCTTGCGTCCAATAGAAAAACTGCCGCTCTTTCTCAGGAATGCCATCTTGCATTGCAAAGCGCAATTTATAAGGGGCTTAAGAATATTTTTAAGGGAGATATCTAAACCATTGTCAATTAAAACTTCAAAGAAACAATACACAAATTATTTTTCTTGCGATATATCTTTGGTGAGATTAAGTGAACTGAACGGAGCAAGGGTTCGTAATTGAAATGTTCAAATTCAACCGATAATCGTTGCCTGTAGCGAGCCTACTATTTAACTATACTTAATAGAATGATAAAAAAGATGCATGGAATTTAAAAAGATGGACTGAACGCAGAAAAACGATGGAATTCAACGGAATGAATTCCGAGTCACATCGGTGCTCTATATAACTTGTATTATCCCTTAATCATCACCCTTATTTCCATTCCATTTCACTATGATATCATGTAACTCGTAGTGCGCTATGACATATCATTCCATGATCCTTATTACAACATTTATTCAATTTTAATATGATACAAACGAAAAGCATGCTATTTTCTCATGCCCTTTACTTCACGGCTTCATAATACCATTCTTTATTTTTTAACATTGCTAGCACCACATATGTCATTATGGCCCCTTTTCACTTAAGATAATCCAATACTTATTAACGAATCGTACCAGCTTCTGTATATTTATTGACTTTTATTTTTTTTGAGCAGAAGAATATAACGTAAAAATAAGAACATCATCATCAGTCAACAATCCTGAAATTGACTTGATGCAGCCTTCCACTCAATTCTCCTATCAGCTAACATCTTTACATTTACATATTTCTTCCCATTCATAAGTTTCATCACTTGTTCTGTACATCTCAACGAGGCCTTCCTCTGCCATTCTTCCCGTCGACCTGTCTCTCGACGATTTTCTTCATCAGGACATCATGTCTCATGTTGTGGTCGATTAAGTTGTCCCATCTTCTTCTTAGGGTTTTCAGAAGACTTCTCTATTCTCCCACTCTTCTAAGGACTTCCTTGTTACTCACTCGGTCTATACATTTAATTTTCACCATTATTCTGTCGCACCACATTTTTAATGCTTCCAGTCTTTTCTCCTCTGCAGCAGTCCATGTCTCACTGCCACAAAGTAACACGCTCCAGGTGTAATTTCTGATAAAATGTTTCCTTACTTCCATGCTTGAGTTTAAGATACTCATTATACCAATAGCTTTTTTATGTACACTACCGTCTAACGTTCATTGCCAGAGGTGTGATTTTGATCCCAGGCTATCTCTTCCCTATTTAATTCGAGCATGGTCGCAAAAAATGAAGTTTATAGTCTTTCTTTGAAATATTATTACATTTTTCGACAGGCAAACTTTAATACCAGAGGGTGAATCACCGTACAATTACCCGACAGACCCAAACTTCAAAATTACAATAATAAATAAAATGATATTTGGAAAACATATAATTTCAATTAAAAGCGCCAATTTCCTTTAGAAAACAAAATATTTCCATAGAGATCAAATTGACCCCTATTGGTACTAAAAGGTTTATCGCAAAGTCCGGTACTTTTAGTTTTAAAAACTGGTACTCGGCACCAACCTGATCCTATAGAGCAAATTGGTAGGCAGATAAGGTAAATTAATTACTTTAACGTTTAATTAGCTATCTAAAAGAAATTAAAGAGATTCATCGGTGTATTGATTATTTTCCAAAGGTCAAGTCGCCAATAAAGATCCATAAGATAGGGAGAAAGGATTAGATAAACGTAAATACACGGCTGAGTGCCATTTATATCCATGCCCAATGTTAAGCATTAGAGAAGATTAAGAGATATATTCTTCACTCTTTTTTTGCGCAGTAATCGGATAAAATCAAAGTTTAATTGCTAGAAAGGAGAACCTCGAATTAAATGACGGAATTTGATGTCTCTGAAGCATATTTATGCTTCTTTTTTCATCCTGCGCCTCCAATTAGCCACGCCCAATTCCAATCTTATACATATCTTTTAACAATAAGAAGCAAAAGTTGTTTTTTTTAGAGTGCAACCATGTGGAATAATCAGTTACATAAACATGGTTATAAACAATTTTAATACGTATGTTAACAAGGAAATTATCTTGTTAAAACTAATTATCCCTTAGAAATGAATTAAACTTAAATTTCCCAAACCTAATATGAAATTCCTTTTTCCAACGTTGAAAAATGCAAAATGCTTCTTAATGAAGGAATGGACTACACTTCCTAAAATCTTCCTGGACACTTCCTAAAATTTTCATTCCGATAGGATAAAGTATTCCTCACGGCTAATGCAACATCGAATCGCAAACCCTTACTGTTATGCAAAAATAAAAATGAATTGAAACAAGAACTCGGGAAGTAATTCTTATTTTATATCCTTCAGCTCCAGTTAGGTGCAATGTGTGAGAAAATGCCAGAGGTGTGATTTTGACCCCAGGCTATCTCTCCCCTATTCAATTCGAGCATGGCCACTAAAAATAAATTTTATAGTCTTTCTTTGAAATATTATTAGATTTTTAAAATTAATTAGCTAAATCGAAGGTATTGGGAAAAAATGAGATAGAGGAACATGTAATGTTTCTGGGTAATTTTTATTTAAAATAAATGAAGTAGAAATTCTCGAGATTTTTAACCGTGATACAATCACATAGCGTGCAATGTACACTGTTCTCGACATATAAGGCTAAAAAAACATTGAAAAAGTTTATTGGACAAGTTTGTGAAAGGGAAATCGACTATGTGCCAGCTTGAAAAATGACGTGGCTAAAATATTTTTTTTCAATTCATGCGACGCCATAAATTTTGGGGTCACTCAAGGTTACACCTACAACAGAGAAATGCTGCCATGCCAACTCATAAAATTTAGTACCACCGCATTCAATCAAATATCCATTTTTTATATCTTTACTCATCCAACAGCTGACATCTATGTAGATAGCAGCCAATAAAAAATACGGAATCAATTAATCCCAAGCGAGGAAGAGTGACGGGGTCACTGGGCATTTGATAGCATCGCAAAAGGCTGGTTGAGTTCATCGCACATATGACGTTCGGCCACATTGATACATTTTCAATGACTTCGAAACTAACAGTGGAAACTCATACGATTGATTTGAGAATGACTTGGGGCCATTTTCCAGCCCGCGATTGCAATTCAGACTATTGACATCCCTCTGACTGAACGTGAACTGGAATGGCGAGCATACACGCATTTTATTTCCAACATATAGTGAAACCTGCCTTCGCAGTCACCTCCCTTAAACGGTCATATCCCTGAGCGGCCGATTTATTCAGGAGCGGAATTGCTTTCTCATACGTATATGCAATGTGAATTTTCCCTCCCTTTGGCGCTCACCTCCTTAGGCGGTCATCATCTCATGGGTCCGGTGGTGGCCGCTCAATGAAGAATCCGCCGTGATAGTAGTATAGATTCGACTAAAAATGTCTTACAGAAATGAAATGTATAACAACAATGCATATGCAATAACCACAGGCGTATTGAAATGAATGAATATTTGAAAGTCACCAGATCGAAAATAGCATCTCGGCGGCTTAACCTCATCGCACGGTATCGCTTCTCACCTCTATGAGAATTTCAGCAGGAATGATTGTATCAGACAATTTTATTGTCTTCCTCAAAGAATGATAATCTCGTCAAATTACGACAGACAAGCCGACCTTCGCAGGAAAATATACCTTATATTGCTGTAAGTGGTACGGTTCAATGGTGTCACTACTGTGATCCCTCGATGATACAATGTTTACAAGCCACAAAGAGAGCGTGGATATTTGAAAGAAATAGTTTGACGATGCAAAATTGCACTCTAATAAGATTCATGCCCAATTTTATTAATCATACATACTTAAAATATAAATATATTTTTAATAGTGAAGGTCTCCCAATGAAGCATGGGTCTGGAATGATAATCGTCCGGATTGACAAGCGGATAGAAAATTTTGAATTTACTTACAAATGTTGACTCAAGATGATGGGCTACGTTCAACCATTCTGCAGTAGACCGCATTTCGTGCTTTAAGGTATCTATGTTTCACGTAGTCCTCATGGTGATTACTGCTTCCACTCCAGTGACAAGTGAATGTAACCGATCTGCCGGAGTACGGCAACTTTCGCAAGTGCATCCGCCAATCAGAGTTCCATAGAACTGGAATTGGACGGTTGAAGACTGTCCATATTACAACTTACGGTGGTAGCATGTTTAAGGCGTCATACCGAAGAATCACTGGAAAATAATTAGAAAAATTTTGAACATGAGTTTTTGTATAAGCGAAGAGCTATACCGAAAGAATTTGCGTCAAATATGAATGGCAATTCGCTGACTGGGGGTCGCTGATGCAGCGCGCAGAGTTCCTAAGTAGCTAAGTAAGGAACATCAACACATATCAAACCTCACAGCAACATTTGCTCTTCCCTAACGCTGTCACATTTTATTTCCCATTTATTGCTACAAAATGTTTTACCATTATTTAAAATCACATAAGGAGTAATGAAACCCAACCCTTGTTTCAATTAATAGGCATGATCTTCAATATGCATAAATTAATTGGAAAAGGATATTTTAGCATTAAGGCCATTTTTCGTTTATTTTCAATGTATTTATCATCGTAATTCTAATACTGCACCATAAAAATTTTTCCAAGGTTGATGAAACCTGAGTTGAATAAGTAAAAGATGTGCAGTCTTAGATGTAAGCAGCGCAGTGACAGCTATACCAACTACTAGTTCATTTAAGCTGTATAAACTATGCATGAGGCAGAGATGAGGCAAGCTTGATTTCAATAATTTACCAGAATAAAAAAAGGCAACAAGAAGTTACAAGAGCCCTTCAACCCCCCGGAGTCCAATTAAATCAATAATTAAATATTTTTTTACCCTCTGATGTAAAATACGTCTTTCTTAAAAATGAAAAAAAATATTTATCTTGATACCATTGACTTTTTTGTGCCAATTATGCTGCCAGTCGAGATAGTCCATTTGGGAACAGAGACCGGCAAATAAGATATTTTCACGAATGCAATAATATGTACGGCCATGATGCCATTTCATTCTAAATAGAACGAAAAAAATAAAGGGTTTGCTAGGCTGTACAGTCTAGACAACGTTTCCACCATATCAAATTCTGCCTTTCTGTCGAAGTTTTCCTGGTCGCCCATTGCCTTCAGGACCTGTATGCGTACCTTTCAATCTGAGCTAGGTATTTCCTGATAGGCAACTTGTGGTTGATTATATAACATCGCTAAGTATGTAATACAGATATGAGAGAGAGATTTAAATGACCTGGAAATGCATTCTCTTCTAAAAGAGTACCAATGTTATAGACTTGGAAATAAGAGGTAGAAGGTCTGAGAGGAAAAGTTCATACCATATGGCGATGAATCACACAAAAACATGGATTTGAAGAGGGGAATATGAAAATATACATGGTTTCGAGGAGGGTTAAGTAAAAATAACGGAAAAATAAATTAATCAAATTAATTTCTGTCGAAATAAATGATGAAAAAACTGGCTGTTTGAAGCTTTGCTGGAGAAAGAAGAAAGAGGAGGCAAGATGTGATAAGGGTTGCGTGGGATGGCTGTGAAAGAAGGAATTACTGGGAAGTGGGATTACTGAGAAAATACGAGGAAATTTATTTACTTGAAAAAAAAGATCACATATAGCATGAAGCCATTTATAGCGAACGTATAACCAACAAAAAAGGACACAAACGTAAAAACATAACAGAATATCGCAAAAATAATAATCCAACATCGGAACATATAGCTAGATTAGCGAAGACGCTGGAAGTTGAGGTGAAAGGGTCGATGTTCTCAGGAAGGGAAATTACAAGAGAAGAGAGGCGAAAAAGGAGCTAAGTAAGTGATAATCTGGGAGTAGGGATATGGAGCAATAAGTGAGTCCTGGTGTGTAGGGTGAATGTCAGCATTCATTTTAAATAAGCATTTCGCATCGAAAGAAGATGCGTAGAAAAATGGGACAAGATAAAGAGGGACAGTTACAGGAACACGTGAGTAACTGCGAAAAAATGTTCGCGCCACACCTGTTAATTAATGGATTTTACTGAGTCTTTCCCCAAATGAGAATAGACTAAATGGTACGCTTGCTTGCTTTACCTACTCGAAACGGTAACTTAATTAAAGGCTAGGTCTGGGCGTTCCAACCGCAGGCTCATGAGGGGGCGCGCAAAGCATATGCGGTGGGTGACGATCTAGAGTGAAAGGGAGCAAGGTCATCGAGATTAAAGGGAGGATTAGGGAAATGACGTCATGGACTCCGGATCGGTCTGGGGTGGTCTTGGATACAAGGAACAAGGAGCACTTTTGAATTTCTTTTTTTTACAGCGCTTAAAAAAAGTACAGAGAAATCTTAAACTCCTAAGTATACAGAACGAGAGCGGAAACTTTTATTCATCTCGAAAAATGATAACGAGCTATTTAAGGTAGCTTGAGTGAAATATCATTTCACCAAGAAATCATTGAATATGTTCTCATTTTAAATAAAAATTCCTCGCCCTTCCAAAGATATCAAAATATCAGCCCCTTACCGAACTACTCTTCGAGATTTTGGCCAATAAATAGCACCCAATTAACATGGGAAATGGTACGCGCATGCACACAAGAGAGGCCTTATTTAAAAAAATGAGGCATTTTTAACACCGTGATTTCGCAAAAAAATTAAAAGTGTGTAGTTTGTGTGTTTTCGGGACAATTTTGTTCAAGTAAATCACAATTTCACCGAAGACATGTTTTCAGTATCGTGAAGAACCGTCTTTTTTGATGGAGTTTTAAACGGACCGCGTGAAAACATTCAAGGAAATTGAAAATTTATGTTTATATTTTTATTTAATGACTTAGAATTGCAGTAATTTAAAAGTATATTATTTCGCTATTATTAATGCAATATTAAATTCATGCTTTCGACAGCAGCTGAAATGAAAACGTATAATTCGAATATGGCCTCCATTTTGACTAGGGAGTTATCTCGCTCAAACTATCTTTGACTGAGGCCAGCCATTTTTTCTACAAAAAACTGATTTCAAATTGGGAATATACTGAGGAGCCAATATTTTGATATTTATTTCATCCTTTTACCGATAATTTACTCGTATTTCATAGCCAAAGCATGTGGATGATAATTTTACATTCTGTATGAAGCAGTGTATGGGGGTGATTGAAGCAAAAGAGATTTGCAAGGATAGGTCAGTATGGAAAAAATTATTGAAGCAGAGTTAGTTGTACAAATATGTATTTATGAGTGAAACTTTGTGACTGTGCCTACCCCGGAAGGGAACAGCGTGATTGGTATGTATGTTTGGATGCATGTGTGTTAGCAAAGAGATTAGCGAACCCTAATAATTCCGGCTAACCGTTAATCGGAGGGTTGGGTCATTTCTAACTATGTAACTCTCCGCGCGGCATCGTATCGCGTCGGTGCGCAGCTCAACTGACGGATAAAGAAAAGCAGGTCAAAATTCCAAAAAATGATTTTTTTAAATCTGGAAGTTAAACATTTGCATGAAGGCTACTGATTGATCGCTGCTCGTGATTTCGTATTTTATTTACCATAGTTTTTACCTATTAGCTGTTAACAGCGGCTCAAACTTCAACTTTTTCCTTGAAAAACTCCCTCCTTCGATTTTCTCATAATGAGCAAATGGGTGTGACGTGAACGTAAGACTCAAAGTTAACCTACCACAAGCTTATTCTCTCCAACTTCCTTTGTGATCTTTCCTCCCATTTCAAGGCTGGCGTCCTAACTTCCACTGCCATTCGCCTCTGTGGTGGCTCGCAGGTTAGTACGCAGATGTATATGAACTCGATGCCGCAATTCCTAGGTAATAGGAAGGTCCTCGGATGAAAAAGTCAAAGAGTTATGCTACTTCGCTCTGGATAGGCCAAACCTCGAACAGTGCGCGAGTATTGGGGACCCTGTTCATTGAGATTTAATCAAAAAAATTAATGAAATACAAAGAAACGCTGCTCGCTTTGTTAAAAACAGCTACGTGAGAACATTTTGTGTTTCATAACTTTTTGAGGGATTAAATGGGAGTACAATGAAATGAGAGAAATATATTTCCCAACAGATAGTTAAAAAAAACTCGTTCTTTCCTCGCACAATAAGCGACCAAAATAAAAGCTGAGTTCCACAAAATTCACTTCCATGATACAAGTCACTATTTCACCTCCCAAAACCTTATCATTATACCTTTACACGACTGGTTTCCTAACACCCCCTGCCTCACGCCTATGTGGCAGCTCGCAGGTTAGTATGCAGATTTAGATTAACTTGATACCAAAATCCATAGGTTTCTGGTCATAACATGTATTGCTGAAATTGGAAGGATAATTGGTCATATAATTCGCCCGCAAAGCACACAACTACATTTATAAAGCGAAGGAATCCACTCACACTACACAAAGTAACACATTAATTTATGCTATTGAAATAAAATTGTATATTAATGATTTTTTTATGTCAGCATTTTTACATTTTTTAATATTTTCACCTAAGTGATTCCATGTATCGCAAGAAGTGACATAGAAAGAACTAGCATAAGCAGATGTTCGGTATCGCGGTGCACTGAGTTCTTCCATGTGGCGCGTTGGACGTTTCTTTGTTGTAGCATTGTCCAGTATATTCTGCTATAAATATGTGGGGAGTTCTGTGGTTATTATCTTGTATATTAACGTTGTCTTATCAAGTACTTCCTTCCCTGGAGATACCTGAAAAACGTGTAGGTTTCCGACTAATAGAGGGTTTTCATATGTCGCCTTTATTCGTCAATATATGTTAACAAACATACATTTGCATTTAGCAGCTTCGGAAGCATGACAAACATCCTTGAGCTGCTGTGCTCAAATATGGCTATCTTATTGATGAAGAAAGTAAATTAAAGCCATGTCGTCAAAATACCAAGAAATATCTGCCATTCCTAACGGCTGGCATTAGAGCCTCCCTATGATGACCTTTAATGAATATGAGATAGTATTAGGGAGATACTCTAATTAATCCTCATAAGCCAATATTCCCGCGCTAAAGCGAGTGATTTTCACAAGTGCCAACTAAATGCTCCAATCGCTGTGATGGGGCCATGTAAAATGACTTTGAAGGAGGAACCGGAGTGTGCCTTGTTGGTTAAATTCCATAATCTAAATATCCCATCTTCCAAAGCCTAGCATATATTTTCACTGTTGATTTCGAGAACGAACACAAAAATAATTATTCTGTTCATAATTTATTATTATTCATCGATCATCTGAAAATAAAGATATCTCTTTTCGTAAGACTCGATATTTGTTATTCCTGAGAACTTCATCTACTTAAACCTACCTCGACATATGTATCAGATTTTCCGGTTGAAAATTCTCAGCAATTTATACGCATTTTTATCACAACCATGGATAGTATCTACATACACAGTCGAGCCTTCACCATGATATCAAAACTATCCACAAAGTTATCGTTTCCATGTCGAATGGTATCAATTAACCGCGCACAAGGCATTGAAAGAATATCACCGTGCATTCCGAAACATTGAGGTCGATGAAGATAGATCGGCGTGACGCCTAAAACGTAACCGTCGTCCACCCAAGAGGTTATCTGCTTACCCTTGAACTTATTGTTCTGGTAAGTTTCAAACTGGTGCAAGCAGGTTTACTTCTGGTTCAATTCGCAAATTCAAGGTCTTTCGGCCCTCCCGGCTCTTACGATGTTTTATCGGAGTGGCAAAACCACGTGGCAAAAGTTAAATAGAAAAAATCCATAAATATTAGCTCGTATAGTTTGATAACATTCAAAAATAAAGAAATCTTGAGTAACTTGTTTAATGATATGGTGTTACTTAGCTTTCGGAGTGGAAATCACAGCGACCTCATAAAGAAAAACCACCAATAAGGGAGTAAAATAGAACCCGAATAACATAGTCACCTCATTTCCCGTGCTACTTAATATGCTACTTAGTTATTTAGCAATTAGTAAATTCGTATATGCTCGTCACATTCGTCTGCATCTACATACTATCCTGCCAGCTGTCGCATGGGCGTGTGGCAGGGGGTTTTAGGACACCAGCCGTGTAAATAAGTAAGGTAAAAGGTTTTAGGAGGTAAAATGGTGACGTGTATTATGGGAGTGTATTTATAGATGCTCATTTTTTATTTTGGTCACTTATTGTGTGCGGAAAGAAAGTTTTTGTACCTATCTGTTCCGCAATGTATCTCTCTTATTTTTTCGCTTCTAACATACCAAGAGATGTGGTGAGGCGTCATGATAATATTCTCCGTCTCGTTCTGAAACACACCAGTTCTGAATTTCTCAAGCAAGCTAAGCCTAGCGTGTAGCATCTAAGTCTTTAGGAGCTCCCGCCTTGATCTCCCTGAAAGTTGTGAAACTCTAAACGTTCGTTCGTAGCAGTTTTTAACGAAGCATGTACTTATTTTAAGTATTTTTCAAATTCATTTGATTAAATCTTTATAACCAGGGTCCCGTGACCATGATCATAATTTAGATGCTCATCAGTACTCACGTTATCTCTAAAGGAGAGTATTTTAGCGAGATAAATGAGTAGGCGGAACTTCTCAGGAGTTTATCCCCAATGAAATCGATCGATAGTCGCAATGAAACCATCCTACGAATTCGAGGTATGGCCTAACCAGAGCGAAGTAGCAACTTTCTTTTACTTCTTCATCCGAGGACCTTCCTTTTATACGCTTAACAAAACCTAGTTTCTTTAATGTTGTGCCGCGTATGTTTTGTATGCTTGTTCCCCACAATATACCGAAGCTTAGGTAATTCCAAGATATTTAACCGCTGGTATTATTGAGATTTTCGATGTGAATAGTCCATCATCTCTAAATATTCCGCAGTGCAGGTATTACGTACCCTTTATGCAGAGCTGTGCTGCTGGGGGCACGAAAAAAAAGACGAGATATTTAACTGCAGGTTGTTTTGTATATACGTAAAAAAACATAAAAAATGTAAGACTTTCCTTACACTAACAGTAAGACTGAACGGGAAACGTCAATATTATATTACCTACCTCCAAGAGCTCCCACTCCGGAATGCCTTAATAGTTGGAAATATAAATCTCACACCAGCCAAAGGATGACACGGAAAATTCGGCCGTTGTTAAGTCCGGACAAATGTGCCAACAACTACTTGATAAATCCAAGATGGAAAGGAAAAGGTACAAATCCAAACTGGCTGGGCAATGAAATTTAGATTCCGATTGACACTTTTCTTTGGCATGGGAATATGATATGATTTTTATTTAGCCATAGGGAAATACGCTTTTGCCAGATTCAAGGGACTAAGGCGGTCGAATTTCAGTTCCAGCATCCTAAAGCGGTACTTGACGTGAAACTGAGAACTTAAAACTAAGTGACAGATAAGGCCCGAGACCAATACTAAGATTATCTGTAAACTTTCCCCCGACATTTCCTTCTTTTATGGGCTCGAGAAACGTCCGTGAATGCAAAATACGATTAGGGAGAGGCCCTGAGATTAATAGCCTTTTCGCTCTTTTATGTGTTATAGTCCATCTGATTACAACTCTATCTCCGTTTAAGCTGTGCCCACTATCTCTAAATATTCCGCAATACAGTTATTACGTCCGTGCGCACTTGTATCTTGTATCCGAACCGCACCTGGACCTTTGTTTCCTGTTTGTCCATTCCGAGTTGCATTTTACGGTAGATTTCATAGCCGCACGCGCGATGCATCCGAGCTATCTTATCTTTATGCCCAAGCTGGAAGGACACAGGGAGGGAGGGATCAGTTAACAGCCCGCCTCCTATAGGTGAATTTATGAACCTGTCGACCAAGCCTTAATAAACCCCTAACCACTTCCATTGCCTCGTTTCATTATCTCCCTCCTTATCTGTTTCCATGGCGCTGCATTCAGTTCCTAAGATCAAAAATGTCTTACTTGTCCTATCGCTGTCTAGTGCACCGGAGACACACAGTCGTGCGTACACACGTATGGAGATTGCTTCGACATCCCGGAGAATGTTTCCTGAGGCAGGCGCCTAGTTCTTGTTCAACAACTTCAGGACGCCCACCGCAGGAAGATGGGGTGGATGTCGGAGGGAAGGATACCTTCGTAAATCGGAGAAGCACTTCAGCTCAAATTAGTACCGTCCTCCGCGTTCTAAATGGTTCCCAGTAGAATGCTACCAAGTATTGACGTGGGGCGTTGTGTAGGCTTCCAGGTATACAGTTTATGAATCTCATTTCCATTGGATATTGTTGAATTGTTCGATGATCAAATATTCCTATCCCAGTGTATGTAATTCGACTTCCCTGAAAAAACCTTATATGATGATAAATGTTTTCTAGATTTCTCAACTCTTAGGATTCATGTACACGTAACGTAAGTTTTTAAATGCCTAAATAGCCAAAAATGCACAGTGACTCTAGCCACTTAGTGCTTCCATTGATATGTAACTTTCTCGTCCCACTAGTCCATAGTTTTATATTAATGTGCCCATTAAATTTATCATTTGAGCCATATTTTCGAATACAATCATCAGTACTGTAAACTTATGATAAATGTCGTACTAAACAAAGTATCAGTGCATCGAGAAAACAATTATGAAATATACTGAAGGAGTTCAGAGCAAAAAAATGTCAAGCAATGGCACAAATATGGCTAAATACTGCCTCACGGGCAAAGAAGGATTAAAATTCACGTAATTAATGAGTATCACAATCCTCAAACACCGGAATCAACCTGTAATTGCACGAATGACTTCGGAGGATTTCTAGCTGAACACACGAGGGCGTATACAATGTCGTCATGTTAGGCATTGCAAAACTATCGGTTTCATGTTGTCATTAGAAAGATTAATGCACCAATTAAAATTATTTTTTAAAAAAAAAGGTCAAATTAAACGAAGCATAATATCTCGTAAATGGTGTATGAATGGCACCTTAAGTGGTGGCTCAGATAATTCTTCAGCGGGTGCCAGGATATAGAAAGCCCTAGAAAGAGTAAATCAAAATTCAGAATTCCCATTCGCCAATAGCATTTGTGATAAACAGGGTAAAGTACGTATTCTCGTACGTTCATAACGTTGACAGAAGAAAGGCACCCGAGATTTAATCAGACATTTCTGCCGTGTTCAGATCAAATTTAAATTTGGAAAAAAGTATAAATTTCATCATTGACGGTGTAATAGTACAGGAATACGTACTTTTACGCCATCAATGATGAAATTTAAACTATTTTCCAAATTTGATTTTGATCTGAACACAAGAAATGGCTGATTAAATCTCGGGTGCCTTTCTTTATGCGACGAGATTTTGCACTGATAAATATTCTTCACATTGGAATGAGTTCACTGAATACCTCTCCATTAATGCCTATGACTATATCAGACGATGCGAAGACCACAAAATATTTTACGCGGGCTTCTTCGTAATTTACTTTACACATCGGATGTTTCCTCATTGCTGGGATTTTAATTAGGAAAATCTTCCGCTACTAAAACTTGCTCCTTGCTTTTTTAATCTTATGCGTTGCAGCGAATAATATAGGAACGGGAAGATTTAGTGCATAAAGTCCTTTGATGCATTACAAGCCAGAAATATTTCTCGCCCGTAGACCTTCCATCTGATAGCATACGCCAACGACTCAAAACACAGGTAGGTCTCTTCCCGACAGTATGCAAATATTCGCGTCCCCTTGCCTTTTCAATTCTATATCTCATTAAAGCGAAGAGTGAACAAGCAACTTTGCTTTCCGGATGTATGCCTACGCATTGCGAGACTTGAAAAGATGCATTCATATGGTTACCCACTCGAATATCATCTGTGGGTCATTGGGAGATTCGATGCTTTAGCTCAAGGTCTCATCTGGTATTCATTTTACGAATTATGAACGGTACATTACCTAGAGACGAAATTATCAAATCAACATTGTGAAGGCTGGAACTAAGACAAGCATATCACGGGTTCCATGAGAATTTTTAACCAATTGACGAGCAAAATTTAGAGTTACATTTGCTCTCACCTGACATTCTAAACTAAAACATTTTCCTAATGTAATCATTTGTTTTCCGATTTAGAACCATTGACAGTGTAGCACAAAAGTACGAACACAAATACAAGAATCATTGCCAAAATGTGTTTTAGATATACCCATTGATGGAAAACTACTACGGACGACTAAGCTCTGTAGCTGAATTTCAAGGGTTTGTGCTCAAAACTTTAGCAAAAATCCAATGTCCCAGCGTTGAAGCATGCCACAAAAAATTTAGGCACAAGGACTTTAGTACCGTGTTACAGGCAGCATTTGAGGGAAGTTTAACTAACATCGTAGAACATATTATATATTTTCAGGTATAACTGGATGGAAATGCTAAGTATATATTATTTAAAACTAACAGAAAAGTGCATAATCATTGCTTCACCACAAAATTCCGTGATATATGCTCCAAGTGTTGATAATTTTCACAGTGGCAATATGATTTTAAACATTGGTAGGTCTTGAAATATTGTCGCTCGGATTAAAATAGGCTGAAAATTTACTTATATGCATTTCCTTTGACAAATTGATTCCAAAAATGTTATTGATTGATTACTTGGGATCATATTGCATTTTATTTTAACTCAGTCTGATGAACGATACTCAAACTATAGTCAGGAGTTTCCGGGTTCCGTCTACACCATCCTCTCTGGCCATTTTTTGTAAGCCGCCGATCTTCCCTTCAGCGCATAATCGGCACTCCGTGTCCATTTTTATTTCCGCAACGTGATATGCACCACTGAATTGATTTCCGGTGGCAGAGTGCCATCTCAAAGGGAAATAAGAATATTAAAGTATAGGGAAAAAAGGAAAATTAAAATGAGGAAATTTTCTATAAAAATTGATATACAAATATCCCATAACATTTGAAGAGCACAAAGTTGATATATTTAATTGTTAATTAGTAATAATTTGAGCATTTAAGCAGAATAAACGAGGAAAATAAGCAAAGTAATAAAGATATTAGTAGGAGAATACCGAGGAAAATAAGGCATTCAGCCAACGGAGAGGGTTGATAAGGATGGCCTTCCGTAAGAGTTTAATAAATAATTAACGAAGATTTCAACATAAAAAAATGTGCTGATTGGCACCGAGATGTGGACTCTGAGGAAAGAGGACTACACTAAGCAGCTGGAGTTTGAGATGTGGTTGGATTTTTGGAGGAAGGTGGAGAAATGATGGTGGTAGGAACACGGGAAGAACCAGAAAATGCTATATGCATATGCTGGGTGATTAGAGAGAAATGTTTGATGAAAGATGAGAAAGATGAGAAAAAGAATGATGAAAAATGAGATGATACACTATATGCACTAATAAAAGAAGTCACCACGTTCAATTTCAACAACAACGAAAACAATCAATTTCTTTTTTATCTTATTTTGGCCAGCTTTTTTCAATTTCTACCCAATGTGCGGCGTCTACCTATATATTAAATATGGTTTGCCAAATTTTTTCGAACACTTGACGTTTTGACAAACGTTAAAAATCGGCTAATTCAAAGAATAAGAAACCCCTCTAACAATTAATACGCAGGAATATGACCGCCTTGTATATTTGAAATCGACAAGAAGAACACTTGTTTTATTGATAAGCGAACAGGGTCATTTACTACGACGCAAAGCCCCAAGCCCGCGAGTTCGGCCAAATAAAACGAGCATCGAACGAGTCGAAAAAAATTCATCAGTGGCCAGACGTTTGCTCTTGAAACGGAAATGCCAAATTACTCCCGCCCACTAGTGGATGACTAATTCGTCATCAGTCACTTTCCCGGGTGGAGTCTACCCAGCACGGTAGAGGAGGAGGACAACGAATGAAGTGAAGGATAAGGGCATGGACATTGAAGGATGAGGACATTCTGTCACATTGGCGTAGATGGAGAACAATACGGACCCCCACGTGATGCACGATAAGTTAGTTACCCAATAATTGGAATATAGGCCTAAGGTCAAGAATAGGAAACTTAGGGTCCTTTCCTTCCCTATCGCGCAATTAAAAAGGCAAGCATGGGAGGTAATCGAATAAATGTCAATAACTGTGTAATCAATAATAGCAACAATAATAAACTGATGCACGATTATGATGCATGACTGATGGCTATAAGTATACAAAAAAAAGGGGATATAATTTCATTAAACTTAAGAAGCTTTTCATTTTTCAAACAGAGGAATTCTTGTATCATCAAGGAAAATATATTCTTCAATCAAATTTCCAGAGCTATCAGTTATAAATATAATGAACCCAAGGCCACCAATAGGGCTTGCGGGGTCCCGGCCAACGTCTGATGGGGCCCCGAACAACCATGCTTGGAAAGATCCCAAGAAACTATGATTTATGGGCCCTAAGAAATGTATTACACGAGCCCTAAATTTAAAAAGATCCGTGGAATAATTTTAATTATTATCTGTTTATTTTTTATTTTTTATGTACCTTTATTTATTACTTTAAGTAAGAAAATTTAGATTCCAATAATAGGGTACGAGTCATCAGTAGCACGCAAATTTCCGAGCCTGAATACATAGAGCGAAGATTAACGCCGCTATCGAAGCGAAGGCGAAGATTAAGGCCGATGGCCACTATCAGATACGGTAATGTGACGGTCCCACCATATTTTGATCGTTATATTTTTAAATCCTCTGATTACCGAGTTTCTTCAAAATGCGGCGCCCCCGGAGGCTCCCGGAGGCTCGGGACCGGAGCAGCTGTCCATCTTTCCCGGTTCAAGGTCGATACCGAATGAACCTTTTAATGACAATGGCGACTGCATTTAAGTTTCTAAATATGACAAAGGAAGTCAGGCAAGCAGGTGAGAAAGAGGCATAAAAAGAGCTTAAAAGGAGTGATGAAGGATATAGGACTGTAAAGAAGGGGTTTATTGTGGGAAGAACTTGGAACAGGAGGGAAGAGATTAGATAAGTTGAAATATTTGACGGCATATAACTGGGAATTTTGTTTGAAGATTAGAGGAAGAGAGGATAATGTAGTGTTTTGTGACATGGTTCGTTTGAGCGTTTAATGCGTATGTACAGATTTACGTGAAACATTACATAAGTGTACTTATTATGAATAGGTATAGAGAAAAGCGAAAATATTACCCATTTGGTTCCTGGGCAATTTAATGCTATTTTCACACGTTGATTTAAGGTTGTGGGCATATTTTGAAATAATTTGGTGACACACAATGATTTATAAAAAATATCAAAGTATCAGGCCGAAAAAAACATGCGTTTACATAAGATATTCCCTTAAATCTCGAATTTCGAGCTGTAAACCCAAGTCATTACATCGTCTCAACTACAAAAATCTCAAGCATGATTCAAGTATCATTAATTTACGGATAGTGTGGTTATTTCCAACTTATAAATACATGTATTCAATTGAAATGTCTATCAAGAATTTTTTCGATTAACTTGAAAGCCAATGAGATTGTGTACCCAATTACTAGCGATTCACGCCGCAACCACTTGAAACTAAGGCACTGACTTTGGGGGAGTGAAGTAAAATGGGTCCCGTTTAATTCCACTCATGAACGCTTGATATTTTGAAAACACTGCATCATCAAGGAGACCCGAAGACGTTTAACTAGCAAACCATATAATTTTAGAGGGTGTTTTTTTCAATTACCGTTTAACAAAATGACCCAGCATTGGTTTGTCAGTCAACCAAAGGGTTACAGTTCATGAATAATGCGTTAGAGGTTCAGGGTGAGAGGTATGGGATGAAGATTAGCCATAAGAAGAAGAATGTGGTAAGATTAACTTGAAGTCAGGAGGCGGGGCTGAATTTAAGGGTTGGAGGGCACAATATAGAGCAACTCAATAAGTTTACGTATTTGGGTAGCATTTTGGTTTAGTGGTAAGGACATAAGAAGTAAAAATGCCATGGCTAAAAGGCTATGAACATCCAAATATGGAGTGTGGTGCTGTAGGGGTCGGAGACTTTGTCATTGCGAAGAGAGGATGTGCATAGACTTGAGGCATTTGTGATATGTATGCAAAGAAGGATGGAGAGGGTGAGCTGGGTGGCGAGAAGGCCAAACGAGGAGGTATTGAATATAGCTGGAGAGGAGAGGAAGCTGGTGGCGAAGAGGCAAAAGAGATAGAAGAGATAGATGGAAGACGTACTGAAAAGAGGGTAACATTAAAGAGAGAATTAGAGAGGATAATACTGGGGAAGCGAGGAAGAAAGATGAAGAGAATTATAATTCTGGGTGAAATAAGAAGAGGAAGACGGTATAAAGGATTTATGAGGGATCTAATGTCGGCTCACATATTGGAGGGAAGTCAGAATGGTAAGCCATAAATTGGGACGTTAGAATAAGTACTCTCCGAAACCCTACCAATCAGCTGGTACTGATACCAATAATACTGAAATAAATGAGTGAAGGAGAGCAAGAAGGAGTACTTAAGGAAATGTCAATGTCGTATTATAACAAAGGTCTTTGGCTTAACTAAGGGAGAAATAAAAATACTGTACATATCGAAAATCATTCATAGTTAGAGAGATACTTCCCCACAACGCAAACACTTTAGTTGGACTTGTTATTGTACGAGGCACACTTTTGATCACTACAAGAGTGTGCGGCTCTTTTTTACATATCAAAAGAAATATAAATTATAAAAAAATTAGATAGTATACGAAAAATAATTGCCTGGACCGCAATCAGAGCCCAGATATCCGAATTGACGACGATTCCTTTTGCCGATCAAGTTACCCAAACGCTTCCGGAGATATGCAATATAAAAAAGGCATTCACTGAGAGCACCGTCATTTGGGCCCATTAGCCATTGCCACAGTCTATATGCTTAGTCATCTAGAACACTTGGAACGAGAGGTAAACGGAAACACGAATGACAACCCATTTAAAAAAAGCAGAAAGAACCCTCGACCAGTACACTCCTCTCCAAGGCTGAGGAACGCAAAAGAGCAAACCATGACCAATTGACTTCTTACCCTCGGCGAAACAACTCACCCCCGAGGGCGACTGAGAATCTGTCTTCTTTTCCACTTGAAGCACCAATGGGGTGAAAGGGAAAATACGGAAGCAAATAAAAGATAAGAGGCTGTTTGACTCGAGCGGCAACATCGCTAGGCGCCCTTCGAAATTGAAAATGGTGTTAAGAGGCACACACGAGCAAGTTTCCACTTCTCCTTCGTCGGCACGTAAGAAGGTAACGGCAGGAAATTGAACTCAAGGTGAAAAGAAAACATCTGCGCCGGTATTCGAACGCAAGCACTCCAACGGAGTAGATGACTGATTGCCCTTGCTAACTCCAACATTCGAGGGCCCCTCCATCACCCTTGGGCCTTCAGTGGTCCTGTTCATCAATCACTCCACGGCATTTTAACTACCTGGTTTTCATCATTTTTTCAAATTCGCTCCGCAGCGTTTCAAACTCATGTTAGAGCGTCTATCTGATATTCAAATCAACGCTTCCGATAAACTATTTATCTAACAAGGCGCTTGAATAGTCTAATTCTTGAGTAATTGCCTGATCAAACAATGAAAATTGGTGTCAGCTCATGGCATACAGCGGCACCCACGAGAATGTAATCCTAGATCAATAAGATAAGTCTTTCCTCACAGTGCCAAGTGAATTAATTTACTTCTTAGCTATACAATGGCTGAAACAACAGCCTATTAAAGAACCCTGAGGGCAATATAGAATCTAGATGCATGAAACCTGAAATCATCAATAAAATATTTGAATCGCAAGAGTAAAAATATATCGAGGGCTAGCCAATGCGTACACAAAATAACATTCGTTGTTTATTCATCCATTCACAAGTAGGGATTTCCTTGATAAACTAATCCCTTAGAAAAAGATTCATATTCATTTGAAATTTTGCTAACAATTTTTATTCACCTACCATCAAGTGCCTATATGAATCTTTAAAGAACTCACTTGAAAGTCAATCATTTAACTCCTGGGGCTCAAATGAATATAATGAAAATAAATATTTTCAAGATAAAAACTACTTGTAAGTACGTACTTATATTTCATAATATTAACCAATGTACAATTTAATTATTTGAAATTTGAAATTTAGTTGAGTTGAATTTTACATTTTTCCAAAATAAAAATTTCTAAGTACCGAAATTGAATGATATTACGCCGAAGTATCTCGAGATTAATAGTTGTTCTGTAATTTGCAAAATATTGCGCGAAGATAAATTTTTGAGTTTCCCTATCCAGAGTTAATATAAGCAAAGTGGAATGTGCGATTTAAGTGGTTCTTTTTTTCTATAAAAACGGGGATGTGGATCTAAAGCCCTCTACATTGGTGAGTCAATTCCATTATCATCGACAGAGTAATGAAATTAAAAAATATATATATTTTTAATATTCGGGATGATTTAAAGCCATTAGAATCACAAATACACAAAGTGCACTTCATAACTGAGCACTGGCGAAGCATACACGTAGTTCAGGATGCTGCAGTAAATTTCGGAATCAGCGAATGGATGCTGGACATAAGGGGTTTTAGTTTCACATTTCACCCGTGAGATCGATAAAATCAACGGGGATATTGCAGTAGACATTCTGCCCGGATGTAGCTTGTCCGCAGCAATACCCACCGCCATCGAACGCAGAATTCAATAACCCAGATCGAAAAACATCAACACCAAAAAATAGACCAATGAGAAAATACTCCTAAAAGGCACTGAGCTCGGAATATCACACGTGTAGCTATCATCGGGCATGAAGGCAATAACAGAGTCCGTTGGAAGGGTATCAACGCTTCGCGTACGTGGGTATATAACCTGCAGCGCGTGGACAACTTTAATCTCCAGCTTTATGAACCCGCTTTCAAAGCGCAGATTACATCGCAGGTACGCTTTTTTTTCATCGTCACGAATAAGAGACCACAATTAACTTCACGGGAACGACGCAAGGAGCCGAGAGAACGATAGTGTAATTCCACCCGGGCTGTATGCACACAGTCGCCCCGCGCGCTCCGTTGTCCCCTCCCTCTACCCCCCTCTTCCGCTGGTACAAGCGGGAGCTTATGGAAACTGGGAAAAAGAATCTCTCCACACTCACACAGACACAATCATTTTGCGTGGCGTCATCCCCTTGGGACTTCTTTCACGAAAATATGAAAAAGAAAACTTTTTTTCCTCCCGTTTTTTCGTCCCCAGTCTCCAAATTCTCGTCCTACCCTTCCATCTGCGCCGTCTGCCCTACCACCAGCATACTCCCGCCACAGTTAACCACACTTATGTATGCTCTCTTGGTATTATCACGCACACTTTTCACAAAAGTAGGTATATGTATTCGCACTTCTACTCCATACAATTACGTGCGGTCTGAAAAACGAGTTGAACGACGGTCTGCTAGTACTGCACTGCTCATTCTGACCGCTATCTGCAGTGCGTTCACACAGGTAGGTAACTATTGTATACAACAGCGTGAACGAAGTTGGAAAAAATTCGTTCCACCTCCTGCCTTCCGGCTTGGATAATTACGATCTCACCAATATATCTACGGATATCTTCCATGGTATGAGCATTTCATTGTGAATTTATCTGCTAATTTTTAGTTATGTTTTAGGTAATAGACAATTAAATCTCCACTGAGTGTCATTCATTCACGACGCGTTTCGCAACGTCGTGGTACACCGTAAAGTACCACACAATCTGCGGGGTCCTTATAATTTCACGAAGAGGGAGTGTGGGAAGATGGAGGGAGGTTAATACGAAGAGCCTTGAAACCTCGTGATGTATGTACTTGAGGATGCTACAGCGGTGATAGTAAACGTCACACAGAGAAAACGCTCCCTTTTCCTTTTATATTTACGAGCGTGCCACTATTTTCTTTCAGGCCCGCCTTTGCTAGTTCTGGTATATACCGGAAGAAGATATTGCCTTTAGGTTAGCTCAGTGTTAACTCAGAGTCAACGTTTGTATGATCTCATACCAGATAGTTGATATGTTTAATAAATCATTATTGATCGAAGAGCAAAATGGCATTGTTTTTCACATAAAAATTAGAAATTATCAACCAGGAAGACCGAGACCGATTTTCAACAAATAAAATCACATAACTTCATAAAAAATATGTTTTAAGACGCTTTAAAAAAAAATAATCATGACATTTAAATACTGATTCTGGAAACCAATTCAAATTACAACTCATCTGGTAGCACGACGATTGAATGAAGAATTGGTCGCTGAATAATGAGACTCATTCAATTACCACTGTGAAGTCGGCGAAATTAAACAATGGATAGTCAACTTCCTGGTGACAGCTTTAGAAAAGAAATCACTGGGTGAATGCCGTGAGTTATAATTGCAAATCCCTTGGGATAAATTTCACGAGTTTTCCAACAGGAGTTTGAGGATCCATTCCCTCATGGAACGAAACCGTCGTTTTTTTACACCGTAGCTTTTAGCTCCCACCCGGGGGACAGAATGGTAAAATGAAAGGAGGGAAATGGGAAGAATAATAACTCAATTGAACACGAAAATAAATTGGAAAGTGTAAACAAATGTGCCGGGGGATGAGGAAACAAAAGACTTATGTCATAGCATTTCCGACGAGGTTTACGTCGTCGTTTTTTTCTCTGACCATGTGCCACTCCCCAACCAACTTAAAACGTGTTCAAAACACTGCACGCATTAAATAGCCTGCCTGTCTTCGCGCTGTTTTATGCTTGTTTCCGCACCGTGACACCGAAACTGAGAGCCTTTCGCAATAATTTCCACGCGTTTCCTCGCTTCAGAAATAATGATACTTCAGCTGGGTTGGGGGAAGAGAGTTTCAAACACATTCCAATGATAGAGGAGGGAATGGTCCGTCCAGAATTTTTCAGTGCGATGAAAATATGATTGTAACAGCTTACAATTCCCAATTAGAACTCGATGCGTTAGCCGGAGAAGGAAAACATGTCCCTAGCTGCTTTGACATTTTGATGAATCGAAATTGGCATTTGGAGATATTTACAGAAAAGGTGGCAAGGGAGACCAAATAAAATTTCTCAAAATGAGTGTTCCAAACGACCTCGAATCCACTTAGCCCGGGGAAAATAATGAATTAAATAAGTACAAGTCTTCCTTGATTCTCTTCAATACTGAAAGAAGTGGCTAAGGGAATATTTGGCAAGTGAATTGGAGTGTGGGCGTATAACTACTAAAAAATGAAATAAAAGCATTAGCATTCATCCCTTTCATTTTTCCCATTTAATAAAGCAGTTTCTCTTTCAACAAGTATGTTACATAACTTTTCACACGAACTTAAACCCTTAAAACAACCATGAAATAAAATGAAGATAATGTGTTTCTGTTAGATTACATCAACACTGGTGAGTGACCATGCTTATAATGTTTATTCCAGCAGAGATGAAACACACCACCCATGGGCATTGATGTGGTGTCTCCTGGTAATACGCCTTGCTTAATTGTTGAGACGCGTTATAGCGTATCATAAGTAGACATTATGGACATTTATCTTACCTCAGAGAGTAATTACGTTTCCAAGTAACATTTGGTTCCACGAGCACAGAGGGAAATCAATCAGACTATATCACGCGATATTATACCCAATGAACCGCAAGAATCGAGAGTTTTGAGTTTCAAAGGGTTTTTTAAAAAAATACAGACTTCCTCCAATGTAAGTAACTTGTTAAAAATATGTAATAATTAAATATTACTTTGCTATTTCACAGTTTCATAACAAACGACTGATTTTGTACTTGAATTATATATCTGTGGGTGTCTGATGGTTTTGTAGATCGCTCTGTGTTCAAATAAAATAATAGTTCCTAGAGTAATAACTTGACAGTCACTCCCTATCTTCCTCCCTAACTTTCCTAAAGTCACAAGCGATAATTTTTAAGAATGCTAAAATAATTTTCTTCCTGTGGTTATAAAAAAATCTTAAGCTTAATACTCGAGTATACGACAAACAATTTAAAATATCTCTATTCATAACTTATGCTACATCAAGCGAGTTACATATAAGCTTGGGGCCTCTACCGTATCAGTTAAAGGAATCGCTCCATATCAGTTAAAGGAATCGATACAAAAATAACAATAGAAATCGAGCTCAATAGACGCTTATTGTATTGAGGAATCAAGGTTAAAATTTATTTTACATTCCAACTCGGTAGAGTTATTCTTACAGTGATGGTGTGTTAAGGTCCAACCATGGTTGTAAATCTAAAATTAAACACACTTATTTTTATGACATCAATCCACGATGTATTTGTGCTAGAGCTGTTAACGTAATCGTTTCATTGTTAATTAACAAGAGGAACCAATCGAACAAACGAGATTCAATCTCTCCCAATCGGCCTCTCTTTCCCTCGCTGGGCAATATACACACGAGTGTCATATACCTAAGCCAACACGATAAGCAGTCTCCCTTTGTTTCCTGAATTCCGCCCGGACACACCCTCTTCAATCGTCCGTCTGATTCCTACACAGACTCAAAACTGCCGATCCTCTCTCCTCTCCACTTTCATCCACCATGTACTCCGGCACGCACATTTACATCCGACCACCCATTCTTTTCCACCCACCCCGACATCTCCTCCGTTTTCCACTTAGCGGCCGAGGAAACGGACCACAAAGTGACCAAGGACGACTGGTCGGCGGCGGTGGCAGCGGAGCACAAGGGAGAGGAAGAGAGGGAGAGAGAGAGGGGGGGGAGGAGGGTTTTAACGAACGCAGGAGAGGGAGAGACGAGTGATATGGACCTCCACACTGATTCGCGATTTTTTTTACGTCCCCCCATTTGATTTCGGCGCAAAAAATAAGCAACGGAGGAGACGAGTAAATAGAATACGGTTTCAGGCCCGCTGACCTCACAGCAGGAGATGAACAAGGCGCCATAGTGTGCCCTTGTTGAGGCCGGTTCATATTTAAGGTTGTCTGATTTTCCAAAACCGGAAATTTTATAGTTTTTAAAAGTCTTAAATCACGATGTCGTGTCATCAGTTAAAGTTAATTAGAATACCATTTTATTCTAAACATCGATTACAATCGCCTGGAGCGTAGCATTCAATAGATAGGAAGCATGGAATATTGGAAAAACTGACCAGAACAGACTAGAAGCCTTCAAAACCTGGTGCAGGAGGAGAATGCTGAAGATAAAATGCACGGAAAAAATAGGAAATGATGAAGTGTAAAGAAGAATAGAGGAGGAAAGTACCATATGTGTCACCATAGAGGCCAGAAGAAGAAAGTTGGATTGGACACACACTGAGACAAAATGGGATTGTGGAGAACATAATGGAAGGCAAAATAGGGGGAAAAGCCCCCAAAGGAAGACCCAGGAATAAGTTCATGGACCAAATAAAGAGAAAAGTATATAGGAAAAGGTACCAGGAGGTAAGGGGATAGACAAGGTTAACTACGGACTGCAGTCAACCAATATTAGGATTGCAAGACCAATGATGTACATTCACAAAAAATAAAATTACTACTCACTGCTGCGGCGAATCAATCAAACTCTGGAGTACCGTGTTCAAACCTCGTTCCCAGGAAGGTGATTGAAATATTCTTTACCTGCCCCTCTCCAATCCAGCAATTATTCTGGGCGCCGTAGAAAAAGTTGATGAACATAGCTGCTTATTTCGGCTTCTATCACTGGGATTCTTGCACCAACCAAGAGATAAGCACTCAATATTCAATCAAAGGCTTAAGAATACAAAATTTTATACGTTTTCAAATTACATAATCTATTATCATACAGGGTATCCCTTTCAAACCTCCCACATTTCATAGGTATAGTGAAGAAAAACTACAGTAGATATGATGATGAAATTACACTATATGCTAGAACATCCCAAAGAATTTACATTCCCGCGTCAGACGTGCCAACTTTTGTCACCAGAGTGCAGCATGCTCGCATGAAGTGAAAATGGTGACTACACAGCAGCGCGTGCAAGCAGTAGTGTGGTTTGCAGAAACAAAATCGCCGGCTACTGTGCATAGGAATTATCGCAGGTTGTGTGGATGTGATTTACCTGATGTGAAAACACTTAAAGAATGGTATCGTAAGTTTCTAGCAACTGGAAGTGTTCTAAAACATTCTGTCGGTGCATGTCGTATTGTTTCGGAAGAGACAGTGGAGGACATCAGACAAGCGTTTCTCATTAGCCCACGTAAGTCAATTCGGCAGGCATATAGGTAACTTAATGTACCCCAAGCAACAATGCACCGTGTAGTACCCCAGCGTCTTTGTTTCTATTCTTACAAAGTGCAGATTCTGCAACATCTGATGCCGAACGACAAACCCTGCCGATAAGAATTTGCTGAGGATATGCTACAGCGTATTGACATGAATGCCAGCTACCTGGAAAGATGTTTATTTTCAGATGAGGCAACCTTTCATGTATCAGGAAATCGGCATAATGTTCGAATTTAGGGCTCGCAACATCCGCACGCTATCATTGAACATATTCGTGATAGCTCAAAAGTGAACATCTGGTGTTGACTAATGCACAACATGATTATTGGACCGTTCTTTGCAGAAAACACAGTGAATAGGTCCGTGTAGCTGGACATCTTGGAGCAGTTTTTATACCCTCAGATACAAGACTTGCAACCCAACATCATCCTTCAACAAGATAGAGCTCCGCCGCATTGGTCAACGGTTGTTCGCAGGTTCCTGGATACTAAATTTCCCAATCGCTGGATAGGACGCGGGGGATCGAACACAACTGCTTGCGTGCTGCTATGGAGTCGCCATTTTCACTTCATGTGATCATGCTGCGCTCTGGCGACAATAGTTGGCACGTCTGACGTGGGAATATATATTGTTTGAGATGTTCTAGCATATGGTGCAATTTTATTATCATATGTACTGTAGCTTTTTTTCCCTAGGCCTATGAAATGTGGGAGATTTGACAGGTACACCTGTATATGTGTCGCTTTAAAATTCTCGTGCAGTAGAAAGTAAGTCTAACGGAAATATCCGAGGACAGCTCAATGTCTTACGTGACAATCATGACAATCGAGCGAGGCGCCGGAACAGGGTGTTTAAACGAATCTGTACCAGACAAACCAGGATGAAGAATAAACCTGTTTAAACTGGAAATATTCTTAATAACAAGGTCATAAATAAAATAAACTGGCGAGGATCTAAATAGCTAGATCACTGTGGCTTCACATCCAGAGCTTTCTCGATCCAGACTTTCGGTGCTATATGAAGAAAACTTCAAGTGAAGTATTCCGTTTGTCGAATGGGACGTTGATCTGTTGCCCTCTTCAAGCCTTTTATAAGAAGCAGAATCATGAATACGCGGGATTTCTCAATGCTTTTTCCATTTCCATAAAAATTCCTCCGTTACCAAACTACCCTCCTATACTTCATGGCACACATGTTATATGCCGTTGGTCGGTCGCCTCCAAACATCCTGAAGGCTGATTCAAAACAGAGATAGGAGCATAGCATTCAAATATTAGGCACGCACTGTGACAGAAAAAAATTTTGCGTATCGGTAAGTTTTGCTTGTTGCGACGCGTTCCGCTGTCATACGGCGTCATCTGATGTATTGTAAATTCTAATTGTGTGTCAGCACAATAAAATACAACAGAACGAATGAAAGTTTGGGAATGGTACAGCTGCCATCTATCTTGGTTTGGATGTCAATTACTTCCATTTTCTGGTAGTTCAAATAAAGCTGTTTTCTTATTGAAATCCAAAAATGGTTCCATTTTACATCCAAGTTACAAAATTTCAAATCCATGTTAGAATTTTCAAGGTTGCGATCCATTGCGCAGTAAACGTACAACTTAAGTGAACCATTTTGAAGAGAATCGACTCCGTCTTGAAGCGCCTCTGAACTAAATATTCTCATCGCAATGGACGAATTTTTATCCGCAAAGTGCTCTTCTGACGATTCCACTATAGATTTGGTCCTAGGAGTTATTGACCAACTTGATGACACAACTTAGCGTAGATGGTCATGAGCAATCTGCTGCGTCAATGTAGTATCAGTGAGAGGCAACCACGCAACTTATAGCATTGCACACGTATTTGGCCTAATTTTTCAGCAAGTATTTTACCTGGATCTTATGCGGCTTTGTATTCTAGAAAAAGATTATTAGCAAATTAGTGTAGTTTTTACGCACGTATTGCGGGTTAAATGCTATGGAGCGAAATATATAAATTTCATCAGTTAAAAAATCATTTTATTTATAACTGTATTACAGTTTTTATACTACACTTTCTTCTCTTATTTTTCTGTTGAGGAAGTATTTTTACCATGCAGTGAGGAAAAAAATTTTAATATCCAATACAAATTCATAGATATACAGAGAACCTAATGTATAAAAAATGTTTCCTTAAATGACAATGTTTGCTATAGTATTTTTGCAGTTATAATTCTTCATCCTTTTCAAACTGCGTAATTTTTTAAAATAAATTCAAGCAATCTCTATCACAGATGAAATCTTACTCCAGTTACCTCAAATGATGCTTTTGGGATACGTTATGAACACAGTCCATATAACTCATGTTCTCAAGCTCGACCGCCTGAAGATATCCTCTCATGTTCAGTGTGAACAGGTCTTACGGTTTCTGGCCCGCTGACCTCATAGACGTTACTGGGAGGGACAAGGCGCTGTAGTGTGATCGTGTCTGTGTTTTAGTATCCGAGAGCTCAAGTTGTCCGTATTGGCGGGGCGGTGTGTTGGAAACTGGGAGGAGGCGCTTCGGGGATGAGCGGTTTCGGAGAGATTGTAGGGTCTTCGAATTTAATGCCCTCCCTGTCAACTCCCTTTATCCCTTCCTCCAACCCCACTACCATCACAACTCCCCCCCCCATCATCCCCCTTCGTCCCCCGTCCACTTCATCGCTCCATCCCACACAGGGAACCGCCCTACTCTCTCGCTCTCCCAGTAATCAGGGCTGCCACCACTGCGAATCAAAATGAGCGCTAAGCAATCTATTACGTCCCACTATTATTCTTTGCGTTAAATCCTGATGTTTTTCAAAATTCTGGGCCTTTAAAACCTTATCAAAATGTCATAAAGGCATATACACGTAAAGAAACCTAATCAAAGACAAAAATAAAAAAATGATCTCATTGTTTCCTCTGGATCACCCAGAGTGATAGACGGTTAAAGGGTGCTAAAGATTTTTAATAAACCACTACACACTCAGAAAAATTGCCAACTTTTACTTTGACTCTGCGTATGCTAACCGAATAGCCTAATATAATCTCATCAATTTGTATCCCATTCCGCAAAAATCGCATCAACAACTTTTATAAATCTGATCTATACAAAAAGAAAAGCCCCTTGTAAGCTAAAAATACGCAAAAACCGTTAAAGACATAACTGACCGAAAATCTATGGCAAATACTGCAGGATATATTTAAGTAAAATCGCGTTAAGACGTATTCATTTCATTCCCGATTTAGTTACAAATGGTGATTCATAAACGACGCGTATAACTCTCCACTAATTAGCAAAAAGCCGTCGGGAATAAAAAAGTGGCATTCTGGTAATTATTTTCATATCGTATTTGGATGCGTAAGGGGAAATCCTCTTAGTGTATTTCTATTTTGGTATGGGCGGGATGAGTCTGGATTAAGCATTTTTGTTGCTAGAATACGGCTCTTAGCGTTTAATTTTCCATTTATTAAGTCTGAGCCCTCATTTAACAAAAGTGACAATTTTAATTCTCGCCATTATTGCTCTCGACGGCACAATTGATTAGGAAAAATATTCCTTTTCAAAAGAGTAAATTTACCTCTCACTGAAGATAAAATCAATCAGCGGCGAGAAAAATCTAGGCTAAAACTCATTCATTAAGTTAAAGTTTAAATTCATTAAGTAGCCTACATATAATGAAAAGTATTCCTTACTACATCAATACCTTTCACTCATAAAGGGTGATCGTGAATCTATAAAAATAAAGCCAATGCAGTTAGGCATAAGGCAGTCCACGGAATCAAAGAAATGAGTACAACAGTCCGTTTTTTTTACAGTATCTATCAATCTTTCCGTATCACTTCCTTAACGTATTCACCTTACACAGAAAAACATTGATTTTTCCATAAACCACTCCAATTTACATACCAGATAAAGAGTAACAAGTTGAAACGAGCGATTTATTTAAATCATTTGGAAAAAGGAACACAATTTTGAAACTCTAACCCATATATATGCCATGCGAGGATTGAAATAACAGGTAACTTCATCAAGAGTAGGAATAAAACAGGGAGTCATCGCTTTGAAGGTCCGCTTACGACAATACTTCTGCTAGCCTAGTAACATAGATCGCTCTATTTTCACATCAGTAATGATTTTTTACCCTGAACCATGATAAAGTAACTAGTTTACAGAGCACTTTCAATAGCAAACACACCGTTGATGGCGATTTATTATTTTACAATTATAATGCAAAAAATTCTCCAGCTTTTCCCATCAGCATGCGCGACTAATTAAAATGGTAGGCATTTGCTGGCATTTACATTTTATGTTTGAAAATCAATGAAGGGAAAAGGAAACCGTTTTATTCCACGGGATATTCATGAGACGGCATCACTCCCTGCCGGAAATACAAACAAGAGACGCGCCGAACTCCCTTGGTGATCTTCCAAAATCTATTGTGAAATAGGGTTCCGTTTTTTTTATCAGCGAGGCCCGGTTTTATAAACGTCCTACAGTCGATTAAACGGTCACTTAAGCGCACACTAACGAACGCGACTATGTGTCTTCCCACTCCACATTCGTAACAAAAAACATATAAGATAAATTCGTCCGCTCTTCCTCATCACCTTTCCAAGCTCCAGGCCACTAAACAATCCGGTCCTAATACGCCGTTCATCCCACTGTCTCGCCCTCACACCCTCACCCACTGGAAACCCAAATCCTTCCTCAGGAAACATTAAGAATGACAGCAGTCGCAGGTTGGCGCCACTAGCATTGAAAAAAGCCCTGTCCCCGGGGAAAACCAAGAACGCTAGAAACAATTCATCACCCATTCTCCTCTGAATAATATGCACGCTGATAACATATATTATTAACCTTAGAAATAAAAGAAAAACAATAAGTTAACTTGAAGCAAAAGACATACAGCCAGTATTCGGCAACTCGCACGAAGTGCTTATGTGACGATACACATCTATTAAATAATGAAGGGAGGAAAGAAAGAAATATACTCGAGTAAAGTGGTCTTGTCTTGTATTCACACAGTGTTAACAAACGAACAATGATCAGATACATGTTCAAGCATACAAACAGAGAGGAAAGTTGAAACCTCAGAATATCTTTAACTCTCAGCTCGCTAGAGGAATAGTCACATGAGGATTCAGCGAATAAATCAATAGGAAAGATAGCTTCGTTGAATAAGTTTTACAAACAAGGAAAGTCACGACACCATTCGAAAAGCTGAGAGTTTCGGGATATAAACTAAAACGTACACCACCAACTGTTATTTGCCATTCCATGATTATTACGAGCAAGCAGGATTTAGTAATAACGGTATTGAATCAACCAAACCATAAGATGTATAATTTTCGCACGCGATGATTATCACAGCGCTCGAGTATTGACAAATAGAGAAGTATCATGCTTGATGTGGAGGAAAGAATTCAACATAAAGAATGAGAGTGAAAGCAATTTTCGACTTACATAAATTTTTAATCGACCTAGTTTCGATGTACTACATGCCTAATGATGATGTAGTAAATCAAACCTAAGTCGAATAAAAAATTGTCTAAGTCAAAAATTGCCTTTAATCTCATTCATAATTCGAGTTTTGACTCCAGCTTAACCGCTCATGTGCGTTGATTTAGATATTATCGTTTTTTTTATATTCCACCATTAACGGTGAGCAAATTAATCATATCATTTCAGTGAAAATACCAGGCCAATTTCTCCTCAAGCTACATCCCTGTGTCATCACAGTATATATTCAACTCTAGTTCATTTTCTCTGACTTTTTCGACTATCGACAGGATTAAGTGAGCAAAACATTCCAGATGACAGACGATGCGATTTTAGCCATTCCTCTCGGCGGCGATTTCTGACGGTGATTTAGATTTTTATGAAGGACCCTCAGGCCTCCTATTTGGCCGTCTGAATCGAGAGCTACACTCGACGGCGGTCAACGTTATGAGACACGTTTGGACCGCGCGGCGCACGGCATTTGTCACATCACACTCCCCCACGATTGATCCACGAGACGCAACTCATGGAGGTGGGCCGGAGGATGGGGAAGGGGGAGTGCACTTGCGCCTCGAAGGTGGGAGGTCACGTTTCAAAAACCCGAGTCGTGACAAATGGACACGTTACGCGTTGAAAACACACACAGTTCGACCAGAGCTGACCTCCCTATAAAACTTCAAAATAAACACCGCGCACACGGCGTCAGCTGCGGACCGCGGTGCCGTCTGCGTAGGCGCCGGGACGACAGGTGACTGTCAAAAAACTTTACAAAAGCGTCGAAGCGGCAGAATTTGACCGCGCTGCGAAAGGAACGGAAGACGGAGAGGATAAAGGGAAAAAATGCAAATCCAGCGACGATAAAGGTCATCGAAATCGACGGATTTAGAGCTCCCGGTTCACTCGACACCTCCATATCCGAGTTAATCATTCGTGAAAACGTCAGAGCTACCGTGAGTTATCTTTCGAGTGCCGCTCGTAATAAAAAAACACATCAATGAGAGGAAAAATATTCAATGCAGCGCTTCCTCCGAAAATTATGCGGTCAATGACTCACTTAACCAAATGCGACAAATGCCAATCATCTTTCACTGCCTCGTTTTTAACCCCCCATCTCTCCAATGCGAAGGATGGTCAACAGTTCAAGTGGGAAATTTTCAGTCTCTCTGCCATTGACTGCTCTCTTTATGAATGGACAAACTTAAAGGAGAGTCTAATGTAGGGATGACATCCACTTAGAGCATATCATGCTATGCTATGTAAATCATAGACGGATGAACGATGTCAAATAATAAATTTTTATTCCGCAAGTAAATTTTACAGGGCCATGAGTTAGATGAGGAGATAAAGAGACGTGCAAATGCTGAAAGGAAAGTGGTAGGTAGCATGTGGATCATGACAAGGAATGAGTGTCTGTCTAAGGAAGCGAAAATCTCCGTGTACAAAAGTGTACTTTTCCCCACTTTGTTGTATGCAAGTGAAACATGGGTAGGTATGTCACGATAAACATAAGAGTAAACTAAACGCCGTGGATATGAGTTACCTGAGGAGTGTTTGCGGCAAAATTAGGATGGATAAGGTCAGCAATGAGTGGGTAATAAATGAATGTGGGTTAGATGCTCCAGTAATGGACACATATAAGTGCTTCATTGGTTTGGACATGTTGAGAGAAGGGATGAGAGTCGAATAACGAAACAGATGTATGAGAGTGAAATGAATGGTGCGAGAGGGAGAGGCAGGCCGAGAAAGTTGTGGTTGAATATGACTGAGGAAATTCTCAGGAGGAGAAATATTAGGAGTCTTAAAAACAGGAAGGCGTGTATGAAGTAGTGTATGGGGGTATATGAGGCAAAAGAGGTATGCAAGGATAGGTCATTATGGAGGAAATTATTGAAGCAGAGTTGGGTGTACAGATATGTATTTATGAGTGAAACTTTGTTACTTACCGCGGAAGGAAACGGCGTGATTATTATGTAATTATGAATAATATAGTTGCGTTTGATGCTCTTTGAGTAGGGCACTGTCATGTATTAATTACAGAGAAATGGCATTTTCCTCATTAGCAACATAACTTTTATTTTAGTAGACTTTGATTTTAATGGGAGAAATGTTATTCTATTTAATGGCTTTATAACTAAATGAAAATGATCATCGCATTAAAATTGATACATTGAGACGAATGCATCAAACATGAAAGGCTGGCTAAAAAAATGCCTTTTTAACGTCCAACATTAAAATGTAATAATGGTTGATATGATTATGTGCTATTAACACAAGATTTCTCGAATCACTTCTTTCGTCACGTCATTTACGGGGAGTGATCAAGATATATTTTGTAACTTCCACAAAATTATTTTAAAGTTACCGACCGTTTCCGGCTGTCAAGCCATCTTGAGAGCCAAAAGTCAGGTCAGTACATTTAAATAAATTGTGGGAGTCGCAAGCTTTATCTTAATATTATGATGTCCCATTAAATGAAAGCTTCCCTTTTTGATATCATTTATTGGTTTTTCCACGGATATGAATACAAGAAAATAAATAAATAAAGATGCATTGTAAAGAAAACCTCATAAGTGCCCCCATCCATATTTGAAAACACCATTGTCAAACTGCAAAGTTTACTTTTGTATTGTATCGCAAGTGTAACAGAGCTAAATTATAATTGTTTAGAAGAACCTGGTAGATATACACTTTAAAATGTTTTAATGCAACTATCACCCAGGAAACATCTCATGGCAGAAAACTAACATCTTATACCCCGATACTTTTCATGAAACATCCGCATATTTTTCATCTCTCTATTTTCCTTGTTGTATTATCGCTATTCGCTCACCGTATTTGGGTTAAACGTTCCTGGAATTGCCTTCCGCCTTATTCCTCCTGGCTAAGAGCGTGACTTCCCTCATGAATATCTACTAATCTTTAGCGGAAAGCGGCCAAAAAATCGTGCGGCGTTATCACACTGGGGATCAACTCCTCTCACTTCTCTTGTGTTGATTTTTTCGGTTTCATCTTTCTCTTAACCTTCCATTTTTGTTCGTCTTTTCACCGGTTCTGTCTTTTGGTGCCTGAGGACATTCTACCCACGAAACGTGACGAAAGATCCTTGAATGCCTTACAAATTACTCCATTTCCTCTCATGTTTTTATTCTATTTCATTTCTTCTTTGTCTCTCCTCCTCATCACTCACTTCTCATCAACATTCGCTATTTCTCTACTCGTCATCGCCAAATTTTCCATGTACGCGTACCTTCCTTTCATAATCGTTCACTCTATCACAATTTTAGTTTTATAAAGCGCTATTAATACACCCTCACATGGATACGCTCCTTTAACACCAGATTCACCAGATTTTGTATACACGTATCTGGAGCATAAATGTATCTGGAGCATCGCAGTTCGTTTACCGAAGCTCACCATGCTACACTTCGGCTCGATAAAGTCACCATTAACTAATTTCATATAGTTAGTACTTAAATCAGTTATTTCTTCCAGTAACCTGTATTATTTGATGATTAGGAAATAAGTATTTTTCACATAAATAAAAAGTTTCGCTCGCGAAATGTTTACATGCTCGTGCTAAATGCTTCAACTAAAAAATATACATTGAAAAAAGCAAAAATGAAACTTCGTTACTAGCAAACGTAACATACTATACATAACTCTGTTTATCAGGTAATTAGTCTTGATAAAAACTGGTCGACTAAACCGGATTTCCTATTCAGATATGAAATTATATGCGTTTAAGCCAATTAAAGAACATGGTCGTTTAAATCGTAAACCACCTTTCATTACCCTCTCACGTCTTCTGCATCATCTGTGGCTCTACAGCCCATATCTGAGTTATTGCCTCCTCCAGTATCTTCCACCAACTCCTTCTGTCCGTAGCAGTCGTCCACCTATTCTGAATACTTAGAAGCCTGGTGTAGCAGTTCATCCGATCAAACTATCGAAATCTAGGCCTTCCTTCACTTTTTCTTCTTTTTGGCTGCACTGCCATACACTCCTGAGGATTCCTGCATCATCTGTTCAAAAATATGCCCTTCCCAAGGTTACATAACATACTACTGAGATGAAATACAATAAAACTGCAACAAAAAAAACCATATGGACTGGGGACAGAAGCGAAGGCCTATGGCTTGATGGGACGAATGGTTTTTTTCCATTTACTTTTTCCTCGTAGCGGTTTATTTTTATTTCATCGCCATGATAGGCATCACAAGGAAAAACTAAATTACGCAGCTTATCTCAGCATTTGGGTTGTTGTATAATTTAACAACATGGACAGGAATTTTTTTAAAGCCTCAGTTACGTTATATCGCCAACCTTGCTGAATCATGAATGAATGACCGCAAATCGAGATCTTCACGAGCTGAACTTGCTAAAGTTACTAAACTTACCTTAGGACAGAGGAGCTTGGGATGTGTGGTTGTCTGCACTTTGGCCCGGCTTGTCAAAGGTCTTTGGTTTGAATTCTGGTCCAGGCAGATTGCTCTATTAACCGGTAATTTATTCTTGTTTGTATTTTGGTATCATTTCACATGCATGAACATCCTTTGAAATCTTCCACAACCGCTTGAAACCCAAAAGATACGATTAATATTAATTTTTTGTGCTCTGGCCATAAAAATGCCTGACTGGTTTAACTTCGGACTTCAATTTTCTGTAAATATTTCCATACTTCTCTTTTGAAGATCAAGTACACCTTATGCATGGAAAATTATACGAAAAATTAATAGAAAAATGTCCGTTTTTCCGAATTTCATTACTTGTGAAAAAGAAGACGACGCTTACATAAGATTTCATTATTTCTAATTGGAGTTGATTGCAAGATAAAGCAGCCGTAACTACTGCGCTAACTTGATATTAACTGAGTGTTTGTGTTTTGTACATTAAAAAAGACTGCCAGTTAAGCGAAATAATCGTAAATAATGTAGAAATGCACAAATTTCGGATTTGAACGGTAAAACATTTATTCACTTTATTACAATCAAACGATAGACTCTTGCGAAATAAAATATGAGTACACAAAGAAAAACACCCAACTAACTCATTTGCGTTAAAACTATGTATAATATATGTTAAGGTTGAGGGAAAGTCTGATCTAAATTTTTGCATTATAGCTACGCATATTCTGAGCATAATGATATACATTCTATTGCCTATGCGCCAAAAAATCTACTTAATAATAATCTATCTACACGTTTTTTATCCATATAAATCAATACTCCATTCAGAAACCGAACTGCTATTGCTACACACGCACATTCCCATCATAGCCGTTACTCTTCAAGAGGAAAAGGCCCAGCCTCATTAAATTTAAGGAATAACATGATTACCGAAACACTGGATTCAGAGTAGGTGAAAAATTTATACATCGCATGTATTTCATACCCACAAAATTCATGATATAGGTAATGTTGAAGATTCTTGAATTTCTTTTCATTTATTTCATATCACTCATACGTTATGCAGCTCTTTCTGATAAACTTAAGTCAATTTCCAGAATATGACGATTGTTTACAAGCCAGTTAGGGTTTAAAAGTAATAGCAAATGTTTTTTCTTGAACGACAGTTAGGCCCTTCTTCATGTCTCTTAGTATTTAAACCGAAGAACAAAATCTTGATGAATTTCTGTTGTTACAGAGCATTATCAGCCAAGTTATTCCCTATTATAAATTACTTCCATCTCGTTTCCTGTAAACTGTTGGCCGTCGAGCTTAAGTTAAGAGACTTTCCATGGAATAACGCCACTCAAAACGGATGCAATAAAAACCCGGAGCCATAATGTACACACGAGGTGACAGCGATAACAGCCGTAAATAAAGCCACGACTTCCGCTCATTAACGTACTGCTGCAATCGATTTTCAAAGATAAATCGACGCTCGGACATTGGACACGAAGACAGAATTGATGGGAGAAAGTCGAATGCAGTTGAAATATTATGACCCTCGCCCTCCAGTCACACCTTCGTTTTCTCATTTCTCGGAGCCATCTAATGGTTACTGATGTTTTGATCGGCATCCATGGATACCAAACAAGGTAATATAACCTTGTAAGTTGAAGGTGCACACGAAGGATAGCCAATATTTATATGGCTATGAATCAGTATTGAAGATCTGAGACCTGAAACTTGTACTATAAAATGTCATAGAATATTTATAAAATAACATTGAATATTGTTATGTATCATCAATCACTGTGATCATCTATCGGTAATTTTGGGTTCTCCCCGCGTTGAACCATTTTTATGGACGACCGCTTCGCCGACTGGAATGCCTGGAGAGTAGCGATAAAAAAGAAACCCATGCAAGCCTTCGTAGCAACTCTCTGATCATCATTTTGTTTTCAGAAAATAGTTCGGTTTTGTGGACAACTAGTGCGCCAGCAGCCCAATTACGGGATTTCTTAATGAGCTTCAACTAATAATTTTCTCCCAGCCCCAAATTACTGCAATTAATACTTTCAGACTTATATCTCACCTTAGGTACTGGTTTTTTTCTTTATCTTCCATGCTAATCATCATCCCCTCAACCACACCCTTCAACATGATCTAGCTTCTATATATTTCCACCATCCCCCTTTTTCTACCTTATCCATATTTCCTCCAACAATCTCATTTTCTTCCCAGCTATACATAACGTGTGAGTGCTCATCTTCATAGTTGCCAATACCACCACTGCCCGCTTCTCCGCATTTTCTTCGTACCAGGATCTCAAAATTCTTCATCCTGCGCACATCGTCTTCCTCAAATGACCAAGGCTTCATGCAACATGCGCTCCATATAAACGTTGAGGTGACCAAAAAGAAGAAGAAAAACCACACGCGATATATAAATGAATTTAGCTGACGGTATTAAACAGCTAATATTAGGTATTAATATCTTCATCTAAGTGTTCATAGTTGGATTCCTCTGTACAACAATACCCCATGAACTTTGTTTAGCATTAGTAAGTAACTGTCATAAAAATGATTGACATTTTTCTTTCTCTATTTTTCATAGTTAATGCTGTTTTTTCTTCATTAGTCTTGAACTCCTAAAGTAGGCTATTAGATCTTTACGTTGGGTGTAATGCACGTTATTGAATAAGAAAACATAATTATACCTATAATGTGTAAACATCCATCAGACGGGACTTAAACATGCAATCCCTGCAGTGCTTGATAGTTGAGAACTACCCTACCACGAACAAGGCCACCGTTCTGAGGTGATATAGCATAACATTATTTTTTAAATGTCGGTGATAGTTTAAATAATGCACCAATTATTGCTGTTTCTTTATAGCAAAGATTAATTCGAATTTTAGGCAGAAATATGACCTGAAAAATAATGAAGAAGACACAAGGAATGACCTAAAATACCGTTGGAGATTGTTCTGCCAATCTATACTAAATACGTTTACATATGACCCCAGTGCTGCACGTTGCACTGATTGATCGTCAAATCGTTAACATCAGTGAGCAAATCGAGTTCGTCAACAACACCTAGCGCGCGGAAAGCTAGGTTTTATTTCCAGATAACTTGATTTCTACTGTCCTGAATTTCCCAAAACCGTGATCCGGAAATAACTCTCCTGATTCGTGGAGATTAGCAAAGCTTTCAAGGCAAAAAAAATACCCCGTCGTTCGGATTTTTCAATTGGCTTTTTCCTAGAAATAATCGGAAAAATTTACCGAAACTATCGTAGGAATTCAAGAGCAGGAATACCGTTTATTGGAAACATCGCCATATTCGTTCTTTTCATTTGATCTCCCGACGTAATCAACCTTCTATGATGAAGAATGCCGTGGTTAGCAAAACATTGAGACGAAACTATGGGAAGATAACAGAATAAATATAAAAGAATAATGGCTATAAATCAATGCATTGATCATGAAAATTCTTCGGTTTACATTATAAAACACCAGCAACAAAAAGGCAGATTAGATAAATTACAAAATACGTTTTTAAGAATATTGATAAAAATAGAGCTACGTTTTTCAGAAAAAAAGTAATCACAAATGCAATTTAACTATACCAATCTACTGGTAGTAAAAGGTTTTTTTCCCAAATTTGAGGAGAAGGTCTTACCTTCTGTCGAGAATGAAATTATCAAAACTTAATAAAACTTAACCTTCCTTTAAATCTCAACCGCCAGGTGAAGTGTAACGAGGCTTATGGATAGATATAAGGATAATTGTCAATATAATTTATAAATTCTCATAAAAATACTGAGTTTGTGATTCTCATTAACTTTGATATACAGTGTATTTGAAAAATCTTATTATGATTACGGAAAATCAGAACTTTTTTTATCTATCCTATCAAGCAGATGTGTGCCGTGCTTGAAATGGTGGTCACATTGAACACGCGTAGCGATAAAAAATAAAACTTGATGTGTTTTGTTAAATTTTCATCTTTTTTTCATGCATCTATGTTAAAAAATAAAAAAGTTCTGATTTTCTGCAATCATAACAAGACATTTGAATCACCCTGTATTTCAATGTACATAAATGGTATAAATGGCACAATACCACCTTTCATGTTGGCCAAATATCACCAATTTCAGCATAATGGGTTATTTTAACGTAAATGATTTTCATTCTTAAGTCATAAAGAATGATCTGAAATTTTTACACTAAAATTCTCTGGCTAGTTTTTTCTACTTTTGAAAATTTACATAGATAGCGGTTTACCTCACTACAGCTACTACCATAACATTGTTTTTGTGAATACCTATCATCACAAAATTTATGTGTTTAACGAGATATACTACTGCAAAAAATATAAATATACCAATTTTCAAGCAATTTTGGAAAAATAGCTTATCTGAGTTTCATTCTCATGAAAAAAGTAAATTCATACTTACGATATAAGTACCCTCATTTCTAATAAATCCGAAGAATATTCTCTTACGTGCACTGATTTCAAAAAACAAGCAATTCATAAGAAAAAAAACTACGCCCTTGCGGAAGTTGTAGGTTTGGTAAAGATTATAGCACAATTTAATTAGATAGATAAAGAAACTTAGATGGAAATTCAGTGAAAACTAATAACAGGTAAATAAAATAGCACTAGATAAATATCTTCCTATATTGTTACAAACTTCACTTCATTTAAAAAATGCGAAGATGTTTCATTTTTCCTGGAACTTAGCAGCACAAAATATGAAGTCGTAGATAATCGCCAGGCTAAGAGAGTACAGTCCACGAACCAAACCGTGGTCTCCAACCAGAGGGCTATAGCAAATGTGTAGTTCACCAAGTGCTGTGCCCAACAGTGAGAAACTCAAACAACGGGATAGGATTCTTTTTCTCACGTCGCCTCTACTTTCCTATGAATTCCTATCTGCCTCCAGGAAAATCACACAGCTTAGATTTAGCAGAACGTGTCGAAAGAGGCTCCACCCGGATTTAGAGCCGATTCAACCGGTCAGTGGCCCAGCTCACACACTCACCGGACAGAGGAGTGTATTTGTGCAGAGATTTGATCATGGAAATCCCCAGAACAAATAACGGCACGCCAAGCAAATGCTCACCGACGCGAATTGTTTCAAACAGAGGGGATCTGCGACGGACAACATGTGCCGTACAAGGCACATCTGTCTTCATAATTCATGAAATTTTATCGTAGTTTATCGTTGAGGTTCTCTTGAATCAGACGGAAAAAACGACAAGATTCTTACACTTCAAGCAGTGAATGATGCCATCAAAGGCTTGATCACAGAGAATGTTTAAAAGATGAATAAACAGTAATGACATTAATGGCTTATAAAAAACCACTGACTCTTTTTCGTTCCATAGAAAGCCTTAATAGTTTCTTTACCAAAGGTTCACTGTATGTTTAAAAAAAACTTTATAAATTCATTAGTAGTTACGAAATCCAGATTAGTACGTAGCTAAAACAAACTGCACTTACTTTTAAAATTTTGTGAATTTTTTTCACGTTCCTTTGCCAATAAATATGCTCTAGGAAGCGTGATCAAATCATGACTCAACGGCTACCTACCGTTATCACTAATCTCAGGCACAAAACCACTGCCTGACTGCCGCCTGAACTAATCTCAGTTAAGTGCTATTAAACTTGTGATAAGTAGTGGGCTCATGTAAACGGTGACGCTCAATGAAATAACAGAGATCATACGATTCCTCTAGCGGAAGTAAGCAATTATAAAACTAGATTATTCTGAATTGATTTATTCAAATACATTAAAACAGACTTAAAGAAGGACTTTAAGGTGCGTTTTTGAGGCCCACAACAAGAAAATAAATAATTAACGAATACTCCAAATGTCAATAGGATAAGAACACTTAAACCTCAATTCTATTTCAGAGTATTTGCACATTATAGGTAAAGCTTGTCAATTTACCCTAAGAGCTCTAAATACGTGCCGTATTTGACAATAGGAGTTTTTACTTTAATATTAGGCATGATAGTGTAGTCATTACAAAAAAGGTCGGAAAATGCATTTATCTATAAAATGTAAAATACTTTTCATATATTAAAAAACAAAGCCACAGAACAAATGTTCCACGTCATTTTATTTAATATTTGAGGTAATTTAAAACGAAGCACCCAGTCAGGCTATCAAAAAATTATAAAATTCCAAACAATTGCTTCTCTTAAAATGAACCTGATATTAAACTTCATCAGAAGGACAGCTTCGGGTAGGAAGAACCATTCTTATAAGAGCATAAGGTTTATTCATATGTGCGAACAAAATATGCATAATTCATACAAAACTATCCACCATTCTATATTTTAAACTGCAATCAGGCATTCAAACGTTTCATCGATATATTACGAGAACATAATAGACAACTAAATTCTAATTTACTCTATAATTACAACTAGGTACATGCGATAATTGTGAATTTGGAATCAATACATGTCCGATGGCCAATATGGTAATAATGGATTGTTTGAATAATCTTTTTAGAAGGATGGGCGTATATCAGTATTCCGAGACAAAAGAGGAAAACTTGATCAGTGGAAATATGGACATAGAGAAAGCTTGTGAAGTGAAGCTATGAGACAGAGATTGAGACTAGTACGTCGTCCTTCCACCTAAACCCTACTCAGTAATTACATCATTGCAAATCATTTACATTGTCACTTTCACAAAATTACACGTAGATGTGCAAAATAGTATGGGATTAGTGGTAGATATGTACATTTGGAAAATAACGTAAGGAAAGAAACAATAATAGATAACTAACGTAATAAAAGTCGGGTATATAGTAGAAAATAAACCATGGACAAAACAAACTTGAATAATAGAGAGTAGCAAGAACTTGCAAAACCGAGGTTCTCAAAAATGCCCATTTTTACCCAATGAATATTGAGCATTCAGATAAAAAATAAAATATTTAGAAAAACAAAAAAATTGAATGATATACTTCTCCATCTTCTTCTTATCAGTGGAATCTGTCTTCTGACAGGTTTCAACTGGATATACTAATAATAATTTCAAATTGACAAAATTTAATAACCAAATACAACAGAATAAGTAGGCAGAAGACGTGATAATTGTTTGTGAGATATGAAAGATAATTTATCCCTTTTTAAATAACAACAGGAAAAGCCAAGGTAAACCCGATTTGGCATGCACGCAATCATAATCCAGTTCCGGAATAACATGATCTAAGGAAAATATGCGCGGAAAAAGACAAGTAGGGCATAAAGTATTTACATTTTTGAGGAACTTGAGGTTTGCGATACACATTTGATCGAACGAAAGAATAAAGGAAGTAGATATGAGGATATTGATTGTTGCCTTTAGAAGCTGATGATAAGCATTCTGTACCATTAGTTCCAATGCTTTACTTTTCCTTCTTCTTTGGTAGGGAAAACAATACCTTTTAAATGAAGTATTTTAAAGGCGGGATTGTCCATGTATTGCGACACAGGTTTTGACTGCCTATTCTAAACTAGCAAACACTGCAGGCTATGGGTCTGAAGATAAAAGGCTGGGTTGAATGATAAAAATCGAAATATTGAGAAGTCATCGCTGACGGCTATAGTCGAACCAGCTTTCCTTCGCCAGTTATTTTCATCGCGGTCGTTTCTAGTTATCGTCTATCAGTACCTAAGATTAATGTGTGTATCTGTCATCGGCTTATCAACAAGTGACAGCATCGTTTTCCACACTATGGCTCGCTCTAAGTGGTATAAATATAAACGGTGACGCCCAATGAAACGTTCGCGCATCTGTTTTATGAGTCCATCTACGGCGATATCCGAACTCAGCCTCCATACGCCACAGTGGATTGTATTTGCATGTGTATTGGAGGAAGACCACGAGCGAACCCGTCTGAGGCTGTTCTATACTCTTCCACCTCATTCTTAACCCGTCTCTCAAGCTATATGACCATTATGTAAGTGAAAAGAATCCAACTTTTATTAAAGAACATTTTTTTTTATTTCACAGACGCGCCATAGTTAATGGAAGTTGGAATTCCGATACCAGGCGGAAAAATTAAACGAGAGTCGGATTTTTTTACATCATAGATATAGTCCGAGTACATGGCTGGAGTCTAATTTATGATCAAATAACGCTCTTTTCCTTCAATACTTGTCAATATATGCAGAAAATTTTTAAAAAAATTAAATCAATCAAAAAGCAAAATTAACATTCCAAGCTCAAGAATGACTCGATAGATATGAAATTTCTAAGCAATGAATACATCTATCTCTGGAAGGTGGCTCATTCCAAATCTACACACACTTACTGAGTTCCTTAACTGCCGTGATTTGCCCACAAGTCAATAATTTGTCTGGTTTATTCCATTAAATAGCTGTCTTTAAATTCAGATCATTTAGTAAACCGCAATTGGACTTTCTCCATTTTTCACTGTCAGAAATATTAGTTTGGAGATATCCATGGGAAGAATCAAAGAGGAGGGCCAAGAATGGAAGATATATGCAAGTAATTAGGGACACCAAAGCGAATATCAATGCAGTGAGTGGTTTGCAGTTGGTACAGTCAAATGGAGAGTAACAACAACATTAATTTAGGATTGATGAAAACTAGTGATTTACTCCAATATTTCACCCATTTTTTTCCTAGTGCCCATATTATCTATAACTTATAAAAATAAATAAAAATATAAATTAATTATAGTTTATCAAAGTCTGAAACAAAAACCTATTGGCCCCGGTGGCGGCTGGGTAAAGTCCTCGGCTGCTGACCCGAGGGTCGCGGGTTCGAGTCCCGCCTGGGTAGAATTCATCTGCCCAGTACAAGGGTGTCTGTGTATGTACACTGGTTTCGGGGAAGAGGAACGGTCCTTTACCAGCCAACCCAGGATAAATAAAATACACATAATAATAATAAATAATGACATTTTCTTACAGCACATAGCGTATATATTTATTTACCGGTGACAAAATTATGCAACTAATAAGTATATTTTTGGAGGATTTTTTTTCTTGTTCACTAACATTTACAAAAGGATTTAAAAAACTTAAGAAATTTAACAAGTATTGGCTCTGGCCCAAATTTTCAAGTAATTAACTCATTCGCAAACTCAAGTCTCTACCTGTAGCAGTCGTAAATTGCATGTTCATCCTATAAGCTCTTAACTCCCTCGTACTCCAGTTATCCACCCTACAAAATTTCCATACAATTCAATTCTTCAGCCTTCCGTTACTACCATGTCTCTCCTCTCCCAACTCAAGCGCATTTTTACTGCATGGGTTAGCTGGTAGTAAACATAGGACCCGTTAGAGAAGATTGGCATTTTCTCGCTCCTTCTTTTCACCCGACCCCGCAGCCTCCTTGGAACGAAACTGGATTTTCACAGCATCTAAACGTTCACCATCTGTAAGATCTAACTCCGGCAGAGAAATTTCATTTTCATTTTATTTGCTGCCAAAAATCTCTCTCCCTCTCTTCCTCCATTTTCCCCAACTCACCTCCATCAACCACCATTCACACACTGTATTTCTTTCACCCGTTCCATTATCCCGTTATTCTTCCTTCTTCCTTTATGCTAACATTCGACAATGGATTGCATTCATATGTGTATGGAAATTAACGACAGTCATATTCGAAATGAATATGTACAAAGTATTTGAAACCCAAGAGATCCAGAGTTGACAAAAGTGAATAAGTTCGAAGAGGATCCGCCAGAATCCCAGCAAAACTGTAATGAAGAAATAATAAAGAAGCAAATTGAGGATTTCGAATAGCTAAGATGAATTTCACTACAAAGATGATGGAAAAAATGGAAACTATTTGTTGAATATTTATATAGACTAGCGGAGATTTATTATCAATGGCAATTACGAACATGCACACATACTCTACACGCCGTTCCTATTGGGGGTAAATACGGTCTTATAAAGGTTAATTCACGGTGTCAGGCCTTTGAATCTGACTATGCATTACTAGTTCTCTCTGTATTACCCTATTCTTACATACATATTATGCTCACATTGGTAATTATGATTGAACATTCAATAAATGAACAGTAAACATCTACATAGCATTGCTTGTAACTTCCCCGGCCTCGTGCCCTTTTTATTTTAAGTCCTCAGTCAAAAACTATCTACTTTTGCGAAATTAAACCCCCGTAAACTCATCTAATCTTGATAGCTGTAAAACACCCGATGGATGATGGTCAGCGGATGTGACAAGCAGGATCGCCCAAGCGAAACAAGCTTTTATGAAGAAGAAAACTATCTGGACTTAGAACAATTTCTCACAACAAACCCGTAATAAATTTATAAAAAGCTATTAATGGAGTGTGTGAACATACAGCTCAGAAACTTGGACCTTAAGAAAAGCAGAAAGGAGCAGATTGAAGGCATTTGAAATGTGGTGCTGGAGAAGAATGCTAAAAATCCCATGTACAGAGAGAGCTACAAACGTCGAGGTTCTGGAAAGAGTTGGGAAGGGGCGAGCATTGGTAGGTTCAACCTCAAGGAGAGAGAATATCTGTTGCGGTACTCTAACTGGATGACTGCCTTGATGGAGGGCATGGTGGAGGGACGTGCAGAAAAAGGAAGACATAGGCAGGAAATCCTAAATGGAATTAGAGTGGGGAGATGTGCAGAAATTAAGTGACTTGCTCTAGAATGAAAAATTTGAATGCCCACCAACCTTTGGGTTGCGGAGAAGAAGAAGAAGAAACTCCTCTTAGTAGCCCCCTTCAAACATTCCAAAATTCTTAATCTTCTCCCCAAAACCCAACGCTTTCCGATCATTCTACCATAAATAATGAAGTCTTAACGAGCTTTCCATTGGGTTAGGTAGTAAACAACTACCTAACCCAGTGGAAAACCCGTGAAGGCTTCATTAGTAGTAATATAACCGGGTAGTAAACTACCACCCCGGTATGAGAGGTTGGTACTATAACACGGGAAAGAACCAAATCATATTCTACCATTACTTGCCCTCTTTCTCCACATTTTTCATTCCTGCATCAACTGCTCCGTTGTCCCCTAGACACTGCCCCAATTGCAGCATCTACCATCTATTAACTCGTCCTCCACCCGCAGGTGCCATCTTCCGCCCCATTCAGTAGCACTTTCATTCTCTAAGTTCTTACACCCTCCCATCTCTCTCCAGATTTTTCCTTCCCCTTCCACCCATACACATCTCTCAACCTTCCCTCCCATCGTTACTTTTCTTTTTGCGTGACTCCTCCCCACTTACTTCTTCCCCCTCTATGCCCCTCCCCTCAGCCCCCGACTACCACCGGGAGCCAGTCGCACGGTCTTGGCACGGCGCTCCATAGGGAGTCGCCGCCACCACCACCACCAACATATCCCCTCTCTCTCTCTCTCCATGTCTTGCTCCTCACTCCACTCCTTCACGCATCTTCTTCCTCCTCCTCCTCCAAACGAGACCAGAAACTCCCTCCGCCGACAACACCCCCTAACCTCCTCCGTTCCTACTCCTCCTCCTCTCGCTTAGCTCCTCCTCCTCCTCCGACCAACCTCCCCTCCTCCCCTAGTGTAGTATAGAGAAACACAAACCGGGCTCGCATTCACTCGCACACATTATAACACACATTTCTCCGCGGTCTCATATACCCGTGCGCGAAGGAAGCGGACGGTCACACCGACGCCTTCATAACACACACACATACATGTTCATTCCGGACCGCTCTTTCTCTCGTTATAGCTAGTGCGAGGGGGGGAGTGTGGAGAGAAGAGGAAAGGGGGGTTGGTGAGAACGCGGGGGGAAACAAAAGAAGATTGTGGTGGCGCGCGGAGAGCAATCACGTAGCCGCGTTAGACGAAGGCACGCGCCCGCTCCCGGCTGCCGTCGGACTTGTTCACCGTATCTCTCTCATCCCGTCGACTTCCGACGGCGCGACTGCAGAAAACTACTAAGTGCGGCGGAGGATAACACGGCCTTCTGGAGGAGGAGCCCTCGTGCCTGCCTTCGCGTTTTTCACCCGGACAATCGAGACGACCGTCCTCATCTTTCCCTTCGACACTCTTCCTCTCTCTCTACGTAGTCTCCTACCCTTCGCTTCGCATAAAAAACAAACCCGTTTTGCAGGCAAAGTGAGAGAAGTTTCACCAGAGTCGTCCATTCATCTTCCGTTCCGCCACTCTCTTCCCTCCCATTTAGCAGGCGTGCCTACTCTTAGCTCCTCTCTACTCCCACCGAAGACAAGATCTTCGAGTGGCTGTGTGCACGAGGAGAATAATTTCCCCTTCCAGGTGATAGGAGTGGATACTAGGCAAATAGATAAAGCTAAACTGATAGACAGGAGACAACAGAGCACCATCGGAACTGCTACGATTACGTATTCAATCTAAGCGACGGTCGTTCTCCACTGTGGTCTTCAAGAACTGGCAGACGTGGCTGGAGGCTGATTAAGAGGGAGAGTTATACTGCCGACTTCGGAATCCGCTCCTCATCTCACGGCGCAAGTTTTTGAGACTGAAGAACTGAAGAGAGTTTATCAATGATATTCGACGATAGCTCCACGAAAACCAGGGCTGGAGACAAAAGAAACGGAGGGGTTGCCTGAAAATTTATTTTCATAACACGCTCCATATTTTTCGACAACTTGGGGTTGGCGACTGAAGAACTCGAGTGATAGTTGATAAACGAATTTCCTTCGCGCCTTCCCTCTACTCCATTCTGTCGCCTCACCCCGGGCTTCGACTCGACTGTTGATCTTCGCACACCGCACCTCAACAGGGTTGGAAACTTGAAAACTGGCGAGAGAATCACCATCTTCCCCCCTACGGAAAGGTCTTGTAATTCCTCCGGCTTAAAAACCGCCCACTTCGCGCGCCCGCCACCAACCGGCTCAACCCCTCCGCGACACCGCCTTCTATCGCTCCACGTGGTCGCGGCGATGGTGACAATGGATACGAAGAAGGTCCTCCTGTCGGCTCTACTCTTCCTTGTTTCCGGTACCATAGTGGGTGAGTCCGCTTGACAGCGAATTTCTTTTCCTTCCAGCATGAATACGGTTAGCAAAGGTCGCAATCCCACTCGGGTGATTATCATTGAATTTGCATGAGAATAGGTCAAACGGTTTCAGCGTGAAAAGTATTCCACTTGTTGAATAGTCAATTAATTTTGCTGTCGATTACTGTACCGTCATTTCTGTGCGAAGATTTTTCACGGGTGGAGAGTTCCTTCCTTAAGTTTTATGGCACAACCTAAGTCTTGCGTTTTTACAACCTGTTTATTTACATAGTCATGTGCGTCTTAAATATCTCTTAAAGTTATTTATCATCGTGGCTTGCTGCCATAATTTAACGTGCATAGTTTTATATTAGAAAAAATATGGTAATTGAGCTTTAGCTCCTCACGTCATTGCAATATTCAACAGGTCTTTAAGTCCTAGTATAATACCGTAACATGAAATCCATAGTTACTCATCATAAGAGTAATACTTAGCTTTAACACGCCTAGTTCCGTTTTAAGAAAGTGTTGGATATTGGTAAAATTCAAAATAATTAAATATAATTCACTTTTATGTCTTGCCTCCCTCCAACTTTTATAATCATGCAGATATGAAATTGAATACTATGGTATTTTTATGAAATGCAAGAACCAAATGGCATTTTCTACATTTCACCGCGTTGCTAATAATAAGAAAAGTAACTTATATAACGAAAGGATGCGAATTGTGAATTATGGTTGAATGCACTCAAAGAGGAAAAAAGAATGATGAAGAGCGTTTCGTACTACATCGGCGGCTGGCTGATAGCCCATTAAGAAATTAGTTTATGCTATGAAATTGGCAAATCTTCTCATTGAAAACTCTTTGCGTGACAACGAAATCACTGTAAATGTGTCTACATGAGTGGGTAATATTTTAACAGTAGATATGTAATATTCTGTGTAATATTCTCGAAATGCTGGGTTTAGAACTCTATTCATTCAAAATCCATTTAAATTTCCATTTAAATTGGTAAAATAATATGATTTACGCACATGAGTATCTTTTTTTCCCATAAACCATAATTTCGAATATCCCCAAAATCCCCATAACATAAATACGAAGAGTTAAATTATTCTCTGGGAAAACGTGGAACATTTCGTACTTTCTCTGTGAAAAAACGCGCTTTCGGTTCAAAACGAGCGGCTATGTGTGCCAATCTAGTTAAACTTTTTCTACCCCAAACACAGAATCCCTAGAGGCCAACCAATCGGGGGTTCGGTGAATTCCAGCTGCGTGCCCTTCGGGAATTAGGATCCAGTCTCTCTTTATCCCTCATCTGTTCCCGACACGGCCCGGGAGAATCAACATCCTCCCGTAGATGAACGAGGTTTGCGTCCGTCGTCGGGAACAAAATCGCGCGCAAAGAAGACGAGGCGACTGCGTTTATCTCCCTCCTTCTCTGCTGCGTGTAATAAATATAATCCACACTCACAATGCGTTGCGGGGCTGGACCAATGTGGGCATAAATCCGTCGCGAATCAAAAGGCCCGAGAGAGATGCTGCGCGGTTGTCTCATTTAAATGGTGCGAAGATCCTTGACCGAAATACGTCTAATTAATGGTGTTACCCACGTGCAATTGGAATCTTACGCGGTTTTTTCACGGAGAGGCTGGCACTATATTTCCTCGGTCTAAGAGTCACACCGAATTGTTCATACTATGCGTTCGTGCATTTTCTCTGCGTAAATTGTCCCATTGACACCGAATTTGTGAATAATTGACTAAGAATAGCCGTAAAGTTTGTAATATTGAGCCGAAGTGAATTGCTGAGTAGAGAGCCTCTACTGAGGGGTGTTACATATATCTTAATTACTGTCCAAATTGGAAAATATCTATATTCTATTGGACAAAGTTTTTCTCATGATTTCCGGCAGATTAACTGATGAAAATGATTACCTGCAAGTGAAAAATATGTGGCTTTCTTGTATATTTGTGAGACTATAAAATTGAAATTCTAACAACAAAAAACTTACTTCTTTTTTCACCAGAATAACATAACTGACTTAATTTTCCATGCCCAATGGTCAAAATATTTCCAGATAACGAAATTATCACGCTTACTGACAACTTGAGATGTCATTGTATTGAAAAGGGGGTATTGGAATAAATCTCGTAAACTTTTACACAAACATTTAAAAGTTTTTTTATGGGGCTCATTTAGATCAGATTTTAGTCTAAAATTATCTTATGATATCAAATTATGCCGTATAATGTAATGAACTCATTCATTGATTAATATCATCTCAGAGGATAAAGCTATATTCACACTGGAACTTGGGTATAAGTCATCAATAAGCAGTCATTAATTCGCTTTAAGTGACGACGTTCCCGTACGCTTAAGACAGTCTTTTTATTAAAACTATGACAATTCCTGCAGAATAACATGGAGATCCATAAGAATTTTCGAACTTAATTCCCCTAACGTAGTCACATAGCACACTTAAAGCAAGTTCCGTCGGTCTTCTCACGTTCCAAGAATGCTAAGAATAGCATTGCCTCCGATTTATTTGTGATAAAATTATATCATTTTTCCAAGTTTTTGTGCAAATAAATAGAATTTATGTGCAATTATTGACCATGGCATCCCTATGTTTTTTTCTGCCGAGGGTCTCTCACATCATGTCTGACGTAGATATATACTCTGTTTAAGTCGGATAGCGTAATTTTATTTTCGCTTAGAAACTTATAAAAACCGAAATATTTTTACAGGCCAAAGTAAATTTATATTATAGCATCTAACAAAGCTTAAGATAACGAATATAAGTTTTGTTTAGGCATAAAAATTTACAAATATTATTTAACATAATGTATCGAAAATGATATTTCGAAAGTTCGAAAATCGAAATTCCGAACACAGATCACATTGAAATTCAGACGAACGGAGCAGACTACCCAGCTCAGCTATTCCGATCCATTTGGGGATTATGGCCGCAGCCCACATTTGAAGGTTTAATATATTCCTGAGTAAAGCTGCAAAGCAAAAATTATTTAAATTGCCAACACTTTTCCAAAAACGTCGGGCGCACATGTACCTTGAGTCAGAGGGGCGTCTCATTATTCTCTCATGGAAGGAGTTTACTCAACCTCATCTTCCTTGAAATGTCAATAAACTCCGGAGCGTCGTGGGGCTTTTGTTTTCTTTATAAGTAGATCTCAGCTCTCATGTGAGGAAAGACATGATGAAAAAAATTGCCAGGCACCGTGAAAAATTTACGCGGAACTTTGGTCCATATAGAACAAATAGGCGTCCTCAATATTTGCAAATGCAATGAAGGACTTATTATCAAGGTGACTCTTCTTTGTCAGCTTAAAAAGTCTAAATACCTGAGTACAAAGAGTTTATTGACAAAAGGAAGAGTATGTTTCCAAATTAAATCAGCTCTGTACTTCTTTAAAGTTAGGATATGCCTTGGTAAACGCGTAAGACTAAGTGGGAGGTTATAGTTTAAGACGAAATAAGAGGTTGGACGGAAGGTAAAAGAAGTATATAAAACACCACACTCTGAACGAACATAATAAAAGAGTAAAAGATTTTTAAAAAGATTTAAAGATGAAGAAGAGTCCGAAACCTAAAAATTCAAGTGCTGAGTACTCAATGGCAATGATACTAACTGTGGAAAATTATCGTTAAAACCTTCACCGTAAGTCACCGAGGTACTATCCGTTAAAGTAAGATCATTCCCGTCATGGACCATGAGTTACAAACTGGAGTTCTGTATAATTCAATGAATTGAGGTATACTCAACGGATCCTTTGTAAAACATTTATAATCCATGGGGGTAAGTATCTGTGGGGCACAATAAACTCGTTACAAACTTACAAGAGAGAAAAACGTAAGGGAAAGTCTTACCGGGAAGAGTAAGAATCTTTTATACCTACAGATATATTGAAGAGTGATCCACAAAAAATTCAGAGATGTTTAAGGTTAGTTTGGGAGCGGTAAGAAAGGAGGGCTTCAAATAGCCAATCTTAGCATTGAAAAAAATCGATGATGATGAATTCACTTTGAGAGTAAGCCCTTCGATCGTTTCCCCGCCCTTGATCCGAGCATGATTCACACCCTCCTCAATGAGACACCCCGGAAAGCGAGAAAAGCAACAACGCCCTCTCAAAGGAAGACTGTGTGCATGCATTCACATCAAACAACCCGCGTCGTCGATCGCCGAGACATTTATGTATTGATTCGCTTGGAGCGCGTCAGATTCCGTCATCACCAGGAACGAAAAGCGATACGCCCAAATTCTTCACATGTTTTTTTAACGCAAATTGAAATCAATTAGGGAGAGGAATGGGGAAAAACAGGTGGGACGGCGATTTGCGGATAATCGAGGAAGAGATCTACATAGGGTGTGTGGTCTGGGTTGATTCAACACCAGGCATGCTTTTCCCAGCCATTCCAGTTCAAATCAGAACCGTGCACCTTCCCCCAGCCACCAGGTGCAGGTCTTAAGTAGTCAGGATAGCAATCCACGGTTAGACAATAAATTAGGAGAGTGCACCGTAGAAGAGTATACCACATGCAGTACATTATATAAATTAAAAGTACAGGTCAGTATTAGTAATGAAATTGAAAAATAGTACCAGAAGGTATAATAATAATAATAAGGTGGATTTATAATAATAATAATTCTTGAAGTTTCCCAGTAGGCTTCCGCGGAGATTCTGACTGTGGGCAGCGATTGTTCCGGGTTTCCATCCGCGTGTATCCATTATTTCGGACAATATTTCGCCAACGTTCCAGTTGGCTTCCTCAGGTCCACTGAAGTGACGATGCAGGAATTGGTCCTCTTAATATACACGTAGTTTGGCGCCAAATTTGTGGAGGTGTGCTCTCATTGGTTGGACTCTCTGAAGACCCGTTTCCACGCGCTGGCGAGGGTGTAGCCGTCTTCGCGGTTGAAATTCGCAGGTGTTTTTGCGATTTCAATTGCTTCCCTGATGACTTTTGGGTAATAGCGGCCTTCTTTATTCAATAATGAGGCGTTGTCAAAGTCAATGCTGTGGGTCGGTCCACTCCATTGATGTTCAGCCACCGCTGACTGGCTGAATTGCCTGTTTTTTGCGGCCCTTCGGTGTTCTTGCACTCGGCATTTCAGAGCTCTTGAAGTCTGGCCGATGTAGGAATTGCCGCAACTACATTTTATTTGGTATACTCCTCCATAGATGTCTTTAGGGTGGTGGTCTTTCGAGTTGACGAGGATACTCGCCATCTTGGTAACGCATTTAAATCTGGTCATGACGTTGTGTTTCTGGAGGGCTCTTGCGATTCTTTCCGTGGTCCCGGCGACGTAAGGTAAGATGGCGTGTGCCCTCGCCTTTTCTGTAGTACGGCTCTCTTCATAGGCCCTCTTTGGGGCCATCAGTTGCTGCTTCCGTTCCATCTTGCGGATTATCTTCAGGATGTTTTTCTCGCCGGAAGCCGTTCATCTGGAAAGTTTCCATTAGATGTCGTTTCTCTTTTGCGATGGAAGCAGCGTCTGAGAGCGAGCATGCTCGGTGGAATAAAGTTTTAATTACTCCGGCTTTCTGTTGAGGGTGGTGATGGGAGTTCGCATGGAGGTATCGGTCCGTGTGGGTCTTTTTCCGAAAAACGGAGTGTCCTAAAGACCCATTTTTTCTTTTCTCGACGAGGACGTCTAAAAAAGGCAGGCAGTTGTCCGTTTCCGTCTCCATGGTGAATGTGATGGCTGCATTTTGTGCGTTCAGGTGGTGCAAGAACTTCTCGAGTTCATCCGTTCCATGTGGCCATACCACAAATGTGTCGTCCACATACCTCACAAAGAGTTTTGGCTTTTTGTGGAAGGACTGCAAGGCTTTCCGTTCAAAATCTTCCATGAAAAGATTGGCGACCACCGGTGAGAGAGGGGATCCCATTGCAGCTCCATTTGTTTGTTTGTAGAATTTACCGTTCCACGTGAAGTAGGCGTTTCTGAGGCAAAATTCCACCATCCTTGGAATGTCTCCCGGGAGGCCGTCACTTGTGAAAGTCTTGATTATTTCTACTGCTTCACCAATAGGGATATTAGTGAAGAGAGAAACTACGTCGAAGCTCACTAAAATATCGTCCTTGCAAAAAACAGGCAATTCAGCCAGTCAGCGGTGGCTGAACATCAATGGAGTGGACCGACCCACAGCATTGACTTTGACAACGCCTCATTATTGAATAAAGAAGGCCGCTATTACCCAAGAGTCATCAGGGAAGCAATTGAAATCGCAAAAACACCTGCGAATTTCAACCGCGAAGACGGCTACACCCTCGCCAGCGCGTGGAAACGGGTCTTCAGAGAGTCCAACCAATGAGAGCACACCTCCACAAATTTGGCGCCAAACTACGTGTATATTAAGAGGACCAATTCCTGCATCGTCACTTCAGTGGACCTGAGGAAGCCAACTGGAACGTTGGCGAAATATTGTCCGAAATAATGGATACACGCGGATGGAAACCCGGAACAATCGCTGCCCACAATAATAATTCTTTATTCCATTCATATGTGTGTACATTTGGTTATTTATACAAATATAGGAACATAGGTACCCCAGAGGAACTACCTGATTTGGGGTTACCATCATCTGAAAGTTTTTGTGGCAGAGCTGGTGCTGTTCAGTTATCAAACATTTTCTCAAAAAATTTTCTAGTGCTTCTATACCTTCTATCTACTAAATAATTCCCGAAATTTCTTTTGAGAGAGTGGTTGATAATGATGGTAAGAAATTATGCACAGGCACAAGATCTACTCCACCTCGTGAGGGTCAAGGTATCATAGACCTGATCCATCGGAGCTATAATGGTCCCTATTGTGCGTGTAATAAATTACATTCTAAATCTACATCTTCATACTACCCTGCGAGCCGCCGCATGGGCGTGTGGCGAGTCGTGTTAGGACACCAGACGTGTAAAGATGTAATGGATAAGGTTTTGAGGGGAAATGATGACGTGAATTTTAGGAGTGTGTTTAGTGGAGATCATTTTTTATTGTGATTGCTTATTGTGCGCGAAAAGAACGAGTTGTTGTGCCGATCTATTTTGCAACGTATTTCTCTTATTTTATCGCTCCTGTCAGAACTAGAGATGTAAAGAGGCGTCATGATAATATTCTCTGTGTCGCCCCGAAACACACCCGTTCTAAATTTCTCAAGCAAGCTAAGCCTAGCGTGTAGCCAACGAGTCTCAAGGAGATCCCACATTAATCCCTGTAAAAGTTGTGAAACACTATATGAGGACCCCAGAAGTCAAGGGGTCTAAGTAACAAAATCGTTGTTTTGAGAAAACTTAAGTCCAAGTTGAAAATGATTGGTACAACCCACTAAGTAGTTAAGAGGCATTACCTTAGATAGCAGAACCTGTCAAGAAAATCACTTGGATTCCTTTACCACCTAAAAGATTTGTATTTTCACATCCCATTCCTGTACCGAACTTATTTTTTTCAAAAATGTCACCTAGACCCCTTGACTTCTGGGGACCACATATATTTGCCCGTAGCAGTTTTTAACTAATTTATCAGTTCGGCAGTGTATTTCCAGAATTTTATACCTTTGATCATTTTTACCAAAATAGTTTGGCTTTAGCAAAATATGTTGAACGTCCGACAAAAAATAGTCTACATCAAACTTTCGTAAAAGATTAGATCTATATGGGTGAGATGAAGAAGTGGGAACGAGAAGTGTTTTGGGCAGTTTAAGATTTTATTTCCCCTCTCTTTCCCCCAAACTCCCCACTCCACAGTTCCCCCCCCCCTTGTAGGACAGTGGTCTCTGGAACAGTATCACACGCGTATACACGGGCACGCTGTAAAAGGAAGAATTTAATGGCTCCCCCTCCCGACTCTGCTTTCGCACGTGACCGCACGGCGCACGAATGCGATTGTGTTTTGTTTTCGCGGAAGGCTCATTCATGCGACTCCTCCCTCCCCCCACCCCCTAGCCCCTTCCCACCCACCCGTTCGCTCGGTCGTGCCAACCTTCTAAACTCACTCCCACCCCCCGTTGCCCATACTCTGCCTCATCTGTTCCTAACTACGCAACTGCACTCTAAGTCAGTCCACCTCTAATGATGTATAATACGTGAAGATGCCATCCGGTTCCCTTCGTGGTAAATCCTCAACCTACTCACGAATAAACCGGAATGAACCACGTAGATGCACAAGAAGTAAAAAAATACGAAATTTTTCAATTCAAACGTTCGTAATTTGTACACCTACATCTACTTACTACCCAACGAGCCGCCCCATGGGCGCGTGGCAGTGGGTGTTAGGACACCAGCCGTGTAAATGTAAAGGATGAGGTTTTGGGATGTAAAATGGTGACGATTATTATGGGAGTGTATTTAGTGGAGCTCAGTTTTTATTATGGTCGCTTATCGTGTGCGGGAAGAAAGAGTTTTTGCACCTATCTGTTCGGAAATGTATCTCTCTTATTTTAACGATTCTGTCATACCTAGAGACGTAGTGAGGCGTCATGATTATATTCTCTGTGCCGCTCTGAAACACACCCATTCTGAATTTCTCAAGCAAGCTAAGTCTAGCGTGTAGCCTCCGAGTCTCTAGGGGCTCCCACCTTAATCCCTCTACAAGCTGTGAAACACTGTATGTTCGCTTGTAGCAGTTTTGAACGAAAAGTACGGCTTCTCTATGTGTTTTATTCAATTTTTTGGTTAAATATTTATAACCAGGGTCCCAAATGCTCGCGGCGTATTCGAGAGGTGGCCTAACCAGAGCAAAGTAGCGTATCTCTTAGACTTTTTCATCCGATGTTTGATGTCGTTACGATGATTGTGGTTAAAAACGTGAGAATCATCATGTGAGACAGTCATGAATCAGAAGATCGGTTTGATACATGTTTCCGCTTCAGCTAACCGCTATGTTTCAATGAAGTCTTCACAATGACGTTCCTCATTATTTATCAGATGGAATCCAGTCTTCTTTATCCTCCGTAATTCCACCTATTCGTATTTATATAATTGTTTTAAACAGGCTATTCCGTCGTAAAATGAATCCAGCACGCTTGTCTCTTCTTCCTCTCATAGTTTTCATCATAGCCATTTTTCATCCATCACTACGCAAGACTTCTGCGTGGGTGATTCTCACAGTCCGTTTGATCTTCATCATTGTTCATAAGGCACTTGTACGTGGATAAAATCATTCGTGAATTTGGAGAATCCTAAGTTCAAACACTCGAATCCGCGTAATATGGTTAAACTAATCACGTTAACCATGCGCCTACATCCAGTTTTGGGGATCGGATTGGTGTAGTGGCTGGAGTTCTGGTTTCTTATCCTGATGGTCCGGGTTCGAATTCCTGGTTTTCGGGAAAATTTACAATAAAACACCGATCCCCAATTGGGTGTCTAAGTGAAAGCATATTTTTCCTCCTTGTTTCGGAGAGAACGTTAAGCTATAAGTAAACCCATTTACACCTTCGCTGAAAACTGGCCAATCCGGAAACGCCGGAATTCTCTCCACCCTTCCTCCATTCCTCCAAACGTAGGGTATGGTCTCCTAAAACAAGTTATCAACCCAATTTAAATCATATAAATTTCTTCTACTCTCTCCTAACACCTATAAAAGCATTTCCTACAATCTGTCCATCACTTAAGTGTATGCGATACGTGTCCCATAGTTGATTGTTTTGCTCTTCGATTTCTCGTTAATGTAGAAATATCAACCGATTGATCTGATTGAAGTTCTAAAAATTACTCAGGTGCTTCATCAACTTCTGTGGACATGGAACTTTATTTGATAAAATACAATGTAAACTATGAAAGCAAATATCTATGCAAACTTATATCTAACCGTTACATATAGCTCAAAGTTATTATCGCTTCTCGTTTTTCACTGCCAAATTTTAAGTTGTAACCAGACGCTGAGAAAGTAATTCCTTTACAATAAGTATACTTGATATTTAATACGCAGCAATTTACATAACTTAACACTTTATCTCGGTGGATAATAATTTTCCGCATTATTCCTATGATGCTTTCTTATCTTTCCCAAAATAAACGGTTTGTCTTAAAGAACAATTTGGTAGTCACAGAGTATAATCCCAAAACCTTACAATAAATTTTTCGTTACCGTCTTGATGTCTCTGCCTCGAAAGTACAACAGTTAACTGTTCTACTTTAACTCCGATTCCAACTCCGATTCTCCCTAATAGGGAACTGCTGCTCTCATTCTGGCACATAATCCACGGCCCTTGGAGATAGCCTCTTACTAGTGCGTGAACAAAACTACCCTCTCCTATCTTCAAGGACCCTAACGAAATACAGCCAGGGATGAGTCCGCTCTTGCGAAGCCCGTATCGCTTAAGGGAGGCGGGGGGGGGGGGATGGATAGAACGATGGTGATGTTTACGGGGTGCGAAGTGGGCCAATTACACTCGGAAAACGGACGATCGGTCCAACGTAAATAGAAAAACAAGGGATATCTTGGGCTCTGGACCTCCTTCCTCGATTGCGGAAAGCTCTTTATGATCCGGCGGCGCCCTCGTGGTTCTTACGCCTGTATTTTTACCGCCTTGCTTTCGGGTGCGGACACGAGCCCACCGTGTGCTTTGGAGATAATGAAAAAAGTGGGTTCCAAATGCACTTCCCTACTACCACTATGCTGGATTCTAAGCATTAAATATCCATGTACACAGACATATAAATGTGGTTTTATGAGTTTAGGAACTGTGTTCTCATTAGTCGCTTGCCAGTGGCACTATAAAGTGTAAGCAAGGACTTCTACAGCTGTAGGATTCACAGTTGTAGTAATTGATTAACTCTCCATCACCGTTACCACTTATTTGGAGTAGAGACTAGGTTTTTATTTCCTTCAATTTGTATTTCAATTCAGCGTAAGAATCGCATCACATTCGCTGAAATCCTGATCACACGATTGTAAGTGAGAAATTAATCTGGTTCATCATTTATCGTTCAATCCTAAGATTGGTTGACTGCAGCCCTCCACCCTTTCCAATCTAATTCCAGTTCCATTTACTACCTGGTATCTCTTTCTATATACTTTCCTCTTTGGTCCATGAGCTCATTCCTGGGGTTTCCTTTGGGGACTTTTCCCTCTATTTATCCTTCAATTGGTCTGGTTATTAAGAAAATATTCTCATATTTCGTATAGTATCTGAATATCGGCGACAAACGAGTACTCAAATACATGTGTGAATTTTTTTACAGATATAAAGTCCGTTTTCTAAATATTTTCGTGTTGCTGTTCGCTCTAGAGAATGAATCTTAAAAAAAAACCCTTTTCAAATTGCCCACCGTTTGGCGCTGGAAAACTCTAAAAATGAAATAACTCAGCCTCTGCACCAAAAAATAAGAATTATGACGGTCACAGGGAATGCAAACTTGAGTCTTAGCATCTCATATTTCCGTTAATGATGTGTATCACATGTTTATTAAATCTAGCGTTGTTAAACTTATGATTTCAGCCTTCTCGGCCATTTTAAATACCTTTCCCGAAGTAAAGTCGCACCTCACGCTATTTCATCCCCATTGGTAAGCCTGCTTCAAATGCTAAAATGTAAAAAACAGAAAATTCATATGGATATTTACATGACTCTATAAAAAAATGCATCCACAGAAAAAAACCTAAAAATATTTTTTCGTCCCTTAAATCATAAATTTGCAAATCTTTGACACTATCAGGCCCTTTTGAAAAGGTACAGACGTTTTTCTAAACGTTTTATTCTAAACAGCATTCACTCCTCCATAATGGAAAATTTCAATAACAATCCGGTGATGGTCTTTGACAAATCTGAGAAAACTTTGTAAAACAAAATTTAGTCCAATGAAATGTATTGCTTTCCGGAAATTTACCCGACGAAAAGCGCACTCAGCATAACCAAATCTCCAAGAATTTTAATCAGGCAGAAAACAACTTTCTATATTTCCTAAAATTTTATATTTCTCCATATCTTCATACAATTAGACACAGTTATTTCATGTAAATATGGCAATTCAAAAGCATTTTTATAATAATTACAAGGATAACTTCAATGTGACGATATTTCCTTGTATCTGGATGATGACGGAAGGCATCGGCTGACTGCCTCGAGAGTTGATTAGATGATGGTGGATTTAATGTCAACATAAAAGTACATCGTAGCTCTATTCTGAGCAAACGAAAAATATATCTGCGAGACAGGATGTACTTCAGTGTGGTCTTAAAAAAATACTCAGCTTGCAGCTGAACGTTTTCTCCGACAAATTGTGCCCAAACAATTATATCGTGTGTGAAGCATGAAATGACTAAGATAATTGACATCACACTCCCCTCCACTCAATACATCTCAATTCATTCTTATCTTCCTCTTTTCTCCCTCGCAAGGGTTCAACGGAATCATTCAATGTTGGACAATGCCCGACTCGAACACTTAAATTGCGCGAATAATGCGACGACCCTCGACGGAAGCCCATACCAACAAAAGAGAGATAATTGAATGTCTTCCGAATGCAGTTAAGCCTTCCCGACTTTGAACTGAAATCGAAATGAAACGGTGTAAACAAAATGATAGGGAGACAAAAGACAATGCTTTCACGTTCGCGCGAGGAGCGAAGGAAGGTATGAGAGGAATTCGATTCTCTTAATCTCCTTTCAATTCACTTGGCTCGACGCGAGCGCCTGTCTTTTCTTTGACAGGGCTCAAACACGTTCGGAGACATGCAAGCCTGCCTTAATGCCGGACACGAAAGTGATTATGCGCGCGCGGGGGAATATCAATCTTTTGTAACCTTTTCGTCCTTTCCTTTGTTAGTGTGCAGCTGGAACCCGTTTCTGTGCGAATCTAGCGATATGTCACTGGCTTGCATTATCGGTTAGGTTATAACTGCACTCCGCTTAAAAATTCCTTTTACAGGGTTCTAGCTTCTGAGCTGAAAAAGGAACTGAATTTAATATAAAATAAATGGTTGCTGGCTTTACTTGGTTGGAAATATACATTTTGGAAGAATTGGAATAACTTTGGAAACTCAAATTGTGAGATTTTATTATTACAACCCGGGTTTCAACACCTTGTGTGATCTTCGTGCCATATTGTGTCTTCTTTACACCTGCAGACGACACAAAATGTCGAAACCCGGGATGTGACGGTAAGGTATCACAATATGAGTTACTCAACAAAGTAACTCTAATTCTTTATTGACGAACCCAATACTTTTAAATTTATTCCGTGAAGAGGATGGTAATGTATTCGATTAAAGAACCGAATCTTACCATTACTTACCGGTAACAAACGAGTACGGTGCTTGTTTTGCTTCCGATCCTCAAATCCAACGACCAATAACAGGTAAGCAGTCGGGTCGAGAGTTTAGACAGAATAACGGTGGTGGTGGTGGAATCTACTAAAATATTTTTCGGAGGAAGTGCTTGAGACAAAAAAGATATTACCGACAAAACTGTCTTTGAATCTTGCAGAGCTGATTTCCTGTAGCTTAGTTAGAATTTCTTGTAAACAATTAAATAGTTGGACGTGCCGTAACAACAACAAATTTTTTTAGGTTGCGTCAGTCATAAAATGCTCGGGTTACAGCCGTTATCAAGGTGAAAATACAGTCTCCATGGTATAGAATTCGATTTAAGTTCAAAATTTCATTCCATGATATGAGCGCTGATTTTGGTACGTAATTTAAATGTTATATTCAATTGCAAAATTACTTTAAGTGGTTCAATTGTAAAATTACTTGAAAACCATTTGGTTCATATTTTGACTACTTGTAGAAAAATAATAGCTTCCTAAGCTTCTTTCCTCACATATGGAACTTGAAATTACACAGTGTTCAATAAGAGAATGGGAGAAAAATGGGGAGAACGAATAATTTTCTGTACAATGTCCATTCCCATACAACTCCATTTTCCCAGAAAACTGCTTTATGATAAAGTAAATACGTACTCTAGAAAAATCGTAATAAGTAAAATGTCTGGGTAGTACCAGTTTCTCCAATTCATACGTGTTTGGAGTGTTAATTGTAAATTTGATTATTTATAAACCATTATCACCGTTTATCTGAAAAACCTAATGCTATAAAGAAAAATATTCCAACGAAAGACAATTAAATACCTCTGCATAATGAACAAACTCGAATGAAGCAGGGGAGATAGCCTGGGTTCAAAATGACTCGTATTGTACTAATAGGTAGTAGGTAGTGTACATTATAATTCATTTCTGCAATGAGGTTCTTATTTTCACGTTATATTATCATGCAAAAAATGGAAGTCTAGAAATATGCTAGAACTGAGACGACTAACTCAGAAGTAATGGATTGCCAAAAATGAATAAGGGATCAAAATAATCCCTCCGGTACTTCTAATGTTAAGTGTCGTGTGAAGCAGCCTTAAATAAACCTTGATACGATTGAATTTGACACATTCACGGTAAATACTCAGATAATGGGCGGAAGCTCCAGTAGCAGAGTGCAGAGGAAGGCCCATACACATTACTCGAATTTTATTCCACGGATTGTTTTGAGTATTTCAGAATGAGCTTACCATCCTCCGAGTGGCTCAACCGTTTCCTTCGCTCATCCAGTGAAAGATCAATTTTACTTATCAATTGTTATTGTGCCAATTGTTGAGCCAGATTCGGCGTACTAAAAATATTACATCGTGTGAAAGGCTCAATCGTATTTGATTAATACGTCAATTTTGATTTTCATTGATGAAACCATAAAAAAGAAAAACACTTTCCTATTTTCAACAAAATCTTAAATTGTACTTCCAAATTACTTGAGTACTCACTCTCACGAATATACCGATGGAAGTTATCAAGGATATGCCGATCTCATCATAGATTTTGATCATTTATCATACAATCTGAGAGTTTTTCAAGTAACATAAGTAATTTTTAGTAACTGACCACGAAAATTTTCCATGGTAAAAAAAAATGAATTTCTATGACGTCACTTTGCATCGCAGCTGAGACATAAAAGTCGCACAAAATATATTTTCTCAATACGCTAACTGAGACTTTCAGACGTATATTCAGACTTAAATATAAACTTCTCAGTGCTCGTGTTATCTTCACACGCACGATAAGCAGGATTAAAATTCTCACCTCTCGTCCTCTCCCTGGTGTTTCGACTAACAAACAGGCCAAAAAAATCGGTAGCTTCTCGAATTTTAACGCACCATCAATGCCGTCTCTCATTTGATCTCGTCACTTAAACGCTTCTGCGGCGTATCATTCCGCCGACGCCGACTGATTACATCATTCGGATGAAAAAGCTTTTGGTACTAGCAGGAGCGTGGAAAAATTATAGTGGAGCGATAGGCCATGCTCATATGGGCGTTGAAAATTTCACGGATATTAGAATGTTGTGAGAAGCCGTCGCAGGTGGCGAAAGACAGCTCCGTCACAACGCGTAGGCATGTGTTAGCTTCACACGCCTTTAGTGTCGGTATTAAGAGGTAAGCTACATTTTTAACTGTCAAAACCGACCGTCATGACGGACTGATCACTGTGAAGGTGTGAACGAAACGAATAAATACGCTAGGCACCTCTGATATTGCATACTCCCGGCTTTAGACATTATTTGCATAAAAGCTTCAGCAGATATCCCACGTCCAAAGCTCAAATAAAAAAATTCACCCACGCAGTTTGAATATCTTCTGACATTCCTAATTCAGGCGAATATCCATTTAAATATACTCACTTCTAATTATTTCAGAAATAAATCCGGATAGACAGAAATGAGGCTTACCTCATAGGCCTGAATAATTACTCAAACATCGGCCCCAACCTGTAAATATCGATCTGGCATATTATTATTGCCGATTACCTGTAGCAAAAACTTCTACTTCTGGAGTTCCACCCCAAGAATTTTGTCCTAATTCCATTCGCCGCGTTAGATATATCAAATTGATCTGCCAACATCAACGGTTTGATAAGGTGTGATTAAGCGAAAAACTTTATATTGTGTATTCTTGGTACCCAGGGTTTGTAATTACACCTCCGTCATAAGATATCCCAGTGTCCAACGTTTAGATCTACGAATGATCGAAATGAACTTTGATAACATGACTAATATCTTCTGGGATCTAAACAACCATTAATTGTGCTAGACTACATAGGGATACAGGGATGTGTAGGTTTGGCAACGATACAAGCTCTAAGGTTAACTTTAGTCCAAGATAAAAAGAGCATTCAGTTAATAATGGACCAGCAGAAAATATAGGTTCGGTCTTAGCCAATGCCCAACACTGTTATAAAATTTGGTAAATTACCGTAGTCATTTAATACTGCTGATTATTATGATGGAAGCAGGAAATGAAATATCAAGGTGGAGGATGTGCGCTCAATAACAAAATTCATAGTTATTTTGTGACTATTATGCCACCCGATACTACGTGAAATATGCCACGGCTTCCCTGAAATCATAGACCATCGGTGGACGATTCATTCTTTTCCAACTTTTATCACTTGTCTGATCCTCCCTCTTTCACAATGACATGACTTTCCGAAATGGCACAAAAGGGTTCAGTCGTCTCATTTTTGCCGCAAAGAACGTCAACGCCAATGGTGAACGGATTGGAAGTGACGTACTGGTAAATAGCAACCACAAAAAATGGAATAATTAGCATTAGACTCGAACACTACGAACACTACGAACAGCTGTGAATGTAATCCATCCAATGTTTTTGATTTTCTTTCTTACATCTTATCCGACAAGCAAGTCGTGTTGCCACTATAGCGGCACAATCATATTAATGAATGACATGCACGATAATAATAGCCATGGTCACACGATGAAGCATTTGCTGACTCAACATCTTTCCACACGATAGCTCGATCTATCTGGGAGAGGGGGAGTACTTCCTTACTCAATTGCCATCTTCATAGGGCTCAAGGATAGAACGAAAGATGAACGCAACATTTGCGGCCCTGAGTACGATCTTTCGTTGCTAACATTTGAATGCAACCTCTTAAATCACTTCTGCTAGGACCATAAAATTTGTCAGGGAGTACTCCACCTCACGAGTAAGCGTGGGGGTGAGGATTCATGAACAAACATGATGTCGGAGACGGTATAGCAGGATTTGCCTAACTGCATTGGCAAACAGGCCTATATTAATGAAGAAATGAACATGCGTTGCAGTTCACTGAGAGAGAGAGGCCAATCACCCCATTATTATCTCTCCCTAGTTACTGTAATAATTGTCACTTGCTCAGCAGCTAACACCACCCTCCCGGACATCGCACTCAAAACTGTCGCCCTTAATGAGATTTAGTCCCGACGCAGACGTCACGCAGAGCAAACAATCCACCTCATAAAGTATTCCGCGATAAATCTCGGGGAATACACGCACACAGTGCGCGGCACGAGGTGGCAAAAATAGAAAATTCTTTGGCCGACAACAAAAGGCGGGTAGGTAGATCCGAGAAACGCCAATGACCAGGGAACGAATCGGAGAGAGAGAAAGAGATAGATAAAGGAAGAGAATACAGAGGAGACGCGGTTATCGAGAGGGGAGAGGAGGTTGGATCAGAAGGAGCGGAATAAAGCGGATCCTCGGAAAAAGAGACGGCCAGGTGTCAACGGGAGAGAAGGATGCGCGGAATGTCAATGCGTCTGCAGCATAGAGCGGCCGAAAGCGAATGAATTCACGCGACAGAGGAGCGGTAAAAATATCGGTGCGTCACCGCGGGTGGAGAGATGGAGGGGGGAAGAGAGGGACAAGACAGGTGAGTGAGTTCACGCTCCGTCGAAACGAAAACCTTTTGGCACGCGCTCGCTGATATCCCTGGTCATCAACAGGGAGAAGGGGGAGGAGCCGAAGGGCTGATAACCCTACAAGGTGGGAATATAATTGAAGTAGAAACAACAACTGCTCACACCTTTTTGACACCGCTTGTTTAAATTCCCCCAAGTATCATTCTAGATGGCCTGCCGATTAGCGTAAGTTTGGATGGAGATAAAAACACATTTACTAATCTTTTGAATCATCGGAGGAACCCACCTCCTCACACGATATCCAATTTCAAATCTGTATTCGGCTCAGCGTCCAATTATCACATCTTTTTCTTTCTCGCGAATCCTCCTCATTACCTCACCTCCGTGAGCAGGCAGAATTTACCATGCATCCTCCAAATATCCTCTACATATTTTTCGAGGTATTCTGATCTCAATTCACAACGGTAGAAGAAAAGGGAACCACTGTACATGCAGCGGTTGCAAACCCTACGTAGATGGAAAGTAGTTGGCCCTCTGTTTTCGATTACTTAAAATTTAATGTAAGTCCCCGGTTTTTTATGCTCATCAATGTCTTTTTTTATTTTCACAAAATTGTTCATATGAGTTGCAAACTTTGTAAAATCCTTAAAACTTTCCATTATAAAATGGTTTAAATATTGAATAAACTTTGAGAATTACACATAGGTCCGTCAAATTTGGCAATCCTACTGGCCTTTTTTTATAACTTTGATATAATACAATTTATGTACAAAAGCTTTCACATTTATGCAAATAAAATAGAATTTAAGAAGTTGCAACATAGCGACAGAAATTATGCTCTTTCTACGAAATATCTAGAATTTTATATTTGTCTTTAGATTTAGGTCGGAAATGAATAGCTCATTTTATTCCTCATTCACCAACATTTCACATAGTTATTTATGTTTCTTTAGGGTTCAGAGAGATTCAACCAATTTTTATTGAATTATCTGGATAAAATAATTTAACTTTGAAAAAATAACTATATCAACAGAGTAGGCTGTGTAGAGAATCAATTATCTGGGTATAATATTTGTAACTAGTGAGGTCTGAGATCGATTTTCTTATGCCAGCTATGCAGGGAACATTGCCGGTGGTAATGGATTAAAAGTGTTATAGGTATTGAGTAATATTATGAGTAATCTTGACCGATGTCTCCTTCGTTCTCCTGTCCTTTTCAGAGGGCACAGAAAGAAATTTTTGGCTTTCATACACTTCCTTTACTTTGGGAACGTGGATGGGCGGGTCGTTATTCAAGGGAAAGAGAGGGATTGTAACTCACCATTGGGGATTAGTCAGCACAGAAAAGAGTAAACAGAAATTGAGATAAACAAGGTCACGGTCAGGGAAAGAAAAAAAAGTGGGGAAATGGAATCATGAAATGGTTAATATGGATGACATATTTAAAACACTTCTACCAATTCGTCATTTAACCAATATGATCCGCATAGTTTGAGAAAATTAAAAAATCCATTTACAAATTAACCTAATTAACCAATTTGATACCTTTATCACACGCCTACTGAATTCTTGATCAAAATCTCTCTATGATTCATTTAATTTTAATATTTGGAAAGGTAAGGTTTGCTGGCGGTGGAGTAAACATTTTAAAATATTTTTGCATTCTGGCACTGATAGTTTTCCCTAGTTTTTCCAAAATAAAAAAATTCTCTTCTTATATATAAAGGAAAGCCAGAGTATATAAGACTTTACTCGAAATAATTGGTATCGATTACCCCAAATAGGATGGTTTGTACAAAAATTACTTCCTTTATTTATTTGTAAGTTTCCCAGTAAATACAATGACGTGAGACAGGGGGTGTAGGGATGCAGACCCTGAAAAAAGGAGGGAATATAAGAAAGGGGCGGACGGAGATGAATTGAATACTAATGAAGTGTCTGAATATTACGACCTGTTTTTTATATGGCCATTAATGAAACGTGATAAGAATTACTTCAGTTCTAATAATGGTGCTTGGTAGCAGATTTCTCTTATTTTTTTACTTCGATCAACTCTATACATATAATATGAAGTTAAAATAGCATCCTGTGTGTCACCCGGAAAATTGCTAGATCAAAATTTTCCTATGAAGCCTAGCATATAACTTGCATGTCTCTTGCGGCTATCGTTCATGAGTTCTTCCCTTTATCTAGCCACATCATTCAGCAACCTTATCTCATAATACACCACGCCTTGCATGTATTCCTATCCGTCTATCGCACTAAGTCTGTTAAATTTTAAATGCTAGGGAATCTATACCAAACCTCATTTATTAGTGTCTAGGTTTTTCTACGACATGAATTTTTATTTGAGATTACACCAACTAATTGAAAGGTTTTTGGGAAGTACTTATCCAAACGTCCTAATTTCTGGAATCTCGTTTTGCCTTCCCTCCTATGCGCGATCCGCCATTAGATCTCACTTAAAATCCTCATATCGTCTCCCTTATCGTATTTTGCCCAGCATTTCTCTCCTCTTCCTTCCTCTTCCACACCTTCTCACCGTTCTCCCCTCCAACAACTTAAATCTTAAATGCCCCTCAAAAATCAGGAGGGATGCAATGACATTAGCGTAGTAGAAGGTGAGTTAGGAGGTTATAACCTGCTTGTAATTTGAAATAATAAATAAATTAGACCACTGATACCATTTTTAGAAAAATATGAACTTGGTTTGGCTAACACTTTAGCTTCAGATGTCATCATTACGTCTGAAGATCCTAAGAAACTGGAGTGATGACCACCTCCGGGGGAACAAGTTAAGAGAAAAATTGCGAAAATTCTAACTTCTCTTGACTCTACTTGGTTGAAGTTAAAGTTTCCGGTTTTTATGACCTTTGATTCATTGAGAGAGGGCTTTGGTAGAAGATACTTTTTGACTATCGATTGCATGAGGTCGAACAGAATTTTAGTCCCTTATGTTAGTATATCATCCTTAATTGCCCCTTGAATCGAAAGTGGAAAAAAATTGACCATGAGTAATAATTAATATCTCAAAAGATAAATTTTTAAGAAAATTTGCTGAAAAAAGATTGCATAGATTTAAATCCAACGAATAGATCCAGTTCTCCAAGGTGGCTGTCTTCAAAGCACACCACTATGTGGGTTGTGGGTAATTATAGAAACTTTCCTGAAATATAAGTAATTGATATTCTAAGTGATTTATCATACATATTATTTTAAGATACCAGTAGGAAAGTTTAGCCACTGCAAATTATGGCTACAATAGTATTTGGTGGACGAATGTGATTCTCTGGTAATTAAAAGAGAAACTCAACCCATCTTCCTCTCTTATGACCGGTGGCAAGAAAATTCAGTTATGGAATCAATAGTTATGAGATCCATAAAGTAAGAGCTCTATTAAAAATATTCGGGTTGCAGGAACACATCTACTAGTTACATAACTAATTTACCAAAAGTCAGGAACTTCAAATATTTGATCTAATCTTCTACAGCCGGAAAAATTTATGAAAGTTTAGACTCTGAATCATTGCTAATGCACACGCAGGAAATTAACTGGTCACTTATCTCAAAACCACTCTATTATCAAGTAATTAAGTCTCCAAGCGGTTCAATATACATCCGCAATTTTGGCTACTCATGAAACTCATAACTCCATGCTATAAGTTATGAAACCAATTATATTTATCAAATGTTTTTGCAACACTGAATGAATGGTTGCCATGGCTTATGGGTCCCATAACTTTATAGAATACATATGTGTCGTTCCTTTAATAGCCATTACTAACCGTGAACTTCTACAAAAAATATTTCAATCTTTTGATATTCAAGATTTGTGATACTTGACGAAAGTTATTTCCTTTAACGTCTCAACAAACCTTAACCTAAGTCTAGTGCATCGTTTGAAGTCGATGCAATTGCAGGAAATCTTTTTGTATGTAGTCGATAAAAATCCGAGTCGGCCTAGCTAAATTACGGAGCAATAATTTTATTTATTTGATTTCATACGATTAATTGACATACAAAATGAATCATTAAAGGAAGAGGAGAGATTGATGCTGCAGAAGTCTGTGACACTCTCCATCTAAAATAACAACCCTCCGATTGAGGTTTGAGACTTCGATGCAAAAATTACCCCAGCATCCACTTTAAGTTCTCGAGTATCTCCAAGGCTGCGCCACTTTAAATCCAGAGCGGTTGCTTTCTTATGTCGAAGCCCTCATTTACATTCCATTATCAATTCTTTCAGCGAAGAAGAAAATTTAGGCATGCGGGTCACAATCGCCGGTTTCCTCTTTTCCGCGGCGGTGCCTTCTGCGAAAGATACGATAAAAAAATATCATCGATGCCCCACAGAAGGCCATGAGACCTCTTAGCAATCCTTTAAAGTTTAACTTGCTCTTTCCAAAACCTACTTTTAGCACGTAATTTATGTAACAGCTGTGGGCTGGGTGACCACTTTGATTCGCATTGTGTAATGGAGACCAATGCGGCATGCACCGGCGGCATTTTGAGTCCAAGCGTCTCCGTAAATTTTATTGCTTCAGCAGACTATCGAGAGTAGTGAATGAACCATGTCCATTCAGAAAAATTAATAGGAAAACTGATACTTCTCCAAAAGAGAGAACGAAACTGCTTTTCTCGATGGTGATTGAAAACTCTTACGTTTTTATGTTAACCAAATATCTACGGATCAACCTGATATATACAAGTTTCTCCCATATACGGGCCACTTCGTACGTTTCTGCGAGTGGATCTTTATCATTTATGTCAATTGAAAACGTGTGAGAGTAATTCTGCAAATTTCATACACAGTGTTCCTTAACCAAGTCCATCACATGAGGTTAATGACCCAGAGGGATACAGTAAATAAAGCATCTAACGCTCTTTACGCCAATGCCAAATAAAACGAAGTCCAGTCTAAAAGAGTAAAAGAAAATAAAAAGGACACAGCCGGCAGTGTAGGCAACAGTAAAATGGAAACGGGTAAAGGAAAAGATTTTGAAAAGAGTGGTTCATTAGATATGGAGGGCTGTTACTTCGTCGTCTTGAGAAGCCTTGAAGAAATTCGAGTCGAGTAAAATGTTTTGTGATGTCAATTTTCATGTCAGCTATTTTAAGAATGTTGAAGGTTGACTGCGAATAATGTGGTCCATAAACGATAAAAACATTTACTTTGGAGCGTAAATTAGTTTTTAGATATTAAAGAATATACATTTAACATAGGACGGTGCAATTCAACACTTAAGAGAGGAAATGTGAAGTAGGATGATTCCAAGTCGTAACGCGAACTTTTCGGTATTTTCCAGTACTATGGACATCTTGAAGATGTGACAAACAAGGCCACAAAGAATACAGACGACTGGTTTTCAATTTGTACTAATCATTATGACCTTCCATTGGTCTTATACGATACTCCAAATACGATTATAATTATACAGTATGCACGCACATGTGTTTCTTTAGCTACAGAATGTTTCATATGGATTTACTCGTCAATAGCTCTTTTCTTGAGCTTCTTATATTCCCCAAAGATTTTAACCCACATCTAACCTATTACCATGTCCTCAATCACAAACATGGCCTACTGTTCAATTTCCACAGCAAATGAACAAACAACAAAACGAATAATGCTTTCAATTTAATCTCCCAGTCAAGACCATTGAGGTATATGGATATGGCATTGCACCAACAAACTGTTGCCGAAAATAAAACCGAAATAACAACCATATTGTTTAACTCTGCTATCTCCTAACTTTCCCATGGATACCATGAGAGAATGGAGGAATTGGTGGATGTATGGCGTGGATACCCACCATCTGTTTGAAATGAACGGCATGTAACTCTTAAAACATGTTTTGTCTACTAAATAATTTGGATTTTACTCGATTTTACCATGATTTTCACCGGAAATGCGGGTTACTGTCAATTTAAATAAATAAACTATATATTTTAGGAGAATGCACATTAAAAATGTTAGTGCGTATTGATTTCTAATAATTTATTGATGGAAAAAATCTTAAGATTACATAATTAGTGCGTCAACCCGTGAGCGCTCAAGGAAAATCGGGGCTAACAAAGATGGCGGACTGACCATACCCAAGTAATAGCTTCTAGGGTTGGCCATAATAGCAAGCGCCCTCCCCATCTAATTCAATGGTTATGACAGATTTAAATGGAAGTGAGTTACACTCTTCTGTAAATTTGCATGTGCTGGGCCATATACACTGTTAGGGCAATGAAAATAACCCATTTGCACACTGCTGCAATCCGAAAACAAATACTTTACTAAGCAAAAGAAAGAATTACGTACGTCGAATTATCCACCACGATTGTGGCGCTCAAAATTGGGAAAACAACGTGCATCCCGAAGTTTACCGTCGGGCTATGTAAGTCCGAATAAAAATATCTATTAATAGTTTCAATCCCTTGTCCCAAGATAAAGGATAATTATAGAGAGACCGGCAAATTCCTCCGTCGCGAATACGACACCGGCGGCCTTGAAGGAAAGTAAAGAATCCATGATGACGTCAACGAGACTTTTTTCTTTTCACGTGTCTTCTTGAAGAAAGCTCGCTCCCTTCTCGAAATGCCTCATAGATGAGAGCTCTTAGGAAAAGAGTGATACCCGCAAAGACATCTCTGTATTTTATCGCCTGGCGAAAAACAAGACCTGTTTATTTCTTCCCATAGCGTGAATGAAACTAGGGAGAGCGCAGTAAATCATATCTGCCGCAACATATATCCATGATTTTAACGGCTTTGGGGAAGGGTCGTAAAAAATTAAGATAGGAGGTTTCATTTGCCGAAAGAGATCATTCGAAATACGTTCCGTAATGAAGCTTTTACGGCAACAAATGACAGTTATTGCACTGATGAAATGAGCGCGCGACATCATTATTTCTTTGAAAGACCTTTATGATTCTTAGTACTCTTGGAAATACAATATATGTTTGTATGAGTGAAAATATAAGATAAAGTGTACTATTGGCGTGAGCCTTTTTGTTATCAATGTCCAATAACATGACGCGGAATCGCACCGAAGGGAAAAAATATTAACGACTGGTGAATCCACGAAATTGGGGCCTTATATGCTCAGCGTAATAATTTTTTGTATTCCGGCCGCATGCGATTTAAAGGTTTTTACGATGTAGAACAGAATAAAATGATTTTTCGAAAAAGGAAAACTATCTTGATACATAAAATATGTACGATGAATAACTGAGTTATTCAAATATTTTTACAGTTTTAGAAGGAATCTTATTTGTTTGATAGGCAATACAAATAACTAATTAAGATATCAATATTTAAAAGGAAAATTTAATTGAGTCACAGTTATATGTCACATAAGTGTGCGTATCTCGCAGAATCGCTTTGAGTCATCCCTCTATTTCATTTGAAACGCCACAAATCAATCTGATAATAAATGTAAAACTCTATCGCATGCAAAAATCAATCAGTATAGGCTGAATTAATTACAAAATTTCCTGTTTATAGGAACAATGAAACAACACAGACATAATTTTATATAAATAGCGTGGCAATACGACTGCTAATTCCTGTAAATAGCGTGAATACTCAATGCGCTATTTAGGTAAAAAGATTTCCCAAGAGACTACATAATGCATCTCCATTGAGGCTGTAAACTGCACAAGGCAATAGGTCATTTCTTTGAATCCGAAGAAGTAATTATTCCTTTTGATCCACGATTAGAGCCAATTTTAGCACAGTTTTTCAAATGAATTTGAGTATGACATGACTCCCCGAATCTGATATAAATTAACGTGGAAGGGTAAATTTCCTAAAAACAAATATTTTATTGTGGAGTCAAAATATAATTTAAATCATATCACAAAATCTTTTGACCTGATCCAGTATATCGCGGGAAACACTCTTTGCTTGGCATTAACTCACTAATAGGCATTACTTTCTGATATTTTATATGGTATTGCTTCATCAAATTATTTTTGACAAATAAATGATTAATTGAGGCGCTGCAGAGTTTGGTTTTTCATTATAAGCGTCTCGGTACATTCATTTTTGGTCGTCATTAACAATGAATTTTATCACCTGGATGCCGCCATTGGCCATTTTTTCCAAAACACGGCTATCCGAACGATATAGAGAAATCGTAAAACGGCCAAATGGAAAAGTACACTAAAAGGACAAAATTCTATCAGGTTATGGCCTCCAGATAAAATTTTTGCAAACCCGAGCAGGACTAAAATGAAGAGCAATATTATCTAACAGTTGAGTCTACGTGAAAATGACAAGTGACTACCGCAAGGAGGAATATAACGACGACAAAGACCCTTCCCTCCCTTCGCCGACCTCCGAATTCAATCAGCGTTCCAGAAAATAGAGGCCAGAGTTTAATGACCGTCCCGACGTAGCCCGGTACATAATGAAGGTGATTCTAACAAGAACCAAGTAGGGGACATGACACAAGATTAGGAAGGGGAAGCAGGGATTCCGCGAGCGGTGTCAATTTGCCTGAGCCAGTTGATTCCTCTAATCCTCACGGCAAGAGTCAATCACTGAGAGCTGCCAAATCCTTCCAAATAACGGATTAAAAATCTCTTCCGTGACAAAATGACAAAGGAGTTTTGAAGCTCATCTCCAGGATGGATATTCAACCGAAACACCTCTGGATCATTTCGACAGATGTCCCTCTCAAATAACTACCAAAAAGCAATTGATTGATTGCTTTCAGGTTTATTTTTTGGTATGGATAACTGATAATTTATCACGCTTGATTCAATTTCTAACCATTTAGCCGCACTAAGCTAAATTGACACAAGAAATGCTTTGGGGAGAGGGGTAAGAGTAGTCCCCAACGCCACAACACGAGGCTGAAGGCTCAAATCCCTGCAATGGTGGATATTTAACCATGAATTTCATATCGCCGAACCAATTTATACTAATTTTCACAGCATTTTGACTTAAATTATTTTAATATATTTAAATTAATAATTTATTAAATTATAAAATTTTAATTATATATATATATATATATATATATATATATATATATATAACTATAAAATATATCAAAATTATAAAACAAGTATAAATTGTTCATTTTTAATTAACATATTATTGAAATATATATAAATAACAGCATTCTCACCTAAATCATATCACCTAAATCTTTTAGCAGCATTCTCACCTAAACAGCTAAAATGATCGCAATTTCGCCGCCTCTCCAAATAAATAAATAGTGAAATTTTCTTCCAATACTCGATATTTTATTTGCGCTAAAAAGTGAATTTCAATTTCACACAAATGAATAAACTATGAGTTTCATCGTAGATTTATTTGATGAACGAGTAGTGTCGTGATGTAAATAAATCTAAAACAAATAAATCAGCAAGTTATATGCAATTTTATCTACGGCCATTAATTCTTACAAAATTGAGCCAAATGAAACATTTTTCATGACTTACGCATTTGATTTTTCACAATTATAAATTGATTTTGACGGCAAGAAAGTTGAATAAAATAGAAAATTTTGAGTAAATATATAACGTCTATTTCTGACTTTATGGTACATGAAACCGTTGAAAAAGTTTCTTAACAATACTTTAAACCTTCCGAATACAGAATGCACATACAACATAGTAGTGCTAATAATTACACGACGGTGCATGGCAACTATTTGCGACTTTACACCTCATCGCCATTTCCTTCACCAATTAAATATTACTATATGTTTTAAGGGAATCGCATGAAAAATCTCCACTGCGATGTGTAGTCACTTCTGCAAGCCACCTAGGTGTCATTTTTAAAGTCATTTCTAAAATTACATTGTAGAAATGAATACACTAGTCTATTGGAACGGCAAACCTTTGCAAAATTTAAATAGGATAGGAAAATATGTGGCAATGAAAAATCTCAGGATAAAACTCCTCAAATTTTAACTCAATGTAAGCGGTATCATTGGCCAATATTATCATAAATCTGCAGCCTATGAAATGACATGCTGGAGACGGTTTCTTTAGGGCTTTAGCGTATTAAGATTTCTTAATAATTCCGACCTTCATCATGTCATCTACATCCACGAAATACAGTGTAAGCCACCACTAAGGTGTGAGGAACGGTGTGATTCCTCACCAGGAATAAAGCCCTCATCCCAGCTGAAATCCGAACCACGCACGTTCCCCCGGAAAGCCAGGTTCAGGCCAAAAGCAATCAGGATAACAGAGCGCGGTCCGACCGGACACTAGGCGAGTGCTGCGTGGGCGAACATGCTACCATGCAGAACACTACTGAAGAGACGACTACTGGTTGTAATTACTGAGATAGATATATAGCTCTACAAGGTATTAAACCATGGCGGATATTGTATTCAAGGTAAGTAGCTAATAATAATGTTAAGATATTCATGATTGTTAAGATAAAAGTGCAAAAACCAATTTTACCTTGTCAGGGCCAAACTAACCTAGAACTGACCTATCACAACTAATACGGCCCTTTATTGTACGTGGATAAAATGACATTTAAAATCTATCGTGTTATATAGTCTATTTATTTAACCATATGCATGTAATCGTTTCTACCATAATAGCTCGGCTCTAATATAAGCAAAATATGTTGAACGTCCTGCGAAAAATAATCTGCATCCAACTTTCGTAAAATATTTAATCTATATTTTTCCCTTCATTAGGATAGCAATTCCCATCCTAATTTCCTCATCAATTCAGTAACACTGCTATGTTAGAAAACTGCACGTATCATGAAACGATTGTACACGGAAATAGCCGTAATACAATATTAACCGTGCACACAACCACAATAAGAAGAAAGGGAACCAGTTAAAATGAAAACTCTTCAGTGCATTTGCAGTAAAATAGTTAAAAAGAGTAGCGAAATATAACTCGCTTAACCTTCGCATTTGCTACGGCGCTCTAAATAAAAAGGTAGCATGTAGCGGAAAAATTTAACCTCGTCGCCGCATAAATCTAGAATGCAAAACAACCCTTGCAACTGATTCAATAACGACTATTCTGAAATTCATTTATGCGAGTTTGTTTATACGAAACGCCTACGTATGTGTATATATTTAGGGTGACGTTAAAAGAAAAGTTCAGCCCTACCGACTCAAGCACCGAAGTTGCTGAAACATAAAGCTCCGACCAGCTCAGTGCCAGTCGAGTGTCACTATCGACGAATTTAAAGCATCGAACGACTAATGCACAGTACAACAGTTTCCATTTTTGCCCGTTAACTCATCTAAAAACACCTTCTGCGAAATGAGAATAATGCCTCTCATTTTTTAACTCAAATAAGAATATTTTGGTCTTTGTCATATTTGGCTTGGAACAGGAATCGTATTTATAAGCTAAATTACATATAGCTGGAAAATCTATATTAGGAAGCGTATAGTTTAGGTAAATCAATTCAATAAAAGGTATAAGTTGTTCTTAAAAAATAAAAGCATAAAAAATGACAATAAAGTGGGCGAGGTAATTTTCTATAAGAACACGTCGCCTTTATGAAACACATTTTAAGATAAAAGGGATAAAGGGAGAGATATTGCAGCCTTTAGGGCCTTAGTAACAAAATGAGGCTTTGAAAACTAAGACATTGCTGTTGTCATTTTCTTCATTGATAGCATAATTTCATCCAGCCATCAATATAAAAATAGTGAGAAGTTATCAAGTTGACCTTGCTTTTGGCTAGCAAAGTGCCAACATATTGACAACCTCTACTGAGTTCAGTGGGTTTACCTTATAACAAAGTCATCTAAGTTGAAATGAAACTTATGGGTGTACGCATAGGTTAAGCGCTATACATAGCGCAATTTTTCATATTCACGGGCAGCCCCAAAAAATCCGAAAGCAAAGGATAACTGCCATGATATTCATACCGAGATAAAAATTCGATGAACCCTCGTATTTTTGTACAAATAAATCACCACATCCCTCGCTTTTAAGCATGTTTTACCAGTTCTACTAAAAATTATCTCGAGCCGATATTTTACAAAAATAATTTTTCAAAAATTAATAATAATTAAATTTTAAAACTTTAATAAAAATCACATTTATACATAATATGTTCATGTCTATCCGGCATTTTCATATGAAAAGAGTGGAATCATCCGTCGTGACTATACCTCTATCTCTAACACATAACGCCTAAAAATGAAATACTTTGCAATTAACCCACATTAAACTAAATTTTAAGCTTAGACGTGATATTAAATATTAACCCCTGATTATATTTGGATATAAATGGGAAATTAATGAATTTAGTATGCAATTAACGTTTGCAATCGACACATATTATCTGATTATTCTGTCATCTCTGTTGATTTCAGTTCTATTTACCAAGGAAAATTCAAGTCTAAAAAATTCATAAATAGATGAATTCTCATGAAATGATGCGTTAATATTAAAACTCCGTCTATGCATCAAGATGTATATTTTTAGTCCACAAGCTTAGAAAATGAAGCATTACTGGAACAACCGACAGGTCAAGAAACATCGACTCCGTCGCGCATTTCAAGTATTTAAATTATTTTCCACCTGGTTCGTTTCATTGTGGAGCAATTTATTGTTGTGTGAAACTCCCGTGGCTTTCGAGTATTCAGAAATTTCAGAAAGTACAAAAAAGTCTTCACATATGATAAATTGGCTCTCCATTCCGGGCATTGGAACAACAGCGTTACCGCATCCACTGATATCTGTAGTACATTTACGATCAGTTAATCCTTGGGTTCGCAATACGTTTATCATCCAAAGCTTTATCTAGTCAAACATAAAACCTCAGCTGGTAAGCGTGCGGTTTTATCTGACTTCCACAAAGGGTTAGTCATCGTTCAATTCAGTCTGCACAGGCTATAAATATCCAATACTGGCCTCCGGAGTTAATAGACTAATAACTCCCATAGCAAAAAAAAAACTGTCAACTCAATGGCGAGAAATATTTCTGCTTTATTAATCTTGTCTGGAAGTTTGGATTTCTCGATCGACACCACAACATATGCAAACAGAATTATACAAAAATTATTTATTTTGTTGGCAAATGCTATTTATCTGTGATATCACAAGAGCTAGGATTATTCGTAGGCGGATATTATACTCTCCTTTTAGATCGCGGCACAGGACTAGAGTAAATTATGAAACACTGACTCCCTTAATCTATAATGTAAATTGTTGCCAGGAAACTGCTCATCCAGGTTTAAAAAAGTCACGTTGTTGCACCTATGAGAAATATTTTCATTCAACTACAGAGGTAGCGTAAAGTGAAAGATAAACTTTAAGGGCTTAGAGCACTTGACGTCGATAACTAGTGGCATCCTCATTAGTTACGCTTATGATTTCCCATGTAAAATATATAATGACACAGAAAAAAATATGGATCTTTTTATTACGCCAAATTCTAACTTAACATATATTGTAAAAATGGGCAATGAAAAACTCACAACAGTGACTACCGAAGTTCGTCATAAGGAAACGACAGATTTCATCATATTCTTCCACTCCGAAAGAAAAAAGACATCCAGTTATTTTTATGGCAAACCATTTCCCATTTCGACAGGGCTAGAGAAGTTTATAATTTGCTAACTCTTCTCCCCATTCCGTTATATCGGTAATATGTAAACTCTTAAATTTGATAAATTTCTGCAACAAAAAATCTATGTTCAATCATCCACGATATCACGTTTAATGAAAAGAGAATGAAATATGAGAAAACGGCAAAATTCTCGCAAAACAATAAAAAATAGGGTAATAGTTAAAACAACTGCAGTTTGCTACTATAAAATAGTTTTTTTCATGAACATATATGCAGACTTTACCTATTTTTACTCTTCATCATTTGGTTAAATTCTCCTATGAAGATAGAACTAGATTGCAGCAATGAAGTTTTCAATGGCAGCGTCACAATTATTTGTAAAACAGCATCGGCTTTGACACTGGTATATTTTTATGCGAGTACTTTTGGATATTAAACATTTTACCAGTAAGAGGAGTAAGACAGAAGTAGCGAATGACTATGATTGCTCAAATTAGAATGTGGAAAATTGGAACGCGAATTATGGAGAACTTCAAGGCTCAACGCAACTTGATATTACTTATGGCAAATGGATTTCGATATTTGATGCAAGCATATCTCATCATGACATTTCATGGATATATAAAGTCAAAGAGATATTTTATTGCTGTTAGGCATAGGAAACTGGCTTTTTTATTATTTCCTCCATGATTATCTACAATTGCATACCTTGCATACTCTTTCGCCTCTAATAGCTTATTCATTGCATCAAACATGCACTGCAATTATGAAATATTCCTCATTTTCTAAGTTTTTCCCTCTACATACATCCATTACTTACTTTCTCAATATACCCCCTCCTCTCTCATCTTTTGCTCCTCAATTGCTCGGATTTTTCCAGGAAAGAACATTATTAAACGCGAGGTGAAGCTTGCGCGAAGATCTACCCTGGTCTGGTGGTTAGGTGAGGAATTTCCGTTCCGGAGAATAGTGCATTGTGCACTAAACGTCGGCCCAACTTCGAAATGCGAGTCGCTGATCCCTGCGGGAGCTAACGAACGGATGAATTCAATGCCTGGATTGAGCAAAATACCCGCTGGCTCTTCGGTAACGACTAGCCTGATCTCAATTCGCAGTTTGAAACCACCCAAGTACGTAAGGGGTGCTTCCATAGCTTTGGGCTGACGGAGCTATAGGCATCTCATAACCGACCGGAAGGCATTTCCATATCAAGGGAAGTAAATCCTCAATCCAATATTAGATCCTCAATATTGAAATCCAGCTCAGACAAATAATTCATTATTTAATTCAGCAAATAAGCTGCTCTATGTACGGGCAATATCCAAACAATCTGGTAATTAAAAATAGGACCCTCTTAAAAACAAGACCAGCACTACAAGTTACAGATTGAGACAATTAATTGCTAATACCACCCCAGAGAGATGTAGAACACAGCCAAGTCATTAAATTTGTTTGAAAATACTTTAATAATAAGTATATAGGGTATCTATATTTTTTCTAAAATATTTACAATAGATACACAATATAATAACAGGTAAACTCCTTCTAATCCTATAGTTTGTCCGCAGGTTCTGTAATTAATTAAACAAATCAAACGCATTGATAAAACAGAAAAAATTAGACAAGATAGATAAAAGCCTAAAATTTGATAAATACATATAAATATGCACAAAAACACAACTAAAACATTAAATAAAATCATATTCACCTTAGCAGTAGTACTAAAGTTTTTTTAACTAAATAAATGTGTACAAATGTAAACAAAAGTATAAATTTTTAAAAAATCAAACACAACATTGATCAGTCAGAAAATATTTAAAATATCGATGAAAAACCTAAAATGTAATTAAAACATAAATATTCACATAACACAATTAAAATATTTTAGCCAAAAAATATTCTTTAGGGGTGTGTGCAATTTTTAATAATAAAAATATGCACAACATTGATCAGTTAGAAGATTTAAAAATTTTCAATGAAAACAGGTTAAAAAGTGAACTTCATAACTGTTTATGCAATAAACATTGTTCCACTTAGCTCTTTAATGATGACATTTTGTCAGTTTCTCGCATTCATTCTGGAAATTTATTGCATATCATTGGAACAATGTACATTATTGACCTCTTATCGTGGTTGTTATAGTATTTTGGAACAGAATATTTTTCAATACAGTGGAGTCGAATATTATGGTTTACATTTCTTTGAATTATGAACTTGTTTTGAAAGAAATTGTCACAAATTATGACGTACTGAAAAAGTTCAGTTATAGGAATTAAACCTGGTTTAATATATATGTTTGACATATTGGACTCAGTCACATCCAGATAGACTAATCTTTTATTTTGAATTATAATGACCTCATTAAAAAAACTGCGGTACGTTGTACCCCAGATTGTTAGTCCATATCGCATGATAGCTTCAGCTAAACCTTGATAAAGCACTTTTTCACCTGAGTTGGTAAGGCTTATTTCAAGAGTGCCGATTGAAAGAAAATGCATCAAAGCTTTCCACACAAATAATTCAAATGTAATCTGAAGTTATATTTTTTGTATAAAATTAGACCTAAATATTTAAAATGATTAACCTGGGAAATTACAAAACATGAATTTAAGCGGCAGCTATTGCTTGTTCTGCAGCCCTGAGCGGAGTTAGATATACCTATAAGGTCTTCTTTTTTCTTTTACTCAGAGAAATTAAAGGGTAACAGTTTTTTTTATTATTAATAACTAATTTATTATAAAGGAACCATCTTTGGATGGCACAAAAGTCGTGCTGAAGTTTTTGCCTAGCCATCTCGAAGGACCTACTCGTCGACTGTCGTCTGCATACATATATATTTTACATCAATTAATATGGTTAGATATATCATTAATTTATATTAAAGATGTAATTGGTCCTGAAATGGATCCTTGCGGAACTCCATTTTTTAATAGATTTTAATGTTCTATGATGATCGCACAACCTGACAACTAATTTCCGGTCGCTGAGGTGAGATCTAAGCCAGGCAAGTGGAATTCCACGTATTCCAGAGCATTTCAGCTTTTTCAAAAGGGTGTTTATATATATTATATTGAATGTTTTTTGGATATCAATAAACACAGCTAATGCGGAATGGTCTTGTTTTTATATTTACGAAAATCTTTGCTGACGTCTTCAAGGAGAATTTTAGTACTTTTTTGCTGTTCGTATCCATGCTGGTGTCGAGTGATGATATAAAATTTAGCAAAAAAACCTTTCAACTGGTTGGCAACATAGCGTTCCATAATTTAATAAGTGAGGGATGAATAGAGATGGGACGATAGTTTTTGGTATCATTCCTTTTGCCTTGCTTATAAATTGGCCTAATACTTGTTATTTTAAAATTATATTGCTTCTCTCCTTGTTCGATTTTTGGGTTTTACCACTGTGATATTATTGTGGTTAGTGCCTGTCTATAAGTGAGGTCAACCAATTTAATACTATTATATCCAGGGATTTTTTCTTCGTGTTGTTTTAAATATTGCGTTAGTCAGTTTACATAATAGGGGCTAGTAGTAATATAACAATCACTGAGGAGGTGGTGTGAGCAGTTTGGCAGTATGTTTTTTATATTGGTGGTGAACTGTGAAGCAAAAGCTTTAAAACAATGTTTATATTCCATTCCTTCCTAAAGTTACTTTTTATAAGTGCGTCAACATTTGTTTCCTTTGGAATGTGGTTATTAGTACAATAGATTGTTTCAATTTGCCTAGATCTCTCTCACTTATTATTACAGACTTCGAAGTCTAAAAATTAATAACAGGCTTGAAACCCATTTTCATTTATAAAAAAACTTTATAATTTTTCAAATTCAGACATAAAAATGCCTTCTCTTATTTTCAGGCCGTAAATCTCTCCATCTTCCATCCATTAAAACTACCATCGCTCCATTATAAGTAAATATTCCTTAGTTTCACAGACCTCTGCAAATCACCACCAACAAATAAACAGGAAAATTAAATACAAATTAATTGAAACATTACGTTTTCATCACATGTGGCTATAAATGACATAATAATTTATGTCACCAGAAGAATAACAGACCTTTAAACTCCTACAATGATAATAGTTCGAGAAAACGTTTTTAGCTGAAAATATTTCAATAGTTTATCACTCATGACGGGCCTTAAACCACTGTTCCCACGCTGCAAATCTTAAGTGAGAAATTTACGGCAGTAGAAGACAGGGTATCTAAATGAACTTAACTAATGATTTATGATAAGATGGTATGTAAAGATGCTCATAAAATCTCCCGTGAAACATCATATTTGGGTAAACACTTCCGATGCTAGAAGAAGTTACATAAAAAATTCTTTCTATTTACCTAAATTTCAACAGATATCTTGGCAGTAAGGTCAACAGGAGTAACAAAAACAGATAATAATGTCTAATCTAAGGTGAAAAATTGCCCATAGGAATTCAATTAGATGTTTTGAGTAATATTTTTGCGCAAAGAGCATAGAGATACATAATTAAGTCATGAACTTCGTTTATCAAGAACGAGACCAAAGAAACGGATGGTGGAATAATTTCTTAACTTTAATAGTGGTAAGAAGCAAACTCATTGACAGAAGTCTAGAATGGCATAAAAAAGATGTGCAAAGTATGTCCTAACCAGAGTTAGGAATCTATCGGGGCATAACTAAGCACAATTGAAAAGCCCAATGAAACCCTATGGCTTTAAAACAAATATTACCAACGAGATACAGCCGAGTATATAAACTATCAACATGAAAATTATATTGCAATAGCTGTACAATTTTCACAGTAAAGGAAATTCTGCGCAAAGCCTGGGAATATGACATTGATGTATATAATGTATTCATAGATTTCAAACATGCATATGACTCACTTGATAAAAGAAATCTTTATCTAATACTGCTCGAACTAAAAATCCCACAGAAAATTAATAAGATTAATCAAAAGGACAATGGAGGACTCAGTAGCAGTGGTACGTATTCAAATGCAACTGACAGATGTAATCAAAATCTCGAAGGGTCTGAAGCAAGGAGATGGTTTGGCTCCTACCCTATTTAATATAGCTCTGGAGTACGTAATAAGGCAGATGGAGTCAGGAAGAGAAAACTTACTAAACAACAAATTAACGCAACTGGTTGCCTACGCAGATGATATTAATGCTATAGTCCAAAGAGCAGCAGAGGCACAGCAAACCTATCTACAAATAAAAAACCATGCTAAGAGCATTGGTCTTGAGATAAATACATCAAAAACCAAAATTCTACTACAGAAAAGAGGGAACAGGGTCTCACAGATAGCGCTAGATGATCCCATTGAGTCAATGGACCGATTTATATACTTAGGGGTGGAATTAAATGCAGATGGCACAGAAGAGGGAGAAGTCCGGAGAAAAATAACACTAGCCAATAAAGCGTACTTTGCAATGTCACATGTACTTAGATCAAAAAATGCCCAACCTAATAGCAAGCTAAAAATATACAAGACAATTATAAGACCCATTGCAACTTATGGATGCGAAGCATGGAGTGTAACAGAGAAGACGAAAAGCATACTTGATCGATTTGAAAGGAAAATGCTTAGAAAAAGTTTAGGACCCATTCAGGAAAACAATACCTGGAGAATCAGATTCAACCATAAATTATATAGTATTTTTTGAGAATCCCGTCTGTCAAAATACATCCGACTACAGCGATTGCAGTGGGCCGGGCATGTGGCTAGAATGGATGACAAAAGGATACCAACGGAACGTTTGACAGCCAAATGTACGGTATAAGACCAGTAGGAAGACCACGTAAACGCTGGGAAGATGAAGTACAGGCTGACACAAGGAATCTCCTTGGACTACGACTCTGGAGAAGAGAGGCAACTGACAGAAAAGCATGGAGGCAGAAGTTGAAGGAGGCCAGGGCCCAAACTTGGGCTGTAGCGCCATAGGCAAGAATAGCTGAACAGGTCACAATCCCAACAGGAGAGTTGACGGTAAGGTCGGGCCATGAGCCAATTCCCATAGAAACTATGGCATTTTTACGGGCGTATAAATCAATCTTTGTACATGAATTTTGCAACAAGAGTAACAGTGCGGGAAATATCGACACATTCATATGGTCAGTGATGCACGCATTATGTGATCAAATCAATGAATAAAATATCGCAGTTGGAAACCGGATATGGCTATCCACGATGTCCTTTTTTTCATTTTCCCCATTCATTATTATTTATGGCTTACCCCAGAGCATTTATGATATACTAAACGTCTATAATGGAAAAAAAAACTCGTTTAAGTGCTTTTTATGAGCGATAGTATTCAATGAACCCTCGCCAGCGTATCATTATGACCATATAAATGAAATCTTTCATAAACATTTAACATATTTTCATTTTAAATATTGCATTCCGATAGAATTGGCTGACAATAGATTTAATGGGTGCATGCCTATTTATACGAAATAGCTTTAGAGCAGGAAATGTCGGGGTAATTTCACATCCTGAGAGGCATTCGCATGCTTTTGCTTACCCATGATTATTCTTTCAATACATTTGCTGTTTCATGAACCAGAGATGCATGTTGGTAAGAAAGAACTCACCCTCTACCACTTTCTCTTCTGGTGACTTGCATAGTATGCTGTTTATTTAGATACCTAGTACATATGTTAACTCACACAATCTATGATATTCATCAGCTTCAGTTTTCAATAAAAAATGATCTAAGATATACTCAGTTGCCTCAGACATGACTTTAGAGAATTTATTATACATTGTAAATGAAGTAACTTTGTTGTTACTCATAAATTTTACTTTACACGACCCAGGTTTTGACATGGCACGTCATTTTCAGGTGATGATAATGACGTGCCACCCTGATGATGACGTGCCACGTCGAAACCTGGGTAATCTTAAATAAAATTTATGCGTAATAACATAGTTACCGCATTCACAATAATAGCCTTAAATGATAGTTTTCATTTTTGAGAAAAAATACGCACAGTTCTTCCAATATATCGTTTCCTGCTAATATGCCACATTATCCCGGTCATTATTAGGCACAAAAAATTCGTAAAATGTTAATTTAATTTGTTTTCCGCTTTAATTTAGAAGGGTTTCCAGAGATTCACGGAAAGCTAACGTGTGTATAATCAGTTGTGGCGTGGATCAAGGTTTGGGAATGCAGGAAATTGTTTTTCTACGTTCATTTCTCGGGAAATAGGGGTAGCAGGGAATGAAAAATTTCTAGTTGTTCAAGTTTTCGGAGTGCCGGATAAACTCGATTTTCTTTGAGAGCGTCTATTTTATAGCCTTGACAAGGAAGAATAATATTTCAAGTAAAATTGCGTCACCACCATTGGCCCTTTAATCATAAGATTGGTTGACTGCAGCCCTCCACACTTCCCTATCTAATGCTAGTCCCCTTGCCTCCTGATATCTTTTCCTATGTACTGTCTTCTTTATTTGGTCCATAAACTTATTCCTGACTCTTCCTCTGGGGACGTTTCCCTCCAATTATTTTATATTTTACCTTCAATTATGTTCTTCGCAAACCTATTGTTTCTCAGGGTGTGTTCCTCTACATCTACATAATACCCCGCGAGCCGCCGCATGGGCGTGTGGCAGGGGGTGTTAGGTCACCAGCCGTGTAAAGATGTAAGTTTTTGGAGATGAAATGGTGACATGAATCATTGGAGTGTATTTAGTGAGCTTAATTTTTATTGTGATCGCTTATTTTTCACGGAAAGAACGAGTTCTTGTACCTATCTGTTTGGCAGTGTATCTCTCTTATTTTATCGCATCTGTCAGACCTAGAGATGTAGTGAGGAGTCATGATGATATTCTCTATGCCGCTCTGAAAAATATCAGTTCTGAATTTATCAAGCAAACAAAGTCTAGCGTGTAGCCTCCGAGTCTCCAGGGGCTCCCACCTTAATCCCTCTAAAAGTTGTGAGACACAATATGTACGCTCGTAGCAGTTTTTAACGAAGCGCGCTACTTTCCTTTGTATTTTATTAATTATTTTGGTGAAATCTTTATGACCAGGGTCCCAAATGCTCGAGGCGTATTCGAGGTGTGGCTTAACCAGGGCAAAGTAGGATCTCTTTTTGACTTCAATCCATCTGGCTCTTCTGTTTGGTGTTCCATATGGTACTTTCCCCGTCTACTCTTCTGTTCACTTCATTATTTCATATTTTTTCCGTCCATTTTATCATCAGCATCCTCCTCTAGCACCAGTTTTCGAAGGCTTAAAACTTTTTTGGTCAATTTTTCCAATGATCTATGCCTCCAATCCACAGATTGTCACGCTCCGTACGAATCTTTTCACATACTGTTTCCTGGTTTGTAGTGCTATCTTCTTTGCGCACAGCAGTTGTCTTTTTCCCATGAACACCTTTGAAATTACGCAGTGAAGTCTAAAACAGTAATCTACTCGTATCGATAACGTCAAGTATGAGGCAATAGTAAGAAAATTTGGAGTAAAGACGAATATTATTTAGGCTAAGAGTAAGAAGGATAGGCAATAGATCAAATGAAACTCCTGCATTAGGAAATAAAAGAGGAACTGAAGGACGGCAAATTTAAAAAAGTGAAAGAAGTTTACTTGAAATATGGAGAGCATTTTAAGTACAGCACGCGACTAGAAGAGCCTTGAGATGAAAAAGGTGGTTGATCAAAATTTAAGAGCTGTCACGAGATAAAGAAACGAAAATAACTTGCAGTAGGACCTTTATCGTCAGTTAAGGACACGAAAAATCCATTATTGGAAAACACGAAGAAAAACAAATAGAAGATCATTGACAGATTATCGTATACAATAATAAGAAAGAGTCTAAAGTAAGGACAATAAATAAAGAGGAAAGTAGTCATATGAAGGCATTGATAAAGCAAACAGTCGTTTCTTAAAAGAAATGCTTTTTTTTTGTCAAAGTTACTTGTCGTGTGCTGGTGTGGTACTCAAACGTCATGGATGGAAGATAAAAACCCATAATTTACAGACTTAAAAACTTTTCAACATTCTTAAAACCAAGGTATTAAAACTTTGAAATCATTATCAGCTCAGAGAAAAACATTATTGGTTATGACTCCAATTTCCTCTAAATAGATACCTTGCAATACGAATATCATTCAAATATTTTTGATGCAGTTTTCACCTGGAACGATAAAGCAGCTAAAATCAATCACGTTAACACGGGGTTCTTCAGTAGTTTTTTTAAACCCAATACCATGAAGTTAAAATGAAATGACAAGTTATCACTAAAGACCGTTGTAGAATGTAACAAGCAGTACTTATTGCAAATTTTAAAGACACAAATAGGACATTCACATCGCCTTACGGGCCGTAATCTAGGCACACCAAACGTGATTGAATTAGTCAAATTCTGTTATCTCATCCACATTATGTAACCAATTTCAATCAGCCGAGCCTTATTCGTGAGTTCAAAGATGAAGTCTTTTATTGTGTGTGTATCACGTCATCCATCCTTAACTTTTTCCCAAAGGAGTTGAGGTACATGACGACAAGACATGCATTCGGGAACAGACGAGCGCTAACGCGGTGTCGTTTATTTTGCCTCATCGACATTTGGTTAATAAATGCGTGCTGATTGTTTTTTGAGTACACAGAGAAAAATATTTTTAAAAATAAAACAAACAATGCTATTATGGTTGTGAGAAAAACTGGAACAACAAATAATTCCTCCGATCTTGTCAGTTTGTTTACTGGGTCTAAGGAATCTACTCCGAAGCTAGCAAAGTGAAGGAGCCATGAGCATCAGAAACACACTTATTTGAATGAGATAGATATACCAACGCCAACTCACCACAGGTGTAATAAATAAGTAAATAGTAGGAAAATATATAATGGCTTACATATCAATGGATTTTAAGAAAAGTTATCTTGTATAAAAGTCGTTTTTAGAATACAATACTTAAATTATTACTTGCACCTCTTCTGCCAATTTTAAGGTAGCTGAGTGAGATATCACCACAAATATGTTTTAATAAGTTTACCCTATTTATAAATAAATAGATATCATTTTTATTTCTCGAAACTGATCGATAATGTATTCACTACACTTCTTTCCGAGATATTTTCCATGATATATAGGAAGTCGGTTTTAGATGGGCAAGATTTGGAGCTACGCCTTGCTTGAAATAGGCGGCGTTGAAGATAGTGAACATTCTGATGAACAGAGTGCTTCAAAATTAAAACAATTAATAGTACGAATGTCCCACTCAGTTATTTTCCACCGAACTATTTGAAGAGCACCCTTATACAACCCTTAGGTTAGGAAGGTGTCTTCAGCTTATTTCGAGGAAAAAAAGAAGACGAGTCGAATCTGAAAATATAAATATTTCCTTAAGTTTTTTAAAAGGCTGATCTTAAAAGGTCCAGGTTTTTGCGTCAGATATATTAATAAATTTATCTCTTCTTACTGCCAGTTGTTAAAAATAAGATTTGGATATACTTTGACTAGAAGATAATCTCTCTCAAACTATTCCATCTCCGGAAATCTATCCTGTAGGCACATAATGTAGTGACTGTGTTTGAACTGAACCTCCCCGTATTTATTTTGTCCAATACTTGGCGACGGTACGAGGAAAACATCACGTGCCAAGCCATCGCTACTCTGGGAAACAGCAAACACCGACGGCTGAGCCCGGGGGACAAAACAGACTGGAGTGGTCAATCTGCATCACATACTCCTGCTCCTCCTTGAACCGCTTGGGGAGTGTCCTCTAGAGCTTTCAGTTTACTCCAATAGCGCCCCCTTTTATCGCTTAAAAAAAGAGTCGAGAAGCCAGACTAGACTGAGCATACTGCCGTTCCGTTCAATCCCTCAAAACCAGATCGCTTCTTTCTTTCCCCGTCTAAGAAAGGGAAAAAGGAGGGCCGGTCGTCGTCGAGAGGCGAAAGCCGAGAGGAACTGAGTCAGCCGAGCTCACTTTACTCTCCGCACACCAGTCTTCCCTCCGGTCGCCGTTTCGTTCGTTCATTTTTTTTACCGCCTCTCCCTATCTCTCCCAGAGTCTAAGCTTCCGCTAGGATAGTCCACGCACAGATACGACGTCCTAGTCATTTTGCGGAAAACGAGAGAGAACGGTCGAACTTGCTGCATGGTGTGGGAATCGCGTACTACGATGCGCGTGCGACACGAAAAAAAGCAGTGCGCTCATCTTTTTTTATTAAATAATGGAGAGTCAAATGTCTGGAGAAAAACTTCCGTGCGGAGTAAACACATTTGAGATGATGCCACAGTTTTTAATAGTCCGTTCCACGCAGAACAACGCGCCCCTCCTTCAATTACTTTCCCTTGAAGCGGATTTAAACTGGGATGTTTATTGCTCAAGTGCTCCATTGATTATTGGCACTTTATATATAAAAGGATCGGAACTGAAAAATAATCGGAATTCCCAAAACTTATTGTTACATTTTCTCCTTTTAATCTCTTTTATTCATTTTATTTTCGGTGCGTTTTTATATTTCTATGGTTTTTCCTCAGCGTAGACATAGTTGTCTGGATTTGCAGACTTCATGACACTTTTACTCAGCTTTACTCAGCTAAGTAAAAGCTAATTGCGGTTGGTGACATAATTTGCAGAATTGAACTCTATAAGCAGTTTTCATATGACGAATGCTGCCATTTCAAAGGAAAGACTATTTTATTCTACAAGAACATTGCCGATTAGTCATTCGTTCCGAAACTTTATTTCTTTCACGGGGCATAATTAAAAGGATATTCATTAAGGTGGTCAGTCGTTTTACGCCTTCAGTAATATTTCAACAGAGCTTGGAACGCTGAAGGACGGGCACTTTCACCTATTATTGGCTGGTAAAATATATTAAGTTGGTACAAAAAAATTGCGATATGTTTGAATGAGTTGCTTACAAGTACACTTATCTATTGAAAGCCACTTTCTGATCTAAATTTTCTTTTCGTCCGTGCTACTTACCTCATAAGTCCTTCGTGTAATTGACTAGCGCAAATTACTTACCGTGGAAACCATAATCTTTTTTTAATCGTCTTATACGTGGCCAATGTGATTACGCTCTCAGTCACGCGCTCAAGAGCCAGCTCGTGGGTGGAATGCAGGCATGGAAACGATATTCTTCTTAAGAGTAGCTCAGTAATAATTTAAACAGAATCTCGAGTTGTATTCAGTTATCTTTTGGCATAAATACTGTATTTTCCGGGGTATAGTCGATTCACTTTTCCAAGCACCTTATCTCATCTCGACGAGACTAGCTTTCCTTGGGTAGGCAAACGCAGAGAGCGTAATTGTAATGATATGGTGGTCTTGCCATTTGAAGGAAGTAAGAACGAACTTCACGTGATAAGTGGACAGCTTTAAACTTTATATTTTTAGTCCTTTTTAGATTTTTAATGGTAATGGAAAAAATGCCGAGGCCAATAATACCGATCATTGGAAATAACACTAAAGGTGTGAAGAAAGAAGAGAATTTGTATCTTTTAGTGTGCTGAGTAACAAAAATTTAAATTAGTAAAAAAAACTTGCACTCCATTGATTCTTGGCTCACAAATATGAAATAATTGGCACGAAATATTAATCGGAATTCACAAAACCTATTATTATTTGTTCTCGTTTTACTCAGTTTTATTTTATTTTTGGTTTCGTTTTACATTTTCATGGTTCTTCTTCACCACACATAGTCACATGTATTTGCAGATATCACAGCAACTATCAGCTAAGCAAAAGAAAAACCAAGATAAGTTTAAGCAAGCGTGAAACAGCAGGCAGAAAGACAGACAGTCTTTTGCGGGAACATCTTGACTGATCTTATGTCCTTCCGTCTAATCATCCTCGCATGCTTACCTAGCTTTAAATCACAATCTTGATAGACAAGAGCCACTAAGGTTTGCATTACGAGAGTCTTAATTACTTAGCAAGGCTATGGTTCAACCTTCAGCCTACGAAAGGTTAGATTGACGTAGGACTTTTTCAAGTCATTCAAATATTTCAAGTACCAAACGCGGCGCACAACATGCAATCCTATATTCCCATCACCTGAGACAACCTTCAGGTGAAAATGTTTGCATATCATCACAAGGAAAAGAAAATACAAACACACAATTCGGATATAAGCGGAAAACCACATGTCAGCCTACATTCTATTATTGCAAAAAACTATAAAAATATTGAAAGGAGCAACCAACTCTACCCTTGTTAAGTAATAATTCTGCGCGAAAGACACACTCAAGTCTCGACTACTTCGGATTGTACTGTAAATTACTTTTAGATTGCCTCTATTCCAGAAGATAAATCGAAGCATACACAGGGATGTGCAAATAAAAATTTCATTTTTGGCATTTGAGCTTCTGCCTGAGTTCCTGACTGTATCATAGTGAAAACATAATTCAGCTATAGTTAGAGAATTAAAGTGATGAGAATGGCTCCTGAATAAATTACAATCATATATATACCTCGTGTCACTCCAATCAATTATAATATGTATTGTACACATCATTTTCAGTATTTATGTATAATATACATCTATATTATAATACGTATCTACATGGTATAATAAATATTAATTTCAGGAATGCATAGATATTGAAAGTTAAATGCAGAAACTACGATGCATTTACACTAGGAAACTTTCACAGTAATGTATTTTGTTATGTAAATATTTCATTTGAATAATTTTTATGACATAAATCCCAGCGAATGAGAGCGCTAACAAGTCAGCATCTCATTTTTCTGAGATTTTTTATTATAATTGTGTCATTTCCATTTTTTCTTATTTCTCCGTGTCAATTCCTCTAAGAGATGACTTATGAAACGGTCACTAGCCACATCAAGAAAAATCGTGACCTTAATCAGCCACTCAGTCAGAATAAGTCATCATTGTCAGAGAAGGCTTTGCTCCCGCGGACGGAAGGGAATTGTCTATCGGTTTGGCATCACAAGAAAGTCCGACGGCCGTTTTTTTTCATCAAGCAGTCTCCGCTCTTCCGAGGCTCACTGGACTGGTCCATCCTCTTTTATCGCTCACTCGCCTTTCGCCCACGCCCACAACGGCCATTTCACGTTTACATTCGCATGCACGCCCCCTCGACGTTTCGTTTCGATACGCGGTGCAAAATTGCGGGGGGCGATTCCGTGGGATGGTCACGGCGAACTTGATGAGGCATGACTGCGCGCGTTTGGGACCCGATCCCCCTCCCTAATGCAAAGAGCTACCCGCCCAGACTACGAGAATTGCTCCTCGGCGCCGACTAATCTAAAGCGGGCGCAGTGTAAAATTGCTCGAGTCCGAAGACCGCTGAATACATTATAGGAGTGTTTTTCATTGCAACGGGCATTAAGAAACGGGCCCACCTCCATCCGTGTATAAATATTTTTTGTGAACATCGAACTAGTAATGATAAACGCCATTTTAAGAAGGACATTATTTCCCGTTGATATAACTAAAGGACGAATTTGTGTTCAAAATACATATAAGACACAATACATAAGTGCATTTCAAGTAGAAAATTTTCTAAGATAAGCTAATGGGGATATAAAGAGAGCTAAGTCTCCAGCGTTAACAACCAGACCATCAAGGCGAAATGAATTAAAATCAGCGTATTGTACACGAGCATGTTTCAATCAAAACTTCCTGATTGTAAATATTCTGTGGCTAATTTATCATAAGATTTCGGAAATTAATCATATAAACATTAAAGGTTTTATTTAAGTTTCATTTAAAACGTTCCCACGTGTTACACATCTATGACTAAGTAATATACAAATACAGGACCGACATTATGAAGAACAGCAGCATGCTAAAGAGGATGACAGAAGGAAGAACGTTAGACGTGCCTGAGAGAGGGAGAAAAAGAGTAGGACACGATATTTTACCGTCACCATCTCTTCCAATTAGATACGGACAGGCATGCTCTCCCAAAAGAAAAACATCTTGGAAATCCTGCATAAAGCCAAAGCCATGGACGGCTATTAAAAATTAGAACTAAGTAAACCGCCTAGTTATCTCGTTGGAAATTTTAGACGTAAGGCATATGCAGCAAATGACGCAAGAAACATTCTTCAAGGAAAGGAATATTGCAGGCGCATTTTAAAGGTGCGCGAAAGATGCGAAAATCTAAGGGCAAAGCATCTACAAAATCTTAAGTGCTCTAGGGAACGTTCAGGAACTTGCCAATTTCATTGTCACTGTAGTATTACATATGGATGAAGATGACCAAGTATGGGGCCAACAATACAGTGACAATAATTAATTAACGATACAGGATGTGGGCAAGGTACTCAATAATTACCATGGAATAGAGTTCCATGAAAAAATAATAAAATGTCGACTAAATATCCTCGGAAATTTCCAGACGTCAAGTTTCGTAAGTAACAATACATTTTCCAAAACAACCAAACAAGGTTTCAGGACTTTTTGGCATGAAATTAAAGCACAGCAAAAGATCTATGAAGGAAGATTCCGGTTTAATAATGACGATGGATCTGCCAATCTATCACTTTACGTTAAGATAGGCTATGGTTTGTAAGCAAGAGCTGAATCTTTAAGTCAAGCTCGTTAATGAAGAAAAGAAGTTAGTGGACCGCGTCTAATGCTCACCGTTCTTCCGCAATCGCCTAACATGAATAATTGGCCGCCATTGGACGTTGCTCTTGGGAAAATAACCACGATAGCCAGACTCATCAGAGCCAGGGAAGGAGATAATATTATTCTGAAATCCCTTCACTTGGTCATAGTGGTCACTGACTATAGGACTTTTAGACCGACTATTAGACTTCTGTCGGTAATTATTTAAAAAATATCTTTAAAAAAGTCTAATGTGTTTGTTATTTATTGAACTATCATTCCCTGAAAAAAATTCTACCTTTGTCGTAAATAAAAACGGAACTCACATCGCAGAAATGGAATTGTTTCGAAGAGGGTGGGCAAATGCAATGGTATCTTTAAGAATTGCATCGACTTCCTATCCGGTGGGCCTGAGTTTGAATCCTGGTAGTGGCAATGGTAATATTTGGTATCTCGTAGACGGCATTTTAAGTGTCAGACTATGTTCGTTGAATAATCTGGGTTCCCCTGGTTCTTCTCGTTAAAAGCAGACCACTGGCGAAGCCGCGTTTCAACCCACCCCCTTCATTTGATCCCTGAACAATCCTCCCGCTATCAAACTATCCACTCTTTCTGGTTGCATGAATGACTTTAGTATTTAGTTGTCTCCCCACTAACCCATCTGAGTCCAAGGTTCCTGCAATGACCTCAGTACACCGAGCTGCGCTAGATTATTTTAAGTGCTCCCTGCCGTATAAATCTAAAATAAATTACTTCAGGCATAAAAGAGCAAAAAAGGATTTCCAGAACCTCACTAATGTGATTGAAATTAATTAAGGAAGTGAACTTGAGGTCGATAATTAGATGAATCTGGATAATTATTGACAATATATTAAATATGGTAAAAACTGAAAATTTTTGCAAGTTAAAGTTTAAAGATGTGGGATTAAATTATTTATAAAAAAGTATAAAATTACAATTAAATTATAAAAAAAGATTAAATGGGGATGCTTAGGTAGGGACTGTCAAAAAACTAAGGCGACATGGAAAATATAATCAAAATTCCAAATATACCGTTCCATAGATCTCGAGAGAAATGTAGTGTTACGTCATAATTAAAGGTAGGCGGATTTAATCAGCAGTGATCTTGAAGTAAACTATGTTTAGGCAACTCAAGAAGGAACACAGAGTAAGACCTTTTTATATTCTCTACCGCAATGATACTAATATTAACTATCCATTTCTGTCTCCTGTGTTTGGCAAATTTACTAGGTATTACAAATACAAAATTTGGTATTACAGAGCCCTAGGTGGTAGATTCCATTCCAAACTCGCTTCTCTAAATTTATAGCAACCCATGTTTTCAGCATATGGTAGCAATCTCTTTCCATTATTAATTGGCAGATTTCAATCACATGACCGAGATTTACCTCAAGTATCTAACGAGCTGGCATACTAATCTCGACAACTTGAAAGAACTGATGGTGTCCGATCTCAATGCCGTCATTATTCTTGGACGGCTTCCGGAACGGATAACTTGATTCTCATCTCACATCCAATTAATCGAATTTTTAAAGCCTCTGATTAAAGGTTGAGGCGCGAAATGTTAGAACGTGGGCAATTTTTAAGGCACTCATTGATTAATTGTTACAATAATTTACACCCGACGAGTATTAATTACTATGATTCGTTCAAACCACTATAATTATATCCGGTTTCGTGATATCTTAATCAAGATTGAATCACAGGCACTCGATCCAACAATTTGGTTACGGAACGCTATTAGTCACCAGTAATTTGCAGAGCACTCGAATTTCCTCTATGAGTTATGAGCCACGATCTCAATACGACCGAAATCATTAATGAATTCCATTTTATCTTCAGTCTGAGTTGATATGAGAGAAAAAACACGTCTAGAGATATTGTATAAGAATGGATTAAAATGGGTGGCTACTTCCTTAGCGTTAATAATCGGCAAAAAAGATCCTTAACCATTTCATTTAATTAAAAATATTCTTTTTTACTCGCTGCTTGATGAAGGTAATGTAATTACAATACTGGTGGCCAATCGCACCACGTTTACTCCACCTCGTTTATGAACTGATCTCGTTCGATCTTACAAAACTTAGCGTTTAATTAACAGAAAAACGAATATATCGCCTATATATACAAGTACATTGATTCGATTCTCTCAAAAATGAAGTATATGTTCTTTAACATTACCATTGTACAAAACAACAAATCGAATTGATTTATAAAAAAATCCTCACTGAATGGCATGCGTCAATTAAAAACCAAACATTTTTGAAAATTAAAATAGGATTGACACTAAAGACCTTATCCTAAAATTAGTTACTGAATGAATGCATTACGCATAAATAATCATGATACTCTATTAAACTGTTTCATTGTCTGCATTTTTTTCTATTTTTTCTTTCTATTTTTCTATTTCTATTTTTTCTATTAAGCTATTTATTTATTTTATCTATTATTATTTTATACTATATGCTATTTTATCTATTACTCTATCTATTAAGCTAGGTTTTCAAAGGAAAAAGTAATCCATCCTTGATCTACAGTAGCTTTTAAGAAACGATTTCTTTTACAGCGATGGCTGACACAGAATATGTTGTGCTATGGAATTGAAATAAATTAAAGAGAATTGCTCTTCCGAACGAAAATAGCAAAAAGTAAATCGTGCATAAAAAATCGAATAAGACAATTTTAACTTTAAAAAAATTTAGAAGACTAATATTTCCTCTCTTTGGAAATGAAACTGTCGTTCGCTTTAAAATATAAAAACTTGTAGGCTGTTATATTTATTTATTGATTTCATTATCATTTACTCTTAGTGTAATAAAATGGAAGGCTAAAACCTGCCAAAGGAATAAAAATGTTCAGAACCTATTACGAACTGGATTTGGTAGTTTATGGAAGAACTCATAACATCGTGACAGAATATCGGCGGGGAAGAGTAGCCATGAAAAAGACTGAGGCAAAAAGATGCTGACGTCATGCACTTCGAAGAGGATGTCAAAAAACGCTCTTAACCAACCGAAACAAAAGGGTAAAAAGATGTCTCTCCACCGAGTGACCAAAAATAAGGGACAGTCAATTGGTTGAGTTAGGCGACAGAAATAAATGGTAAAGAAAAACTCATTTTCGTCTTTCTCCCGCAAAGAGAAACTCGGAAAGATCGCAAGGGTGGTCCTCGGATAATTTGGAGCGCTCACGTGAAATCGCCTTCGACGTATATATAATGCATCGTTGACCACCACTCATTAAATTTAAATTAGAGGACTTAAAGGGACACGCGAGACAGGTAAACTTTATGTCTGGTGTGAGAGGAGGAACAAAGGGAAAATGGCGAATGCAAGGAAAGGAAAAAAGGAGATAAACCAGGAAAAAGAGAAAGATTAGATAATCTAGGTTAATCCCAGAAGTATCTTCATGTAAATTCTGAACTCATGGATAAATTCACAATGGTGCCAATAAATGCGCAAAATATTTTATTAATTAATTTGTGGGTACAGCATTGTTAGATTAGGTGATAGGATACCAGATGAAGGACTAAATAAAATCATTGCAAATGCACATACCGAATGAGTTCAAAGGTCTAAGAATAAAAAGATTCGTTGAGTGGGGCGAAGAGAGACTATTTTGGGCCGGGCAGACTTTAAGACTAGTTATATTACTAACAAAAATAGTACAGGCAAGGAAAAGCACTTCTCTATGCTAGGACGCACATAGTAGTACGTCGAGTCCTGAACAGGCAGCATACACTTTCGCATTATCGAGTCGTTAGGTCCGGCGGATAAAATAGTCTCCTGCAAATTCAAGATCACAAGGTTGGTTGTCAGCCTTTGTCAACAGTCCAGAATGTGACTCATTGTCAATAATACTTTTAAAAGAGCTACCCATTAAAAATAAGGGGATATAATTAAACTCTATGAGCAGCAATATATCTGGATATTGGAGTTTAATCGTCATTCTAATATTGAGAACACTCCCAACGCAGGGGAAACATGGTGATGGTAATACATTTTTCAAAAGGACCATTATTAATGAAGATGCACTCTTAAGAGAAGGTCAGAATACGTTGCTTTAAGTTCAGGGTCAAGGTATGCAACCAAAAAATCTATCAGGCCGTTGAGCCTCTCTGGGAGAGCGACTGGGAGGTTTATTAACAAATCATTATTGGAACCGAAACAAGAGGTAGTATCAGCATATATATATGGAGTCAGTTTCCTGAAGCTGTTATCATCATGGAACTGGATCAGGGCGTTATTAGTCAGGCATCATAACCATTACAATCTGATCCTGCTGGGCAAGATTTCAAACTGATATTAAAGCACTACACTTAACTGATCGCAAAATATAGAGTTTTATGAAAATAAATATTCTATAGGTCATAATATCATTGGGTGAATAAGTAATACATAAAAACATCAATCAGTTTTGTTATAACAAGCTGGATGAAATAAAATATAAACGTATTTGCTGGTGTATACATTGTATTTCAATAAAAAAACTCATATGAGTGAATTGAATACCACTCGACCGTCGGTCGCTCAAATTCCCAGTTTCAAATTAATGAAAACGATAATTACAACGAAAAATCAACTTAAATGAAGTTTAAGGAAGTACTTGCTAAAAGTTACTTAATAAGTATTACACCTGTCGATATCAAACTCAGTGTCACAGCCATAAAATTAGGCCAAGACTTTCATCAACGACCACGAGACCATATGGAGTAGGTTTCAGTAGCGAAAGAAACACCCAAACAAATGAAATTATTTCGTAAAGAGAACAGACTATTTAATATCTGGCCGCGTTTTGAGATCGTAAAGCAGACATTTCTCAGATCATATTCGTCTCGAGTTACCATTTAATAATTGAGTGTTAGAAATGAGGATTAGTAATAATATTCTTATGGAGTAAACGAAGTTTTTCAACAACTTCAAATATGCATTCCTACCCAAGTAGCGCCTCGATAGGTCAACCTTTAATGAGAAAAGGAAGAGTTTGTGATTTAGAGTTCCACATGGCTTAGTTTAGATCATTCACTTTCCGAGTTTCTTGCCAACTTGCACTATTTATTGAACAAAATTTCATATGCTTAATCCTCAACTCAAAAATCTCTCGGGCCTGAAAATCAGCGAATGATATCACGTAAAATGTTGCCTATAAAATCGACAGTGCGGTGGAATCCCGATTGAAAACGGAAGGTAAAAAAGTAATCTCAATTTATGAAAGAGAAAGTAAACGGTAGTCGTAAGTTATTTCCCACAAACGTACACCATCATTCAACCACACTTGCATTGTGAGGTAACTTAAATTGTTTTCGCCAAATATCACCCTCCCCACGAAAAAAATCGAGGGAGGGAGTTACGTTGAAGATACAGAACGAAAGCCGAGACGGTTTTTGGCACGGTTTCAAGTAGCGGATCTGGAAATTTGAGTGACTTGGCAAATGAGTGGCGCGGATGGCGATGCTCAAGGCGTCACAAGGTGAGCTGAGGAAAGGGGAGGCGGGATGCTGAGCAGGTGGTCACCCGCTGAGCCACTGAGTGGTGTGAGCGCTGGGAAAGAAGAAGATGAAGGAGGAGCAGGAGAGGAAGAAGAGAATGGCTAATGGATGGCTGACAGGGGGATGTGCGGGAGAAATGGTGAGAAGGAGAAAGATGGAGAAAATATGTGCCAAGAGATAGGGGGAGGCGAATTATTAAGGGAGGAACAGGAAGTGACAGTGACGTAGCTATACAGTGTGAGCAACCCGCGGCGGTCTGTCTTTTGTTGCCAAGCCTTTGAGGAACAATTAATCCAGATCAAAGCTATTTAGACTCAACTTAAAACGATATTTAAGAATACGTACTTTATCTCTTTCATTTAAACTTATAATTTAAAAAATCAAATTAGGAATGTTCTTGGTTTTCTTGGCTTATAGTTTTTTATGATAATAAATTCCACTTTCTTAAGCGAGATGTTGTATAACAGCATATTAAAATGATACTCAAAGGATATCGTACTACTATCTACTTTGTTTTCAACTCTTACAACATGTGTTTCAACTGAATAGAAGTCATCATCAGGTACAACTATGTTGTAACAATTGAAAATACAGTTGACAGTACAATATACTTTGTGTATTATTTTATGGTAATATCAAAATCTAATTTGTTTGCTAGATAATGCTGATAAATTTTTCTCTCGATGATATTATATAATTTGCAATGATTTACACTGATTACTTTTTGGGATAGTCTTGCTATTTTCGCTATGAAATATTCATATAAAATTTTAACGCCAGATTGACCGTCACGAAAAAAGGTCACATTTCGAAAAAGTCAGACTCTGCAACCCCTTACGGTACTGGGTATATTGTGAGAAGGTATATTGGAAGTCCAGAGTCAAGAGTAGCCCGGATCTCTCGCCCAAAAGTACATGATGGGTCGGCAGATGAAAACAAAGAGACTAAAAATCCGAGCCTCGAAATATCCACTTCTATTTTCGAAGTCTTCTCCCTCTCGTGCTCAGCGCTCTCGCTTCATCATGCTTTCTCGTCGACCCTTAACTGCTCGTTCTCTGCCCCTCCAGGCTATTCGTCTCTCGTAAAATTTAAACCCTCGCCATAATGACGGTAAATTATAAACCTCAACATTAAGTACTCAGCTATCCAATCTAACCAATCGACACATATTCCAGGAGGGTTTTATCAAGGATGACATAGAGGAGGGGTTAAGAATAAGATGAGAATCACTTATGGCAATAAGTACGCGAGACTCCGCAAAATATATATTTGACGCCACAGGGACAGAAAATATTAGGTTCCCGAACAGACTTCCCAGGACTGAAAATTTTCAATCTTCGATGATAGGTGCTATTGAATTACGAAGTTAACAAATCAAGAAAACTTCAGAATTCGAAAAAATTCAAAGACCTTATGCGATGAAAATTCAGGATAAAGGCAAATTAAGTAATAATTAATTATTTTTCCTATTTCCTCTGGATGTTCGGCTTCTGGACTTCGGTCTTATGGATTGAATAATAAACTCAATATAACCATGTATGCGATCCCCTCTGCCATATTCATTTCCCGAAATTTGATCCTCACTAAATAATTCTTAATCAATAAGTCAGCTCGGAACTAGTCCCTTAAAAACTCAACAAACTAATCGGCATTTATACCACGGAGCTGAGATATTGGATGACAGACAGCTAAAAGCGTGAAAATGTTACGGGCCTCCTTTCCTAAGATGCCAAGAAGGTTGTTTACTCAAGTATAAAAACAAAATTCAATTCTCACCACCATTACTCCCTCTTATCCTCGTCAAATCTACGAGAGAGATGCTATTTATGCAATTTTTTTAATGTATTTCTGCTACCACGTCAGGTATGTACGCGTTAGATTGCTTAGAAAAAGAGCGCCTCTCTGAATAAGATTCTCACGTTCATTTATCAAGGTTATTCTAACACATCCATCATATTTCCAAGGATGGTAAACAACCAACAGAATGATTTTCTCATTTATACCTCCATGCCAGTCCTTATTTTATTTTGTAAAATATATTATGAAAAACGGGAAAGTATTAATCGCGCTGCAAACGAGGTGGCCTCGTTTGAGATTATTCAGTGGATTGAAGAAACTTCGAATATTAACAGAAAACGAAATTCAGATATACTTTTAGGAACATTTCAGAATATTTCATATTTATGACGAAATATAAAATAAAATAATTTCATATCGTTTGTCGTAAGGAAACTCCATTGACTAACTACCTACTGCACCAGTGTACATTTCGAAGGAGTGTCTTCCACAACGCCATTCATCACTCACCCAAAGGTCCAATACTCGTGATAACATTTGCCGCTATTATCTGTGAACTGATACTGATCGAATAATCCTTACAACAACAGCTCTCCAAAATCAGTGACAAATCTACATCTACATTTACATACTACCCTGTGAGCCGCCGCATGGGCATGTGGCAGGGAGTGTTAGGACATCAGCCGTGTAAAAAATGTAATGAATAAGGTTTTGGGATGTGAAATGGTGACGAGCAATACGGGAGTGTACTTAGAGGAGCTCAATTTTTATTGTAGTTAGTTTTTTTAGTAATTGTAGCTATTATAGTCGTATTGTAGTGCGCGTAGAGATCGAGATTTTGTTCCTAATACCACATCAGGTATGTACTGTAACGCGTATATACCTAGTAGAAGTAATACATCGCAAAGTTGAATAAATCGTATCAGTCTCGTGGATAAGACGAGGATAAGAGAGAGTAATGACGTTGAGAAGTGAATTATGTTTTTATACTTGGGAAAAACAAATTTCTCGGCATCTTAGAAAAAGAGTAAATCAGAATTTCTATGCGACAGAAGTAAAATCAAATTTTCACGCAAAATTTATTTCCTTTAGAGTTTATAACCACCAATAATGCATATATTTTAACGTTTTTAGCTTATTGGAGGACATCCAATAGTTGCAAAATAATTTCTTTCAATCAACTCTGCACCAAATCCCGGTGTTCTGTTATTCTGTCAGAAATAGATGAAAACTGACAATGAGCTTACGCTACTCCAGAAAATTCTACGAAAAGCCTAATTGCGTGTGATTTGGAGTTCAGCCAAACACACAGCCGAACATCTTCTCTTGCATCCCGGATGAAAATATTAAATATTGCTCGGGCATTAGCAGCAATTTAAAAGCCATACATTTTTAGATAAATAATTATTAATTTAATAAAAAGATATGTAATCATTATATCCTGCACCAGCTAACTAAGATGCACATTATATACTCAAAGTATTTGTATCATAAAATATGAAGATTTCTTGTGGCAATTTTTTCCCTAGAAGGTAGAGCTTCTCTCGGAATTCACGGGGAGGTATTAACGAGACATTGGGCTATTGGGCCGAGGCTTCCAATGGATGTTGACAAGCAGTTTAGCAGTTGTCTCCACTCATACGGCTAGTTATGATTTAATCAGACTTTTACTCATGCCCTTAAAATATAATATCATTTTCAGGCTATTTATTATTTCAATGTGAAATATAATATCATTTTCAGGCTTTAATTTTTATGACAGTATTATGATTTTTACAGTTTTTACCGAAAACGTTTAATTTCCATTTTTTACTCTTTATTTTACAGATATAATTACCCATAAAAAAGAGAATGGAAGTATTTTAACTCTGTTTTGTCTGTAATTTTCAGGTTCTCCCCGGGTTAGATTGGATGACCGCTTCACCGACATTCCAGTTGGCTTTATCAGGTTCTAGCTTAGGACTCCTCAGGACTTGATGACCCTGACTGGAATGCTGGCGAAACGGTCGTCCATAAAAACGGTTCAACGCGGGGAGAACCCGAAAATTACAAAAAAGAAAGCAGAAGCCTTCGTCGTTATTTTAACTCTGATTTAATTCTTACTATTTCATATTTAACAGGAGTGCAAGAATGGTGACTAATAAAAACAATATTTTTTCTAATTAAAATCCGACTAGTTAATATTAAAAAATAGAACTGGTTTCACTGATTAAATCAACGGGAACGTCAATTTATATTTATATGTAAGTAGAATTTTAACTTCAATCTTACATTCAGAGGTACAGATGGATGGGGAATTGAAGGGGAGGTCGGAAATAAGTTACATAAAAAATTCACTCTCCCTCTCTTTATCCGCCACGACCTCCGTGACTTCTGAAGGTCAAGTTGTCGTGATGCCATATCTGTGGCACCGGTTGTGCGGTATTTCGTTGCGTGCGACTTACCACGTAACGAGTGTTTATTGATGTGCAGTGGTCCCACTGACTCCAAACAATGCTCAATAAAAATTCATACCCATTTCGAAACACGTACAATACCCTATTATTCTCCCGCCTCGCCAGCTAAGATGTTGCAAAGAAACTTCACTCCACAATTTCAACTGGAATTTCGTTTTTTTAAATTCACTGACTAATAACGGAGACAATTTGCTCTATTTACTATGCTGCAAAGCATAAGGCGCCATTATAAAAATAACCTCGACATAAATGGAGATTTAAATTGTCTTAATAGCATATCAGACGAAATAAATGAATCATCGACAGGCTGAGCTTGAATCGGTAATTTTTTCAATCGGACTCGATATTATCGGTATTTCGCTTCCAAATCCTAGTTTTCATTATCGATTCTTCTTACAACTAATCACTGGAATGGCTGCGTCGAGAACTGATTCGGGCCAAACCTGCGAAGGTGAAGAAGCACCCCGGCCGCCGCAGAAAAACTCCCATTAGGGGAGCCTGTCTTCATTTTCGCGCCAAAGTGAGTTTTTATTTTCTCTTTCTTTTGAGCATTTATTTACAGACGAAGGCTCTCAGCCAAAGTGCCACTCTCGGTAACCGGTTATATTTCACGGGCCGTCCGCACGGCCGCAGAGAGAACTCGCTGCACGCCCCTCTTTGACTCCCCCTCCAGCATCTCCCTTGAACCCCCCATGGACCACCCGAAACTACGCTCAATCGCCTCATCATACCGTGTCGAAGGAAAGGCGCCGTAGCAATCTCAAGCCCAGCCTCGGGCTCACTCCTTCACCTTCCCCTCAATTCGGAGGGCATCTTCAGCACTGGAATTACTAAGTGAAGCGACAACCTAATGGTTAGCCGGCAGTGAACTCGTGAGCATACCTAACGTGCGAGGAGTAAGTGTAAAAACTAAAGTGAAATTGCGAGGATCACAAAAAATTAACTATTTCACACCCTGGATTTCAACTTTTATGTAATATTCAACAGAAATAAATGCAGTAAAGAGATTAAAGAAGTCAATATTATTTCTTTGAAGGCTTCCGCGACTCATATACTTGTTAATATTGCTCTTTTAGGGTATTCTCGTCGAGTGTTTAGTTGAAAGAAAAGGAATTGGCGGAAGCAAATGATCTAATAATAAAAAGAACCAAAGAAAGACCTAAAGAAAAGCCAGCTGCATATGCCACAATTCCATACATCGTAGGGACAGTACAAGATTAGTAGGCTCCTTCGGAAGTATGGTATAGTGACGAGATTCTCAAACTCGAAGAAAATTGGAGATATCATCCCAAAACCCAAGGAAAAAATTCCCGCTGTAATGTATGAAGGAGTCTATGAAATAAAATGTAGGTGTGGTAAATCCTACATCGGCCAAACGGGGAGAGCAATTCAATGTAGAATTAAAGAGCACCAGAGGGCCACCGAAAAGAGGAGATTCAGCCTCTCCGCAGCTGCAGAGCATGCGTGGTTCGAGCCAGGACATCAGATTGTCTTTGACCAAGTGAGAGTATTCTCAAAGGAAAATCGTTATTTTCCCAGGCTGATCAGAGAAGCAGTAGAACTGGTTAAATATCCATCAAATTTCAATCGGGAGGATGGATACCTACTTGCCTCAACCTGGGAGAAAGTGGTCAAACCACAGCAAGGAGCGGGCAATGGAGACACCCTATGGTCCTAGATGAACTAGCAACAAAATACATAACAACGGGAAATAAATAATAAAAATAATTACAAAATGTCCAACGGACCTGAAGACGCCCCCGGGAAGAGGGGAGAAACTGTTGTCAGAAAAACTAAACACGCGACGAGAATACCTGAAAACAGCAATATTAACAAGTCAATATTATATTTAAAACTATACAGTAGATTTGATGTACCCACCATGTTTGAAATTCCTTCAAATGATGCCCTATTGAGCAAAGAAAGCGAACGTATAAGAAGGCCACAGGCGTCAATTGATGGAAATCGCTTGCTTAAAACATGGTTAAGAAGTAAAATACTTCGTTGATTCCACACTATTATTAACGAAAACCGACCATGGTTTTGCTAAAAACCTGTGTGAAAACCACCACTGTTGTGCTATTGACCCGATAGTTTTACACTGCACTGACTACGGTAGTAAGTTAGATTTCCTCAAGCAATTTGAAGTTATCAACACGCCAGCGTAATTTAACCTCTATAATGACCATTAATTTAACCCATTCACCCTTCTAAATCTCCCTCTTTCCAGTCTCCACACCCAAGGAATCTCAAAACGACGTCGATAAGTTTTGTGATTCCCTGACCTTCTATAACCCCCACCCCAATGAACCCCCCTCACCTCCCACTAGTTCTAATAAGCTTACCCGACAAAAAACACCATGAAAATGGTGTATATTCGCCGAAATCATGGTCGGTTTTTTGTTAGTAAATTTGAGGAATTAACTAAGGTTTTCACTTCTTAACAATGTTTGAAGTAAGCGACTGTAAATATTTAGAACAATTTAGAACATATTCGTTTGGGCTATCAAAACTTACAATGTGGTCACCTCTCTTATTTACAGAGCTCCTAAAGTTAGCCACAGTTTTTCTCCATCAACCACGCCCGTTAGTAAAGTATTATTTCCGTTTTTACTATATTGTGATCAATATTGTTGATTAAATGTGGTCGTTTGCGATCATTTAAATAAAAAGTTACTTCATCCCAATTACCTTTTCTTTCTTTTTTAATTTCTCTTCGCAGGGGGGGCGTATTTCCATTCGTCAAGGTAGATTTGACGGCTCACTTAACATATTTTTCATCTTCGCAATAGGCTACGTTGACGGGTTGATTGAGCGCAAAATGAGACCCATGATATGCTTCATGCTCTAAATTAAGTTTTTAACACATGTTATCAAAGTCACTTGCTCAATTTCAACCATTTTAAATGTCGGCTTGCACTGAACTAATTACATGAGAACTAAAGTTAGGACTGGAAATGAACTCAGTTGAGCTTACTTGATCGCGTGAGTCAGATAAGGTACGTTCATATCGCACATAGAGCGCACAAAATAGAGCATATTTCCTTAATCTTACTAGTACAGGAGATGTACTGTCATTTATATATGTGAATTAAATGCCCTGGAACTTTCACGTCGTATTACTTGAGCGAATCATTCCCGGGTCTTCCATGATTTCAGACACCAACTCTCTGACGAACTTGGCAACCGTCTTTATCATCCTGAAGACGATGGTCGAGTTTGACATCGAAACGTCGCGTATGTGAAGTGGTTCCCCTCTTTAATATCGGTCGCTCAATTCTAAGATTGGATGACTAAAAATGACAATGGTTTACTTAACAATGATTGGTATAATTATATTGTGAACTTAGGTTATTCTATCGTTCAACGGGAAAAAATGCTGTTACTCATATTTAGACCAAGTTAAACGTAAATATATCATTGATGCTCATTGACTGATAATATTTTTTGAATCAGCATGATAATAAAGATATTATATAATGAAACTTTAAATATAATTTTTTGTTTGCATTCATAATTTTCTTATACAAGGTCTCAGTTATTTTGTCTAGCGTTTATACTAAATCCACACTGATTTCTTCGTTTTATCCCTAGATTGTATTTTCTTCCGGTGTAATTAGTTCGAAGCATTTTAAACTAATGGTAGATAGGTAGTTTCGACCGAAAGTTAAAAATCGTTCATTCTTTGATTGGTCGTTCAATCCTAAGATTGGTAGACTGCGGCCCTCTACTCTAACCTACCTAATACTAGTTCCCCTACTTCCTGGTAGTTTTCTCTATTTACTTTCCTCTACAATTGGTCCATCAAATTATACCTAAATCTTCCTCTGGAAAACTTATCCCTCTAATTTACCTTCAATCATTATCTTCACAAACTCATTATGCCTCAGGGTCTCCCATCCATTTCCTTATTTTTTCTGTATAAGATTCCGTATGGTCCTTTTCTCTTATTCTTATCGGTAAACTTTACCATTTCTTATTTCTTCCGTCCATTTTATCTTCAAAATTCTTCTCCTGGTTTGGAAGAGTTGTAGTCTGTTCTGGCCTGCTTTTCCAATGGCAAATGCTTCCGTTCAATAGAGTATCACGCTCCACAAGAATGTTTTCACATACTGTTACCTAGTTTGAAGACTTATCTTTTTGAGTGTATCTTTTCTTTCCTCTCAGTGTGACTTATGCATTCATCTTTCCAATTCCACGTACAAGGATATTAGTCTTTGGGTTAGTGACAGCCGTAATGGGAGTGAATTCTTCATTTGTGAAGAAATAACTCTTAAGTAAGATGATGACTCTTAAGTTATGATGACCAATCAAGAAGAAGAATGGTTTTATTAGTCGACCAATACAAAATACGTAGATGATTATACAGGGGCCTTAAGGCACGATTAAGATGAACGCATGAGAAAATACATGTTATTTAAAAAACTAGGATTTACATAAGCTTTAACATAGCTCGAGATCGGTCACATTTTAAATGAAAAACAAAATGCGGCTTCTAATATTCTAAAATTTAAAAAAACCACGGGGCCGAATATGCGAATGGAACAGCAAAGTCAGAGGTCATGTATTACCGCAAAGAAATGAATCCGTCAGGAAATAGAAATTCTCTTGTGTTGGAATAAACGAAGGGCAAGCTCCTTTGAGAATTTACAAATATGATTATCTAGTCAAATATGAACGGTTATTCAAAGTTGTATATTCTTTTAATATTATGTACCAGGCGAAGTTATGAATAGTGCTCCCATCAATGCAAAAAAATTTTATTTAATAATTTCCCACAACTTTATTAGTGTTATTTCCACTATTATTTTAGAGCAGGAAATAAGTGCGTAGATAGATTGAATCACATTTGCTTCTCTATATTTTTCACCAATCCAGGGAAACCATAGTTAGACTTCGACATTCTCAGATAAAAGCTGTGAATGTGCGTCTTAAATTTAGCCCTTAAGCTATGCTTTCACGTCCAGCGTGAATAGACCTCACTGCTCCCGGCCTCAGGGCTCCTCCATTTTCACCTGCTCTCAAATGGAATTTTCAGCGCTCGAATTACAGAGAGAAGCGATATCCTATCACGCTCGATAATGTTTTCGTTCACGCGTCAAAACTACCCCTCTCAAGGCTCCTCGGCTGGAGATAAAAATGGAGAAAGAGAAGAAATTACGGCGCAGAATGCTAAACGTGAGATGATGTCGCGCACTGACAGGAAGTCAGCATTTAGCGCCGCCAAAGCGGACTTGCCACTCGGAATGGAGTCGTGGATGATGACAAGGCACAACCCTGCATTCGTCCGATGGGGAGCTGATTTCGCGAAAGCGGAGCGCAGGCATCAATCCAGCAATTTCCTCCAGCAGTGGAGGCGTTGTTATTCGATGGGATGCCGCACAAATTTTCCAACTTCCAAGGTCAACCGTTCATTTTAGTCAGCACAAGGAAAGTACGACTGAAGCGACCGAGAGGAAAAAATGTCCCTCACGATGAAAAAACAAGCTCGCAACGGATGCCTACCCATGGGAAAAATAAATTATTATGTTAGAGGGAAAGATTCTCATCAGTTGGAATATTAAGTAGAGTGAAGAAATGAGAGCGGAGAAATTCACGTATTTTAAGTAATATTTTATTAAATAATTGAAATTTATAGAAAAGACGTACGTACGTACGTACAGAATGCCATTCCCCTCTGGTCCACCCAAAGTCAAAGACCTAGGTTATTGTTTTAAGATCCAGAAAACTGGATCTCATTATAATGATTTGCCTCTATTATGTTCTAGACTTGATACATCTCCCGCTTATTTTAGACTAATGCTTTCCATCATAAACGCTCTCCTCTTCTTAAATACTATTTATACCCACTCCTATTTTCATACACATGATGATAAGAAATTTTTTTGACAAGAGGTGGTGTTTTAGTGAGGATGAGTGGAGCCCCTCGAATATGCAGGGATGAAAGATAACTAATGATTTTTACACTACTTTTCGAGTCACAAAATTCTGGGAATTGGATGTGGGTGCGGCAGCATGACCATATATTTGGGGCTTTTGAATGTAAGTATGGAGAAAGATTGAGATGGTAAGCTTAGTCGAAAAGGCATGAGATAGGGTGTTTAATTGGGTGGAGGAGGGAAGGATTTAATGTGAGGTGATTCGAAAGTGGATAAATTTTAAGTTGTAAGAAACTATTGAAATAAAAGATAGAGGGGAAAATGGTAGGAAAGAGAAGAAGAGGCAGGAAACAAGTGAGATATCTAAATGAAGTAAAAAATCATAGTCAGAATGAAAGGTAAAATGTCGAGGTTACGTGGAGAATTTGCAGTGGCGATGAACTTAAATATACTTCGGGACAAGCATGCTTCAGAATTGACTGCTGATTCAGGGGTGGGAGTCTGGATAAGAACTCTCTCAGGGTCTACCAAAATTGGTAAAACCTCTGTAATGATTATTACTAAGAGGAAATATTGTAATAACCAAACTTTTCGGATATAGATTAGACCCTATATTTTGGCCAAATTTAAAGGCAAAAAATTGAAAAAGATAAACAAAGAATGGTATACATGGAGAGAGATTGAAAAACAAGCTTAGGCGGATTGATCCAGTAAGTAATCAGAGTCACTTGAATACTATAGGCCGATATAAATCAAAGACAGGAAAATCAAGAAAACCTTTTAAATATATCTTACATATCAAAAATAGAATAAGAGTGATCATATAAATATAAGTAATGGAGATTAAATTAATATACAACTGCATATAAAATTTTGAGATACCAAGCTTCTTTCAAAGTAATTAGAAACAAGATTACTATTGTATAAAAGAAGGTTGGACTTTTGAAGAATGCAATTACCACACAGTGTTTCAATTCAATTTAAATATATTTATGGTTTAAAATATATCAACCCACAAAAATAGCTAAGCATTTTGTATAACCTAGCAATTGTAAACCCATTCATCTCCTAACTATCGCTTATTTCACTACTCGCAGAAATATAAAAATTCCATATAATACAGAAAACAGATTTATAATTACAAAGAGTTATTTTGTAGCACAAAATCTTTATGGAATTGCGGATGAAAAAATCCTTTTCGAAAACTTTCAGCTCAAGCTATAATTTTCCCTGTTGCGTGTTGATTAAAAAGCACGGGGCGTCATAAGTCCTGAGGTAATGGCCGCAGATGTCACTTAAATATGCGGTGAAAAAACTCGCACCGGAAATAGAAGGTAATGAGGAAAGTGCTCCCGTCTTTCTTTACGCAAAATATAAAAGGATACTTAAAAATAGCAGCCAAAGCCGGTGCCAAAAATTTTTATATCAAGTGACCATCCAGGCCCTACCTCATTTTAAAAAAATCTTTACTGAGTAAATTCATCGCTGCTTTCGAAATTTTTCCTTTCACAAAGCTTTATGGCTTTTTTTAATATAAGGAAAGTATATGAGTTTCTGTATACTAGTTAATAAGCATAAATTAACCGTTTGACGAAAATGGTGGAAATGACATGGAAGAAAAAGTCAACCACGGCAATCCATATTTTATGAATTTTATTAACAACTCCTTGAAACGTTACTTAACAGTTGAAAAGAAATTTCCAGGTGTCATGACCGCGAGCACAGGAAATTATGTAAGCCTTGTCAGATGTATAAAAAATAGCAACCCAGCTGCTCCCTTCTGGCTCGAATAGAAATTCCTCGTCATTTGTCAGCGTTTTTATAGCTCGATGGGCTCTTAATGAAGTGGTGAAACTTATTAATAGAATAAAAATAGTTTAAACGAGTGGCTTCGCTATTCCGGGGCCTAATTTGCAGCCAAGCACGTGCTTCTAGTTTCCTGCCCAAAGCAGAAGTGATTTATTTTCCACGGCCAATATCAGTAAATCGGACTCCCAATCTTTTGCGTCACAAAAGGCTGCTGACAAGCTCACTGCCAATACCAGAAAGGACTATCTCGAGTGACTGCATTCACATTTGTTTTCTGTTCCTAATAATTAATTCACGTTACATGCAAGTCACAAAAATCAATATATATATATATATATATATATATATATATATATATATATATATATATATACACACGATGTGGATAGGATGGAGGAGATAGACACACAAAAATAGAGACGATCACACTTACATAGCTAGCTTTCGGAATTAGTCCGTCTTCAAGGCGTATCACGGAACAAATGTCGTGTGCGCTGGTGAGGATAGGGTTAGGAGGGGCGGTAGGTTAGGGGAGGGGGTAGGGGAAGGGGTTTTTCCCAGCGGTTGACAAACGGTTCTTGAAAAGGGGAAATTTTCGAGAAGAAATCACCCTCGAATTCCCTCCACCAACTTCCTTATCAAGCTAGTTGAATTCATTCTGAAACGCAACGCCTTCACTTTCAATGGGCGTTTCTTTCTTCAAGCCAAGGGAACGGCTATGGGCACAAGAATGGCCCCTTCTTATGCCAATCTCTTCATGGGAATGCTCGAAAGTGATTTCCTCGCCACCCAGGAATTACAACCGGAGCTCTGGGTTAGATTCATTGATGATATTTTCATCATATGGACCCACGGCGAGGATACCCTAGCAAACTTCCTCAAATCTCTAAATCAGTTCTCATCCATTCGCTTCACATCGGCCACTTCTCCTTCTCAAATCACCTTTCTCGACGTCGACATTTCCGTCACAAATAATAACACCTTTGAGACTTCGGTCCATATCAAGCCCTCCAACAAACAACTGTATTTGCATTACAACAGCTGCCATCCCAAACACACTAAGCACTCAATTCCTTATTCGCTGTCGATCCGTGGCCACCGGATTTGCAACTCCAAAGAAAAACTTCATGAATACCTTGATAAGCTTCACAATTCTTTATCCAATAGAAATTATCCCGAGCCACTTCTAAAAAAACGTATTTTACCCTCCTCTGCTAATTTCACCCCACGTAAAAAAGACACCCCCCTGGACGCCCTAAATCTTCACATCACATACTTTCCTGGCGTCCAAAAACTCAAGACCATCCTCAAAGACTTATTCCCAATTTTAGATACTAACAGATCGACAGCCAATCTCCTACCCAAATGCCCCACAGTATGTTTCAGACGTCCACCTAACTTAGCCAATCTTCTTCGCTCCAATTCTTCGCGAGAGGGTACATCGAATGACACTCCCCGTCCCACCACACAGAGATGTAACAAACCACGGTGCAAAACGTGCAACATGTTTCGCCCCCTATCCTCATTTCAGAGTCCTAACACAGAGACGCCGTTCGACATCAAAGCCTCCGGCTCTTGCGACTCCTACAACTTAGTTTATGTGTTACAATGTAAACTATGTCCCGGTTTTTATGTGGGCGAATGTATTACACCCCTTAATATTAGAATGAATAACCATCGGTGCACCTGTAAAGACCTATCTTCCACTTTCCCCGTCCCTACGCATGTGCGGAAGCATGGCTTGTCCTTTGACAAGTGCTTTGAGGTGGCAATATTGATCTCCCTTCCCCCGGACGCCCCGTTAATTGAAGTGCGCCAGAAGGAGCAGGCCATAATCTGGTTGCTAAAATCGTACGCCGCGCCCGGATTAAATAAAATACATTAATGTCACGCTCCCCGTTGTTTTCCATTTACCCCCTTCCCTTCCCTCTTCCCCCCCCCCCCCACCCTCACTGCGACCCCTTCCGCTCTCTCCGGCCAAGACACGAGCTGGTAAAAATTTCCCCTTTTCAAGAACCGTTCGTCAACCGCTGGGAAAAACCCCTTCCCCTACCCCCTCCCCTAACCTACCGCCCCTCCTAACCCTATCCTCACCAGCGCACACGACATTTGTTCCGTGATACGCCTTGAAGACGGACTAATTCCGAAAGCTAGCTATGTAAGTGTGATCGTCTCTATTTTTGTGTGTCTATCTCCTCCATCCTATCCACATCGTGTGTTCATCGCCGCATGGCTGACTCCAATCCATCAACGTATTTATTATATATATATATATATATATATATATATATATATATATATATATATATATATATATATATATATATATATATATATATATATATATATAATTCTGACTATCCACATTCCTTTCTCCGATTCGCTTTTACCAAATGTCCTGGAACCTGGTCAATCAAATTTATACTGAAAATATATTTGAGTACCTATTTGACCACGAATAAAGTCTTGTAGATACAATGTTATCAAAAATCTTTTGTTGAAGCTTCAAGTACTTTTTTTGAGTAGTGCGTTAATGAAGAAACACGGCAATATAGCACGATTATCAAATATTAAGGCGTTCATAATATACAAGCGCAGTAAGTTAATTACTAACTTAAATCGAAATTATTGAAAGTAAAATATTTACTTAATTCAAAAGTGAAGTAATTAAAATACTTTTGAACTTTGTTGGCTTGTTCATAAGGAAAATAAATATATTAGCATTTATGTTTCATTGAACATTTCTTAGGACAGCCTATATTATCCTCCAATTAAAATTGGGTGCAGCTATATTCAGCAGAATGAAATACTGATAAATTCACAAAAAATCGCTTGAAGAATAGAGACATGAAAAAATAGGGAGATTTAACAGATTAAAAGCATATACTTCACTCCGTAATGATAAAGGTTTGTAAGTGCGAGTCCTTTTCCGAGAGTTCAATTTCTTCACAGCCATTCATTTTTGTGTTTATCGAACTAATATCAGATACAATTTGATCGTTGCTTGTACCTAACTATGTAAGTATGTATTATATATTTGAATTCCGGGCAGGGTAAGAATTACACGTAGCCCACACGAGGCATATCCTTCAGTAGCTTATGTTTGTCAATATATTACGTCTTTAGGTTGATTTCCTGTGTGTCAAAGTCCTCTCATTAAAATTGAATGATATTGGGTACTCCATAAATCCAGGTTAGCGATCTTATAACATGTAAAAAAAAATGGCCGGACACTAGCACAATAAGCACAATTTTGGTACACAGTGACTAATGGGGGCTGAGAAAAGAAGCTTTTTTATTTCATCATAAATGAGTGAGCCTACTATTTTTTTGGTTTAAGTTGTTTTTGCTTCTGCCTCTTCAATCAAAAAAAGTTAGTTTTATCATTGGTTTTTTACATGTAAGCGTCGAGGATATAATTAATTTTTACTCTGAAGGTACTGCGCCTAAGTATCAGCAAGTCTCAATTTTTTAAGCTTATATAATTTTCTTTAACGAGCCACAAGGATCGTGTGGAACAATTCCGTAACACTAATGAATTACATACAAGATACAATTCCTGCATTGTGTCTGGCAATGAGATATTTTTTTTGTTTTATTTCACTGATTATGACTTCATGAATCAGAGTACAATGAGGTTCACATTGATCTCATATTCTCTGAACATATTAAAACTATATTTAAACATTAGTCGAAAGATGTTTCAATATATTTTTAAATTTATCCTTTAATGGTACCTAATGCATCAGTATTCTTATAGGTAAACACTTTGGCCGGTATTCAAAATTTGCGTACTCTGTTACATTTTCAAATTAATCTAATAAATTGAGGATCATTCCATCAAAGTATTTTTTCAAGTTCAATGATTAGGATACAGATACATGACAGTTATAAATAGAATGGTTTGAGAAAAAAGGTTTAGACCGGTTTTTTAACGGAAAATGTGAGGTAAGAGGCTCAAAATTTGAGGAATGTTAGGCGTCTTCAGAGTAAGAGAATAAGCTTAAAGTAATAAGTGAGCATTAGAAAGGAAAAATAGGCATGCAAATACGATACTTCCGAAGAAAATTATTAAATGGGAGCCATTTTTATCTGCCAAAGAGAAATAAGTAATATTTTTGATCTTGAGGTAACGTCGTATTGGGTCTTCGTACGTGATATGGTATTCAGTCTGTGGTTATGAAATGAAATTCCAAGGCTGAATAGCCTTACATTTTCCCTGCCGAGTAAAAATTCACAGAAACATTTTCCCAGCCCTCTTGATTGCTTCAAGGGTGCCTTAATCGTGGCAGCAGTTAGTTACAATGAGGGAGCCTCTTGATATTTATAAGCGTTGCTTAATTGCTTAACTTAGAGAGTACCGCGAAACTCAATTTGAGGCACTCGCGCTCCCCCCATGTGTTTTATCGTTGCTTTGTCGCCGGTCGCCTATTTTGTCCGGTACTGAAGGCAAGAAGAGCCAATTCATCTCCACGTTCTCGCAAAACCTCCCTCCCGCTGTGGCTCCCCCTGCTCCACGGTGACGCGGAAAATCCCTCTCCCGACTTCCCGCTGCAACAATAAAAGAAAATAAGGCTGCTGGTGCCCCGAGTATTCCCCGTGAAGGCGACGCAAAGGTGGTCTCTTTGTTTTAGGTACGGGACATTCGACTTCTCTGATCCCGTGACTTTTGAGAAAGACTCTTGAGAACTGGAGTCTTCTCTCTTTCTTCGTCAAGCACGCCGTATAGTGACTAAGTACTTTAAGCCACAGCTCGGGAAAGATTTGTTCCAATGGCGTGGAACAGATAGATTTGTTTAAAAAAGCAATGCGAGAGAAATGAGCGCCAACTATGTAGAGTCCCTCGTAAGATTTCTGCACCTTTCGCCATCCCTTGGTAAAGAATACGATTCTATAATTGCAATAATCATTCTATTTTTGACAATGACAGAACGTATTGAAACATTCGTAGTCAAAATTTAGTGGACTCTAAATATTTTATTCTCATTTTTCTGCTGTTATCTCTACCTATTCCATAACGGTACGCCTGATAACAGAATAGAACCCATCTACACCAGTGACATGGGCAGGGGGTGGCTCATGGAGTCTTAGCCTCCTCCTAACTACTTTTTAAATGATAATAAGTGTTTATTAAAGTGGGTCAATTCTACATAAAATTTGTTTAAAAATACAAAATACAAGTCCATAGTTCCCTTTGGATGGGTTACAAGGCATTTGTTATATCTTGGGTATGGTCCTGCTAAGCATTATGCTTATCAGCAGGTTCCAGGATTATCGTATCCAGTAGGATCAATTTACATCTTTACATATATACATTTAAACATAAATAAAATATAACCAGCCTTATTTTCATACATTCATATAAGTATTATCCTCAATAAAATCACTAAAACATAAAAATTTTACATCTAAATCTTTTTGGCATTGTACGCACATATGAAAAATGTAAAGCATCAGTGCTTGGATTAGCATTTCCAGTTGCATCAATTTACCTCTTTACATATATACACTTAAACATAAATACAATATAGTCACCCTTACATTCATATAAATATTGTCCTCAATAAAATCACTAATACATAAATATATTACATTTAAATCTTTTTGGCATTATATACACATATGACAAATGTAAAACTTAATTCGTTATTTAAAATATTCCAATAAAGTATAAAGTTATGTTTTTATTATTTATCAATAGACATAAATTGCATGCATAGGTTACTTAAAAAAAGCACTCTTAAAAGGAATACTGGAAATCAGCGCATTTCGTCATCCTTTGGTAAAGAATGCGGTTCTATAATTACACCCAATTATCTTTATTTGACAGGGACATAACGTATTTAAGCATTCGCAGTCAAAATGCGGTGGACTCTAAATAGTTGATTCTCATTTCGCTACTATTTCTCTATCGATTCCATGATCGGTAAGGCTGATAACAGTATGCAATCCATCTACACTGTTGATATAGGCATGGGGTGGACTTCGAAGTATCAGCCTACTCCCAACTTCTTGTTCGTTATTTAAAAATATTCCATTAAAGGATGAAGATGTATTTTGATTATTTAACAATAGACACAACAATTTAATGTATGGGTTACTTAAATACAGGGCTCTTTAAATGAACACATTTGTTAATTTCGTATATAAAAAGTAGAGAGTACTGAATTTCTTCAAAAATTAGCAAAGCAAAATAAAGCACATCTCATGCATATCAGTTGTTAATGCACTCTAGTGCCTAGGACAAAATTTCTCTCTTGAATTTTTTTTCCGTTGGAATTTTCCCACTCACCTTCCTACCTCCACGGTTATGGTCAATATGAGCCCCTCTTCCCCCCACGTGACGAAATCCAGGATACTTCATAGATATAAACCCTATTTATTCAACACCATTGTCTATCACGGAGCTAGAGTGGCTGAAATTCTCGCCTTGAGTTTACTCTCGATCGGCTAGAAAAGAATTGGTGGAAATTCACAGAGAGGCATTCCATTCCGTGAGCCACCCCTGAGAGTGAGGAAGGCCGTTGGGGTGGGGCGTGGGGAGTTTGAGGGACAAGGGAGAGGATATTTATAAGAGGCGGACCCCTTTCCTTCCCCTCCTTCCTAATCTCAAGCCGCAAACCCGAGGGAGTCAATTAAGACTTCAGATTAAACGATAAATAACGCAGCCCTTGCCAATTACCTTTAAGCCTGAGAGAATATTGTTGAGGTTCACGATGAACGAAGTCTAAAGGAGGAGTGGAGTTCTATGGTAAATCTTATTCAAATTTATCAAATATTCATTGAGAGATCATCGTGAAATTTGATTGAACGCGTGACACACATACAAAAATGCTATCATATTTAGAACAACCAGAAAAATATATTATCTCTCTTGCATTACTGTAATATAGTCAATGAAACTATGTATCGTTACTAGTTTAGTGGTGTAAATGTCACTCATCATGCCATTGTAATATACTTATGGCACGTTTCCTTATATTTTATCTCAAGCGTCGTGTACAAACTAGTCAACATTCTTTAATTTTTTTTGAAGTAGGCCCCAAGTATCATGAGGTAAATGATACATAAATATGACAGCAGATGTATAATGGTTGAATTCTGAATTATTCCCTGCTAAGATTGCAGGTCAGTGGCTGTACTCTTTATGCAAAAGAGTTTCTTGAATCGTATTATTAATACTTTGTTTTCAGCCGTTTTCTCCTGGCGTGAAACATCAGGACGCAACAACACTCGTTTGAGATAATGGTCCATCCATTCATTGGGACTAGGGAATTTGCTTCAACGATACTGATATCGATTGGGGTTTTAGGGCTTCTCCCTCTTACTACAAGAAAATTTATTCGCAAACGAACCTCTAATCATAGGCCCTTTATGTAGTCATGTGGCTATAAAACAATGAGCCTCTGTTTAATAAACAATATTTCTGAACTATGAACGCAAGTATTTAATATGGACCAGCTCTAAGTAATTTTAGCAGAAGAAAATTTAAGAATATGCTAACAATGATGTTGAAAAATATACTTTTATCTAATTAGCATGGATTTCTCGCCTATAAAAGTTTTAAATTGCAATATTCAGACCAGGCAATATTCACAAATTTATATCAATAAAAATAAATGGAGTAAGCCGTTTTCCTTTGCAATCTGCGTCAAATAAGTTTAAATACATCGGTGATCCATTAGGCAATAGTTATCTTAATTTTAACCAAATACCTATTTGAATTTTATGCTCAAATTATGATATTTTTGCCCAAAGAGACTCATACAAAATTTGAACCTACGACTCATGGATTACCAGGCGAGGGGCAATGTTAATCTGGCTCAATTAGTGAGTTAATATTCCTATGCTAATAAATTTTTCAGATTTTTCGATTACATTTTGTAACATATTCCCAGGAGTTATGCGGCAGTAATGGAGCACGTGATCACTGAGAGCATATCATTAATGAGCGAGGAGGAACTGGTTTACAATTTTATCTACCAATGACGGAACGGAAAAATTTAGTGCTAAGCTCTCATGGGTGAATAATAATACACTCGTCGTCCTTCTGAGTTATACGTGTTAAAATTGAGAAGAGAGAGTTATCACATGACTAGCATTTTTGCTACAGCTGTTTATCTTCCTGTCGTTGAGCTTCACGCTCCCACATCGAGATGGTGAAAAATCGCAATGTACTTCGAGGTAGACTCTGATATTTAGCCAATTAATGGAATTCCTGTGACTAGGCGTAAAGGCAAAGCGTTTTATTCAACCTTTTAGGTATAACATTTTGATTTTCATCGTGATAACTGACATCCTTGCCGGAGGGCATTAAAAATAAAATCGTTTATCAGCATCTAAGCCAGAACTGCGTAGGAGGGATCTTGTCACCTCAAATATCAAGGCTATCCTGATGACAGTTAAGCCTTGTACACAACAACTTAGCTTGGTATATCTTGGCTTCATTCTGCACAACGCCAGAGACTCTTGAGAATAGCGTCCGTCAGTTCACGACGCTTTAAAACAGCGTGGCTCGTCAACGCATAGCCTGGAATTTGGCCCAGATCTGCTTTCTCATTCCAGCCAATTTCAGCCTGTTGCACTATCGATAGCCAGGAAGCAATCGATTTCTACACTCGATTTCTCCTCTCTCCTCGGGCAGCCTTAGTGAATACTAGCTGAATTACCCGGCGTTGCTCGGAATCATACTTCCAGTATAAACCATCGTATAAGAGGAGAGGGGTCAGTTAGTAGTTATGAAAACAGACCAAAGATTAGCATTCGTATTCAGATTAACTAAGCGAAATGAGTTTTAAATGCATTAAAGACCAAAATCTGGGTGTCAAGATAAAATCGTAACATTGATGTCAGAGAAAAATATGCGTTTTTATAGCTAAAAACGCGATTTTCAGACAATTGCGAAATGGAAAAGATAATTAATTGAAAGAATTTAATACTTCATTCTTTTAGCCATTTAATAAAAGATTCAAACCCTCTATCCTGACCAGCTTAGACCACCAAAGACCTTTTTGAAATATTTTAGGGCCCTAAAATCTTTTTTAAATAGACTAAAATTTTCCTCCAGTCTTGAGCTAACAAAAATTAACGAACTCGCAAAATTTCAGCTAGATGGGAACAGCAGATTTTTATAAAAGACAGACACACAGACAAATATTCACAGATTCATAGTTTTGTCGTGAAGTCTTCTTGGGATGCGTTCAAGCGAAGAAGTTGATCCCGATAGTGCAAAATAACCTTCGCCTGTACAAAAAATCCTCCATCTTAAGGCTTATGTAGTTCAATGCTATAATTTATATAAATGATGCACCTCAACTATTCTGTTAAGGGAAAACCTCGCATCTCACGCTATCGATAAGGTTTATCAACCGATTGTAAGATCGACTTTGGCAGAAGCTGTGATTAGTTCAAAATTTTACTCACAGGACCACTTTCATAGCAAGAATAAGGTAAGTTACGTCGAGATAAGTTATGATAAAGGATTCTTTACGATGTGCTACAGTCGACTCAAAAGCAAGGACGAAGGTTGTGAATCGTTGACCGCTCTCGGCCACCCGCACTCGGATTAATTGTTTCCGAGCAAAGAGTGCGGAGAACCCGACAATTAAACGCATTAACGGCGAGCGGCACTGCTGAAGAAGAGTTGACTCGTGTCACGAAGGTCTGAGGATTACGCAAGCGCCTGTCACCACGGGTGTCATGGTTCATTTGTTTCTTAGTCCACCGACGTTTAATGCCGATTCATGCACTTGTCCCACTAAACATATAATTTACGGCCTTCATAAAAAGGCTTGGAATGCCAACTAAGTAATATTTTGGCAACTTGCCTTTAAAAGTCAGATTATGGCTAACGCGTGTACTTAAAGTAGTCATGGCGACGTCTTTTTCTAAGCTAGGCGATGAGGTTGTGAAGGGTGAAGTCATCTCCCAGAATTTGAATGGCCATGTTGCAATGGACGGAGGCTTAATTCATTCTATTTTTTTTTCTGTTGTTGTCATCGTTGTCTCGAGGGGACGACACCCGATAGTGTCGCATGCCGACGCTGGATGAGATCAAAAATGCATAAATTGCGCAATAATGGACGAAGCTGTAAACGTCTTCGGCAACACGCCGAACGGCCATAGTTCTCGGAACTCTTGGTGTGTCCTTCGCTGGATTTTTTTCACGGTCGCATGAATTACTCGCATAGAAAGGCATCTTTCTCTCTCTCCATCGTAGTAAAAGGGGGAGGAATCATTGTTGCGAGGGGGAATGTCATGGATCCCTCAGCCCTACCCTATTTAATGCTAGTTTCCTTACCTCATGGTATCTCTTCCTATGTCCTTTCCTCTTCATTTGGTCCATAAACTTTTTCCTGGACTTTTCCCTCTATTTTTCCTTCAAATGTATTCTTCACAAACCCATTATGTCTGTGTTTGTGTCAAATCCATATTTTTGGTCCATGACATGGGAGAGAAGGAATTAGCGGTATAATCGCTTCGAGTATTTAGGGAAACATTTGTCTATTAATCCTCTGTAGCATTTGCCAAGCAATGAAAAAATTATCTTGAAAATAATAGTGATAGTTCAGCTCTGCCGACGGAAGGAGTGGATTGAAAGGCGCTAGAAGCTACAAGGATGCATATTCCTTGGTCATTCAATTCTAAGATTGGTTCACCTCTCCCTCCCATTTTAGGAAAGGTGGAGAAGCCCTCCACCCTTCCCTTTTTAATGCTAGTTCCATTACCCCCTGGTATCTTTTCCTATGTACTTTCCTCTTTATTTGGTCCATAAACTTATTTTTGGGTCTTAATCTGGGGACTTCTCCCTCTATTTTTCCTTCAATTATGTTCTTTAACTTGTTGTGTCTATGGGTGCGTCCAATCCAAATTTTTGGCCCATGACATGGGGGAGATGGAATTAGCAGATTAATGGCTTCGAGTATTTAGGGAAACAATTGTCTCTTAAACCTCTGTAGCACTTGCCAAACAATGAAAAAATTATCCTAAAATAAATAGCAGCTTAGCCCAGCCGACGGAAGAAGTAGCTTGAAGCACTAAGGATGCATATTCATTGGTCGTTCAATCCTAAGATTGGTTGACTGCAGCCCTCAACCATTCCCAATCTAATGCTACATCCCTTACCTCCTGGTATCTCTTCCTATATAAATTCCTCTTTATTTGACCCATAAGTTAGCTCCTGGGTCTTCTACTAGGGACTTTTCATCTATTCTGCCTTCAAATATATTCTTCATAAACCCATTGCGCCTCAGGGTGTCCAACTCATCTGGTTCACCATTAATGTATGGTGTTTCATATGCTTTTCTCCTCTTCTACTCTTCTGTACACTTCATAATTTCTTATTTTATCCGTCCATTTTATCTTAAGCATCCTTCTCCAGGATCAGGTTTCGAAGGCTTCTAGTCTGTTCTGGTCTGATTTTCCAATGGTCCATGCTTCCGATCCATAGAGTGCCACGCTCCACACGAATGTTTTCGTGTACTGATTGTGCTCAAAGAAGATAGGACTACAAACCAGGAACCAAAAGGAGCATAAACTTAAATTACTCAATAAATTCAGATCACACGAGTCTCAGTGTAACACGGAGAAAGTTTTTTTGACCCAGCACTGTATCATTGGAACTGCTAGAGGCGGTGAGTTGAGAGAGTCTATGCCGAACTAATTTCCTTAAACCCGTTCAAAGAACTTTTCCAGGGATTCCATGTTTCCGCGTTCCATTAGTATCGACAAAAAGAACAGGGTGTGACCATAAGACCTTTGTTATGACCTCATGAAATTATTCTTTGTCCTCTCTTCCTGTTTCTTATCCGTACCTCCACTATTCATGGCTGGAGTTCTAACACCCCCTGCCGACTGAAATAAAATTTATATACTTTTATAATATTACAAGATCTTTGAGTACGTAATTTTAAAGAATCTACCATTCAAGCACTTTTTCAATTTTTACTTTCAGCCTTGATTTAAATCTTCCAATCATTGTGTTGAAAATATTAAATAATTTTTTCGGAAGCTGAATGGAACATGGCAATTTTGTTCTCCGAATTCAACTTATTCCGCAAAAATTATTGTGCGGAGGAAGGCGTTTTCAGTGGCGTATTTTTCCAATAAATTTCGAGAGAAAATACGTTTGCAATAGTGACAATCACCTTTTGAAAAATTTCAGTACCTTTCCTTCAATCAAAAAGCACATATGGGTGCTTGAAATTGTGTGAGAGAACATGGTCAATCTTGGCAAAGTTTTTTTTGGATCGTGTGATTGGAGGAATACTATGAAAACTTCATAACGTTCAATATGAATGATGGTAAGTAGTATTTTTACATAATTTTCCTTAAGAGCAAAAAACATTGCACATATCTCCCTCGTCTCTATATTTTTCAGTTTTTCAATTAAAAACCTTTCCTCGGCGAGGAATTTGTAGGTAAACAGAAAATGTTTCCGCCCTAGATCGCACCTTGCGCGTGTGTGGCGCACGCAATAAACACTACACTACGGAAACGATGTCCAAGTTAAGTGTTTCGAACGATCAATTTTCAATTCTGAAATACATTCGGAAATTACCAAGAGGCATTACGATTGCCTTACCAGTGAGGACTGTGATTATGAATACAATCCCCCTGCCCCCGAGAATTTAGGAGAAGAGTCTCATTAAAAGTATTTTACTTCAAATCTGAGCCTCACTGTTTAAAAAAAGAGCGTAATATTAAGCTACTTACGACTCAAATGCTAGGTCTATCCATATTATTGGCATACTAGCGAAATTAGCGTGAGTGCGCAATCCCGCATTCAGTTCCAAAAATTACCAATATGTTTTCATAATTTAATGGATTTAACTAATTCCAAACAAAGCATAATAATTATTATTATCAACAAGGTATAAAATACATGGAATGTATATTTGCTCTATCTTTTTCTCTCCAGCCATTAGGAGCTCCTTTATAGAACATTCACTCTCAAAGAGAATTTGAAAACACTTGTTTATTAAGGTTTTTTATTTTTAATGACTCTTTATCTTCAACTGAGTATACGGTATTTTTACTCGTTACTTGAAACTAATGTGCCGCTTGAGCAATCATTCAAAAAAAATGTGCTTACTACGCTCAGATTCGTTCTTGAATGCAGCTTGACAGGAATGTAGTCCAGGGAGCGCTGAAGAATTATAAGCGTGTTATCTTGGTTCATGTTTTGCGCATTTGGCTTGAGCTGCATGTCATCGAAAGTTCACGCAGTTGCGTCCTCATGATAGTTTTTGAATGCCAACTCTGAGAGTAAACACATTTTTAGGATTCAAAAGGAGCAACGGTATATCTATTCGTGCTTTATTTAATGTTTTAGGAAGTCAGGCAATAACCCATAGTCATGAAACGTTTTATTGAAGGAATTGGTATTACTGGTATTCCAAGGTGTAGAACTAACGTGTATCAGTTATCCACTATAGATTCCGCCTTAAGAATAAGGAGTGGTATTCCTAACAATATTATAAAATCAAACAATGTACAACAATTTTAATGGGAAATGTAAATATTCGTGTATGAAAATATTATTGTAGTGCAGTCTGAATTTCATTGTATACTTTATTCCTTTGTTAATTTCTATAAATATCCCTCTAAATCTCACAAACGCGTATTATACTAATTGAAAATATTATTGTACCAATGTATGTATGATTGTCCATATCTGTGAGTACACCTGTTTCATATGCTTTACAATGTACAAATTTTCAAACTGTAGTGTCCTGAAAAATTATGTTTTTTTGCCAAAGAGTTTCTTTTGATAAACTCTATTATGGTCCAAAAGATGCGAAGTCCCTGAACAATAAATATACATTATTATAATTATTATTACTTTGATCTTTTGATGAAGAGATGAGTCAATATATTATCGAGCATATATTAGGAAAATAAATAATTTATATGAAATCCAAAGTTTCTCTGTTTGTGTTTATGATATAATAAATCTATTCGCATAAAGAAATACCCGCAATGAGGTCATTTCATTCGCTTGCAGTCCTTTGTTCATTTGCTCAATTAGACTAAAAATACTAATTGTACAAAGTTGAGACAAGTTTCAAATCAAAGGAAATATAATCGAAATACATATTCATTCTAACCAATTTTTATTTTCTTTTGATTTAGCGGAATTTTGAAAATAATATCGATAAATAGCTCAAAATTTCGCGTTTTTGGTGAATTGTACCCTTGACGACCGGAAGTATTGTTTTTGCCCAAACTCATATGAGTGTATAAGAGGGAGAAAGGCCCATAAAGTATTCATTGGGAACGTGAATTAGCTTTTACCATAAGGGTAGAAAGGGTGGAGAGAAACCCGGCGTCGGTATTAGGCTGCTCTTAACGAAAGACGCCAAGGGGACAACAGTCTGAAAAATGTCATCTCTGCAGAGAAGGACATTTTTCCAAGGAAACCCGATCCCTACTTGAGTGTCTTGTAGAGGGTATTTCAAGTGCAGCCGGATGAGATATTAAACTATGGTGCCCTTGGAGTCTTTCTTTAAGAGCACGTTAATACCGACGCCGGGTTTCTCTCCACCCTCCCTCCCTTACCTGTCCCCGTCGGCGGAAATAACCTTAGCTGTCGGTCGTCTCCAAAAATATCCGATCAATCCAATCATAAGGGGTGCATTTTTCCGTCTAGTATGCTTCTCTGCTGAAGACAAAGAATTCTGTTAGATGAATTATCATCATGCAAGCAGTTTGGCGGTGGTATTACTTCGGTAGGGTATACAATTTAGGATTAAAGACGATTCGGCATTCTAAACTTCAGGTTTTTTTGGATTTATGAATGCTCCACTAAATCTTAGGGAAATAAGGCCATCGGGTTTTTCGGATTTTTTACATACGAATGAATCGCAAAAAAAACCCCATGCAAAGGAATGTGTCCAAACTGGAGATTCCAGATTTTTTAAATGATTAAACTCAGGAGAATTTTATATTTTTCGATTCTAAAATTTTACTGTCCAAAAATCATACGTTTTGAAGCTTACGAAAATAGCGCGTTACAATATGCGTCTATATGCATATGATAGTTATCTTTCTGTACACTAAATCTACATCCGTCTGGCTTGACTGTGGGGATTCTGAGTAAAGCATGCTCCATAGATGGAGACGTAGGATAAAGTCGGATAAATAACTTAACAACAGACAGATAGATGAGAATATTGTGATGGTATAGATTGTACCATATGAAATTGCAGGCAACATTTGAGCAAAAATTGAGTTATTAGGTTTATGACAAACGTTCCATTCATTTAAAATAGAATTAGAGGATTATATCGAAACAGAAGGTTTGAATATTATAGAAACCTCGTCTACTTCGGTAATTTTAATATCCCTATATACTATAATAATATTATCTATAAATCACAAAGTAAGGATTATACGAATTTATAAAATTATATTTATAAAATTCATCATAACGTGATAAAGGTAGCTCTCTATACATTAAAACAAATCCCGTCAAGTTTGACGTAGGATCAGTGAATAATAATGTCATGATAGATGATATAAAGGCGACCGTTGCAACCATCGGTTCTTCAGAGGGCACGAGGAATCTATGGAATAATTTTTGTGTCGATTTGATGTTTTTTTGAAGGAAACTTCACTGATGCAACTATTAACTTTAATTTTCAATTTTTTATACACATACTTACGGTCTGTCAATTCATTCACAATTGTCTTTCGATAACTTTCCTATCTCATTCACCGCCATTATGGATTGATGTCACATCTCTTAAGTCCCCTAACATCATCAGCAGTCATAAATCAGAAGATAAGTGCGCTCTTCACTCTTCACCTCCACTGACCAATCGATGGAGTTAATCAATGAGTTTTTATAGTCCACACCTCGAAGAAATCCTGCACTACGAATATAAGGACGACATTTCGTTCGATTCAAAAGAATAATGGAGGAACCAATAAATGGAACACAATCAGTGAGTGGACTATATCAATACCCGAATTTATTTACTCCTTCAACATGAGGATTGGCTTGCTTGAGGAATTCGGAACTTGTGTGTTTCAGAGCGACACGGAGAATGTTATCATGACGCCTCACTACATCTCTAGATCTGACAAAAGCGATAAAATAAGAGAGATACATTGCCAAACAGATAGGTACAAACACGCATTGTATCCATGCACAATGAGCAATCACAATAAAAACGGAGTTCCACTAAATACTCTCCCATAATACATGTCACCTTTTCACCTCCCAAAACCTTATCACATATTACACGGCTGGTGTCTTAACACCCCCTTCCACACGCCCATGCGGCTGCTCGCAGGGTAGTATCTAGATGTAGATGAAAATAAAGAGAATCATCAATAAGAATTGAAATAAAGTGGCACCTGAAAGCGTTAAGTTCATTTATCAACGAATCGTTTGATTCCTATTCAGACGTCCTTTGTAATTTGCCTGATGTATTCCATATTTGATGTTTATCCGTCAAATTGTATTTTCACCGCAAATTACTCTGTTCAGCAGGATTTTGTGCCACAAAATGCGACCAATGTTTGTCCGCCATTCCTGCGGAAATTTTATGAACGGAATTCTGTAAAAGTAGAAAGAATAGAATGAGCGTTACATGATCACAAACTGCTACTCTCGTTGATTTGTACGGAGCTGACTGGACTCATACTGTCGATGATGATGAACTCGGCTTGATTTGGAAATCAGTGCTAGAATTATTGGGTTGACGGCAGGACTAGTTATAATTGATTTGCGTTGTAATTATCTGATTCAGTCACTAATTGTATCTTTTGTTTACTTTATAAACGCTCCAACTGATTGATGAGGGCAGACTCATTGGCAATTCCATCGGCAAACTACTACATCTCCGTCCTTCAAGCGGGATTCGAACTTGGAATTGGGGCCTTAGGGGCATTCACTAACCGTCTCGCAGCTTCCAAGTCTATCGCTGAATGAGTATGTGTCGACCTGGAGGAGCTAACCGCGTAAAAATACGGAGTGCATCGACTCGTCAATGCTCATACATCATCATCTCAGGCCTAATCCTCTTTGAAATGCCCACTTCCTCCACATCTACCTTGGTTGTTAACGTCTCTGTAATTTTCCTGAGGGAAGCATCACTCCTGAAAAAACGGAATTGATGTAATACGCATTTTTACCTACTTTTTTATCTGCTTTTATCAGTGTCTCCCCATTGGCATGACAAAAAAATAACTTAGTACATTCCACACTTAAAAGTTTATTGCCGACCCAGGTTTCAACTAAAAAGCAATCATTATCATGGTTCCTGGCAATTTCCTGGTTCCTGGTATTCCTGGCAGTGAACTTTTAAGCATAGAATACACTAAGATATTTTTTTCGTCATGTCTGTGAAAATTTTCCTTAAGGTTAAGTCTTCAACTATTAATCCTATTCTCCCGATTGCTTCAAGCAGTCTCTAACATATATAGCAAAACTTGGCAGAACTCATTTGAAAAAAGACTGACTTGTGGAAGAAGAGAGCGTGTGTGAGAGGAGAGATGAAGGGCGTATGACCTCCTCCAAAGGTCCATGCAGGAATCCTGCTTGTAGAAGCTCGACTAACTTTCCCTAAACGCAGAATTTCCGCTGCTTAGTGCCGCCAAGTTTTGCTCCACCTATAATTCATATTGACAATCGTACGGTGACCTCTGTTTTTGTCTTGCACCATAACCCTCGAAAACTCTTTCTCTAAAAACACACCCAACGAAAAACATATCCCGGTATGAGTAAATTCTCCTATTTTCTAAAAAAATATTTTTTTTACAAATAATCGTTTTCAACCGACACTTCCAATCTTTATGATGTAGGTAGTTTATCCTACGAGATGTTATCGGATAACAGGGGTAATTCAGTGGATGTTGTAATTTGTCCACCATCCCCGTGATGATCTTTCATGGAATATGAAATGAAGCATCTCCTTCATATTGAAGGAACAAACTTTGGTGTCTATAAAATCTTTTATTTCGCTGACACGACAGTCCCTTCAATATACTGTGGCACGACCATATGCATATGGAAATTTGTGGTGTGGCAAAATACAAATTACTTCACGCTTCACCAAAATTGCCTTTAAAATGCACATAACTATATGCAGAAGTATGGATATACAGACGCCGAGCTAGATTAATGAGTGTGAGAACTGCTAATTTTTCTTTAGAGATGCATATAAGCATCGTTTTCTCAGAATCAGGTCTTGTACCGCCACTATCATTCACCATTCTATTTTTGGGAAAGAGCTATCATGCATCCCTACTTTTTAAGTTGGAGAAGGTACTAACTCATGGTCTCTCTTCTCGAGTTATCGGTCAAAACATATTTAGAAACAGAAAAAAATTAATTATTATTTATTTTATTTATTTATTTATTTATTTATTTATCTTCACTACCCCGAATACAGCACAATGGGCCAATTTACGTCGGGTGAATAACAGTAACAACGTACGAGACACAAACACCCATGTCCTGGGCAGAAAATATTTTACCCAGGCGGGACTCGAACCCGCGACCCTCGGGTTGGCAGGCGAGGACTTTACCCCGCCGCCACCGGGGCCGACTATTGGGACGCCGGGGACGATTATAATTCAGATGATTTAATGTTTACATTTACAAAACCACAACTTAAAAAACACACACAACCCGGGTTTCAACGCTTGAGCGTCATCTTCAGGTGAATGTAATCATTTTGTAAATTTAAACATTAAATCATCTGAAAGATAAAATGGAATACCACAAAGTTAACAAAGAACTTGCATTTCTTATTATAATGACAGATAACTGGTTTATGACCATAATATTTCCTGCGATTCTATATTTTGAATTAAATCATTTATACTAATCATGCAGAAATAAGAGAAACACATTTGATGCAAACTAAGAACAGCATTATTTACGGTGTACCACGTTTTCCATCTTCGACCCGCTCAATTAAGCGAATACTCATATCTCAGTGCGGGAGGATGGTAAAGTCTTTCAAATCGCTGCGTCGACAAGAAGTGACGCCCACACGCGAAAGTGTCGCCGATGAGTTCGGCTCCGAAGACGAGGCGACCCAAAGTTCAGCGATTCCGCTGAATATTCATGGAGAAATGATTGGGATAGAGACTGCGATGGAAAAGGGAGCAAGTTTTTAATTTCCCAGGAGGAAATCGAAGGAAAGGGGATGTCATGAAAAACCCCTTCGACCCCTAGCTGTGACTTCACATCGCGTGAAAAAATGAACATCGCGAGCGTCGCGGAAAAGTACACTTGAAGGAGGTTGAATCCTCAAGGAGCCCTTTGGGTGGCAGAGTCAACCGTTCCCAAGGACGTCGTCAAGTCTCGGATAGGGGAGAGAGATTGTACAGGAAGGGTGAGGTGGGAGAAGCAAGAAGCATTCCCCTCGAGACCAAAGCAATGTTACGATGCATCGGCTTCGATATTTCGTTGATATACTCGTTGCCAGGTATCGATCTTCTGAGTTTTGCGATAAATCGCACTGTAACGTTAAGAGATAAAGCCGCTTTATGCACGAAAATCAATTATACAGTAACAATTTCATGTTTAAAAACGCCATGTAACGCAATTATTTTGCAAAAATATGTCGTAAGAGGAAGGAGTGGACCTTAAAAGTATTGGGTGAATGCGATGGATGAGAGTTTGAATAGTAGAACTATTAGTCGTCTAAAGTACATGAGAAACAATAAGTGCGCGTACATGAAGCAAAGCACGCGTGAAAGAAAAACGAAAAAGATATGTAAGATATGTTAATTATGGAATATTATTGAGGTGGTTGGAGCGCTAATCGTGATTCATTTAGAGCTCATGTTAATAACATTCAATGTAAGTACAAAAAAAATACTGGACCACTCATCACGTGAGTGTATCTATTTATAAGTTGGAAATAACCATGCATGTGGTAGCGTAAATGACATAAGGATTATACTTCAAAACTTTCGCTTCAATTAAAGCATTGGTATGACTTGGGTTTTTGGCGCGGAATTCAAAATGTAGATGAAAATCTTTGCGTATGTGTTTTTTTATTCGGCACGATGCTTTGACAATTATTGGGAACCATTATAATGATATGAAACGTATATTTTCGCGTTTAGGAGAAAATTTGTATGCCTACCATCGACTTAGTTCGAAACATATGCGAAGTGCCCTAAGGCTACGCGTTAAAATTGCATACAATTGCCTAAAAGCCAAATCGGTAACATGAAATTTCATTCCGCTTTTTTCGATACATTTTACTATAATTACGCATGTACAAAATTTCACTCAAATTTGTGCTCAAGTGGAAATCACTGCGACAACCTAAAAATAGAGTTGGCTTTGTAGGCATGACAGCAATGAGCAAGAGGTCTACCTAAGTCCAATACGTAATTTTGAATGCGAACAACGCCAAGGCGTGTTTGTACCCCCCTGCCCGCCGCCCCAGTGGTTGAGGGAGCGCTCGCTGTTGATGCCGATGAGAGAGAGGGTTGAGCGACGGCAGAGACATGGAAGAACGCGAGCCCCCGATTACCCTCGTCACTTGATAAGTGACTTTCGCGTTTACCCGCTCTTATTATCACCGTCCCGCGGGACGAAGGAACGAGAGCTCTGGGGTGGCGGAGGAGGGAAAGGGAAGGGCGACGAGATAGGCAAGTTTATAAGTGGCAGGCAAGAGAGAGAGAGAGGGCGTGCCAGGGAACTTGTAGGGCAAGAGTAGGGAGGGAGGGAGCTCGCGTTGACTTGCGGGAGGAGCCTCGGAGTGGCTCGCGGGGCGTAGAAGTCTGGGGTCACTAATCACACATTCGCGGTGACTTCTCACGCCAGCGAGGCGGATTGTCCGATATCAACCGTCACATTCCATTCTCCGATAAATTTATTATGAGTACATATTCGGCTTCGCAACAGAGCGTCTAATAATATTGATGGAACCTTTAATTCTTTACCAAAAACCATCCTCGATTTAAGGCTTAAGTTTTGACCGGCCAAGCATCCCAAAAGAACAAAGAGATGCATATTCCAGGATGACTTGTACCTATTACGTATTCTATGATACGGTAGTCAGTCCACAAAAAAACAGGCTTCAAAAATCTCTCATTTAAATTTATTCCCCGGTTATATTAAAAAACTTACTTTATCTCCTAATTATTTATGCTAATCATACCCAGGTTCATTGGAAACAACTCAACACATTCAATAGTTCTACATGTAAATTTTAGTTAGGTACGAAAATCAATTTAATTGCTGAATTAGAATCTAAATCATTAATCGTCCCTTGTGGCTTTGTCTTTGTCTTTGTCATGCAAAATATAATATATAATATTGAATTACTCGTCTTAGAGAAAGCTGATTATATGACACATATTAGTTTCAAAAATTAAATTTCTGTAATCTATTATCAAATGCGTGATATGGCCTTAAATATACAATATAATCCCAAGTAAAATTTTTTATGTTTCACTCAATGTATGTTAAAATTTGAGTGATAGATTTATTTTCATACATATCCAATAGCCAATAGCCACGAAAACAAGGACGTCAAACTTAGGAATTAACACACCAACTCAATTAAAAGAAAACGTTGTCTGATTCTTGGTTTCATAGATAATAATTAAAACATTTCAACTTTCTCGATTATTACTGCGGTTCGTTGTCATGTTCTGTTGTTTTTGAGAAAGCGATAACTACAATAAACTCTTGAAAACTTACTGTGCACTTACGGACTACCAATCAGATATTTTTGTAACCAGAGGCTTACATTCAGCCCTGAAAAATCGTCCGTACACTAAAGCTCTTGCTAGCATGTAAAACCAGATAGTAAAAATCACAGCTTTAACGAAATATCTTTAAAAAATTAAAGAAACCAAGCCATATTTATCTAATCTTACAAATAATGATAATTGGTGAAGCAATTTCCATTAAAAGTTCAAAGTGTTCTAGATTTCATTACACTCCATGTACGAATATATGAAAATAAATAATTTCTGAGAAACTTAAAAACGTTTGTCATATAAATAATTATTTGCAAGTGGAAAATATAACCTTGAAAAGACAAGTAGTTAAGCCAATCAGCTCAGTAAAAGTCTAGAATTTCTCTAATACACCAATGCTAAATGAAATAAATATATCGATATATGTAGGAACACGGGATTATCCATTATAATAGTCTAAACAGCGTAGCATAACTGAGGCTCGATTTAGTGCGCCAAGGAAAATCAACTGTGGTGACGCATGACATTAATTAATTCCATAGTTTGCATTCAGTGCGTACATAAATAATCTCGTTGTTCAAGCAAGAATTCAATCAGCGGGAGTTGCCAATGTTGCCGATAGAGCTAAAGCCAACTAAACTTTGCCGTAAATTAACTAGACGTTATCAATTTCATTTTTATATAATCCGTCCGAGCTAGAGTTATCTTTATGTAAAATGTTAATCCATCGTCTATCTAATCACCAGGCTGGGACTCCTATCTGAATCACAGTAGACTAGTAGCGATGAGAAATGCGGAAATGCCATCAAATAATGTTCATGTTTATCATCTGATTCAATAGCGTACTGTTTAATAGTCTTTTTCCTCGCTGTAGCTTTCCCTAAATATTCGTTCCCTCCTCCCCATGCAAAATTTTACTAGATGATAGAATCGCCGGAACCTTCGATATTCAAGGAAACGTCAGAGCAACGTCCAAATATTTCCTTTTTTAAACGCCTACATGGGTACATTTCATATACTTAATACACTACATGCTTTTACAAGTAATTTTAAATGCACATAACATATTGAAATATATCAGCCTCATTAGTAACATTTAACAGTTATAATAACATGTTTGACAATATTATCACACAGTTTCCCAAGTTCAGGAATTTGGGCAACCTCTAAAATAATGTGACGAGAATCAGACGAGAATCAAATGCTTACTTGCGATAGGGAAATGCATTCTTTCGATCAGAGAACCCGAACAACGATCAGGTTGTTTAACTATATACAAGTATTGACATTTTTCTGCAAGGTGTTTTATGATGAAAGGATAGAAATTCAATAGTATTCGAGAGAAAACTTTGCTGATGCTCACAGAAAACGGCAGTGTCCAAGACGCAAAAGTCACGGGTTTCTTTTCCCCGGAATAAAAATATTTGATATTACTATTTACTGGTAACTGTTAATCTTGAACATTGTGGCTTTTACTTGCATTGGAAATGAATAAAAAAGTCAAGTAAAAATAACACAAAATCATTAGATCACGCGGTAAGTGATCAATTAAAGACGACCAAAGATTGAAAAACATTGGACCAGAAAAATAAACCAATAACTCACTCCATTTCTGGGAAACCCTTTTAAGCAGTGAAAGGAGAAATTATGCGGAAATTGAAAGTGGCAAAAAACAACGACATTGGCATGAAGTAGCCAGAAAAATACAAAGAGCCGCGGAAGCACGCCGAAAAAAATAGCACCATATTTACGTATGCACATGAGTTAGGCGAAAGCGGAATTGCAAAAGAAAGGGATAAACATGGTAGAGCGTTGCAAAACCACTGGAAAGAAAAAAATAAACTGAGCGCTTTGAGAGAGAGAGAGATAGAGAGAGTAAAAAGAGTGGAATCGGTCTTCAAAGGGCGGACAATTGGGAGTTGGGGGGGGGGCACAATGGGGTGGCATTTGCAACGTAAATAAAGAGTGGCCGGTCAGAAAAGGAGAGCGAAAGCAGTTTGGGAATGTCCGGCTCATTGTTTGTGGAGGGCTCGGACGATTTGATGCCAGAGCAACGGAGGAAATGGGAATAAAGACGGAAGGGAGAGATATACATGTGAAGGGGTTTTGCAAATGCACAACAACCATTTGTCGCCGCGGAGGAAATGAGGAAGATATCACTTAAATATCAAGCGGATAACTTCTTTGAATTGTTTTTTTCCTATTACGGTCTTGTATTTTCTGAGGTTTTTTTACCTCTACACTTAAACACTGCCGTGCAATCCACCACTGTGGCATGAAGTAGGAAATGTTAGTACACCAGTTGTGGAAATAGAATCGGGAAAACGAATGGAAAGAGAGGTAGGACAGAAGTCAATTTCATGTGATCTCATGTGACTCTTTGTGTCTCGCTATGATTTGGTTATTGCCATCAATCATGAGTGGAAGGATTGAATTTTCGTAATCATCAGTGTGGTAGTAAATCTCTCCCACACGTATTTTTGCTTCCATCAGTTTAAGAGATGCGGTTAAAGTGATATCTTTTCAGCCATCCGTAAACTCTAGAAATCTAAATTTTTCAAGTAGCTTTAGACTATTTTTAGCCTCCGATTCTCTAGGGGCTCACAGCAATGTTCTCCTTAACCTGTGTCACACAATCTGTTTGTGCTTAGCACTTGCTAAAGTAGATAACGGCTTCTCCCAGATATTATTTTGTTTATTTCGAAAAATAAACCTTTATGTGCAGGGCTAAAATTGCTCAGGGCGTATCCGAAATTTGATATAACCAGATGGAGATAACATCTACTTTTCACTTTTCTACACTTGCTAAATGCTTATCATTATCACGATAAATCACAACTAATTTATTGCTCAGCACATGTGTAAATTGGACCACAGGTTAATAGATGATATAACAAACTTTTAATTTCGAAATAATAATTTATCATTAACTAATCTGCATTTTATTCTAATATCATGCATCCTTTTCCGCGTCTTAACATCACTAGCCAATGAGAAAGATGCTCCTGTTTTGATAATATTCATCTGCAATATGTTGTAGCATATAAAGTAAGAGCATGACATTTGAAACTCTCTCCGCTGCTGTTTATTGCTCACTGTCTTTGGTAGCATTATTGCTAGAGCGCTTGACTGGATATAATATTAGAAGTAGAATATAAAAAATGGAGCTATTAAATATGTTTCCTATTGATATTATTTATTACCAAAACCTATTATCTTTCTCTGAGACAGTTCTAAAATTCCTTTAACTGTGATTTCTTTCAACTACAGTGGGATTGGTCAACTTTTGTTGCAAGTACTTCGGTCAAATAAAAAATTTTTTGTAACTTAAAGTGGCGATGTTGTCGAAAATGTTTTTCAAAAGAAATGCACCAGAAAGTTTAAAAATTGTTACGACGAAATACAAATAATAAACTTGATGGAAGATTAAACCGTTTCCACTTGTCCTAATACTTCCGTCTAATACTTGAATTAGTTAGCGAGAGTCAACATTACGTTCCTGGGTACATAAGCTTTCTCTTAATAGCTTTTCAGAAGCAACACAAATGCGCACCACGAAGAGAGACATTGAAAAGAAGATGTATAAAGACAAAGGACACTGGAGGCCCTAAAAACAAAGTAATCGAAAAAACTACCTAGCATTAGATAGGAAAGGATGGAGGGCTGCAGTCAACCAATCTTAGGATTGAACGACCAATGATTGCAAAGCGCACAGGGTGCTTGACTAAAAAAAGCCTCAGCTTCTCTTTATTCTTTACGAAAAAGAAATCCAAGCACATAAATCTTTGTGTGGCAAGCTGTATTTAAATTACTTCTCGCGCACGAATTTTATGCCCGCTTCAAGTGGATATTGATCTCCAAAACATTAAATAATTTCTTCATTAAGCTTTTATTAAGTTAATAATATTCATTGTAGAAGTTAGGCATGAAACAGGAAAAGTCGGGCTGACAAAAAACAACTCTTGGCATGCACCTGAATATTTTTAAAACCCATTGAGTAACATTAAGTCATTTATATGCATTAGATTTTTGATAAATAATTGCCTAAACCTTATAATCAACCATATCTACGTCATATAGACTACTGCAAGTCTTCAACCTTTACTTGGAGACCTTTGATTTAATTCTAACAATTATAGTTACAAAATTATGTACGCTTATTGACCGTTTCAGGGTATTAAGACGCGAGTCGATTTTAGTGCCCGGATTCTAGTACGTGCCAAGTAACCGACGGATGGGACAAGGGGGCATTTCGGGGGTTAGGGCCGGCCGCCATATTGAGAAAAGGGAGGAAGAAAGGTAATATAGACTACTAGGAGTCTGCTTCCTTCACTTGGGGAACCTTGATTAAAAACTAACAAATATTTTTAAAATATTTTGTACACTAATAGACCGTTTCAGGAGTTTTAAGACGTGAGCCGTTTATAATACCCGGCTTCTAGTACGTGACAACTATCAGACGGATGGTACAAGGGGTAGCACCATTTCGTGGGTCAGGGGCGGTCGCTATATGGCGGGAAAGGAGGAAAGAAGGCTCGAGTCCACTGGATTAATCGAGACCGCACCAAGTGTTGTGGCGAATCGTTTTTCCTCTTCCACCGAACAGCAGGACGGGCCGTGGAGATAATATGCAAATATAAACGGACCCCGCGCGCGCCCTCCACCGACGACTGGGCCATTTCTTATTACTCTCCTCCTCGAAAGAGGCGAATTCGTTGTTTTTTTTCGCATTTTTATTTCCCCACCCCGACTCACACCACGTCATCCGAACCGATACTGTCCGGGCACAAGACCGGGCTGAAAAAAATATATAAAATCGAAGCGAACCGCGGGACGCAGACATACACACAGCCCCACACACAAACACGGCCATCGACCAACCGACTGCCAGCGCCCCGGCAAATTGCGAAGGCGCGGGCAATGGTTCCCGATTGGCTGTGGCGGACGGACCGTTTTGTCTTTCATTTCTCTTCTTTTTTATTTTCCATTTTTTTGTGCCCAGCCAGCTTGCTCACCGATGAATGCGCTCTCGCTCTTCTTGTGTGTAGTAGCATCGGCAGCGGGGGATATTTCTTTCTTAGCCCACCGAACGGCGAATGTGGAGATGCATTCATTTGCTCCTGTTGCATTTATCACCAGGGGGGACGATCAGAGAGTCGAGTTCGAAGCGGGAATGGTTTTTGTCATTTTGCAGCACACAACATACGCTGGACGAATGAAATTAAATTCAATCAATCCGCGGGAGAGGATTTGTTTTCCATGATTAAATTTTAAATACAACGACCGTAGTCGAGTTCGCATTTGGACTTGACCTTCCTCAGTTCGTATCACACAAAAGAGATCTCAGGTTTCTATTGGTGTCATCAGAAATGCACAGCCAAAATACTAATTCGAAAAGATGAATGAATAAAGGTTATACTGAGAGGTGAAATATCCAATGTGACGGAAAATGTGATAAATTTAAATAAACAAACAGTGTGTGTGAATGAATTCCATGATTAGATCCTTTCTGGCTATTCTAAGATCTTGGGTTCGAATTCTCTCTTTTTTAAGGGTTTCTCAAAATCCATGGAATTGATGTATTGGTGTGTACGTGGGGAGTAAATTTTCAGTAGAATTTTCTACACCTATTACAGGGTTGTGCACCATAATAGCGTATGGCCGCTCAACCTTCTCAATGCCCTTGCATTGCTCGCTCCGCCGCCTTTTACGCAAAAGAGGAAATAAAGAGAAGATGCAGTCAGGGGACTGCTGGCAGGAGTGAAAACTTAAATAAATGAAGTTGAATCGTTGGTTCATCAAACTTACTGATCATAAAAATTTAAACAATGAGTGTTCATCGTTTGTTTATATTTGTCAGATTATGTTACTTACCTTATAGCAAATGAGATGATTAACAATTGATTTTTAAAAAAATAAAGCTTTCTCCCTCAGTTGCAAGTAAATCGATTATTCCATAATTCCAGGTGTGATAAGTACAATTCCGAGTCACATTGAATAAAACAATTGAATATTGTAGTCCAACCTGACGCTACTTCTCAGATGCCTTTATAATTATAATTCATTAAACTACATTCCACGTCTCTGTTTTTCCTGGGAGCGTCTTAAATCATTTTCTCTTCGTTTAGATTTTGCTCTCCACATGGCAAAGGCCACTTATAAATACCAATCTATTCGTTATAGGCCGATAAATTCGATATTAATCTAAAAATCGGCTTCAGCAATACTGCTGATCGCAAAGTGGACTTTTCACTGAAAAATATCTTTGTTTCTAATGTGAATATGAAAAACAAAAGAGAATACAAGCAGTAAAATACGAACTAATTAGTACGGGTACATCGTGACGCGTTCCAAATGATATCGCGAGCTTATAAATTGTTCTCCATGCAAAAAGTGTTTGGTTCGGCCCCGATAAATAAGTTTTGACTTCAATAATACTTTTAAATAATACTTAACAGTACTTTAAGTAAAGAATTCGATTCCGTAGGACCATTTCTTATCATTAATTTTTGCAAAAGAAATAATATTTTACCTTTGTCAACTTAATTTACCCAATGATACTTTTTCGTTGTTTTCCTCCTTATATTTCATGAAAACTTGGTTGCTGAGGGGACCCCGAGGTTCAGGAATTTGCGGAGTATTTTCGTTTAGCTCATGAAATTTTAATCGCTAACAGATTTCATGGTAAAAATAATGCACTCTATTTCATTACTTATGACACTTATTTCGAGTTTGTTCGATTTATTTCTAATTATTTTTTCAGAATTAATAATTTATTGTGTTTTTTTTTGTGAAAAAAAAAACAAATTGATAATTTCTTTTGTTTTTTTGAGTTTTTGTGAAAAATATGGATTTGAACCCAGGACTTCATCTTCGCAAAAAGTAGCCTAAAATCTCCTGAGTGGTGACACTAAATAATGTCCAAATTTTCAAAGTTGCTGAACCAGCGTTTCCTGATAAATAAACTCAGCAATGCAGGAAAACGTATAATGAACCCCATCCATTATGTTTTGCTCTAATGACCTATGGCACATCCCGGAGGAAGATCTTGCGTTTGCCCACCAGTGAACAGTGATGTATTCATTCGTTTGCTCCGGCTGCATTTATCGCCGCAACAAGACCAACGATCTGAGTGGCCATCAAAAGCGATGAGGGAATGGTTTTTGTTAGCTCAAAGCATACAACATGCTGGCCAGATGAAATTAAACTCAATCAATACTTATGACTGGAGCACTAACGTTTTTTACGGATAAATAGTCAATACAATGAGAGACCTATACATAGAAGAAACACATCCAGGAATTGTCCTCCTTATTTCACATTATAAGAATGACGATCCTTACATTTTAATTAAACCATAAGTCTAACATGTGACGTGAATTTGATCTAAAATGTTCCAGACAAATGTAAACTCCAAAAGCTAATTTCTCAAATGTTGAGAATTTGTACACACCCTTTCATCCTTCCTATATCAGACGTTTTTGTAAGCATACCATTTACGAATTTTTCACCCACGATAAGACATAATATTTCTGCTGTTGGTTATATTCCTCAGAGCAATGAATTAATAAATTGTAAACCAGCTTCTTTTTGAACCTTAGGTATTATTCTACGATTTGAATAGGTAGTAATAATATAATTGAACGCGTTAACTACTGGATTTCGCTCAGATCAGCGATAAAAATCTTCAACGAAATAATCCATTACTAGAATTACCTAATAAATCACGTACATTCACTGAACCCAAATCCGGCACCAGAATTCCTTCCAATATGAAGGTTTTTTTCAGATGCATATAATTATGGAAATTATTCCTTATGACAACTTCAAAATTCTAATTCCACGGTGGCTGACCTGTTACCCAGCCCGAATATATCCGGCCCGATCCAACTATTCTGGCCGATCCAAGGGTGCAACATTTAAGTATAAAGGGAAATTCTCAATACTTTAAAAATTCCTTCGAGAGGAAATAACTCCAAATGACCAACAAACCTTAGCTTACCTTTTATAAGGTCTTTATTTAATCTGCAATTCCCGCTCTAATTTTCTAACGCATATACCACCTGGTCATGCACAAATCCGACTTTATTAACTTTCTACAGCTACCTTTTTTAATCCTTTCCAAAAAATTTCTCGCCATAGCCGTACCATAAGGACAAATTGACCAACTCTATATTGCTCTATGATCCATATCCCTCCACTCTGATCCTCAATTAGCCACCCTCGACTATATATTGGACGATTTATAAAAAATTTCAACATTGCAATCACCTGCAATAATAGGGAAAAATGGCATTGCTGACTTTGGCCATAAGCCTCACTATTGAAATTCATAAATTATTATTAAATTTTAGGTTGTGTTCAAGTATAAACGTGAAGAATTTAGCGAAAGTCACGAGTTTCTTTCGAGTGCAAATTTGCTACAAAATTTTGACAACGCAAATACCGAAAAAAAATCATACGTAGGTACAAAACTTCGTTTTTTCCGCGCACAATACGTGACCACAATTAAAACTGAGCTCTACTTATAGCATTCCCGTAATGCACATCACCATTTCACCTCCCAAATTCCTTTCCTTCACACGACTGCTGTTCTAACGTCCCTTGACACTCGCCCATGCGGAGGCTCGCAGGGTAGCATGTAGATGAAAAACAGGAAAACAAATCAAAGCAAAAAGAAATAGACCACTAATTTATTAAGTGCTAGCTAGTTGACTTCCAATCTTACCGGGACTATTGTCCTGGCTCCACTTTGGGGGAGATGAAAAGAAATAGAATCGCCAAACCCCGAGGTGGAACCCAGAAAATTCCACGCAATACAGCGACGTCGACGCCAATCGACACGCAGCTGCTTCGCTTTTTTCAAAGGGGACGACTAATACGTCCAGATGGGTCTCCATTCGCTCGACGACGGATTAGGTGACTAATGTCGCGCGGCTCGGATTAATAGGGCGCACAGAGACGATGTCAAAGGAATATGGCGTATATTTGGAAAGAGAGAGAGGTGGCGATGGTAGGGTCGCCAAGCTCATGAGATGACGAAAGTCTTAAAACAAAGAAGAGGCGAAAGGGAAAATGCGAAAACTAATTGAACTTGAAAACATGTTTCAGATTAAAAAATAAAATTTTCCACTAATCCCCCAGTTCACGGTTTTCAAACCTATATCAGCAAAATTACATTCCGTTTGTTTGAACGCCATTGACAACCATTCCCCTCGAGGAATTTGAGCAAAAATTGGCACGCATCTTCCAAATGACTCAAATGGATCAACAAGTCACGTGAAAAAGACCCTAGGGCGCCAGGGGTCCTACTTTAAGCGAGGTTTACTTCCATTAGGAAAATATTGTATTTGTTGCACACAATCCTTAATCCCCTCCTTGAAATTACTCGTACCCATGATATGAACTACGAATGTTGGCACTGGATGGTTGAAAGAACAAGAAATTTTCGCTTTGATTTAATTCCAGGATGATAGACAGATCACATTATTTGTTATTGCAGCCATATTTGCACTCGCTTTTCAAACACTGGGTTTTTGTCTTTAAAATGTTGACATTGTACTAACTATTGTTAATTTGAGTATCACTTCTGCAACAGAATTCACAATTTATTTATAAATAGTAGCAAAGGTTTGGAGCAGAAACTGAGGCCACGAGATAAATCATCAATATTACAGAAGTACATAGATATTTTAGAGTGGACATTTTTCAACTATTCCATTTATGGGTAGTGGCTAATATTTACTATGAACATTGTACAATAATTTTAAATGCCACGTTGGAAGGGTTCTTTTGATCTGATTCGAAAATTCTCTCTCTCCAGGTTGAAATTCAACGGACACCTTCCTCTTGTAAATTCAAGGACCAATGAGACTCGAGACCGGGGAGTCATAGTTCCCAAAAACTCCCTTGAATTTCCGAGGCATTTTTCATTTAAATTTTATAGTTCATCAGACATAATCCACAGCAAGGACGTTAAAAGCGCCAGCGGGGGAGGGGGAGTGTGATCCTATTATAGGCAGACTCACAATGGATTATGTATGATGAGTTACACGTCTCACTTGCTTCCTGAATGACTCTCGCAGCTCTATGCTTTTCTATGGTAGCAAAGTACATTAATACCCATAATTTTTTTTACATTTTAACCATAAGAGTCAAGTATGTTGGTGAAATTCCATCTCATAGCTTTTTCAAGTTAATAGTAACGCATTTACAGTCGTAGTTTCATAGACTTTTTTAATACGAGCATTTTTTTTGAAAACTCAACGGCTGCTATACACATTTGAATTACCAGGCAGGGTACTTTGTACATACAGAAGAATAAAAAGATCTTAATTAAATTTTAGACAAGAATTTCATGACTAGAGCATGTCTTGGCCAGAACGCTTGGCAGGGTAATTTTAGGTTAGATGGATTATTTTAGAGCTATGTATAGAGTTAATATTTGAGGTTTTCCTAGCTTTTAACCATTACTAGGAAGAGAGAGCAATTTTTCAAATTTCTCAACCATTTTTCCAAATTCACCAAATTCCTTCGACCAAATTTCTCGGAATACAGGGAAATATGTAGCAAAAATTTTGAGGAAAACTCGGGAGGAAATTCTTTCCTGGAATCCAAAATTGCGATCTACAAAAGGAAAGAGGATATCTGTAACATGATGGATGAATTTCCTTAAATTAACACGCCAGTTCATTTTTATCAATCCTTGCTTTTAACTCCAAATAAAAGATTACGTTAGCATCACGTTCATTGATAGAGTGACCATAATTTAAAAAATTGGGGTGCATGGAAATGCATTAAAACCTACAAATAGGTAGCAACCCAACTTTCTCGAGGAGAAAAATATTATCTGCCAGGCTATCCTGTGTCATTACGCTCACCAGACAAATTTCGGCGAATATGCATGAATGTAAATGCATACATTTATAAATTAATCGACTTTCTAATTTCATATAATTTGCTGAAATAGCCATCTTTCGCAAAAGGCTAGTCCAGTGCGCTGTAGAACCACTATTGGAATTTAAAGGTTTTCATTGTAAAGCAGGCCCAAGAAACATTTTAGCCTATCTTAATTAGGAAACTCTTATTCAAATGTAGACTGCATTTCTTGCATGCTTTAATGTAGCCCTAGAGCCTATTTAAGCTTCAACCTATTTTATTCTTTTGTTTAATCAATGGAGAGCGCTGAAGACAATTTTGCATAATGGCGATGGGCGATTTTTTTATTTATCCTTTCAATCCTCGTGGAAGCACTTTTAGAAGAAATGGTTCACCTTCAAAGATAGAAAGATGCCTAGAGCAAAATAGAGCTTTTTGAGACTGCATTATATTTGAAAAAATATATCTTGAGCCATGGCTATTTACATGAAGAGCCTATTCGGGAATACTGGAGCCGAAAGAGGCAGACAATAAGGAATGTAGTGGAAGAAAATAACTCGAGGATCCTCGGTGGTCACAAGCCCTCATTAATAGTCCTCATTAAAAAAAAGCAATATTGCCTACCTCGCTTGATGACAGAAACTCACTGCAGACAAATTATTGCTCATTTTATAAAATGGATGTCGGAATTGATACCTTGTTTATAAAAAATCTTGCCAAAAATTTCAAGCTATTAACGGAGACGGGTAATCTCGGAGTAAAGCCACGCAATTATTTATAATCCTCCATCCGGAATCTCCACCAGATAGATAAGAATGAATTCCACTCACCTAGGATTGAAAAGAAAAATTTCCGCCAAAATATTCAACTCGGATTGAAGAAATATCCACCAAATGATGAAACATCAATGGTGAATAACGCAAGGAAATGTTGACAAACGCTATCTTCGAAAAGATCAAGCACTTATAAGCAACAAAAGTCTTATATATCTCATTTTAATGATGAAACATTCCAAAATTGTTTCATATTCTTTTATTGCAATATTCTTCTATGTTCATGTGTCGATGTCGTATCCGGGTATCTTTGTGGTTTCACCTTGATTTCGCCGCCAACTTTCTCTGCTTCAGAACAATAATGTGTCATTCGAACCGCATACATTTCTTGACTGACAACTGTCCGTCAATTATCTCATCTGACCCAATCGTACCTTCAGTTGGAAGAGTAAATGAACTGACTCGTTTTTTAGATAGTCGAAAGCTTGATAGTTTTGTACGTAGTATAATGATTTTTACTAAAATGGAAACTTTCCATTTCATCCTCATTTTGATGCATCAAATCAGTAAAACATTACGGGTATATGCCGCGTGTAACATCGGTTTTGACCCGACGTTTCGTGACGCACTGCTAGTCACTTACTCATGGAAATAAATCTTGTTAGTGCTGTTTGCTTTTATATACATGCCCCCACCATAATTGAGTCGAGTGGAAAAGGTGGAAGGGGGAAGGAAGTTAGGACGAGGGGGGAAGGTGGAGGTAGAGAATTTTTTCAGATGACCGGGTTCCATATGCTGCTGATTTTTAAGCCACCATCTATGCTGAAATTTTATTAATTTTTCTTTATGTCTATGGCCTCACGGATGAGACGGAGTTTAAATCTTTCCACAGTAGCGATTAATTTGGATTTTTCAAAGTCGATCGTGTGCCCTAAGGATTCATGCTCAACTAATATAGATTTAGTTGTTTGCCCCAGTCGAATAGCTCGTTTGTGCACGTTTCCCCCGACCAACTCTTCCACTTGACCCAGATATGGTGGGGGCATGTATATAAAAGTAAGAAGCACTAGCAAATTTTATTCCCATGAATAAGTGACTAGTTGTTGGTCACGAAACGTCGGGCCAAAACCGATATCTTTCACGGCATTTACCCGTAATGTTTTATTTTATTAATCACCATGAGCCGCGAAAGCTTCAATCAAGAAATACATTAAATCAGTGTATATTTCTTTGATAATACTCACCCTTCGCTTACACTTAAACGCCCCATTCAATATCTACAGTAGTTCCCCTTTGCTGCCTCTTCTCTAATCACAAATTCCATAAAGGAAAGTTTGGAATAATGAGGAATTCGTGCATAAAATTGATCTGAGTTGTTTCAAAAGTCAAACATCATTCGGTGTTTTCCAAGAATCTTTCGTTTCTTCAATATTAGTTCACAGAGAAATCCTCACTTTTATCCTGGTGTAGCATATTCTAAAGCTGTCTCAAAATGTGCATTAGCACTTAAAGCATGACTTTCCTCTTTTACCACATACACTTTAGCTGTTAGTCTTATACACGCTTTTGTTTAGGTAACAGCCGCTTTTACCAATTGGTCATTGGTTAGATACTTGATTTACAAAAAGCTTAAAAATATCGAGTTTGTGGCGCTACAATCTCAGTTACTTCCATTTATGATGGGTTCCCCAATGTATAAAGGTAGCTTTAACTGAATTGTTTTGGCCGTAAAGTCAATATTTTATCAACGCAGGTCTTCGAGAATTTCCACTTCATCATGGATAATGCATTAGACCGTATATTTTCTCGTTTTATGTGAAGATTACCTATATATTTTACTTCCTGGTTGATTCCGGGACTCAAAGAGTTTACTGTCAACATAAATATCTCACTATGAGAGTAGTACTTACTTATCATATGAATCTCATTCTATCTTCTGTTCATAATTTATTTGGACCTAACGGTAGAAAGAAGAACCATAGGTCTCCTCCGCTGTCGATGATTTCGCGAAGCCAACAGTGGAAAGGAGAAATGTCTCTTTTTACCCTCTGGACTATAACTCTTACTCACTGAGACCATCTCTCATTTCTTCAAACCCATACCAAATAAGAGTATTGAATATTAAGGGGGAAAGATCTCTTTCAAATTCTCCCATAACTTATCATTCCCCTCCCATCGCCACTTCATCTTCAGATAAATCTCTCTCCCTGATATTCCACCCATATCACAGTTAGTGCTTATAATAATTCTCCCATTGTAAGAAGAAGGCCCTCTCAATGCGATATATATTTTCTGTCTTTTTATAAGCCTCTGTTCCAAAACCACTCTCTGCTGTGACACAGTTTCTATGGTCTTTTAGTCTCATGAATTCTAAGACGTTCTCCTAGGTAAGACAATCTCATCTAGCCCTCTATCTTGATAGTAGTTAAAGGAGTGGAATGATAAAGTTTTTCGGGCAACATACACTACTAAATTGACTATTTACAAGCGAAGAAAATCTATAAAAATTATGAAAGAGTTTCACCCGTAACTTTGAGGAAATATTGTATATACAGCTACATCTACACAATACTCTGCGAGCCGCCGCATAGGCGTGTGGCAGGGAGTGTTAAGTTACCAGCCGTGTAAAAGGAGGGGGGGATTCCTCACCTTAGTACTCTAAAAGCTGTGAGACACTAAATGTTCGATCGCAACAGTTTTTAACGATGCGTGCTGTTTTCTTGTATTTTATTAATTTTTTTGGTTAAATTATTATGATCAGGGTCCCAAATGCTCGCGGCGTATTCGAGGTATGGCCTAACCAGAGCGAAGTAGCATCTCTCTTTGACTTTTTCATCCGATGACCTTCCTATGATACGCCTAGCAAAACTTATTTTCTTTAATGCTGTGCCGCATATATTTTATATGTGAGTTCCATGGAGCATGTTTGTATACCAAAATAAATCTATATTGGTAAAAACAAAATAACCCAGTTATAATTTCCACAATTTTTTTATGGAAACTGACAATGGTTTCGGCAGTTTATGTCATTATCAAGGTACAGTTGTTACCATTCCGATTCAATATATACTCCTTAGCAGAACACAGATAGTTGGTGGGGTATGTTAACGGAGGAGTGTGTAAGGGAGGGGAAATACACAGGAGAGGGATTAGCCGTGCTCTGCTAAGGGGTATATATAGAAACGAAAGATTAACAATTGTACCTTGATAATGACACAAAGTGCCAAAACCATTGTCAGTTTTCATTAAAAATTGTGGAAATTATAACTGAGTTATTTTATTTTTACCAATATGGCTATGAATAATCGTTTAAATACATAGAAAATGTTAAGGCATTAAAAGAATATCTCATTACCAAATGCATAATTTCATCACTATGATATCATATTAAAATATACACTCTAATTGGTTAGCGCTGGTAGCGAAGAGAAAGCGAAATATATTCGGCGACAGCACATGCCTTTAGAAGACACGATGAAAGTACTTTGAGATGAATAAGCTTAAAATAGAGAGTGTCGATGGATTAAATTTAAAAATTCCCAAACCACACAATAGAGGTAAGCAATTAAAAAAGGAAAGTGTTTTCCGAGAAAGAGACAATGCTTCAATGCTTCTCGTTGGCAGCTTCGGGGGAGTAAACTTCTCCTGAATAATTCAGCGGGGAAAATCCTCTAATACCTCTCCCTTTCTAAACAAACGGCTTAAGATTTGCATGCGCCAGATATTAAACCTTGCAGTTTTATGCAGGGGAAGGAAAATGAAACGGGAAGTCAGTTCAGCCCGCTACAATTCGAATACGCTGGGATAAGTTTGGTGCGGTGACTACAGTAATTCCAATTAGAGTGCTACAGTTCAACTTCCGGAAGTGGAGGAGATTTTTCTGTGAAATTTCCTCTTTTGTGCTTTGCGGTGACCATTGCATGTGAAGTGCTTCGGGATGATCAGCTGTAGACTTTTTGGCACCTTTCGTTAATAGAAGGCAAATACTGTCGCCGGATCTCTCTCCACCAAATTTTCATTCTTCAAATTATTCTTCCCTTACCTGCGTCATGAACGACCAATCATAAGAACACCGGTTCTTATGATTGGTCGTTCAATCCAACGATTAGTTGACTGCAGCCCTCCAGCCTTCCGTATCTTATGGATATTCCTTTCCCTCCTGGTTGCTCTTCCTATGAACTTTCCTCTTTATTTGAACCACAAACTTATTCCTGGGGCTTCCTCCGGGGACTTTTCCCTCTATTTAACCTTCAGTTATGTCCTTCACAAACCCATTGTGTCTCAGGGTGTGTCCAATCCATCGTGTTCTTATTTTCTGTATGCTGTTCCTTATGGTCCTTTCCTCTGCCACTCTTCTGTAAACTTCATCATTTCTTATTTTGTCTGTCCATTTTATCTTTAGCATCCTCCTCCAGATCCAGGTTTCGAAGGCTTCTAGTATGTTCTGGTCAGCTTTTCAAATGGTCCATATTTGCGATCCATAAAGATGCAATGAGATGAATTGTAGCTAACACTATCTTCGAGCACCATTGACATAGGAGGTACGCATGGAAGATGCCAGGGGATATTGCCAGACACCCACCTGTTCTAACTGATGCAAATTACTCCAGTGGTCAAACTCTTTCCAAAGTAACCAATCAATGCAATGCAAGAAAATTGCACCATGTAAAATTATTCTTCTTGACATGTATCTTTTAAGGATGTAAACATTTCAATCCTTTCACAAATTAAATATTTACAAGATCAAAAAAAGTTTCATGAAAATGAAGCATGCATTCCATTTCGGTAAACATACCAATATTAGGTTAACTATTGCTACTATACCCATAAAAAACTACAGAACATGTGCAGTCATAATTCATTACAAGTCATTAAATTTCACAGAATTCCATCAAGAATGATGACTCAAGGAGACGATGAAATTTTCAAAACGGTCACAATGACCACTTTGGCGCTTCCATAAAGTACACCCAAACTAACTCAAATAAATTAGAAACGATCAACACTTGGCCTGTAAGAAAATTCTTTCGCGATACTCAAGGCATGGGTTTATCTACAGGATTCAAATCGTTCTCCGTAGCTAGGGGTCGTTAACAAAGCAATGGAGAGAGAGAATCAACTTCAGAACGAAGGGAGCTGAAGACACGAAAGGCAGGGAGACTGAGGCTGAAAGGAGTTTCCAGAAAACAATTAAAATGGACCCGTGCAAGCTGCATCGCGAGCCCGATACCAGAGTCCCAGATACCCTCATCTCTCCCCCCCCCCCCTGCTTTTATTGCCCTCCATAAATTAGGTGCGGGCCGGCGGCCACCGTCGCTCGGCCACCGAAGAAATCCAAAGCCGAGCTCCAGACCAATCCCAATAGTTGCTATTGCGTCGGAATTTTTTTCTTCCTATTCCTCTTCTATCGATTAGCTAAGGTAAAGTGTCGTTCCTACATCGAAAGGAGAGGATTGGAGGAGAAGGGACGGAAATAAACGGCTCTATGTAGATACAACTCTTTTGCATAGTCCCTTCGTGGAATGTGGTTAACGATTTAAAATCCATGAAGTGCAAACTTAATATATTTACGTGTCTTTGAAACGTTTGAACCGTGTCCTCTTTTCAAAGCAGCAGGTAGCAGCCTCTGTAAATCGAGTCGAATAATAAGCAAACTGTTGTAAGAAATCAAACATTTTCAATTTATTTTGAAATATTTTTGAATTCCCCAATTTGGTTAAAATGGCCAAGTAAAGATATTTAAATATATTAAATAAATAATAACATTGAAATGCCTGATAGAAACTTATGAATTGCCTTAAGTTTCTTACACATGTTTCCTAGTTGGGAGTTAGAGAAGGAGGGTTATTAGAAGTGGAAGATATTTTAGATATATCAGAGAAGTTTGTGAATATCATGCGCTTTGACGATTGATAGTTTAAAATCTGCATAAAAAGTAAAAAGAATGCATAGTTGGCCATGCATCCATAGCCCAATTTACATGGAGTTTAACCGTGAATATGATGGAAGGCTCAAAGCAATCACGGGGAATGATTTCGTCTCCAGAGGACAGACTAAACCGTCGTGACCTTACGGCGCTTGTACACGTGTTTATGCTTTCCTAGAATCCTAGCTATGCGATGATTTTTTCCGAAGAAAATGGACATCAGATTATAAAATAAATATGTGGGTAATCTTAATGCGAAAACATTCGAAAGGCTAACCAGAACTATGAGTCCTTCCTCTGGAATGATATATTACTGGTATTACAGTCAGATGGTACAGTCAGCAATAAAGACACTAAAATATAGTTCATTTAAATTTTCAAAGGAGTAGCTCAAAATTTGGTTTTGGGATTGTTTTAGTCTTTTTAGCATCCTGTAAAAGTAGCTCATAAATGAAGGGGTACGGTAAATCATGGCAAGTAAACTTTTCAAGTCACTAGTTCTTTGTCAGTTACGTATGAAAAAATCAAAAAGTTGTATTCAAAACATTATGTTATCCAAATTATCTTACTTTAAAACGCAACTACAGATTCTCGATTTCAGGCTAATTAATGTAAAATCGATTCATCGCAGAAAGAAATAAAATCCAATTGGAGATTCTACTTACTTCGTTTGTTAACACCTAGACTATGACACCCCGTGTAATTATTAATTAAAGGCTACAATAGGTGAGGTTTCATACCTACTGAATCAAAGTGAATGAGGAAGATATGGTATGAGGTGTTGCGAAGAGTAGGAGAAGGGACAGTCATGAAGCCATCAAAACTTGTGATGAATACAGCACGTTTGTAAGGAACAAAATATTTCGGTGAAATCTACCTAGCTAGGAAATTACTAACTACTATGAAAGAGATGTGGTATCTCATTGAAAATAAAATCTAATTTAGCCTCATCATAAAGAAAAGTTCTAATCTTTTTGATCACACGTTATACTATCCACTCATTGAACTACGTTAAGAGATATTTACCAGAAAGCCAAGGCCATTGCCATGGGATATGGTACGACACAGTAGCCCGAAGAAATGATTAAAATTACTAAGAATTCATACTGAAGTATTTAGAAAGAAAATGAAAGATTGCGTTAGAAATTTTTCGTTGGGTATCTTGTATGTTCAATTAATGATTTTCAGGAATAAATTCGTCGGGAAAATATACCGTGTACAAGCATTGCAAAAAATATTTGGCTGTTATGCCATTTTTAAAACAGTTTTCAAGCTTGAAAACACTAGTCTGTAAAAATACTCAAATATGAATACCTAGCTATTTTATGTAGAATTTCATTCAAATCAAACCACATTTTTGCGTCATTTGTATCATTATATTTATTTCATGCTTTTTACTGGTGCCTACATTTAATAATAAAATTCTAATAAAAGTCTCTATTGCCGAGATAGATGGTAGTATGTCGGGAAATGGGGAAAGAGACAGAAACAGATAGTCTATTGACGGGATAAAAAAGGGTAGGACATACGCAGGGATGAAGAAAATATTTGTGTAATGAGATTGCGGCCGGCGCATGTAAAAATATTTAGGATTTTTACTCTAGTCCTTTCAAATTTGACTTCACAGGTAGATTACCTAAATAATAATAACATGACTTAGAAAAAATATCGTCATTACGCCACCTATAAAAGTTGCCTGCTGGTTTTATATGTTCTAGAGTGGAAGTGTATTCATTTTATTTGTTCAAAGAATTTTTAATGACTTAAAAGTAATGGCCTGCGCTGTCTCCGCCCAATACCCTCAAGTGTTATAAAACAAGTTCCTAAAAGTAATATCTATTTAATTTTATAGAAGTAGTTAAATGTCAGAATACGTGGCAAAGTGAGGCGAGGGGGAAAGGAGATGGTACAGGAATACGGGACGACATTGAAAATAAAAAAAATTTCGGCGAAAGGGCAAAAAAATAAAGGGAGTTCTTTATTTCAGACGTCTCCTCCGCATTTCGTTCCACCGCTACCTTCGCCGAAAACACAAACGAACGGATAAAAATAAAACGTCCAAGAATTAAAATGAGCAAGAGACAGTGGCGACACGTCCTCTCTTCCCTTCTTCATCCTACGTTCCTCCCTCATGTAGGGATTCAATCCACCATCTCGGCTAGCCGCCCCTTTCCCCCACTCTCCAACAGAAACCCCCTTCCTTTCCCAAATGATGCACAAAGTCTGCGTTGACAGCCAGACCAGACAGACGTGGTCTGGATAATTAGGCGCCTTCCGAAAAAAAAATGAAAAAAAATGAAGAGAGATATCCGTGCATAATGCCCCGCACAGCTCTAACGCAGCCACTGAACGGGAAGAATATGAACCATTGATTTAAACGACGCAGACGAGACGGCAGACAATCAGGCGACCGCGATTATCCTCCTCTCATATCCGCCAGGCCAAGCTTCGTGGACCGACGGCATGGAGCGGAATAGAGGATCACGCTAAGGTTTTGGGATGGACCGTGCTCCGCGACGGGTATTTTTTTTGTGTAATTCTAGACGCTGGTGGATCCTCTAAAATACTTCTATATTTACGATGAGGAGGCTGGAATTGCATTCGTTACAGAAAAAAATAAATCAAGGAAAATATTTCGAGAGAAGCAGTCACTTAGTCGCGACAATTTTACATTGAACGAGGAACGGAAAGAAAATATCCATTTTAGGAGAGCCATAGCTAGCAAGTTTGCACATGGGAATAATTTTTATGAGATTCGATTTTTAAAACACTCCTCCCCATTGCTCGGAAACGGAACATTCCTTGCGTATCGTTAAACAACCACCGTGCGGAGAACTCTCACGATAAACCAATTCGTTGGTACCATCAACAACTAAAAACTGGCTACAAAATAGCAACCTCAGTTAACTTTGACGAATACCATTTAATTTGAGAAGGTATTAAAACGAATTAGACTTAAATTTAACGTGATGCTGTATCGTTTAATTCACGCAATTGTCCAGAAATATTTTTCTTGATTTACCTCTGACAAGTCACAATCTGTATTCATGCCAATGATGCAAATTCGTCTAAAGACCTAGTTTACTAGTTTTAGTAATATACTTTGATTTAAAACCAACTGTAACAGATACAAGAGAAAGCTACATAGAGACCGGATTGAATTTGTAAAACGAGCCAATACTTCATTTACTGAATGTGATAACAATGACACACATTTTTGGATTTTTGTGTCCATCGAGCTGGCTTAAAATAGGTCATAGTTGACTCTATTACCAAGGTAAATCATTATACTCCTTAGAAAAAGCATCGTATATGGTTTGCTTAATATTCAACGTTCAATTTCGGATGAAAATGTGATTGCTGAAAATATATGTCGATTAATTTGACGTTATTTTCATCATAATAATTCAAGAACACAAGAACTATAACTGGACTAACACTAAAAATAGAGAAATTATGTGTTAATACAATCTATATATGCTAGCGAGTAAAAAGATAAAAGTACCATTAGCGTTTAACAAGAAAACACTCTCTAAGTTAAACATTAGACATAACTGAAAACGTGTCTATACATTTCATTCATTAATCCAAATTTCTCGGTAAAATGACACCATCATTAATTGAAAATATATATATGGACACTCTTTGAATTAAACTAAATACGGTTAACTAAGTAGCTCATCAAAATAGTTTGAAATTCCTGTTACACAACGTAATAAAATTCTATTTGAATGCTTTAGACCTAGACCTCAAACCTAGAAACTAACCTTAAGTAGGTACGTTTTTAGGATAAGAGCACGGATAAACCTGTACAACTAAACGAAAACCAGACTATAGTAGCATAAAAATCGCGGTGAAACTCATTTCCTGGTAACGCTTTGAATTACATAGCACCAGTCCATGCGTAAAAGACGGAAAGATAAATGTGAGTGAAAACTTATTTATCGCGACTATGGCGGCTAATTTTGCAGAACGAGTCGCATTTACGCACAAAGTACAATTTCTCGGCTTTAATTTGCAAGCCGACAGCCGATGCGGGGAGTTAATCGATGGGGCGCCAGACGAGAATGGTGAGGACACCAAAGAGAGAAAAATAAAGGTTTGGTCGCCCAAGATCATTCTTGCGGGAGCGCAGATAGCAAAAGCCCAGAGAACGCCGAGACTAAGCTCGCCCCGTATCTCGACTTAATTCACCACGGCTATTAACTGCAATCGCACCGCGCAATCTAGCGGCAATTAGCATTATAAGTAATCGTCCTTATATACGAGAGATTTTCACTCCCGCAAAACGACTCCGCAGCACCAAATGAAATACAGATAGCATACATCAAAACAGCCGTAGCCCTCACAACGTGGTGATAAGGAGGAATGCTTACTTCTCGTGTGAGTTAGTGCTCTCTCACCTAACTTAAGGTGGTCCTCCGTGAAATGGGCAAGTTGAGGCATAGTGCATACCCTAGCTACATATGGAATAAAATGTTCTCTATTCGATATGGACAACGAAATGAAATCTTTCCAGTGGAATTTCGTGTAGAACTTACCAGCGAAGAATGTTGTCATCAAGCCAGTATCTAAATAAAAAAAATGATGAGCGATATGATTGAGGTTGACTATATTTAACCAAATAAAGACATGAAAATTTTATATTAAATCTAACAAATCAATGAAAGAATTCCATGCACTAACCTGGCAATAATGAACAGTAAAAATTGATGGTGTTAGAGGTCAGTAAAACAATATCGTGTATGGTACTCGGGAGTTCCTATGCATTTGCTACGAGATAACTGTTAGAAAAAATGAATACAATTGGATAAATGTTGAAAATATATCAACAATTGATGATCTATAAGGATTTAAAAAGTAATCATCAGGAAAAACAACAATGCTCAGCAAAATTACTTAGTACCGATGAATATAAAAGCTTCATATTGTCTGTGCAGAACTGTCACGTAAAAGTTCGCGTGAATTACTCAGGTGTCTCAAACGACTTTTCTAGGAAACACTGACGGTATATGTAAAGTGTCAGGGTTGAAACAATAGCAGGTGGATGAGAAAGTTTTGCTTGGAAGGTCTTTAATTTGTGATAAGGATACATTGTACTACAAAGTAGAAATACTAAAACTTATGTCCTTGGGATACCGTGGTATCACATGCGAGCACTGGAGGGTTAAAAATAACGTTATTTACATGTATCGACAAGTATACGACCATGCATTAAAGAGACCAAGGGCGAAAAGTTTAATCATGAATGGCAATAATGTAATTCTGGAGGATAAAATTCACCGGGAAATCGAAAAAAGATTGATTGTCGACGAATAATTCCCTTATGACTGGAAAAGTATATTAAACACGCATATGTTACACCTTCTATGAGATTGAAAAGTAAATTCGAAAACCAGTGCCTTATTATTTTCTATCGATCATCACAAGAGATTTCTCTAGGAGTATCCCAATAAGGAGAATCCGGTCGTGTTGATCATGAAAATATGGACAAAACCTAACAGAAATTTAATATTTTTGGATAAAAAAATATATCCATGGTATGAAAACACATTTGGAATATATTCTCGATACAGATAATCCTTTCTTACCAATATATGGACACGAATAATAGCTGTAATGAAAAATATACTGGTGGATTATGATACGAAATTGCTTTGATGGTCATGCGTAATGAAATAAAAAGACATCAAAGTGAGCAAATGAAGGGGATCGTATCATGGAATCGCAGGTTAAAGGCTTTAGTTAAGAAATTTTTTTTGCTTTTCTGATATAATGGAAAAAAACTTTATGTGAAGGTCACACAACAATAAAATTTCACAAAGATATTTCATACTTTTATAGGAATAAAATTAATTATTCATATATCATCGCATATTAGTGCATGATTGTAACGATTTATTAATAACATTGGCGGTTAAAAATATGTTCGTATGAAGTTAGGCAAAATTGGTACTCTGGACATTTGCACAGCGAGAAAAAACAAAAACAGAGGAGTAATTCAGCATCGTTAGTCAAAAGAAAATACTCTTTATATTTAGAAAAGTTCTTTGAATCGTTTAAATGATTCCTATGACGAATACTGGCAACACTTATCCACACGCTTGATTGAAAAACGTTGGGCTTTACATCTGAAAATAGCTTTTTACTGAAAAGCGTGTAGGTACTATATATCCTTATGTTACAAGGAACCACTGCACAGGTGGCTTATTTTTTGCTTAGTATATTTAGAGCAAATTTTTGATGACATTTATTTCGCTTCTTAATATTCATCGAGACCTCATCAGTTAGTGGAAAACTCATTACCTTACATAAGAGTATTTGAATGAATGTATCTAAGTTTCACTTGTTAAAACAATTACCACTTAAATACACCATTTATAATGTCAATTTAAAATTGTTTATACCAAAACAATTTTAAATTATTTGCATGGAAGTAGAAGATAGAATTGTGTATTTATACATCCCCGCCTCTATTTACCGGCATATCCTTTTCGAACCTCTTGGGTATAGTCAATGGCGGTAAGCTAAAACTGGCACTTATTCGACACCTGCGGTCACAATTTTATGAGTAATGGAACCCCGTACTTTCGAAGCAAAGATATTTATACATACATACCAATCACGCCGTTTCTTTCCGGGGAAGGCACAGTCACAGAGACGCACTCATAAATACATATTTGTACACCTAACTCTGCTTCAATAATTTCCTCCATACTGACCTATCCGTGCAAACCTCTTTTGTATCATTTACCCCCATCCACTGCTTCATACACGCCCTCCTGTTTTTAAGACTTAATATTCCTCCTCCTAAGAATTTCCTTTAACCACATTCAACCACAACTTTATCGGCCTACCTCTACCTCTCGCACCATTCACTTCACTCTTATATATCTGTTTCGTTATTCGACTCTCATCCATTCTCTCAACATAGCCAAACCAACGAAGCACACTCCTGTCATATATGTCCATTACTGGAGCATCTAATCCACATTCATTTATTACCCAATCATTCCTGACCCTATCCATTCTACTTCTGCCACAAACACTCCTCAGATAACGCATACCCACAGCGTTTAGTCTACTCTTATGTCCATCCTGACATACTTATGTTTCACTACCATACAACAAAGTGGGGAGAAGTACACTTAAAATTCCTTAAAGATTTCTTCACTAAGAAATGCGACCCAAGTATTTTTTTGACTCACTCGAAAAATCAATTTAAAAGATATTTTTCAACTGGAATAAAAGTAAAATACGACATGGGCAAATACGCTTTTTGATATTTGACGCTAAAATGTTATGGGCAGGGATACCATCGCACAGTCATTAAGGAAATGAGTTTCAGCGTTAAAATTCATCAATTTTGAACGAGCTTATCTTCATTAAATGACCAATGCACTAGCACAACTATTACACCATATGATAGCATAAGTCTTACTTTGTAATTCATTTTATAATTATGGTAGGATTCCAAACATGGATAACGTAAAGGTTCCTCCTTAAAAAAATGTTATCCAAGTATATTTCGACTCGAAAATCAATTAAAATGTACACTAAATGACTCACGATTACCGCTTAAGCCACCTTACGCATTTTTCTTTTAACTCTTCAAGGAACTCCATCTCTATCCATTTCATTTTGATCATCCCTTCTATAAAACTACAATCCCGCTGCTTGCCAGAAGCCCGTGGGATTTTCATGAGACGCCATCGGTCGATAATTAACGGCCCCGCACACGAATACGGGGCAGAACGATGCGACGGGAAAATGGTGCGGAGATCACTAAGGTTTCGGAGAGTGGACGAAATCCGGTGGGAATAAAATATTGAGACGCCGCCGAACACGGGGGGAAGTGGTCGAGAGAGAGAGGAGAGAAAGGTGGTGAGTGGTATCGTCCGCGGGGGGTTCTCAAATGCTTTTAGCGCGGACAGGAGTGGGCACACGGCGTTCGTAATCCTATCAAAGCTGCAGCCTTCGGAGAGGGAGGGCAAAGGCGAACAGCAAATGCGCCAAGAGGCAAGAGGAGGAGGGATCTTTTGTTGAGTGAGGTGGGCAGAAGTGGCGAGGAGTTGACGCGAGGTTAAGACGATGCGGTATTCATACATACAAGGAATATCCATGGTTTCCGGGTTTCGCTGCGTGTCGTTATCAAGACGATGACGTTTCCTGGCCAATGTTAGCCACATCTTCAGATCAGGTTCTGGATTCCGGCTGGTCAAGTCAAAATACGTGGAATTGGGGATCTATATATACCGTCCTCAGAGTGGACCTCCGGTGTCGCGACCAATCAGCGTCGAGGACCCCGATTTTGGCGCGATTTTACCTAAGTCTTTTCCAAGTGTTGTGGAGTCTGTGGCCGTCGTCTATATTGAATAGAGACCTCAATAATCCCTTTTTTTATTATGTAGATACTAACCATCCAGCTGCATGTGACCCTGTTCTCTAGCATATCTCCCTTAAATATCCTACTTGAATGGCAATAGTGTATGTTTGGTGATCTTCACCCCCTGCCACACACCCTCGTGGTGGCTCGCAGGGTATTGCGTAGATGTAGATGTAGATGTAGATAACAAATAGATGATTAACACCGCTCTTTCCTTACTTCCCTTTGGCAAACACAACGGGTGTATAGCAAATAACTAGCGGATGTATAGCAAGAACATCCACCATCTGTTTTGATTTAAGGCAAGTAACTCTTGTAACATATCTCAGCTACCTATTTCTATAGATTCTATTTCATTTTAACAAAGCTAGTGTTCACAGGGTATGTGGGTTTTTAATAACTCAATTAAAGGAAAATATATGTAAGAAGTAGGGATGAGTCGATTCCACATTTTCTCGATTCCGATTCCGGTTTCGATTCTTTCAAATCGATTCCCGAATCTCGATTCCGATTCCATCGATTCTCATTCCTAATAACAGGTGGGATATTGATATACCAGTAGCGTACGACTATTATTTAAATTCAAGTATTGGCTGAAATAAAATAACTAAGACAACAAAGTTGCTCAAAAAGTATATTTATTAACAAATAGCAAATACGTATATCCTCAGTTTATTGAGGTAGATTAAAAGTACAAATTGATAGCCTACACCCAAAATTACTGAGACAAATATGATGTGATAAATCAAATTTGATTTGAAACTTTATCTATCTGGAATCGATGGAATCGGAATCGACTTTAGGCGATCGATTCTCGATACCGATTCTAATCCTGAGAATCGGCGAAATCGAGAATCGACATCGACAACTCATCCTTAGTAAGAATAATGCATACTAAATACATTCTGATTTCTAGTTACTTGTCGATGGAAAACATCGTAAAGTTGCAAACTAAGTCCATCAATTGCGTTCTCTCCATCCTCCTCCTCCACCACGTATCGGAGACCTCCTGCATATTCTCGTTTCCAGTTTTATTTACATCTCTACCCGAATTCCCCGTCATCACCTCTCTCCTCTTGTTATAGCCTTCTTTTGCTAACGTCATTCTGCTTCAAATGTATTGGCTACCGTATCATTAAGTATTTCCCAAGTAACTGCTCCAGGTTGTGCCCTCATACTTTTAGAACCAGCTTCGCCTTCTTTGTTGCGGTGAACCTGATTAACCGTGAAACCTGCATTAAGCGGCCAACACCGGACCCGTCAAATAATGGCCGCTTGGGGAGGTGACTAGAGGGTGGGTCGTCCGCAAACGAACGGATCCGAAGGAACGGTTCCATGGACTGAACGGGAGCACCGAGGATCGACTTCTGTGGAACGACCGTTCCTTGCGGTCCGTCCGTCCTTTCGGTGCTTCGTTTTTATCGGTCCATCGTTCCTTTCGGTCCGTCATTACTTTCGCTCTATCGCTTCTATCTTTAAGAGATAGGATATTCTTCATAACAACCCAACAAATCATCTTCTGATCTAAGCGGTCTAACTAGCACTACTTTTCATTCTTTATATAAATGAAACCTTACAACGAATACATCAAGAAGTTAGTAATGTTAGCTTCCATCTCATTTTTTCCAACATCTTTTAAACACTGTCATTACGGTATACCATGTATTTCTAAGTTTTTTGTTACATTCTTCAAATAACGTGAACATATAAAAAATATAAATACATGACCACCGATAGAAAAAGGAACAGTGAACGAGTGAAAAGTAACGGGTCCAAAAATGACCCGATCAGAGTGAACGAGTTCCACACAGTGAACGGGTTTGCCCATCTCTTGAGGTGCCCGCTGAATGGAGGTAAAATTTACGTCGGTAATATGAGGATTTATTTCCTGAAAAAATCGGCCGCTTGGGCAAGTGAACGCTCGAGGGAGTTGGACGCCGAGACAGATTTCTCTGAACTTTGCTTTCGAAAGATTTATCTTCATTCTCTGTTTCCCACAACAAATTAATTTCTAATATACCTACCAAAGCTTACAATCCCTTCGATGATAACTAACTACCGCCTGGTTGTCTACGAATATGACCGATGTTGAAAACTGCACTTCTACTATATTATTATATCTCACGCATTTTGCGATCCACCAAGGTTTCATCCATGAATATATATTATGGATTGTTACCTCGTCCTCAAAAACTGTTGTCTAGAATTCCGTAAACAAACAATAACTTAAGTTTTTTAAAGAAAGTCTAGTAAGGAAAGACGGAAGCTCAAATGTAAATGCAGTCGATATTGTAAATAAACACGTCGTACTGGTTTTACCATGAATATACATGGGTTTTACTTACAATTAATGATAATGCAGTGGATAAAAAATGTAGAACTACACGCGTGAATTATACACTTTTTTAATATCATCCGGTCTACATATATATTTTATTCCTCTCCAAATTTAATTACAAAACTGCACAGTCTTAGCATTTCGTGAATATCGCCATACGGAAATTTAATGATAATGCGAGGTGACTTCATAAGTACTCCCAATAACCATCATTGCAGTGTAGGTAAAAATAAATGCACTTACCGCCGCCTTGAACAGATTCTTATTTTTCAATCCAAGCCTCCTATTTTGGGTCTTCGTAGACGCATACCCTGTTTTGCAGCCTGGTACGAAGCAAGATCTGTTTAAACAAGGCATTCTAAATTCTTTATTCAAATAAGAATCAGTGTCTGGTAAACATCGTCGTCGCACACGATGAACGTTTCATCAACCTCTTACTGATTTCCTGTAATAGATATTTCCTCGCTAGCATTTAAAAAGTAAATTTTAGTTAACAAAAATAGCAAGATATTATTCAAAGCATCAATTAATTCATATCTCCTCGATCGTTATTGAATATTCGCCACAGTCTCACGTTAACAACAATTAACTACGTCTATTTACAATAACAACTGAAAAGACTCTAATCAAAGTAGCGCCAAGACCTGGTTAACTTAAAGTGGAAATTTAGGCAACACCTAGCCTAAGCAACAATTCCAAACATCTAAATCCATAATATATATTCTTGGTTTCATCACTAGGTGATACGGGGTTCGTATATCCATCAACAGTTCTCGAGGAGAGGTATTGGGGGACGAGGGAGGGCGAAAAGAGGTGAGTAGAGACAGAGGGTGGCTTAGCGTTCAATTTTTCGAGGGGGAGGTCGGGAGGCAGGGGTAGGAGAGAGAGAGAGAATAGGGTGAGAATGGCAGTGGGCGTGTCAGGTCTCTCTCCTGCGGGTTAGGGGGACGGAGGGCTGTGCGGTGTCGCCCGAGGACCCGTGCCTTAAGGCCATGAAATCCTCGTAAAACCCTTTTTCGGGTGTTACCCTCCTCGTACCCTGTTCCAGCTGTTCGACGACGGGATCATGTGGAAAGGGCGGTTGTTCTCGTGAAGGGGCGGCAAGCATAGTGTAGAATATGCAAAAGGCTGGAGGGTGAGACTCAAGGGGAAACGGGTGGGATAACAACAGGGCCGTGGAAAACATCTTGTAAAAGACTTGGCACGTTTCCTCACTTTCAGGGTTAGGGGTAAGGCTGTCATATACCCTCAGCATTACCCTATCCCCATTTACACTTTACTGCGCTCCTCACCACCTGCCAAGTGTATCTACCAAGCACCCAGACGCGTTTTGCGTTATCGCAGATTTGTCTTCACACCAGTGATTAAGTTGTGATTCTCAGGGTCAATAGATCAATGGAAAATATTTTAACGGTCCCTCTCCAAGACCAGTGGTATTTATACTATTCTTATATCTTGGATTTTATTGAAAATATGGAATGAGTTTAGAAAAATAACAAACAACGTTATCTGAGAGTGGATAAGTTCCCTAAGGGTGGGAAGCTGTAATAAAGATGGAAATGTCTCTGCCGGAGTGTTTGCACAAATGACGCCTCACCACCAGTGTCAGGTACAATTTTCGTTAAGTTTTCCTACAATTCATTGATTTTTATTCATAAGATAATTAATGCTTTTTATTTAAGACGTACATATTCCTAATGCTCCTGGTTACTTTTCAGCAGTGCATATCGATTTCATTGTTTCATTGGCCATGAGCTTTACATTCATTCTTTCAGCGCAGCCCTATTGAATAGATTTTTTTAGATTTCTTACGATTGGCAGTTTAAATCCCAACCTTATTGCGTATATCTTATGATAAAGGTCGATGGTTACACAATACCATACATGGTAAGCAGTAGGTTTATCTAAAACCCAAGTGTACAACGACAAATATGTGCTTTAGAGTGAAGAGATCTGTTTGCCTAAAGAAAGAATGAACTTTTAACGTTAATTATAAAAAAATATTCCTTGCCAATTGTAAGTTATGAGTCATTATTCTCTATTTGACAGCTTCACCTATGATTCGACTTCGTAATGTATAGTACAGTAGAAATTAACTCCATTATTTAATTCTTATGCTAAAATTAACATCGCTGATTATTTATAACAACTTACAGCGAGTTTAATTCGCTTAGATGGAAAAACACTAAGGTATTATTAAAAGAGTTTTATTCTGAACCTAAGCAAAGCAAGACAAGGATCTCCACACCGTTGCCCGTGTCGATGTCAAGTAAATTCTCATACAGCCAAGTGTCCGGGTCTCTCTCGACAATTAGGACCCCATTTCCCTACGATATTGCGTATTATTTGCATGATCTGTTGTAATGGTTTATGCCACGAAACACATGCAAAGCAAGTAAACTCTCTCAAAAAAACCACAGTTTACAACTTAGAGCCAGAGGAGAAACAAAGGTACTTGAAGCACATGGTAGTATGAGAACTTATTTCAAATAAATTTCAATATTCTCATATTTCTAAGACAATTTCTACGACATATTTCTACGACATTTCTATGAGAAACAGTTGAAACGTATTCAAATTTCAAGTACTTAATGCCCTATACCAGGGAGATATTTTCGTCTGTGGCCACAATAATTGTTATGTACCAATACAAACAATTCCTAAATATGAAGAATTATAAAATTAATCTTCTATTACATGGCTGCATATCACTACAAATTCCTGAGGCCGCTTTTTAATTACGAAAACCAAAAAATGAGTTCCTGTGCTCTTGGAACAAAAGTGGCGTACGATATGAATTGAATGTCATGGAATTTGTTTGATGCTAATATAAAATAAATTACTAATATATTATTTCACCTCGACGCGCTTTCAAATTAACACTTAACAGGAATTATTCCCGTTCAGGTAGCAATATTTTATCAATAACTGGCATTATTATTTGATCGTTTTATTCATTAACTACTGGATGTTATTTTCCATCAGGCCGTTAACTTTTATTTTCTAATTTCGAATTATCTATTATTCGTCGACGACTTGACGAGACTATCAAAAGGGCAATAAATTTCAACTCCAATTTGTTGAAATTCTTACCCGAAATGTAAACGCAACTAAAACTCCACTTTTATAACCACTAGTTATCATGAAACCGTGTTACTGAAATGAGGAGTTAGATCCAGTTATATTTCTGTTAATTGTTCCCAATTTGTTTTAAATATTAATGAGGCCAACGTTGGATGATTTACATACGCTCACAGTGAAATCCCAACATTTCTTCTAATCGCATGCCAAATAAAATTATAGATCTCATTCTTTGATGGGTCAAAAATATTTACCCCAATGACTCTGTGATCACTTGAAGCACCTAACGCTCGTAGCCACGCGCTTTAGCCATCATAATATGAAGTTTAGTCAACTGAAAATTACGACATAACTAGTCCTCAGGTGTGCTCTTTAAGTTGATAAACATTAGCGCTCAACTGCTTTAAAAATAATGTGTCATGAGCATGTTACTCAAATGTAACGAGCGCTTACGCCATGTGTCATTAGGAGAGATTTTCGTTTCCTGGGAACTATGGTCGTTTGATATAAGAGATACATATATATTTCAGTAAATCACTTTCTTGAAACTCAACTCTTAAAAATAGACATTTTCCTAGAAGAAATTTTTCCTGGCTAAGTGCACAATTATACATGCGCGTTTTTTTTTAATTTGGCATGACGCTCCATTCATATTTGGCAAGCGGTCTGAAGGGGAATTCCTACTTCTCAAGGAGTTTGTAGTGGGCTAACGACTAATCTGAACTTGGCAAGGAAAGGTCACGGTTAATTTCACGGTTGTTTTGCAAAAGAAAATCGTAAAATAGCCACAGACGATAAACTTAACATGAGAAGAACCCTCAGACAAAGAATGATAACAAATAGATTTTTTTTCTTGAGGAAAGTAAGGCACTTCAAACATCTCTTTTACGAGCAGACACGCAAAGATTTTGGGGGGAGGACGGAGTTATAAAAAATCATGGCTAAGGGGAAAGTTATCCAGTTTTATTTCTCAAAAGAATTCCATAATATTACGAAGGAGGTTAGATGAAGTTTGGCACCATGTGAGGGATTAAAGGGTATAAGTTGAGAAGAGATATGGCCATGGTATACGGCGATAATTAATATATTTTATCAATGGAAGAATAACTTTCGTACTTTGGATTCTGTGAAGAATTACTGAGATAATGAAAAATACTGCACATACAAAATTGGCGATATGAATGATTAGACATTTCCTTCAAGAGTTTAAGTTTCATTATTTCTATGTAATACTGCCGTTTTGCATCAGCAAATTTGGAATTAAACAGTACTAGGGTGGCAATGAAGACAGAATTTCTGTTACTCAGCCAGGATTTACGACTGAGCCTCACTTGGAAGAAATGTCGTTATGCGTATTCACACTGGAACTTTTTTTTCGGATTTATCTTTGGGTTAAGGTAAATTAATATAAATTTAAATTAATTATTATAAATGACATTTCTGAGAATTATTTATTAATTTACCAAATATCTTCAAAGAAATTCCTCTCATCTTTTATGCAATTTTTAGCGCGAAGCTCTACGGCAATGGAAATTTTTATGGAATGAAAATTATTATATTTGAGCTTGTTTGTATTTTAAGAAGACTGCTGCACGTTAATACTTGAAATTTATTTTTAAAAGGCAAAATATCTTAATCGTAAATAGCTGAATTTGTGACTCCTAAGGATAGAGTTACAGATGAAACCGTTGGTATCCTGAAATTTTTTAAAATAACTTGTATTATTCTCATTTCCCAGACGGCGTAGCTATAATAAATAACGCCTGAAAATAATCAGTAGCTTAGGATAAAATTTCATTGATGTCCACCATATTTAAATAAAAAATGTATTTTTCTGCTTCAAAATTATATTTTATTATTCAATTAATTCAACCAATTCAATTATTACCCACCAAAACATGACAAACAATTTTTATATACAATTTCACCTTCAGGTCTTAATATATCACTCCGCGTGAAAATCGGGCAGACTTATGATAAATTACAACTTTTTTTTAAAGCCAGAAAACAATTAGTTAATTACGTAAAATATTTGGTCCTGAATTATTATCAATACATACATAAAAGTCTCAAAGTTCCCAGGGAACGATGAGTGAGGGTCCTAAGTGATTCGATATAAAAATTGAGACCAAAAGTTATCATTCAATGAGAAGAGGATTGGACGCGATTCTTAATATATTAGATCAACATCAGGAGTTATGTGTGAAATTCTCTCGGAATTCCCACAGAGTTAAATTTTTGGCCGCTGACAACGTTTCGATGGATAACACTTCCATCGTCATCAGGATAATAATGATCATTACCCTGATGACGATGGAAGTGTTATCCATAGAAACGTTGGCAGCAGCCAAAAATTTAACTCGATGGGAATCCAGAGAGAATTTCACACAGGGTATTCGCCGGGAAAGTACAAAATCATTTATCAGAAGTTATCATTAAATGTTGTGCAAGGCTCTAAGACTAATCTCAGTATAAATTAAGACCCAAAGTTACCAGTAAACGACGAGTGAGGGACCAACATGAAGTGAAAACGACTGCAGAGCGCGCACGGCGACAAGCGTGGTAGCTGTGGAAGTGGGTGAGGAGGGTAGAGAAAGGCAGGGCCTTGAGCATCATGCGAGACAGATAACGGACAGATCAAAGGAGACGGGAGAAAAGGGATGAAGGGGAGAAAGCGTGCTGAAAGGGATGAGGGAGAGACGGGAGAGATGAGGAATCCGCGGAGGGAGAGGAGAGGCCTGATGGAATGGCATTCGGTTCAGGTGGAGCGAGGACAGGAAAAGGATCAAATGGGGTGGGTGTTTTGGAAGAGGCGGAGGGGGGCGTGTCCCGCACGATACGGCTCCGTTACTGCTCCGAGGGGATGAGTTGCGGTCCTGGGAACTCGAGGGATGGCGAGAGAATTGAGTGAGTGAGTGAGAGAGGGAGAGCCACCCCATTGTTATCGGTTGCGATTGGAGTGGACGGCGTGTGTGGAGGGAGAGAGGGAATCATGGAGACAGATGAGAAGACAGTGATGCTAATCAAGTGGCCAATGAGACCGGAGCGGGGAGAAAGAGAGAGAAGTGTGTGGGGGGAGAGAAGCTCAGGATAAGGTGGGAGGGATGCTTTTAAAGGGTTTCCCGAGGAAGCGTGGGTGAATGGGAAAGAGAGGTTGGCAGGGAAATGTTGAAGAGGTCGAGAGGGTGCGGCGGGGAATGGTGAATGAACGGGGTCGTAGGTGGGACGTTTTGTGTGTTTCACCGGCTGTGCTGTTTCCCCGTCACACCCCACACCCCCCTGCTCATCCCCTTCCTGCGCCCTGTGCGTCCGTGACCATCTGGTGGCGAATGGACTAAATACACTCGGACGGCTGAAACCGTGCGGATAAGGGGAATGAGAGGGGGGCGCAGCGGAGAAATAAGAGCGGGCGCTGAGGGATTGCGGGTGGAGGGAGGGGAAATGGAAACTAAGAGGGTTCCGCGGACTACAACTGCGGCAGTTGAGAGTGTGTGTTTGCGAATAGATTCATTTTGGATGTAAATCTCGTCGGACTCACAACTCCCTTTGCGGAAGGGGCTGACAGAAAGTGCTGGAGAACAAAATTCCCTGAGATATACTCTGATTTCCTAAGTGTTTCCCTCCATAAAGTTACACCAATAGTAAAGTATTCCCTCTTCTTTTTCAAGATTTTTCAAAACGATTTTTTGTTTACCGTTCTTTGTGCTTGAAGTGTGCCAGTCAGCCAAGGAGTTACAGTCAATTACGAGGGGAGGTTTAAGAGGCACAGTGTGAAAAGCTATGGAGTGAAGATAAGAACTAAAAGAGGAAGTTGATGAAATTTTTCTAGAAGTTGGTCAGATACATAAGAAAGATTGGCGAATATTCTAAAAAGGAGCGGGGTGCTGTATTTGCCGGAAACTCAGTAGACTTAAGTCATTTAAGATTAAGGGTTAGGAGAAGCATCTACCTTCAATTACCTCAGAAATAATATTGTAAGGTGCGCAGTGGTTCAAAATCAGGTGAAATGTCAACCGTCAAAAGCTACTAAATTGTCTTGTGCGCTAAATAATATAGGTATAGATGCATCCTTGCGAGTGACTTCGTACCATATCATTTGTAAATGCATTGATTGGAAATAGTAAATAGAACCATTTGGAGAAACATAAATGTTTAAAAAAATGGACACGAGGACATAAATCTGTTGTGATACCTAAATTCACATTTGCAGCAAACACAGAGGCAGAAACAACCATAACAGCATAAATGCCAGACACAGAGGATATGAGAACACTGAGGAAGATATATGGAAAGATGCTAAGGGATGGAGTACGCACAATTAGCGAAGAACAACAGATTCAACCGACAAACGATTAAACGCGGACATGACGACAGAAATGGAACAATCATACCACGAGAATGGATGAAAGTAGAAATGAAAGAATTGCCACAGACAAGTTACCAGTAGGAAATAGGCCACGAAGCATACCTCCAAAAAGACTGAGAAAGTAATTATAACCTTTTGGAATGGACAGGCAGCAGGCTATATACAAAGGGAGAAGAAGAAGGCTCGGAGAAGAATGGAGCGGGTGAGATGAGAGACGAGGAGGAACGAGTAGGTGTTAGATATGGTTGGAGTGTAGCCGCCTTTACAAAAAAAGTCACATGTCGTAGTCGATACATTGCAATGTCGCAGAGAGCCGTGTTTCACATTATCACATTGAGACACTGTTCTCAACGCATCAGAATGAAGAGGGCTGAAGAGAAAGAAAGAGGAAGAATAGCGAGCAAGGGGAGCGACGTAGGTGCTCAGCACAGCGACCGCTACTAGAGCAAAACGTTTCAAGTAGTCGTACGTGTCCATTTGCAATTCCAGCGCTACCCCTCCCCCCCTCTCTCTCCCTCCCACCTCTCCATACCACCCCCTTCCGCTCTGCCCAAAATGCACTCGTACACACACACACAAACAACACAGCAATGGGATGACTACCACTGCTCCCGATGAATGTTCCGCCTAATTGGAATTGCTTATACAGCCTGGGCTCGCCGGATCCCCCGCAGGCGACAGCGTTTTGTCATTGGGATAAATAAAGGACGGCCTCGGAGTCTGTGGGGTGGTTTTATATACGTGAGGGAGGGCGACTAAAGGGCGGCGGGAACCTTGGCTGCAATCTCTTACAATTGGGGAGAGTTTCGATCGGGATGAAACGAAATAATATGACGGCGCAAAATATCGATGATACCGTTGTGCAACCGTCTCACAATACCCGCTCTGGCAAAAACAGCGCAATATTTTTTTTACATTAATTATCTTAAAGTTTAGAATCATAAGATGAATATTCCCATCAATGATCACACGTTATCATCAACTAACCGACAGTCAGATGAACTACTATACGAACTCTCCGTTTCCATGAAGTTAACGGACCACGTAGTCTTGCGGTTAATGTTAGACAAAATATAAACTATACCTTAGCGTGCTCTTCTTGCTTAGGTTCTATTAATTTATGCTTGTAAAGTACGTCAAACGGTAAAATTATTAAGAATTCACGGAAATGTAATTTATTTAATAACATTTTTGCTCTCACTTTTCAATGGCTTTTATAATAATTCCTTCCCACCATGCGTGATCTGCGTCTTTAGTCTGATATTAAATACTTCAGCTTCTGGATGATACGCATGCAATAGACCTAAGAAAAAATACTAATTATGAAGTCTACATGTTCACTGTTCTTCAGATGGAAAGCCTAACAAATTGTCCGGTCACAATATAAATTTGACGGCATTTGACCATAAGATAATGTGAGCGAAATATCATTTTCCCTAGAAATCAATGAATTTGATCTCATTTTAAAGAAAGATATCTCACCATTTTAATGACACCAAAATTTAATTCCTTACCACATTACTTTTGTAGTTATTTTCCAAAAACTACCAGCCCTTTTACATGGAAAATATTACTTGTATGCACTCCAGAGAGATATTATTCACAAAATGAGGAAATTCTAACGCTTAGATGTCGTGAAAAAACTAACAGTATGTAATTTGTATGTTTTCTCAAGTATTTTTGAAAAGTAATCATATTGTCACCGCAATACGTTCTTGGGTATCACAAAGAAACCTTCCGTTTTGAAGAAGTTTTAAACGCACCGCGCGAAAAAAAAATGAGTCAAGTTTAAGACTTATTTAGAAATTTTCATTTGATTACTTACCATTTCTGTCATATAAAACTATATTATTGCACCGTTAATAATGCAATATTGAATTCATGTGTCCTACAGCTGGTTAAATTAATGCGTATTATTCGAATTGGAACGTATAATTCGAATAAGGTCTCCATTATGACTAGGGAACTAGGTATTTCGCTCGGACTACCTTAAGACTGCAAGGCAACTACTTTTCACAAAATAGGCATAAGGATATCAGTTAGACGTGCGCATTCACGTGCATTACACAAAATTGGTTAATACACCCGCAAAGCCACTCTGGGTAGGTATATCCACCGTCGAAAAACACAAAGGTGAGTGAAATCGTTTGTATCGCCTGCTGCCAGTAACTGTCGTTCCTATCGCGCAGCACTCTCTTACACCCACAAGAGAAACAGTTGTGGGCGTGGTGAGCTTCCAACTGAAGCTCGCCACTTCTGAAAGGCGCGGTTTACAACACTCGCACACATATACGAGTGCTGACTTCAGGAATGCAATCTAATAACCTAACCGGGGCTGCTAGGGAGGATATTATTGCTCCCCTCCATTAAACCAAGAGTATCACAAACTCGACTGGGCTTCGGGAGACCTCCCATCCCCCCACCCAATTCCTCTCCACCTCCCAAACCTCAACCGCTGGGGGAGAAACTTCGCCTCTGCACGCCACATATCAGCAATTAGGGACCGATTTCATGAGAACGTGACACCATCATTTTCGGAAAATCAACGCGAGAACGCAATACAACTCATTGTGGTGGGAGAGAGCCAGAGGAATGAGCGCGTTCTTGCCATTAGGGAGGATAATTAGGCGTAGGACGGAATTAGGGAGCCAGAGGAAAGAGATAGGGAGAGAGAAATGGGAGGGTTAGGAGGGAACCGCTGCAGTCGGCGTTAGTTTACTCTTTATGAAAGCCGCCGGAGGTTATCCACATCTGGCGACCCATCTGGCGGACAGTTTAGGTGAACTCTTGGAGTGTTCTCAACGGGACACCCAATTAAGGATGGGATTATCGTTCCTTCTTTGGAAATCGAACCCTCGACGCGAATAGCTAGTGCACTTAGTCGGAGTTGGAATTATTTAAAAGCCAAAGGAGTAGCTTCGGGACTTCCCCCTTGTGTTGCTAATTGGCTTCATAGTTTTCCTCTTAAAATTTAACTATGCATAAGTCCTACTTTCAGCCAGCCTATTCATTGTATTGTTCTCAATGTTTTTATCTTTACCCCCATTTTGTATATACCCCCTCTTAGTATTAGTTTTATTTTAATGACAATGTGTGTTTTTTTTCGAATTTCACTCAAACAACAGATCACACTCTAACTAAAAATCCCCTGCTATGCATGATTTTGTCAAAAAACCGGCTGTGGTGAGCTCCTCTCACCGGAACGGTCCAGCTATCGCGCCTCCGGAGCAGCCATTCACTTGGGCCACACAGCCAGCTAATTTAATGCGAATAAGGAGCCAAATAATACAGCTAAAAGTTATTTATCAATTCGATTCAAATTTAAACTTCAGCTGGGATACCATGTGATACGGTTCATGCATATAGAAAATTAGCCGACGTGAGCTGACAAGGCCCTAACAATTATGTAGTGGACCTAAGAATTATAAAGTTGCAAGAAACCAGAAGACGCGAGGAGAGCTATCGGTATGACACGTTTCAAATGAAATCCTTTTATTTAAAAGTCACTTTTGTTTATTTTGGCAGGATTTTTATGAATCACAAATGATGAATCCAGTAATGAAAGACTTCCATTGTATGAATAATGTTAATATCTGTTGGTTGAGGGTTTATTTTCTCTCGATACTGAGGGTTGAAACAATATATTTGATGGAATAAAAATATGTTTGAGTCACATTTAAAGGGGATTTGTAAAGTTAGCAGTAATTTATAATGATCTTATTTGTATAAAAATGCAATGATGAATTAATCAAAAGGTCATATTAGTGAACTGTTTTGCGTTCTTCTATTTCACAGAATTGTACTGTTCATTATTTTTTTAATTCCCACTTACTTAATGTTTCTAATTAGTATTCATTTTTATATGCAACTGTTCCATTTGAGGGTTGTTCAAGTTTCAATATCGATTTATTGAAAAACTACGGCTAAAAAAGGCAGCTGATAGGATCAGAGCAAGTGCGCAGGCAATCCCACGGGATATCAATATATCTACATACTGGTTTTGGGTAATACGATGTTCTCATGCTGTAAATCTAGATGGTGTCCTATCTCATTATCAAAAACTCCGGTTGCGATAACTAGCTGACTCTCGGTAGCTCAAAGCACAAGGGGAAATTCTTCCTAGAAAATGGGAATTTATGCTTTCTCCGACGAGAATTATGCTAAATCAATCGATGTTCATGTTGAAAAATGCCATTATTTCCCAACGTATTTCCCATAGTCCATATGTTATTATATCACACAACTATGCGCTGAACTCAAATACCTATACTTATTTTTAGAACTCGTAATCCTTATCTTCCATACATACATCCATACATAAACATTATTATGGATGAATTAAACTGTTCCCTGAAAATGCAATAGCCAGCAAGGCCGATGGCAGTGGCATCAACTCCAGTCTTATGATGTGTAAATAAGTAATTTATCATCATCAGTATTTCAGTTCTTAATCTGGAAGGTCAACTGTCCATTCTTTAATTTATGATGCTCGTGACTTTATTGGCTGCGATCATATTTTCCATCGTCCCGGTGTACTCGGTTAGAGTAAATAGTTTTGTTTTTATTCCTCGCCAAGGATATTATGCTATGCAAACCTAATATACCTAATCCACATTTAAAGCATTATCAGTCACTTGGCCAGTGATCCAGAGGAGGAGTTACGCTAAGTCATTTCTAATACCCTATTCAGGAACTTATCAGTTCATTCTTTGACCACAAGTTGCAATAAATAGAATGCTAGTAAATGTAAGCTGATATTTTTCTTCGTTCCGGTGTGCTTGGTTTGAGTAAACAGTTTTCTTTTCATTCCCCGCCAAAAATATTATGCTATGCAAAACTAATACACCAAATCCACATTTAAAGTATGATTAATCACTTGGCCGGTGATCCAGAATAGGGGGCCAAAATAAGTCATTTCTAAAATTCTACTACATCTACGTAATACCCTGAGAACCACCACAAGGGTGTGTGGCAGGGGGTGAAGATCACCAAACATGCACTATTGACATGCAACTAGGATATTTAATGGAGACATGTTAGATAATAGAGTCACATGCAGCTAGATGGTTAGTATCTACATAATAAGAAAGGGATTATTGGTTGTTATTACATGCATCATTCACTACAGACTAATCTAACTATATTTTACCTACCTATCCCTTTATTACGCTCCCTATTGTTCTCTCTTGTGGTACGCGGGAAAAATGACATTCTAAATCTATCGGTACGACAATCTATCTCTCTAATCTTGTTAATATGATCAAACCTAGCATAATACGCAGGGGTTCTTAATATATATCTAACGTCTTCTGTGAACAAATCGGTTTCGAATTTTCTTAAAAGGTTCAACATAAATTTTAACCTGCGTTCTGATAGTAATTCCCATCCTAGTTCTTCTATTAAACTCGTAACACTTACGCAATTATCATAAAGGCCTTTAACAAATCTAGCTGATCTCCTTTGCACACGCTACTAAGGACCTTATAAGTTCAGCCATCGCCCACAAGTTACAAGAAATGGAATACTAGTAAAAGTAAGCTTATAGATTAGCCAATATAAAAATCGCACGATCGAATTTCAGAGGATCACTTCACCGAGCACAGATAGTGGGACGACGGATAAATGACTTCCAGAGTACCCCTCTTAACACCACTCTCCACCAAACAGAGGCAAACAATCTCTCTTAACGATTATTCATCACTCTAAAACCCATTTGCCGCGGGAGCAAATGCAATATCGTCTTTAACCGCTTGAGGCCAGAGTAACAAAACACGGTAATTTGGAACGTGGATTCAATAGTCAGTGTCTCCACTTCCCTTAAACGCTTTCCACTTCGCTAAATTGAAAACCAGATGTTCGTCGTTACTATCACAAAATGAGCTTATGTACGATTGGAAGGAGATCCTTTTCCCAAAACCATGGAGTCCCATTTCAATTCGTGAAGGCGGAGAAGTGCTGTTGAATAAATGCGGGCAATTATCTTTTGGCTGAAAAATAAATGTCCTCAGGCTAACTTCGAGGAAAAAGAGAAGCACGAAAAAAAATCTTTTCCGCAATTTTATCGACGAGTCTCACTACTTTTGGTTTGAATTCTGAAGTAAACACTGCATTTCATGGAACGGTGTTGGTACCCAGAAGAAAGGTATTTGTAAGTTTCGATGGTCCGTTCCTGCTTCCCAAAATGTTCCGCTGAGTAATTCAGCATGGAAGGAACTCAACAAAGGAGTAAAATTAGGATAATAATAAACATATAGAGGTATAATTGTTAATATTAAATGAAAGAGTTCATTACGAGAAAAAAGTGTATTTATCCAAGGATTCTTTTTTTTACTAAATAGAGCATTTTTTGCCGTAAGAGCTCTTCTCTGTAGGTGGGAGAAAAGAATTTACTTGAACCCATATTCTACGAGGTAATATTGTAGGTATGATTTTAATCTTTTTCTTATGACTGCACTTCATATATTTCCTTTCACTTCAATTTTAATCTCCATCAATAAAATAATATTCTGTGGTAATTTTATATTATTGGATTGTAGCTACCATATATTCTCATTATTATCCTATCATTTAACATTTCTAAAAAAATCTATTTAATCTCGTCAAAGTTGGGTTTTAAAGGTTTTCATTCCTTTTACCACATTTTTCTTGAACCAAATATCCCATTTTTTTCTCTGATGCGCTATACCACCAATTTCCTGAATCATTCCCTTTCGTAAAAATCTTCGTTAAAATACCTCCTCTATTCTCTCACGTAGACTTTTCCGCCATCAGCTACATTTCCTTCCGTAGCATATCTAACATTTACTAGCCCCTGTCCAACCGCATTTATGATATCTCAAAATTGAATACATGCTCCATCTGCAAAGGCTAAGTTTTCTCTCTATACAACGCTTCGATAAATATTACACTGTGTTAAATCTTCCACCTTTTCTAATTGTCGCTGATATGCATTCATTTTTCTGTGTAAATTCAAATCCAACATTCTACGCAATGTTACGACTTTTTTCAAAAGCCTTCATGCAGCTGTCTCATTAAGATACAAAACGTGGGAGGAATTCCTACGCATGGTACCTAGCTTTAAAAAATGGGGGAAATCACAATCGCAATTTTTTTGTTAGCTACGTCCTAGAAATTAGCGTGAAATAGGAACACTAAATGTACTGAATGAGTTATTTTGACCAGACATTACTAATTATCTGTATATTCTAAATACTAACTGATACTCTAACACCCGCAAATGGGAATATTTTTGCAACAATTTGCTAAGCTTAGTTAAAGATGTATATGCAAATGGGTTTATGCTAAATAAATAAGACAGTCACCAACAGATTTACCAACAGAAAAATAAAGGCGATCAGAATAAATCAATAACATAAGTTTGAACGTCAATTTTCTTGAAATACTTTACCAAAGTATATAAAAATGTAAATATACTGATTAAAGTGAAAGTTCAATTTCTATTCAATGAAACAATTTTATTCTATGACTCATTCTAAGATATATTCATTAACTTTTGAAAGTGCCTACTCAAGTCCTTTACTGCATACATTTAGAATAGGTAAAAATATTTTTTATTCAATTGATCCAAATAACATCGAATAATATGAATTATATCCACAAAAGGTCAATGATAGCACATTACACTAAAATCATTGACCATATCTGAGTAGCTTCGTTTCCACTAAATCGTTTAAGTAAAATTGTGAATACCATTGCGAACCAAAGTGGACCTCTAAAAGAAACCATTTTCATCAATAATGATAGTCATTCATTTTAGGTTGGATAGGGAAGAAAACACGGAAATATACAAGCATAGGTACTACTAGTGGAGCATTGAACTACTGAAACCTTGAGTATTTGGACACTACAGTGCAGCCGAACCGGCCATCTGCGTTAGTTTTTCAAACTAAACGACATTTAGAGAATATTAGGTAGAAAAATACGCGCATATATCCTAGCTACATATATATATATCGACAGTTTTATTCTCCCTTTCCGGAGAGAGGTATTTAAACCTAACCACCCCAGAGTATGGAGATAATTTGTCAGAATGAATGGACACTTCGTGCTTCACCGTAGGTAATTTGAATTAAACACCGTATAACCGTATTATGAAGAGAAACCGTAAAACCAAAACCGAAACCATAAAATTTTAAGCTTTAACCTATTTATTCCACTAAAGGAATACGGATCCCGTTGAGATATTATCGCTATGAAAACAATCCCCGACATTAAGCGGATTTTTCTCAAAGCTGGTTATTTGATGGAGTGTTTTGAAGGCAAAAAACATTTTGGTATATAAATACATTTCCTAGAGTCATGTAAGCATGTTATCCGTTGTTTCAAAATCAACGTATTGTAAATTTAATTCTTTTTTTAACTCAGTGTGATTTCAACGGTTGATTTGTAACTGTCGGTACAAGCATTAGGTTATTAATTTTGATGTTTTAGTCAATCACGTGAAATTGGAATTTTTTAACAGTTAAGACTTAAGCCTCACTGAATCCTATTTAGTTTTCAATCTGTCTCCTATATCTCAAGAATGCAATCAACAGTCTGTTGCTGGAGATTGAATTTGCTTTTTGTAGGCTTTACAACTGTTCCTTTACGAAGATTGACTTTGAAATGGATGAAGATTAAAATACTTAAAGGCACTCATAAGCCACATATTTCAAAAATAAGCTGCAACATAGAGATGTAGTAGTTTGAAGAACATGAGCATGTCGATGTTTATATCGGCTTCCTTCTTAACAGTATACGGCAGCACAATTTTGGAGTATCCAAACGAATGAAAAATATATTCTCCCTATTTTTTTCTGCCGTGCTCTTAAAATAATTAATAGGGTTCTAAGGTAGATGCAAAGTTTTCTGCCGCATCCATCACTGTAGAAACCCAGATTTTTGTGTAGAAGCATAGAAGCATCTGCTTCCATTATTTTACCTGCAACGTACAATGCGTCCAAAAGTTGCGCAAAAAAAAGCAATCCCATTCGGGTGAGCTTCCAAAAAGGAAAGATTAATCACGCTTGCAGCGGGAGAGCACCGTGTGCCCGTTTCTTCGATCAATCCTCGAACCAATTCTCACTAAATGATATCCCTGACCCACATAGTTTTTCCATTCCGAATCACACATACCAATGCACATTCTAATGAAACACGGAATGAGAGGGGATATTTGAGGTTTATCAGTGGAGCCAAACTCGCGCGGATGTTTATGCAAACATCTTCCAATTGATAGAATTAGGCATGGCAAAAAGCATACGATGCAGCAGATTAAAATGATACATTCTGAGGTTACCAATTCTCACTCGTCATCACCAAGGCATATCTATCATTGATAATTATAGCTAAGCGAAAATCAAATCATCAAGTCTTATTTTTTCCGGAGAGCATTGCTTCAAATTAATGGAGAGACGAGATCAATATTTCGTGATCAGGCTTGGACTTTTCCGGAGCATTAAGAAGAACAATCCCAAAGATCAATGTGATTGCCAAATTTGCATTTTAACTTTTATAGCAGGTTTAAAGTTTTACTTCTCGAATAAACTATCATACAAATGAATAAAATTCCTCTGAAAACTTCCATTTCACATTTGCATTCAAAGAAATAACATATATGAGGAATTTTGTATCTACCCAAAGCACATCCTGGACCTATTCACGAACGTGACGGAAATATCAACTTGAGTTACTCTGACGAAATTGCTGTATCTCTGACTAGAAAATAATGCATTTATTACTTTCATCACTCATACTTATTTCTAATTGCACATGCTGCGCGATTAATTTATAATGTAAGATTTAGTCCCAGATGGACGAGTGTCGTACTGATAAAGAGTTATTGAGTCAAACTGCCAATTTTTTTGTGCAGTGAGCCGCATTGGGCAAAGTATGATTCCACGTATTGATATATAAAAAGTGCGATAATTAGAGCATGCCCATTAGCTCTTATTCATATAATTCCCTGTTTTACACTAATTTTCCACTCGAATGCATCCATACATCAGACCGTCCAGTTTTATTGAGTTAGACTACCTTAAAACCCGCAATCTGGTAAGCTGACTGGCGTGCAATGTAGCATTTACGTGACTAATACTGCAATGAAAGCTGATTTAGGGGCATGAAATTCCCTAAGACTCTCATCGGGAACAGACGCCAAACTTAATCATCAACCCCCTCCACTTTATTTTACCTCTTAAACTTTTCGTAGCCAATTGCCACATCTAATGCGTGAAGTGATTTTGAAATGAGAACAGAATCAGCATCCCAGTTATAGTTAAATAAATGTTTTCAAGGTTACCACTGGTACAATCCTTTTCCCGTTAGAAGTTAGAAAAATAAACTTTATGAATAAACATCCTGATTGGATGTTTTTTCCTAAAACTAAATAACTTTAGACATTTTTACAAACGTTTTCATCGTAAGATTCACCGCCATTTGCATTAAAAATCACTCTGCAATAGTTTCTGGAGCGTATAACTAGTTTTTTATTTAAATTTTACTTTTAGCTCCATTATATCTCATAATTGGATGCTCAGACTCTTTTTATATGTCGACGATGGAGTCATAGACATTTAACTTCTGAGAGGCTGCAAAAGAAGAGCTACAAAATGATTATCTAGGAGCAAGAGTAATGCGCAATTTACTCGTTTTTCTGAAGCTGCCAATAATCCCTAAAATAACTGCAAAGTCAATGAAACTACGTAATGACACGCTATCTTAGCATTTAATAATTATCACCACAATTCGAGAATTAACGCCCGGTAGTTTTTACCTTAGCAAAATGTTCTCCTGGCCAAAATCTATTTCCCTATATAATTAAAACCTTTTACAGGGAGTAGATCCAAATTTTCCCAAAGATTCTTCTTTTCAACCGATTACAATGAATCCTTAGCAAACTTTTTACAAATCACCACTCCATTTTAACTTGCCAATTAAGAAAACGTTACATTTATTAAAAGCACCAATATGCACTCCACTTTGAAAGGAAAAGGCTCACGACGGAACATGAGTACGTGTTTATTTACTATCCTTTCTTACTATTCAGTAAGATTGTGGAATGATTTATCATTATTCTACCAAGGTGGATATAATTCGCTATTACTGTGTCATCTATCGCTCTAAAGTAATTTTCCATCCGCATTAATTGTTATTCGTAACATAGAGATTGCATAAAAAGTTGGATATGAAAATAAAAACCATGTTGGTCAAAGTAATAAGGCAGACGTTGATGAAAGAATTATTAATTGCAAGAGCATACCTTCGTGCAGAGAGGATTCACCCTCGTTGACTCAGGTGCAGTAGTAAAAATATGACACCATGACGTCGTTGAAGTAAGTGGGTTTTGCAGGAAATACCAATGATATGCTGAAGCTTTGACGTAATAGCAGCTTCTTTTGAGAACGTTCTTTCACTTGCTGACATCGCACTTATTCTCACTGATGGGTCTATACCTGCAAAAAAAATCATCGAAGTAATTATAATTGATTGCATATTGCCTCACACTTATTTTCACTTTTCCAGTACCCAGCAAGTTCCATGATTTTCTTCTAGCTATACAAAACAAATGGCTGAAGATTCACTCTTGGTATCCGTACTACAACATTCTAAGAAAAAATATTGACAAATTTACATCAATGTACCCAAACCTCCGACGGGCTAGAGGGCATAGCTAGATAAAATGGTGCCAGTGAACTTTGTAAATTTGACTCTATCTCTTCGATAAGACACACTCGTAGAAGGTCAAATTTTTAACTCCTTGATAATGTTGGCGAGCGTAAATAACAGCATGGTTTCGTTGAAATATTGTACGGTACACACGGCCACGATATTTACCAAAAAAATTATGGTAGCAAGTGGGAAGGATTTGCAACTTGAGAGACATGAAACAAAAGCACTAAGTTAAATGATTATTTATTTTGTTAGCGATATTAATAATCACACGTTCGGAATATCGATTCTCTCCAGTCCCTCTATAAACTATTGATACACCATTTGACTCATGAAAAGGTAATAAGAATTAACTTTTTTCAAGTCATTTTGACATTATATACGAGAAAAAGAGCGGAAAAAGAAACGATCTTATGATCAATGAATCATTACTATCGTTTTCATTATTTTCGCTGTCTCATTTTAAAAATATTAATGCAAGAGTTAATCCTAATAGGCCATCTTGTAGCGGTTAGGTTGCCAATTTAGTGATTAAAGATAATACATAACATAATAGATAACTGGCAAGCCTCGTCTCGTTTCCTAAAGCGAGGATTAACAGAAGCTTCTATTTTTAATCTACACAAAATGGAGTATAAATATTTACTACTACTGCGGTTAGAAAAACAAAGTCCCTCACATTTTTCCCCCTGACGACTAAACATTTTTTGCCGAAGTAAAACAGTCGACATAACTTCTCACTCTGCATCGTTGGACATGGCAATTCTGATCCAAGGAATGGAATCCGAGGATTTAAATACCTCTGTCTCCTTCCCGTATGAACCTCCGAAACTCGCGGAGGACAGGAGCAGTAGCGGTTTTGGAATAGCGCGAATACCGCGTAGTCTTGGACACGAGCCCTGCGACGGGATCAAAACGTCCGTCGCGCCCGTTGTCACCTTCGCCAAAGGGAGTCGTCTGCGATTGATGGGCGGGCGAGACGGAGGGTACGTGTCGGTCCGGAGACAGCAGCCGGGAAAAATACGTGCGCGCGATCGCAATATTTCCTCGCCCATGGCAATACTATACTGATGACATCTTAGGCAAAACTCCGCCACAGTTCCTCACTCCATTAATAGGGTGAATTTATGACAATAAAACTGAAAATACTAGCATATTAAATCATTTCCAACTTGGCCAATTACGATTTTTGGATAATTTTTGAATAAGAAGGAAACCAATATGATCAAATTTAGGCTGTTTCAGTTATAATATAATATAATAATGAGAACTTTGTAATATTCCACACTTTTTTATTACTAGTAAACAATCCTAACCGGTTTCAATGTATACATATTATCATCAGAAGCAAAATACAGAGGTAGTGGCTTGATATATATACAGTGTACCACACGGGGAAGGAAGTAAGGAGGTTGGATTTTTTAGAAAATTTTGAAATTATATTAGCCTTTAAAAAAATCTAGTTAAAGGGTTTTATTTTATTCCGAATAAATTGTCGCCCCTATTTACTGTGCCTCTCCCTTCCTCTTTTAACTCTTGACCCTGTTGGTTTTACATTTCCCGGGTCCTCGCTTTGTTAACCCCCGCCTCTCCAATAATATCCCTCCCTCTCCCAATTTCCTCCTTACTTCCTTCCCCGTGTGGTACCCTGTATATATATATATATATATATATATCAAGCCACCACCTCTGTACGCTGTATTTTACCTCTGATGATGATATGTATACATTGAAACCGGTTAGGCTTGTCTACTAGTATTAAAACAGTGGGGAATATTACAAAGTTCTTATTATTATATCATGTCGAAATTCCTCCAAGTCAACTCTTCAACTATCTTGCATACTGTTAAAGGTAATTCTTTTTCTTTTTTAGGCCTAATTCACTATAATTAAAAATTCCAAATCACTATAGTCTTACCTACCATCCATTGTCTATCCCAAATTTTCATATTGCTCCCCAGTTTTGTCGATATCTTTCCCAACCAATCTTTAACCTCTTGGCACGGCAATTCATTTCTTTGCTACGATAGTTAAATAGGGAGAACCTAACTTCGCAATACATTTTTTGTCTATTACTCAATCTTCCCTTGCCTCTCCGAATCTTCATGGCCACGGGCTTAGAATATTTAAATTTATCATGTAATTCTTTTTTATTATTTTTCACAATTTCAAAATTTTTTATATTAAAGTAATTCAGTGCGTTGCTTTTGTCTGAAATAGATTATTCTTATGTAATTTCTATTTTCTAAACAGGCGCAAAGGAATACGGCACGGGGAATTAGAATACGAGGAGAAAATAAGAATTACGTGGGGAGGGATCGATAACATGAAGTATGAGGAAAATTTAGTTTAGAAACCATTTGAAACTTACGGGTTTCAAACCGAGATCTTAATGTCAAGCGGTGAGTTCTGTCAGCCAATTTAAACACCAAATCATCAAAATAAATAAAAATTTATTTCTGCGGGAAATTAGTGCCTCGGCCTGCTTTCACCTGAGTCGTGAATTATGATCGGGAAGGAGTCAAGAAAATATTTTTCGGTTTTACAGACACAACGTGGAATTAGTCAGTCATAATTTCCTGAAAAATCATGAGATACGATTTGTTCAAGAAATTCCGTCCAACTTCAAGGGCGATAAACCGTCCATCGCAAGCTATCGGAAACTCATGAGAAAGTTGTGGATGAGTGACAAATGGCATCGAATCACACCAATGAATATATCAAACAACTTTTATTCTCTCTACAGTAGCTCGCCACCTATACACAACCGTCTATCAGGATCCCGCTGTTTTAATCTGCATATTCCTTAGCATAAAACAGCAATATATTTAAAAAATCCTTTAAAACCGATTTATCATAAAGTTGAAATTCACTCCATAGTGCTGTGATACCTCACTATTACTACCAATTTTAAAACAAAACTATTTGAAGCGGATTCTTCAATAACTGTAACTGATACCTAAACAGGTGTTGATAAAACAAACTGTATAATGAGTATTGCGTACAAAATGATATCTGAAAACCAAACTGTGAATATAAACACCACTTTATCTTAAATTATATTGGGTCGAAACTTCATGGGTAATTAATGATATTGATTACATTTTTTAGAATAGCTCTTTGGATATGAGAGTTTTGCTGACTCCACATCAAGTGTTTACCCTCGGAGAATTTAATGGCACCTAGCCCAAAATTCTTTCAAGTATCAACTCACAACCAAACAAACATTTTAAAGAGCACGAGCCATGAAGATCGATGAGAATCGGAAAATAAACCACAAAATATATATTTGAAGATACGTGACGAGAACAGAGGTAGTTATACTCTCGCGATTTAACTTGTTTCCAGCTGTTAGTTGGTTATTTTGAGGAACAGAGGGTAAGCTAAAATCATTTGCACCGATTATATTGTATGTAGAAGGAAAATTTACGGCGGAAAGGAAGAAAGGTAGGGGTAAAAGGTGAGAAATAATTGTTTGTAACCAACTTTGAAATAGTTAAACTACCCTGCCATATGTTCTTTATAATATACATGTATATACCTTTATGTTTGCCGGAAAATTCTGTTGGCCCGTATGTCCCTGGCATCCCGAGACGCTGCTAAGCCTGTCATCAGGTTTTCCAGGGATCGGACCAACAGAACTTGATATATATCTATACCCTGGGTGGTGAAAACCCCACCCAGGCGGGACTCAAACCCGCGACCCTCAGCTTAGCTGGCGAGGACTTTACACCGTCGCCACTGGGGCAATTTATGACCTGCAATTAGAATTTTCATTTAGAGGTTACATAAAAACCATCAAAGAGATCGTCTCGTATTTATTTATCAGTGGTCAAAAAGAGTGAGTAGGCATTCAACAGTATAGCAACATTCACAGGACCCCTTAACGAGGAACCTGCCATTCTTAACTGAAGAGCATTTAAACTGCGTCAAGAACTGACGCCAGGTGACGAAGCCAAGCATGTTTGGCGCTCGCATATCTCGTGAAAATTGTTTATACTTCTTTTAACACGACTCACGGAAATGGCTTCTCATTCACGAAAACATTGAGGAATATGAGGTGCCCCAAGGGGTTATGTCGTTAATGACTCTTAAGTGATCATCCTTTTAGTAGCGATTCGGTAAGTCGGTATGAGGTAATTCTCTGGTAGGGACGGTCAATTTTTTTTTTAATTTTCAATATGAGTGACATAGTTAGCTAATATCCATCGGCTCGGTAAAATATGAATCCATCAATAAAAAATACGCCAACGTATATCAAATGCTCAATATTTATTTGGCCAGGTATTTTAAAATGAGTTCAATTAACTAACCAAATAATAAATGCGTGAGTTTGATTTGAGGAATTCTCTTCATTAAGGTAAAAAATCTCGGTTTTAAAAAAATACTTTGCGCCGTAGGCCAAGTTTACCCCATTATTATGTATTCCCTTCTTTTAGTCAAGTAAAGCTGATCCAAATCCAAAAACCTTCCTAAATAGACCCATTAGATAGCCGTTTTGCGAATAAGTCATGGGTGAATATGGAAGAAGACACTCTTTGTAGTAGGAAATATATTAACTTGTTTTAACAACACAGCATGTATTAAACAAAGCGTAAAGGTGACTGAAGCAAAGCTAGTTTGCAAGGTAGGACAGTGTGGAAGATTTATCCAAATCTAAGCAAATTTTCAAGTTTTAGAACCAAGAATGCAGCTCTTTTTGACTATAGCCTCCTCGATAAGGTTGGATTCTTATGAATTCATTTTGTATCGCTATTGAAAATAGGTGGTGTTTATGTATATTCGCGAAAACTATAAAAACCTAATTTTTGATGAATGATAACACATCAAATTGGACTATCAAAAAGTCTCTCTTCTCAATGAAAAGAGCCAATCATTGCCTATTTACTGGCATAAAACAATGCAAGACGATTGTAAGATATAACAGAGAAAACTCCATGCTCATCACCCATGTACGTAATCACGCATGGGCTGAAAAAATTATCTTTCCATGTAAGTGAATAAATTGTCTTTGAATGCGAAGGGGACCACGGGTTGAAAGAACATGCCAGCTCGTGGCGTCATAAACAACCCTTAGCAACGATTGAATTATGCAAGAGTAACGAGAAATAGGGGGAGGTTTGACATCATACGGAGGTGGAAGGGTGGAAACATCCATCGAAGGGGAACAATCACAATTTCAACCTTCAGGCAAGATCAGAGGAGGATGAGAGAGTTTCGTGGAAGAGTTAAGACGAGAGGGGGGGTGAGGCGGAGGATATTCTGCCGCGCAGAGGGTATTGCCTTTAAGGGTTGAGGGGTGGCGACGGGAGATTTGAGAGCAGGGCGGAGCCACGGTTCAGCCTTCACACCGAACGGGTCGTTGATGAAGGGTTAGAGCCTCCGGGGTTCATTGGGGACGAACAGGAGTGGGGTAGAGAACGCTTCGGATGGTTTGGGGATCAGCAGAGAGCACAGAGAACGAATGAGATGAGTAGAAGGGAGGTGCGATACATCGCCAGCGAAGTGTGCATCGCTATAGTTACAGAGTTTATACATAACCCTAATTGGTCAAATGGGGTTAAATAAACCCCAACCATTTTTTATATTAAATTATTATAATAAAACGTATTTTGCATAATACTTCTTTGTTACAATGATTATTATTCCTTTCATTTTAATTATTAGTGCAAATAAAGGCCTATTATTTTTTAACATTCTTCAGTCTTCAAAATTAGTATACTTTTTTCAGTGAGGAGTAGTAAAAAGCTATTTATTAAAATTTAATATTGCAGGAATAGGTTCTCATGGTTCTTTACTCCATGTCAATTCAGTAAAAAATACGATTTAGTATTACCTAAACTTAGGCGAATAGTTTTACATGACTTAAATAATTAATTTTGGTTGAAAAACTGTAACACATTTTTTTGCAATCCTTAAGCAATACCTAGATAATATTTTTAGATTTTTAGAACTTATTATTGAAGCAGGATATCAATTTTTCTGTGCTGGGATGAATTTAACCCAGTGTGATCGTTATTCAATTCTACTGAAGTGTGACCAATTAGGATTAAGTCCACCTAATACATAGAAGTTGACTTATTAAGAGGATTGAATTTGATGATTGCAGCAATGCCTCGATGCATAATTGTTCCACACTAATTTGCTTGTGCGTTACTTCTGACTTTTCACTTCTTCTTCACTTCACTTCACTGAAATGTAAATATTCAATATCGCCAAACTACTACAGTCAATACTTTTTACATCACATATTTCGATTTCCACAAACATATCTTTAATTGGCACATATTTATAGATCAAATCAACTGTTAAAATTCATCTCAAACTCACATAAAATTTTGGAAAGAATGTCCCACCCAATTATTGCAAGAGTTATCACATGCCTTCATATTAAATAAAATTATTATTGGAATACTTAATTACAAACATTCATAGCAAATTCCGAAAAAACGAGGTAGCAAGACGACTTTAATAATAGGCAGGTAGTGGAGATCAATACGGGCGCAAGATACTCATGGTTTTCTATTATGTTAAAAGACTATTGATAAGCTCTTCAAAATTGGAACGTTTAAAATAATACAGTCGTACTTTTTTACAAATATTTCCAAGTCTTGTTCCTGAAAAAAAAGTTAATACTATTGAAAAGTTGAGTGCTTTGTGCAATAAAATTTGTGTAAAATTACGATTACATTGTTTTAATGATGACAAACTTCCATAGTATTAAGGTTGAACCTGTTGAACATAGGTACACTTATTACGAAAAGAAGTGGGACAATGATACATGTGTGAAGTCGACATTTCAAGCGCAAGGAACCTACGATGGTATATCACTGAGTATCGCGAAAAAATTGTTTAGTGGCCACGATTGCCGATTTCTTACGAAATATGATTTGCAGCGTTACCATGTAGGATACTGCATCAGACTCTTCCATAAATGGCTACGCTTCACACATCTCATCTCGAGGGATAGAAATATTCGTACATCACGATTCGATATTGAAATTCAAGCATCGTTTCATTCCTTCGGCGGGAGGGGCAAAGGACGTAAAACTTGTGAGAGGCTGTCAACTCCCACTCACGCGCTGGTTGGAGACAAAAGAGAGCGTGAGGTAGGGAAGGGGGGGGTTGGGAGTGGGGGAGGAAGATGAGGAAGGGCTGTGGAAAGGGCAACTTGAGTGTTTAGGGCCCCCGCCCCGAAAACCATTCATTCTGCCTCGCACCACACCCAAGGACCCTCACAGCTCGACGCCACTCCCACCCAACTTGCCGCTCTCCAACCACAAGAGTTGCCCCAAATCACCCACTTCCAGCCTCCTCTCTCATATATATAGTACACACTCCCACACCCGGCCTTCGGCACAGTCCCGCGCTCATCACAATCCTTACACCGTCTCCTCAATCTCACCCATCCTTAAAAATATATATTTATAAACACTCCCCTCCAAACCAATGGGGCGACCTCGACTCATTCGACTGGTTCTTTACACCCTCCGCGACAATCGCCACCTTGTTCGGTCGGGGCAACGAACTCGATGTTGAGTGTCGTGAAAGGATAAAAAGTGTTGAACCCAAACGATAAAAAGCATATTGGGTCTCCAAGACAAGCAGGTACGTCCTTAAGCTCGTGGTTCATTGACCAAAATAAAGGAAAAAATCTACTTTTATGACCATTTTCCTCGACGGTGGCATACATGTTAGGGCCAATCTATACGTTATTTTATGAGAGAAACAAATTTTTGCTTACCGAAGGTAAGCCAGAAAAACAATATTTAAACCGTGCTAAGGAAATCTTATTTATGAGAAGCGCGATTGGTTCTTGGGATAAAAACCCGCTCTTTTCGAGTTAGTATGAATTTTCATCATCGTAGGTTACACACAGGCATGCCAAGTTGGTTCATCATAAAGCTGACTTTTTCTTCACTTATGTTCAAAAGAGAAAGTTAAATATGATCCGTAAAAAAATCAATAAAGTTGACAAATTATATCAATTTATGACCCAACTAACTCTAAGCAGCTGGATTTTCACATGCATACGACAAGAAAAATACATTTCTCAAAACAGAATTCGACAAGATGGAAACACATTCAGCGATTAGGAAAATTATTGCATTTGAGCACCTTTACATAGTGGTTCTAAGTTCATCGAAATAAAATAGGATTTTGTTTTTGCCAACTCAGCCGACACCCTATTGAGGAAACGGAATCTCTTACAGCCAATGAAAAGTAGTTGTTTTAACTAAAAATTTGGTATCTATCTGTGAATCATTTCTACCTTTTAATGCATCTGGTGAATTTCGCTCAATTTCAAGCATTCTCTCATGATTGAATGACGTATCTACTCTTGTCGGCCCCAGTGGCGGCGGGGTAAAGTCCTCGCCTACTACCCTGAGGGTTGCGGGTTCGATTCCCGCCTGGGTAGAATATTATCTGCCCAGGACATGGGTGTTTGTATCTCGTCCGTTATTACTGTTATCCACCCGACGTAAATTGGCACATTGTGCTGTATTCGGGATAAGTAGTGAAGATAAATAAAATAAATAAATAAATAAATACACACGTTATTCACCGAGTGCCCTAAACGCGTAAAAAATGTTACTTCAGGAAAATTTACCCCAAACGCGAAGATAAACATGAAAGATCAGTCGCGATTAGAGACGTGCGTTATTATAATCAATATCTCTATTAGGTAATGATTTGCATTATCTTATGAGTAAGGTGATTTGTTAGAAACATCTGAATTAATACGAAAGACGTAACGTAATATTCTAAGCAAGTGATCGAGTCTTTGTTCAATATTCACAAGAATGGCTTCTATAAGCAATCGGCCTATTATCATCAATTCAGACTATAACGTAAGCATGACTGGAATTTATCCCTCAGTTTCAATACGCACGGCTTTCACCCTGGTTCCAATGAGATAATAAAACAGCCAAGCGTGAGAAAAATTACACGAAGGACCGAGTATGGAAAAAATTTGGGTAACCAGTCATAACGCAAAGGAAAAGTATACAACTCGGCATCTCGGGCAATTTTAAAATTTTCAAAGGCGAGAGAGAGGATATTGAATCCGCCCGGCAATATTTCAAGCGGACTCGAACGCAACATCGCAACTCATATTTCTAATTAAGGCCTTTTTCCCGGAAGGGGGAGCGTGGGCGTAAAAACTACCCTCATTGGCAAGCCCGTGCGGATTAATAATGAGTCGGCGAAAGCGCGGGGAAAAGTAGAAAAAAAATAAGGGGGCAATTTAATCGCTTTGCCCAAAAAATATCTCCCGCAAAATAAATAACCCTGTAAATCAAAACCTTCATCATTTTTCCTGCTCCTCCGCACGCACAGTTCTCGGGTTTCCCTTTCGTACGGAGCAATTTTTTTTACACCTTTCCGCGGGAAAAAAATTATATGTTCCGAAACATCCCCACAACAGTAGAATGCCCCATTCTCATGCCTGCAAGCCTGCTTCCTCTGTACAATCTCCGGAACCACTGAGTTCACCCATTCTCCTTCGCAGCGCAAATTTAAAATTAAATATTGAGCCATTCACTTGGCCCCATACGTTCTCCTCATCAAAGTGACTTAGGAGTATTTTTGTGTACCATCTAGAAGGCATTAGGTATACATATTCCTACAATATTCTTCCTCGTATAATTCACCACAAATACACATCACATTAATTTTTTCAGAGACATGGATAATTGATTTATTTTTATTGACTTAAAACTTTTACAGACCACAAAATATTTCAAACTTCAACACGATACGGGTATTTGATGGCCAAGCATCTTCTTCTGGTGAATTTTTTTGATATAATGTGAATTGAATATTTAATTCCCTTATATACTTACGAAGATAACTCGTAACTTTGTGATTCCACACATCTTTATTAGGAAAGACCCAGGGTTTGACGTTCAACGTCATATTCAGGAACCTAAAGATGACGTTTAGCTGACCTAAAGATGACGTTGAACGTAGAAACCCGGGTCGTTCCTAATAAAGATATGTGGAATAACAAAGTTAAGAGTTGTCATTATAATATTAGCAAATTCCACAAAGTTACGCCTGAAACTACTCTTATACACTACCAGTAGAAGGGAAGGGGAAGGGGAAACATTTGTGTTAGAGGACAAGTTTGGGAGAATGATGTGGTTGCACAATGGCTGATAAGTTAGGGGAATTGTGAGGAAGCAAACATTCATTTACAAGATAAACATTGGGTCACCACATATTTTAAAAATTTCTGGACTAGATCCCCTTTCTCTCTACTGGTAGTAGGTACATAAGGAAAAGAGATACTGATATAATCCCCTTAAGATTATGCTTAGCCATCAAAACCCGGGTCGTGTTGAAGTTCGAATTATTCTGTGGTCTGTAAAAGAGTCAAGTGACTAAATTTCTGATGAATGGCCACAAAGTTTACGAAAATCAAGTTTTATTCTTATGGATCATTGATAATGATGATGAGGTTTACAGAAGATAAGAAGAGGAGAGAATCATGTGGAGCATCATCAGGAAGACAAGGTCCATGTGAATAAGCCGTATTTAGAATCGAGACGAATTCGCAGGAAATATCATATAGTACTCTCGGATGAGTAATTCTATCAGTGTAGAATGAGGGACAAGTATATAGGCCAGCAAAAATGAGACATTACACGTAATACCTTCAAGGAAATTAAAGAGCTAGCCAAGACTAGAACAGAATGGAGGGCTGCAGTTAACCGTTCTTAGAACTAAATGAATAAGTTGAATGCATGTGTGATAAAATCCAGCACCATATAGAAGCGGTAAAATAAAAGAGATAAGCTACTGTACTCATTGGTACAAGAATCCTTTCTTCCTTCTCAGTATTTCAACTAAATCCACTGCAGAAAAAGCAGAAAGAGACATATAATGCTCTGTTTACATACTCGTATAATGTTCATGCTTATCTTTTACCTTTTTTTAACCATTTCCCGCATTCCCTCCGTCTTTTATGGCTACTGCCTGAAATTTGCTTGCCAAACAACTCTGCAGAGGCTTGAATGGGTAGTGCATACTTGAATTTAAATGTGAAACTACAAATCTAGGACACTTAAAATAGTCTCCAAAGCCTCATATTATATTAGTTGAGCCACTGGTACCACAATGAGTTTTAACTTACCAGAATGTTACCTAAATGAGAGTACAACAACTTTTTATTGATACTTAAAATGACACAATTTAAAATAGTAGCAACAGATACTCAAAACGAGCCGTTAATATTATCCAAGGATGGAAGTTCTCACCTTTGGGAAACTATGTAATCTTAGCAAAATTTATAATATACTCCTTACTCTTCACTTTTCTACTTAAGGCATATAAAATTACCTCAGTCACCTTATAGAATTACTATCATTAACAAGAAGGGTATTGAACAAGTTCAAAAGAGACGAAATAAATAGTAAGAATCGAATGACAGGGGCTTTGGAGAAGAACGGAAAGAAAGGATTAGGCGAATAATTCAATATAGAGCGTAGTACCGCATCAAGCAGAACCCTCAACGAGAGAGAGAGAGAATGAAAAGGTAATGTAAGCTATAGAACAATGAGTGCGAAAGAAGACATAGAGAGTGCGTCTGACAGAAAAAAACGATGGGAGAGCAACCGAGAATGGAAGGTCGAGTTAGAAAAATTTGGCAGTGAGAGGGATTGGTATTATGGGACACTTGGATACTTTTGCCATAGACGAGCAAAACAGTTCTCATCAATCCATCCCAACCCGACCATTCAATTTTCAACAATTAAGCATACTTATTCTTGACAACGTCGTCATAACGAGATTTTTTTCTTGGTCATAATAGAGATCACATTGACATCTGATTAAAAAATTTAAGCAGTTATAAGAAGCATTATGAAGATAATGTGATATTAATGATTCTAAAACAATGACTAGTTTCCGATTTCTGCGAAATGCACAATTGTTATGATACGTTTTGAAAAGTATGGGTGCAAAGATATGCTCTAAATAGGGTACAATTTGCCATAAAAATGTACTATACTTGACCGGGAATCGAGCACGAATAGCTCAAATCATGGTCAGTTGAGCAAACAAATCACACCACCATAGTTAACTTAATTCAAAGCGAGTTTTATCAGGGGGTTAGGCAACAGATTGGGGGTTGAATCTCAGTCAAGTAATTTTTTTCATGGCTAATCTTATCCTCTTTGGAAAAAAAATATTGTTTCAAATGATGGAATCTCTCAGCAGTTATAAACATACTAATGATTGAGGCCTTAATGGAATTATTTAACGCCTTGCGCTGAATACACAATCTGAGTTTTTTCGATTTAGTATGCAGTATGATTAAAAATATGCAGTGATCAATAATATTGTTTTGTCATAAATATATATGAAAAAGCATTCAACCCACACACCGCTACATATAAGACTCGGTGTGCGTCATAATTTCCAAATTTTGCAAAGTTAGAAGCAAGAAACTATTTTTTAGGCAAATACCACGGAAAACAGTTGGTAATCAGATGATATTATAGATACTATCAGAAACATGAGATATTAAGTTCCTATTAAGGCAAAATCGAATGAATTCGATCTGAAGAGATGAGACATACCTCGCCTAAATCTACCCCAACTTACCAAGACGCTCACTAAAATCATGAGAAAGAGATCATAAGAAATTCATGTTTACGTGTACATCTATCTAATTCTCGAATACATGCACTCACCATGCTTCCTTGAATCCCTTCCCCTGCTCATCGATGCCCCCATCATTTTCCCGATCCGCAGCCCCCTCGCCCAAGACCATCCCTTTTCCTTCTCACTGGAGGACTGAGCCTAGGCCCGCGAATGCCTTAATTGGAGTGCTGGAGGCCACAAGATGAAGTTGAGGAGGGGAAAGGGGCGGTTGAAATAAGGGCCGGGTGGGGGATGGAGGCTGGGCTTGGCAATAATTTCGCGGCCGAGGTGTTGAATGTGTGCAGTAAGGGGTGAGGGGAGGGGCTTTTGAGGGAGAGTGAGGGAGGGTTGGTAACAGTGGAAGGTCCGTCCTCCTTCCCTCCTCTACCTTCCCACTCAACCATCCCCTCCCCTCTCCTCACCCCTTCACGTCATCTCCCTCCCATCAGTGCTTTATCACGGGAGAGAGTTTAAGGTCCTTTGCCGATCCCTTTCAACAGGTCTGTCTCCCGGGCAACAAATGGGTCGTCACGACAACAGTTTATATTCTTGACTTTCGTCTCACCCCCCCCCTCCCTTGGGACACCGACAAGTGAGAAAGGCAGCTTTTTTTTTTATCAAATGGGAGTGGGAAAGGGGGGTTGGATAAAAATATTGCATCCACCTAGTGGAAAATGCCTCTTCATACACGTCATCCGCGTTTTGCAAATGATGGGATGGCTTCCTGCTCCAACCCCAATGCTGGTGGGATATTTTTTTCCTTCCATCATCTTCGTCATTTGTACGAGATTCAAAACCACCTGGGGTTTTTCGATTTAGGCTCCAATTATAAACCTGATGGCTGCATGTGCTCCCTCATCCATTTTATTGGTTGTTCAATACTAAGATTGGATGACTGCAGCCCTTCACCCTTCTAATGCCAGTTCTTATACCACCTGGTATCTTTTTCTATTTACTTTCCTCTTTTTTTGGTCCATTAACTTATTCCTGGGTCTTCCTCTGGGGACTTTTCCCTCTATTTTGCCTTCAATTATGTTTTTCACAAACCCATGGTGTTTCACGGTGTGTCCAATTCATCATGTTATTCTTTTCTCTATAAAGTTCCTTAGTTTCCAGTTCCATGCTCACCCATTACTTACCAAATGACAGAAGGAATTAACTTGTGACCCTGATGGCCATTAGCTAACGCTGAGTTTCCCAAATTTTTCTAGCGATGGAACACTTGGATAATTCTGAAAAGTTAACAAAAAATTTTGCTTATTTTGTAGGATATGTCAAAAATGTTTAAACGTCTTTCTACTGTGGTAACATTTAAAATCATCCCAGTTTTACGAGGAACACTGTTTGATATGCTACTATTCTTATCTACGCAGTCCGGATCATGAAATGGCCATTTTTACACCTACACAACGCAAAACATTCCTGCCGTGCAGGTTTAGAATAAATTAATGTATTACAAGGCCGTATTAAATTTGATGATAGCCTTAATTTAATTCAAGGGAAACGAATATTCTTTTCAGGTACTACGTGGAAGTCAATCGTTATCCCAAATTCCAACCCTCGTTACTGGGCTAAATAGCGAGATAGCGAGGAATAACTATCATCTGTTAACGAGTTTATCAGACGCACGTGACTGCCTCTCGAACTTTCGTGATGGCCTTTTGGTTCATCCGGAAAATCCAGGGATGGTAGATAGAGGTGAATAATGACTCAATTTGGCATAAACAAACGTCCATGTTCTCGTTAGTCAACTTGGAGAGCAAGGTGTGAATAATCGCATTTCGAAACAATGGCGAGTTATCTCGTCGATCGAAAGCATTTGCGAAATAGAGATGTTACCAGCGCTACGCCAAAATGGGGCAGGGGGTGCGACGGTTGTACCACTTCAAATTTGATTTACAAAAAATGACAATTATTTGAAAACTAATTGTATTTAACGAAAAAAATATAATGGCTTTTGAGGCATAGAATAGCGATTTCTTTAGGAGCATAACAGTCTCTTTGACTAAATTTAGAAGACCAACCCTTAACCGCACGAGTCAAAACAAATACTGAATTTCACCCATTTATGTATCGTTAAAAATATACTACTTACATTGATGGTGTACCCTAGCTATTATACAATAAAACTAACACCGGCAATACGCAGATTTTGACGGCGAATAAATATCAACGAACACATTTCCTATTCATTGGAGGAAAACGCAGCTATGAGATAATGCATTAAATCCGAGCCCGATTCAAAGACCAGTCACTCATGTTTAAACATTTTTTGATTGTGTTGACCATAAAAGGAAAGGAGTTGATGGGAATTTACTTATCTAAGTGCCAAAAAGATAAAGTAGAATGCTATATGGGAACAATAAATCAGCATCAGATAGGAGTCCAAATGCAAGTAAATAATAATCAAGATTGTCAACTTTATTAACTCTAAAATGTTATTTTTCTTTTAATTATCTGAAAATATAGGATAGATTTGTTGAGAGCAATAATTATTATAATACACAATAAAAGCTTTTATGCCTTTCCAGTAACGGATGACGGTATATCCGTTAAACTAACATACTCAAGCGTCAATCCCTGTAATTTTTTATAACTAAAAAACACGGATAGAAAAGTTCCTTTTTCTGTCCTCCTTCTTTCCCAAAAATCGCCTTATTTCATTATTTTCTATACTTGTAGTATTTTTGGGGAAATATTTTGCGTATTAATCAGAATACAAAATTTCACCCTTGCTTCACACTGCCTTTTATTCTACAGTAAGTAATTTTTAGTCTAATTTGCGACATAAAGAGCGCGGTATGATTTTGGTGTTCACATCACTCATGGTAAAAATATTTTCTAGGTAGTGCTAATGTGAGTTAAAAGATATTTGAAATACTTTTTAATGGAGCAATAACTTAACCTAATATAAACGCGTCTGTGCTTAGAAACGGTCGTATGTCCAACCCAAAATTTTCCAGAGGCAATGGTATATTTTTATCTTACACCGTGGCCATTTTCATAATAAAAATTGATAAATGAATGCAGAAAACGTGGATATGGCATTTTTATGAGGTAGAAAATAGACATCTATCATTTATATAATTTCATTCATTTACTTTCAAGCTAAATTTACGAAACAAATTCGAGGAAAGGTAGAATTTTGTTTGCAATATAAACAAGGAACAAATTCCACTAATAGTACCCATGGTATAATTTAAATGACATTTAGAAATTCAACGGTCAATCTACCATAAGTACTAACCTCCAGAATACTCTAGTAACACTTGGCTTCGACTACGCCAGATTAAATTGAGTATACCCAAATGTCTTCCAAAATTAGAAGAAGAAGAAAGAGTTTAAGAAGGCATTTCTAAGTCATTTATTATCCATTCGTAATGACCAATCTCAATGCACAAATATCCTCCGGAAATTTATTCAGTGGGAATTATTCAACAGATCTATTCTGAGACTCACTGAGACGAGCCAGCGATTTCTACCTGTATATATATATATATATAAATATCTCTATATCTACTAACTATCGAGCGAGCCGAGGTTGACGCAGGAGGTGTTAGGATGCCATGAGGAAGGAAAATGGGAAAAGAAGGGGTGAGATGGAAGAGGGAAATTGAATGTTAACGATTAGTCTCAGTGGCGAGCTCTATAGACGTATGTATTATTTCTCGAAAGTGTTTTTTGTCGCAACGTCATAACTCCCATAATTATTCATCAAAATTAATGATTCAAACATAGTTTTAAAGCTTATGTTCTCCGCTATTGACGAAAAATCGTCAAATGTTTTAAAATTAAAGTTATTGTTAAAAAATTTAAAATTAAAGTTCATGTTTAAAATGATAGTGCCATCTGTTGAAAATGTAATCAACTTATATGTTGGCTATGGTTACGTACTTAAAAGACTGTAGGAGGCGCTATCTATTAACACATCATTTAGTTAGATTGTTTACATTCTATATGCAATCAGTGTGGCCGTTTACATATGTATCTTTAACACAAACATAAATAACATATAATTTTCCATGGGAAGAAACAGGTAGAAGAAGAGGAAGACAGAAGGAAGAAACAGGAAGAAGCTGCATACTGTGCGAAATATTCGCACCGGTCAGCTAGTTATAGTTACTATTTAATCGAAGTTAGATAAAAGTATTGTAAATAGCAGTGCGGTCACTTATATCTCTTCTTTTATCCTCTTTATAAGATCTCGCCATATTGGACGAGAATAAAATTACATTTCCAGTATTGTGCTGAACCTATCCTGACGTACATTTTCCCAGCAATGTCGACTTAATGTGCAGCCTCCGAGTCTCTAACGACTCTTAATTTAGTCCGTCCGTCAGTTGTCTCTCTCTAAATTTGCTCGTTGCGGTTTTTTTTAACAAAGAGTGCGGCTTTCCTTGGTATTTTTATGAGCTCTGCGAGATAATTTTTTGATGTCCAGATTGCCCGCGGTCTATTCGAGATAAGCCCTTACTTGGGAAAAATAATATGTCTCTTCACCTATACAGTCGTCGATCAATGAATCCTCATAGTCCAATGCACTACAATTAATGCATCACCACTTTCAGCTTTAATTTAATGCATTGATTGCATGCAGCGTCCAAATCCACGTCAGGGGATAGTTGCTTCTTAATGAATATTCTACCAAGCGTAAAAATCTTTCGTTGTTTGGAACAGAATTGCATTTACAAGTCATTTGGATATGTTACAAAACGACGGATGTCTCTAGCATGTCTGAACAAGATAAGGAGTAGAGTTTTAAACTGGGAAAAGTGGTATATAATGAATATACTCGTCAAACAATGGTAATGAAGGACTTTTCTCACATCTCAATTTCGTTTTAGGGGTAAGTAAGAGTATTCAAAAATTGGTGAAATATTGGTTTACACAAACAGGTAAAATTTCTCATTCTTCCGCATAAAGCAGTCGGGATGGTACCACTGCGGGGGTCCTTGCCATAAGCTCCGTGTTCATCGGTACGTCGACCCAGCCTTCGTTCAAATCCTCACCCTCAACTAACTTTTGAATATCTCCGCTGCTCTTTTCCTTCCCATTCAGTTTTTATCACAATTTCACGAGCAGCGTCGCTCATCCGCGGGCGCGTAAGCCGAATTGGGACGAGGAGTCAATCTAGCTGTTTCCACCCATTCACGAATTTGCATTCCGAGTGAAGCCACTTCCGTGCACTCCAAGGCCATTTAACACGCATGTCCAATTTCAGCTCGAGTGTCGTTGAGCTCGGAAGTTCAAATATGCAAGCGTTTTAAGTATTGCAACGGAAATGCGTTTGCCACTCGTTAATCCACGGCTATTCAGACGCCTACGGGAAATGGTGTGATTGCCTTATTACGAGTTCAACCGAATTTTTTCTACGATAAGACCACCACAGAACAGGCGTGATAACATGGTACGCTCGAGAGCTGGACGAAAATCCACACTTGCACTCTGAAAACAAAAACAAATCCTCTTAAACCAAAATTAGTTAATTTATGAAATCAGAATTAGATTCAAAGACCTATAACTCATATCTAAACTCTTTTGACTTTATTTACCATAAAAAGAAAGGGAGTGATGGGTATTTCATTATCTAAGTGGCAAAATGATAACGTAGCACGCTATACGGAAACAATAAAGCAGCATCATATTGGAATCCAAGTGCAAGTAAATCATAAATATATTTATCAACTTTATCAAATTTAAAAAGTTATTTTGCGCTCACTTACCAGACAAATGTGAAAAAGATTTGTTCAGTAACTATTTTAATTCACAATGAAAGCTTTTAAGCTTTCCCAGTGAATTTTTCTGATAACCCATCTCGAGATTTCCACCAAGTTGCGTCATTCTAGCCGAAGATTCGATCGGACACTTTCTCATCAACTTGAAATTACGAGCTTGTCGATATCAACAAATTCCCTCACGACGACAAAAAAGTCTCCTGCCGAAAAGTTAGCCAGAATGAAGAATCAAAATCGATTGTATCACATACATTTCTGTGTGATGAGTTTAATAATTCTCAAAAGCTGAAAATTATCAAATGACGGCATTACATCAAAGGCATAAAGTGTACTGCAAGTTTTGTGTCTTGTGACATGAAAATTCTTCCGCGATGGAAAACATTTCGATGGCCGCTGAATCGATGGCCAATTCGTCTATCGTCTTCAGTCATTCATCGTCATTATGACCTGAAGACAATAGACCACTCGGTTATCGAAACTTCGGCACATATGGAATCTCTCACCCGGTGGAGTTCCCGAATAGAGCTTCTCAACATCGCACTCCGGGAAATCCGCAGATCTTACAAATAACTACAGAAATATTTTTTCGGGCCATCTTACTTGTTTTTGTAATTCAAGCTTCAAAATTTGTAAGATATTAGTAATATTTTACACTACTTCCCTATTTTCAAAGAATATTCAACGTTGCAATACAGTTCTTGTAAAAATTTCATCGAAGTACCGATGATAGTGTTGCACAAGAAAGTTTTGCTAGCCATGGTAAAACATTTTCTAGGAACGAAAAGTGTCCTTAACACAGGAATCTATCCACCAATAGTTTGTAGTTTCATGGCGAGATCACTTACTACACGATGATGTTACAACGTAAAGAAACCAATTACGCGAACAATATAACAACATGGAAAGTCGCAGTGTTTGAAGTTCACTTGTCTTTCTGTGAAGAAAAAGTATTTCACGATATAATTCTTGTCAACGACAACAAAATCAGTTGAAAACGCCTGAAGACCTTGATACGATGAATTTTGGAAAATTGAAAAACATTCTACATGTATTTTCACCAGGCCATGCTAAATTATTTATAACTAAGCCTTTCTATTTTTAGTATTACTACGTCAAAAGCGAAACCTTTTCGAGGTTTTTTTAGAATTCCCTGATATGATCAAATTCATAGTTGTTTTTATCATTTCCTGCTCTGTTTTCTCTATTTAAACCTCATCTCTACGTCTAGTAGCTACCATACGGAGCAGTGGTAGGGGCTCCACAGGGGCTCCACAGATTGGTTTCAAAATTACGATTCACCATTGAATCCAATCTTTTACCATTTTAACATAATGAATATTTTACGGTCTTACTAAGGCTAACTAATCATACTATTATCATTTCCTGCAACTTAACTGTAGTTTCACAATATAATTCCAAACGTTTATGAACGCTATAATGGCATAATGAACTCACCTGCGCAGGAAACACTTCGGCAATATTGAAAGTAAATGACTTGCAACACACCTCAGAGAACAATAGCTAACAGAATGACCAATTAGATTAGTATATTAAATATATACATTATGCCAAACTTAACTGCCAATGCTGTTATTTTTATTCACGTAATAATTTTTAAACACCATGAAAACAACCAAAAACAATAAGGAAGTCTCTGTCAGTTGACATAAAAACATGAAACAGAAAATTCAATAGGAGTGCCAATAATTATCTTTGTGTCCAGGGTAGCAGGAAAGGACCATTTGAGTTCAAAGCAACTTCACCATGATTAATTGAAAAGATACTCTCATGTGTGCGCTTAAACAAATACGAGAGGAACGCCCAGTAATTATAGCCCTTTTTGATGCTCTCGAAAAGGTTATTTTATGACCGTTCAATAGCGTGATAAAGAAGGAACTCACAAAAGTTATTTTATCTACAGTTCATTCGTTTCCCGTTGCCACGAATCTATTTCCTGAAAACGCGATAATTTTCCGTACAACACATGTTACCGTGTTGTGCTTGGTATAAATGACCCGCATGGAACTAAAAGGAAAAAAAAGTTAATCATTCATTTGTCCCAATTTCGAAGTGCACCCTGCACATTAATTATTCACCAATTCGCTTCATTTTCCCTACTTCTTTTTTTTCACAACCCACTCCTCGTTTGGGCATAATTATGCATTCAGGTATCATCTCCATTTTTTCCATGCCATTAATAAACAAAGCGTTTTGGAAGGGTCCTTACCACTTTTTTTTATTCCAGGAGAAGTTATTTAGTGGTCACAATTTGAAAGGCAATTCAGAGCTCGTATGAGTGTTTTTTTGTTCCTAAAATGGGAGTATTTTGTATTTTTTCAAGATGAATTGACTGCGTGGGCACGAACTCGGCTAGAAAAAAAAATACAGAAATATTTTTATCGCATTGGAAATTGGACCCAGACACTATGACAGTCTCGGTAAATAATTTACTCCAATCCATAGATAATATTCGGTAAATATTAATGCATCTGTGACTGTGATCTTTATTACATTTTCAATCCATTTTTGGCAAGCACCCCATTAAAATTAAATGAACTATATATAAAAATGCATATTAACCAATTCCTTCCATGTACCTTCTCCTGCCAGGAGGGAGGTATCGCTGCTAAATTTTCCTATAATAACTAAAGATTAGATTTACGGGGGTAAATTTTCACCATCAACATAAAAATAACTCATAAACATGATAATTTATCGAAATACAGGCACAAGATTGAAACAGTGCTCGGGAATATACTTTGGAATTGCCATTATTGCACAATTCTTAGAATAGTATCTACAAACTTTCCCAAATACTGGGTGTATTTTCCGTTAACCTTGATTCTGACTTTATTAGATTTGAAATAAGAACAGATAGGGCTTTTCATCTGCACTCTTATTTTCTGAAATAAGTTGCCATAAAAAATCCACCGATAATGTGAGACAATGGATAGATGTGTTATTTCTTTATTAAAACAGCATCAAAACTGAAAGCTAGGGAGAAAGGCACGGGTCTTATTGTGTTCTTATCATTCTAGTATTATACCAGTAAAAGGCAGGTTTCATTGGAGGTCAGAGTGAATCAGCCAGATTTCCACATGTGAAGGAGTGAACGATAATGACAATCGATCGAGATGACGGAAAACCGCGAAGAAAATGTTGTATTCCTGGGAAATCATGAGAGGTTATACAGAAAAGTAAGATTCAATCCATCTGAAATTCGCTTAAACGATAGCATACACAAAACTAAAGATAATAAATAGACGGAAATCTAGGTTTCCAAGGCGGAAAATGCGTTTCTACAACATTAATATTAGGGCTAAGCAAGTCTAACTCTATGCATACTTGAATAGCTCCGCGTAAAAACCTTCAGATTAATAGTCCCTCTGTCATTTTTCCTCAGCAGAATTATATACATCCGAATGCAGAGTAACGGTCGTCCAGGACAAATTTTTTTGGAACGGTCGCCTGAAACATTATTTTGCAGCAAAGTCAAACTATAATAGTGCTGTGGAGCTGGGACTTTACTCCCTAACTCCACCAAAATCCTTCACGGCGCATATTCCTCCACACATTCACTAAAATACGCGCCCGTCGGTGAAAAAAAAATCAAACGGAAAAAAAACTGGCATAAATGCAAATTTCTCATCCGTGAAATTCCCCATAGGGGCCACTGCTTTCATATTCAGAATGGATAGAAAGGTGGATTCGCGCTTACCAAGTCCTAGCACACGCCAAACTCTCTGGTCCTCTTCCTCTTGCATTTTGGGGGATGGGGGCGTAAGGATGGGGGCGGGGGGGGGGGTTAGGGACGAGGGCGCGGGAAGCACTTCAGCCGATACATCTGGAGAACTTTTTCATGGGATTTCCCTCCCTCGCTTGGCCGAATCCTGGAACACACACATACATACATCCGGCGAAACGTTCCGGGGGGTAAGGGGGGGAGGAAAGTAGGGCGTGGGGCGCTTATAGTTTCGACCAATGCCGAAGGAATGAGTGCTTGGTCCATTGCTCCTCTTTCCCCTCTCCTCCTACATCCCTACCCCCCGCCACGCCCCCTCTTCCATCCCCGCTGCCCTGGTTAGATCCCGAGCGAAAGAGGTTGACTCCACTCCTCGAAAAGTTATCCTCACTTGACCTCATCCGATACGTTCCCATCCGAAAAATCCCCACCCCGGCGCCTTCCACTCCGGCTCCCGACTGCTTTAAAACTGCAACATGTCGTCGGTGGCGCCCGGGGGCCTTAAAATGTCAAATTGCACGTACCAACACACATACAATCGCCCTTGGGGATGATACCTGTGGGAACGTATCGGATTGCCACTTGGAGGGAGAAATGAGGATAAGGAAGCGCTCGTGATATCCGCGACGTCTTCGAGGTGTAACCTGTTTAAGGATTCACGGGAGAGAGTTCGTTGTACAACCAAGAAAATAGGCCAAGTATTACCTTGAGGGAAATTCCCCAAGGCCGGGGTAAAAATTAACATTTACTAAAAACCGGAATAGTAGATTCAAAATAAACCAGAGTGAAGATGAAGTGCATTAAAAACTAAAGGGGAAATAGTAAGTCCTTGTAGATAACTGCTTAAATCACTGTAAAAAACCCAATGAAAGCCATCAATGTCAGTGGAACCTTTTGTAAATAAAATGCTATAACAATGAAAATTATAATAGTAGTTGATAGATGTCCATCTTTACTGTGCTTGTAGTAATTTGTAGCTATCACACCATTAACAATATTTTTTTAAGAGACGGCTCAGGCCAAACTTTGCCGAGCTCAACTGACCTTTTTTTCAAGGTACAAGTACTTGTACATTGAAAAGGCACTTCTTGTAAATAAATAAAAATGAGGAGAAATGCTAAGAAGATGTATTCATATGAATAATTACTTTATGTTCCTGATTGCAATAGCAAAAGTACATGAAATAAAAAACAATAGAATATTTCATGCATGAGCTGATATCATAGAATCGCTTGCTACGTGGTACTATAATAATGTTTGCATGATCCCAACATGACTTTTGAAACACGTTTACATTGTTTAAATTTTTAATACTCATTTTCATTCAATTTATTTCCCTTTTAGTTGAAATATGTATTAATTCAGATAGTTTCTATAGCATTGGAAGCTTACCAAGAGTGTAGCGCGTGTTGTTGAAAGTTAGTGGTACTTTATTGTGCATGATGGCGATAACTCATCCCCTGTCATACACCCATGAGGTGGCTTGCTTAATGAAATATATAGATATTTCGGCTTCTGGGACTTAACTGTGCAATATTTTGAAATAAACAAACCCTGGTGTTATTTGGTGGACATCGGTAATATTCTGAAAAATAAAGAAGTTAACTTTCCTGATTCCTCACTAAACTTCTCTAACCGACCCAGATAATACCCCCACTTCTTATTCATTAGCAGTATATAAGAGCGGACCACTGAAGAAACGTGCTCCTTGAAAATGGCATCATATGACAAAACCCCGGTCGATTAGGGAAATAAAGGGTGGAATTAGATCAAGTGACCTTTTTCATTATGACGAAAGATTGAACCCTATATGATTACGTCTACCAGAAAGTCGACATTTACTTAAAAATTTAAACTTCAAGTACCTGCAAACGCCATGGCTCCTGTCAAAATAATTGCTTTCATTGTGTTTAGTTGTAAGCAGTTGTTTAAGGATCAGAACAAGCTAGAAACATCATGGAAGACAACGACCTTCCGCTCTGGCCTCCATTGGTATCTTCTTATCAACATTTATTTAACATTAGCTAAAATTTAACATTTATCAACATTTATCCAATGATGGCTAAGATGAAGTAAAGGAGTATTTCATTGGCCACCAATCATTTTGTGAACATTCAGTTGCTTGACATGTGTTTTGAGTGGAAAAATTTCTGAATACTTCACGTTCCTACATTACTAATCCACCTGCACCCTCGCTCTCTTTGAAGGTTGTAATGCTCCAACTCTTATGTTTCCGCCGGCAACTCACATATGTTATCTTCTCTTAAAATTAAATAATTAGATATTGCATTTCTTATGTGATTAAACTGCATTCATTATGTGATTAAATTAAATATCTAAATACTACCTTAAAAAGTCATATTGTCTCACGATCGGCATTTTAAAATTTGGCGACATAACAATTGCAGATTTGATTTGCACATCACTAGCCCAAATACAAAAGGGAACTTGAAATTTCGCTCGTATTCTTCGCTAGTCCATCAAAAACAGGTCGAATCAACACCCACGGGTAATGAAAAGACATCTAGGCATAATGAGGGCGTTGTTTCCGAATAACCAAGTGGACACTGCTGATTATGTTTTGTTCTTCAGCAGAGCTGTTTCACCAAGTACGCCAAACACGGTCAAATTCATCAATGGAATAAGCCAAAAGGCTCTTTTTAATGACTAATCAATCGCTAGAGATAATCAAGCTCGAAGTTTGGCTTTGGTTGCATTCATTCAACCGATAGCGTAATGAGGAGATGGGATGCGGCAATGTTGGAAAATCATACACATTTAATCCACGTTAAAATGATCACACACAAACGTCGTTCTGCATTAATAGCCACTAGAGGCACCTAACTCGTCAAGTCCTCTCCACAATTGGAATCCTCCGTATTCATTAAACTGATTGCTAATGGATTTGTGGAAGGGCAGCCAAGTGTCTACCATTCACCACTGCATACCACAATCACGGATAGGTACATGTAAATGAGTGGACTACAAAATGAACGATCGGTCCACAAAGTAACACATATAAGCGTCGGTTGCAAGAAATTTCATCATATTAGTGCCTCGGTCCTGCTAAAAACCAGAAAATAAAATGGTTTAGCAAATTAAAATATCATAAAAGTGGAAAAAGGTAATGAAAATCCATCTGTGCTAACTCATTGGGGGATTCACACATGAAATAAACTTTAATTAAAATTATTCTTATTCTATTTGATTTCTCCAATATTTCAACTCATTGAGGTTGTGTTAATAGGCGTCATTCTTTCCGCAAGTATGAAATTATTCCAATCATTCACGTGACTAATTGAGTATGCATCCAGGTAACGTAGCATATGTGAAGTATCTACTTTCCGTGTTGCTACTTTAACATTGTCCTGAGAAAACCATTATGGAGGGGGTATACGCCATTTTTTTATCACATTACTTGTTAAGAAAAAACATCCTCCAGCCTTAAAATGAACGTGATATTGTATGGCAACTAATTGAAAATATTCTTGCCACACAAATTTTTAAAAAAATTTAAACAGAATTACAACGATTCGTAGAGTAAAAAACATGAAAATTGTATTCGGTATAATGCCAAATGCTTGTTGTACAGTTTTTGACATTATAAAACAAATTAGCTTTTTGTAAAGTTGAGCTTAGCTTTTTTAAAAAAAATAGCAAAACATTCCACCTGTGATGACACCACCAATATATAAAAAATTATAGCATGTGTGACAAAATCTGCACAGTTGAAATGCAGCTCTATAACTTTCACTGTGTAGATATTAAACGAACGAGCACGTAGAAAATGAAAGATAAACGGCGATTAGGATTATTTTTTTCGATAAAATTCTGCCTCGTTAAGTAAGCCGATCGCCCCGCTTCCAAAGTGAGAGGGCGCAAATTTTTCAGAGTCAAGGGGAATGCATTCAAGGATTTCCATCCCCTTTCCCAGGGCATCGGTAAGTAACGGGAGAGTTATTTGAAAGGAATTCCGGAGGCAATAAGTGAAAGAGTGGAAGAGGCAATATTGGCTACGTGAATCATAGCCTTAATTTTCATTGTGCGCAACGTTGCGGAATCACGGCCGTTTATTCAAAAAATTTGCTCCCAGAAAGGCTGTATATTACAAACTCATTTCAACTGGTTGTTAATTAATAATCTTTCATAGATACCAGGTATAAATGTTTTATGGACTTAAGGTGAATGTTAAAAGGGTTCTCATAGATTTTTTCATTAAATGCTCTTCCGAACACGGATATTCTGCAATTTAAGCTTTTCTTTGGCTAATTAAAAGTCATGACTGAGAACTTTGGTATTTTTGGGCATTTTAAAAGGATTGAGTGGTTTAATGAAATCTTTCATTCCGCTGTTTCTTTTTTTCCTTCTCGTCAAGATAACTTTATATGATGGCAACTCCAACACCGGTTGTTTATCACAGGGGTACCTATATTCCACCATATGTTAATCTATTGTCAAAGTTATTTGTAGAAAAATTTAGTGGAATAAATATTTTCTATCTATTACCTATTTACTTCTTCGCTGTAATTTCAATCATTCATTGTCCATAATGACTGATCTGTTATTTATAAACGGAATTTCGACCAGGATTTGTATTTATATTGCCTGAAAGACCGTGTGCTGAAAGACATTAAGCTCGCCAACGAATTTAAGAGCACTTTCTGGAGAGACAAGAGAGTGCAAAAAGAAAAATAGCATCCCCGTTGCAAATAATTGCAATATATTTTAATCAGAGATACTTGGTACATGAAAGTTACCATAGAAATGTATACATGCAACAAGTTCAATGGTAGCTAAGATAACACATCCCAATAACTACCATAGTAAATATTATATGTATTATTAGCTATAATAGATCGTTCAAAATTTATTTCCAACGGGTTCAGTTATCATAAAACTTCACGTCACTTTTGAAAGTTCCTAAGCATCACAAACATGCGTTATGGCTCAACTCTCAAAATGCGATGAGTGATGTCAAACACTCTAATCATGAGATTATTCCAGACATAGGAGATTCGAGAGCTATTCCAACCGAAATATAGCATCACGCAAATATTTGTCGACGCCTCAACAAATAAATCACTGAAATGCGTTGACAGAGCGGCAACTCACTACTTGCGTTGACACAGCTTGAGAGGCTTTTATCGGCTCACTTTTGTTTGTGTCCTTTCTCCTCACGTCTTTTATAGGGTCCTTCCATTCTACTTGTTCTCTTCTCACGAGATCTCGCTCAAGGTTTCCACAAACTCTTCCGGTGCGTCGCTTTCTTCCATCCAACCATCTCAATCTACATATAGACGTCCCAGCCAAGGGCATTCCGTTAATCCTCACATCCATGAGCGGAAACGTTTGCTCAAACGAATCTGTGGTCGAAGAGAATCACATCATCGTTTTACAGCTGCAGGCAGCTTTTACAGCTCAGTTACCTGATCCGACTATGATTTTTTGCCTAATTTAGCACCTAGTAGTACTATTTATCAACCAAATCAATAATACTAACCAGTGGTTTTATCAAAACTAGTGCACTGCATTATAGCATGTTTATCTACGTAGCCTTCTCTTAGTTTCAGGTTAGACCGCACATTGTTATCCTGATAGCTTTTGGCCTGCGCTAAGCGGCCGGGAGTAAGTGCGCGGTTCTGGGATGAGTGTATCGTGCCTTACGTGGAATCACCCCGTGATATTCGAGGGGGTACCCAAAAATAACCGGAATTATTTTTCTAAAGCTAAGCATTTAATTTTTTTACAAAACAACCTTATCACCTACAAAGTACTCTCCATTACACTTAATACATTTGTCCAATCTGTGATTCCATTCCTGGAAACATTTTTCAAACTCGTCTGTTTTGATGCCCTACAGCTCCTGCCTCGTTTTTTCTTCGCCGTTTCCACGTCATCAAAACGTTGTCTTTTCATGTCCCACTTCATTCGTGGAAAACAGAAGAAATCTCACGGAGCGAGGTTAAGTGAGTAAGGGGCGTGGGGCAAGGGAGTCACGTTGTTTTTGACTGAAAACTGGCGCACTGAAATAGCTGCGCGAACTAAAATGACTGCATGGCTGACATTGACCTTACTCATCTTCAAATCTTCTGACAAAATCGTTTAACCGAGCTCCACGTTGTTCCAGATAACTTAATAATCTCTTCAATAGATCGTCTTTGGTCCTCAAGCACGATTGCACGAACTTTTTAAACATTTTCGTTAATTCTAGAAGTTGACGGGCGTCCTGAATGAGGTTTGTCATCAAATGATATTTCACCTTCTTTAAAACAAGAAAATCGTTGGTACACTTGAGTTTTCCCCATAGCACAATCCTTGTAAGCTGTTTCCCAAGTAGGAACCAAAATTTCACAGCAGCAGTTCACTTACATCCGCCATGACGAAAAACGAGGAGCAAGCAAAACTGCTTTTACAAAACGAATTGTTGTTACTAAACACAACCTTCCCAGATGACAACAATGCCTGCGCAGAACTCAGAACGAGTTGCACTATGCATAACTAGCGGAAGAAATGCGTACTGCATAAGCTCCGCCAACCGCGGCACTATTCCGTTTATTTTTGGGTACCCCCTCGTACACCCCGGTGGTAGCTTGTACCATATTTTGTAGATGTAGATGTGACAAAATTCTCCATTGCTCCGAGGTAGAGAAATCTATAGCATCCGGCGCTATGTGCATCGTATATTCCAATCAAGAAGTGGTTATAAGTGAACAGAGACCAGCTCCATTACATCCATTTTCTTACAGTTAATCGATGTATTTTTTCTTAAAACTTGGACGTATGCATACATAGATACTTATTACGCCGCATCCTTTTGGAGTGGGTACAGAATAAAATTGTAATCCTCGGTGATTTGTCTGTAAAGCTGACTTTGCTAAAATTATTTCCTCCTCACCGCCACATATCTATTTGTACATTCCTTTTCTTCAGTTATCCTGTTACATTGCTCCATTCTCCACCCCCATTATAAAGACTTCTAATATTCCTCATCTTAAAAGTCTCTTCCACCTCTTTCACCCATCTCCTCCACGGTCTAAGCCTTCCTTTCACACCCACCATGTATCTGTATTGTTATTCAAATTTCATCTATTCCCTCAACATGAACAAGCCAATGAAGATCACAACTTTCACTCACGTCATTTACTGGAGTAGGTATCCAACCCACTTTTTTCATTCCTAACCCTATTCATTCTAATTTTCCCGCGTACATTTCTTAGGCATTATGGGCAGGAGAGGTGAAAGGAAAGGGTAATATATTTTCATTAAGAAGATTAAAATCACTGGGTAAATTCACAAATTCGGGATATTCCACAAAGTCTCGTTACCGCTCCTGGTTCATGACATTTAAAATTTGAGGATCAATATTACACGGATGGTTTTCGTCACGCGAATGTCTCGATGTTCCAGAGGCATTATAACGGTTTGAAAAACAACGTCCATGTTGTTCCACAGGAATACATTGAAATTGTGTATTGCTCCGTGGATTTTAAACTTAGTAACTACCTAATAACCTAAGCTAACACGTGACTATATCCCTGTGATCAAAATATATTCCTGAATACTTGATCAGGAGTGTTAAAATCATCAGCAATTGATTGGTTCGAACTTCTTACTGGTTTAGATTACACCTAGGATTATAAAAAACATATCATACAAAACCTATCTGTATCAATATTAATCTTTCGATTACACCAGGAAGAGTAAGGCGAGCATAGCATAAGATTCAGGTGAGAGACTTGCAATACTACGCGTTCACTCTATCCGAGATAGAATATCAGCCCACAACCGTTGGTTTACAAAAAGTCCGATATCTGTCGTACTGTAGAATTCTACGACGTTCAATTGAACATTCAACACATGTTTTGATTGTTTATTTGAGCGAATAGGAATTTCAATCGATAAGTATATATTTAACTCTTCCCTGATTCCTATACTCGTTCACGCAGTATGCTATTTCTTATGTCTTAATATTAAATCTCATCACCACTCATCCATCCTCCTAGGATATTGGGCAGTATTCATCCCAGAGGCTCCTTTAGAACAAGACACGTACTTTTCCTCATCTTACGTCCAATTCTCTCCTCAAATGCCTCATTTCCGACACAACTCCCCAGACTTACCAACGCTAAATGGCGCGACCTCATCGCCTCCCAACACGCCAGCCACCAAATTTGATTCATTCCGCGCCGAAGCGAGGGAGAATTATCGGTCCAGATGGGATTGAGGTGGGTGGTAGGTGAGTGAGAGTGAGGAAAGACCCTTTGGGTCGCCGCACCCGAGTAGAGAGCGAGAGAGGACCCTCGGAATCAAATTCCAGAGCACGACCCTGGCCACTAAAAGCATCAAGTCCTGTGCGACGGGCAAAGGGAGCGAGAGAGGAAGAGGAAATAGGGAAGAGAGATGGAGATAGATAAAAGGGAGGAGTGCCATCAGGGCATTCGACCGGTTTTCTCAAGAAGCTCGTCTTATCCACGCCTACGCGCCGTTCGCCGCGTAAACGAGACGGGGGCATTGGGAACGATGCACGCCCCCGCTTGGTTGGCCCGGGAAACGGTGGTGACGAAGGCGGAGGAGAATACGGGGAAAAACGGCAAGAGAGTGAATAGCGAGGCCACCGCAATGATTGTTCAATTCAAACGCTCATTTGTGTGGATACGTACTGCTCGAGGTTTCCCTTAGTTTATCTGACAATATTACAAATGTTAAGAGCACCACTAAATTTTAAGCAAATTCAAAGTTCGTTACTTATCCACGAAAGCCCAGACAGATTTATTTGGTAAATTTTTAGCGGTAAAAATACAATTTACGCTTAAAACCACATTATTAATTGAAAAAATATTATCCGCACCACGTGTCACAGTACCTATACTATTCAATGTGTTTCAGCTATGTTTTCCTATTTCGTCATCCTATGTCAACTAAAACTGTGATTATTTAGATATTCTAAAATGTTGTAATTACCTAAAGAAGGCATCCAACATATCCATTGACTGGATTCTTGAACAAGATGGTGCATATATCCACTTACGATACTCCCACAGTAGATGTCCCGCATTGACGCGAGTAACGAGCGACAACTCCGCCAGGCACTTCTGCTCTATCTGCTTAATAAAGAAGTTCCCCGATTAGACAAACTACTATCTTCGTTTTGATTGATACTTGGAGAAAACCCTTACTCTGAAAAATGTGGAGGAGGAAAAATGGTGGCATGACAAAAGGCTGGAAGTCCCAGACTAAATTTAATGACGAGACAGAGACACTAAATTATTGGCGAGAAAATATGTAAGTGTAGAAATTTTGGAAATCCAAAATTTGGCAGATATTGTTCATAATAACATTCCGTTTATTGATAAAAATCCCAAAGTGTGACGAAATAAGAAATAATATATTTCAGAATGTTGTGTTTTTAATAGATGAAGAGGCAAACCAATTATAAAAGATAAATTAAGTAAAATTTGCGCAAATATGGTAACGCGGACTTGCACAGGACCAGATAATATTTTTTTTCTCCAGGTATTCTAAAACCTGTCTGGGTGAAATCACGGTTGCATCTTTCATTCCATTTAAAAGGGTAATGCTCACCGTAACTTTGAACATTATTCTTAATAATGTTTTTGAGTGCATGCTCAGAGTCATTTTGAAAGACCTTAATCTAAAATAACTACGTTTTTAATCCCTCGTCAAATTATTCGATGTTTTCAGGCTCTCTTATGAGGAATTCCATTATCATCGATATAAATTTATATTTTCACCAATATCAAGTATAGTGTGAATAGATAAAGTCAAATGAATTAGGCGATATCTTTTAGAAATTGGTAATAGATATCGTGATCTCAAATAAGAACTTTGTTGTATTTTAGGATCATGATATGGTAATTATAAGTTAATTATTTATTCCGTCGAAATTAGTACTGCCTTCAAAAATATTGGTGGAAACATAAATCTTTATTATTAATTATGTCATCCATTGAAATTTGAAGTATGACCATAGCTCTTATGAGCGTTATTCAATGCTAACGATTACGCGAGCGAATACACCATGAAGAACAATGATGGTGCCCTTTGTAAGAATGCATCTCACCCTCACCTGTTTAGTTACAAACAATCTCCTAGAGTATAATCACTATCTACTATTTACTGATTTTCTTTTCGTGTGGAGTAATTGGTGATAGATTCGAGAAGAAATAATAAACTGCCAAGCATTCGTCTCATATTATAATGGGAGACAGTTACTGCCTAAAAGATGACTGGAAAAGATTTCTTTCCACGAATAGGTTTGTAACCAACCATGAAAAAATTTTTATTTATGCATCTTTGAAAACATTTCTCAAAAATGGCCAGCTGTTCATCAAGCAGAGAACACAAGTACAATAGAATTATTCCGTCTCCTGACGACGTTCTCCGTAGCAATAAAGAAACGTGGAGCGTACATAAACAAATTCTCTAGGCAGCGAGAAAAAACGCAAAAACGGCTGACTGTTGTTTTCATATCACTGCAAACGCCTACAAACATATATCTTCCAGAGGTAAATAAAATCCATCTGTAGTGAATACGTCGAGAAACTCTAGTATGTCGGGATATTCATAGTCCACAAATAGCTAGAAGTAGTATTTTAGAATAAAAACTCATACATATTCTCGCTCATTTCATTTTACGTATTTTTAACTCAAGCATCGTGAAGCAGAAGTTAAAAGGCGTTAATCATTGTTATCTGCTCATAGGAGCAATTGGATACCGCACACTTGGGAATTCCAGCGAGTTGGGACACTTTGTTCGGCTATCCAGAGAGTAAATAATGCGAGTATCGCCATACCTAAATGAAATATACATTACATAGTGGGCTTCCTGAGGCATGCAAAGTAGTAATATCCCGTTGCTGAACGAGTTATATATTTCGATTTTGCAGGTGGTGTATCAACCACCGGCAGTGTTTTGTTTTTGACAAATTTCAACGCGAAACCGGAGAATCGCGTACATAATAATTTCTCCGCGAAAGAGAGAAAATATGATAGCACGCAAGCCGTGCTTCGTGCGACGGGATTTGCGCCGCGTTTACTTCACAATGGGAAATGTTTCCACGCATTCGCGTTTCGTGAGGCACCGAGGGAAAAAGGGTGGCAACTTTGAATTGAAGATCTTTCTACCGTTTGCGAAAAGGGCTTCATTCCGAAATGCGTAACGACGCCATCCATCGTCAGCAAAAACAAACACAGTGCGTCTCCCGCTAACTCTGCGATTCTCTTCACACTGCTGCGCATTACGCCTCTCACGTTTCCTCCCAACAAGAATGGTCTCGAGGTGAAAATTATGTTACGAGCAAAGTCCGACGTGAGCGAAAAAAAGCAAAATATCGCAGTGAGCAAATCTTTTCATGTGCTCGAGGACAAAAAAAACGGTGGAACACATGCAGTAAATAGCAGAAATACGTACCACCAATCCACATAATTCCCTTTTTTGATAAAAGGAGGGAAATCGCACTTATAAACAGCGTAAAGAAAATACCTCCACGGAAATTTTCCTTTCGATATCATGTAACGACGTTTTTTTGTTAATCCAGTGGAGAGACATCAAGTTCGTAAACACATAATAAACACGATTTTTGGGAAAAGATAAAGAAAGCAGAATTGTTTATTCACTATGAAACTGCCTTTATAAATCTATAGAGTTCTTAAATAAAAAGGGGGTTCCTTCTTGAAAGGTAGAGATCCTATTTTGTGTCTCATAGCCTTATTACTAGAATATAATGGCAAATTGGACACATAGGAGCCAAGCAGTAGGCACTCAATGTATTTCACAATATTGATAACCAATAAAAATATCATTTAAAAAAAATAACAACAATGTTTTCAGGACAAGCCTCTCTCACTTCTCCAACTACTGATGGATAATTTATAGAGAACCATTCTTATGATAACATATATAAAAGTGCATGATATAATTTCATGTCGTCTGCCATTGCATCTTTTCACATTTGATTACTGTAATTTATGGATATCTCCCACTTAATACCTCAATTTTACATTCAGGTTATTAGGGTAACCTACTGATGATCTCATGTTTTAATATCTGTCAAAATTGGAAGTTCAACCAATAAGATTGGCTAACTGTAGCCCTCCATGTTCTCCGATCTAATACAACATCCTTTACTCCCTGATTCTTCTTCTTATTGTATGTGATTTTCTTCTTATTTGGTCTATAAAATCGGTTATTTTGGAGTGCCAGGAGTATTCAATGTCGGTATACAGCAGCCTCCGATTGTCGGTACGCAAAATCTTGAGGTTATACCGAACCGCATAATCCATCACCTTCATCTACATCTACATCAAAAGAAATAACGTGCAAGCCAGCACTAGGGTGTGTGGCACTGGGTTATTCCACACCAGGCATACAGCACTCATCCCAGTTAAAACCAGCACCGCGTACGTTTCCCCGATGCCAGGCGCAAGCCAAAAGCAGTTAGGACCTCATTACGCAGTCAGATCATAAACCAGAAGAGTGATGTGTAGAAGAACATGCTACCATGCAGTACACTTATATAGATACAACTACTGGTTAGTATTACGAATGGGACTGATAAATAGTACTACAAGGTACTAAAACATGCAAGAGTATATCATGCCGGAGATTACATGCAAGGTTAGTAGCTAATAATCATGTTAAGATATCAAGCACCACTGAAAAACCTATTTAACCCTGTCAGTATCCTAGAGCTGATCTATCGCAGCTATTATGGTCCCTTATTGTACGTGGAAAATATGACATTTTTAATCTATCGGTTCTGCAGTCTACTTCCTTAATCTTATTCCTATGATCGTGTCTACCATAATAGTTTGGCTCTAGCAAAATATTTTGAACATCTTGCAAGAAATAGTCTACATCAAACTTTCGTAAAAGAATTAACCTATATCTTTCACTTCGATCGGACAGAGATTTCCACCCTTATTCCCGCTACAATTTAACAACCCTACTATTTTTATCATAACAATTTTTAACAAATCTAGCTGACCTCCACGGTATTCGATGTATACTGAAACTAGTCCTACTTCGCAAGGATCTCATATACTAGCGGCGTACTCCAAGTGAGGTCTCACGAGAAAAAAGTAACATCTTCCTCTTATTTTTCTCCTCTTAAGATAAATTTTCCTCTTATTCTTTTAATATACCCTAATTTACGATTTTCCTGTCCGAAAATTTCACGAATATGCTTTCCCCAAGACAAGTCTTGAGTAATGGTCACACCTAAGTACTTAACTGACTCTGCATTTATTAGTTCGGCTTGCTTGTGCGTCTTGTTGGTTAAGCTACTCTTTCTCCAAAAGTTCAAAACCACGTACTTCTAAAAATTTAATTCTAACTGCCAAGTGTCGCACCTTTCATTTATAGCATATAGTTCTTTCTTCAACGCAATTATATCTTACTCCGTATTAATATTCCTGTACAGTACTGCGTCGTCCGTTAAAAGGTGAATTTTTTTTGCAACGACGATGGTGATATCATTTTGGGGAAAAGATGGTGGCGACAAAAGGAACAATAAGTGACCAATAACACTTCCCTGGAGTACAGCAGATGTGAATTGAACTGTATATGAACAAAGGCCATCTAGATCTACCCTCTGTTTGCAGTTACTTAAGAAATCTTCAATCCAGCATATTATATCATGATGTATTCCAAAGGATTTTAGCTTAACAAGTAATTTTAAGTGAGGAACTAAATCGAAAGCGTTTTAAATATTCACCTTAAATATTTAAATTCAATTATTTGACGAATTAGCAATTTTATGTATTAATGTGTAAACGATGATCACCACCGTGAAACGTGGCACCACTAGTTCAAAGTAGGACGTTTCTGGGACCAAATTGAGTCCGTTCAGCGCATAACGTGATCCAGATGGCACTAGCAAAAGCCAAATTAAGAATTATCATGGGAATAATGATCAAAAGCTTCAATCATTTAGATTTTAGAGAGAGGTTTTTTTCGTTGTAAATAGGCTTGTATTGCAGACTACTATCATTGGTAATGGCATATCATTGCCTTAGGCAGTGAAGTTAATATTCTGAAATATCATCCTAGCTCTGCTGCATCTTCGTTTTTTGGCTCGAGCTTTCACTGCCATTGCAGGCGACATTATCAGGAATAAATTGGGATCCTGCAATTCATTATTATCAGGAATCACTTTAATTCATCAGGAGAATCCTGATTATGCAACTTTCAGCGCCTGCAAAAGCCCAAGACAAGCAAACAAAGATTCATCAGAAGCCAGAACCTCTTTCAAAAACATAAATTACATGGAAGTCAAATAGGACACCGGGACAAACACACTAAAACCGGTACTTTCCCAGACAAACCATCCCCTTTATTTGCATGACGCCTCTACCGCAGCTTGCCGAAGAGAAGTTTTTGTTTCAATCACTAATGACTCGTGGAAAAATGGATTTTTCAATAAGTATCAGTTCGGCAGTGTATTGATGCAATAACTTCTATCAGTTCTAGAGACATGGCCCTTGGTCAGAACGATAACTATAACTTGACTCCTCTGAAATATTAAAGTAATATTAGCCTAGTGTGTAGCTACCGCGTTTCCTACTCTTCCCAACTTAGTCCTTCCATCAGCTGTGGGAAACTTTCTGTTCGAGAGTACAAGTTTTTAGTCAAGTATACGACTTTTTTTTGCTTTTCATTTACTTTTCCAGTAACCTATCACTCAAGGTAACCTTAAGAATCACCTTCAAAAATTATGCAGATTCCTCCTTAAATTTTCAGGATATAAATAAATGGTTACAAGTCTTTTTTTTTAAAGCAGGCACCTAACGAGAAAAATCCAGAAAAATCGATAAAAAAAGTAAAGGAAGTCGTGTTTTCAATAGATACTCCCTGAGCACAAGTCAAATGCCCCTAAAACAAAAACCAGAAGAGAGAAAATTCACGCCTCGAATCCCCGTTATCAAAAACACGCGTGTTGCTCGCTGTTATCGCCACCTTGCTTGCACTCAGAGTTATTTTAGACTCCAAATCCCATTGCGCACAACCAAGGGAACAACCTGGGCAACCTGGCGGTACCTTCGCGCAGCGACGAGAAGGAAATCGAGAGACACGAAGAGAGCCATCCGGAAATCCTTTTTTTCAAAGGAGAGGAGGGGAGCCGAGTGTGACAAGATACAAAAAAATTTTGATGGGGGAGGTTAAAGGCACGGGGTGGTGGAGGGAAGCGCCTGTAAAAGCAGGGGATCCCGATGAGCCATAGACACGGGTAGTGAGGATGGAGAGCAACCTATCGCGAAGTGCTGGAGAGAGGGGAGTGAGGAAGAGAGAGGATGAGGGGAGGGAAGAGATGGTTTGGGAGAAAGGGAGTTGGAGAGAGAGAGAGAGAGTATGAGATGGGAGGGAGAGAAGGAAATCATCGAAGACCCATTAAGACCACCCTTGACAAGTAATTAGCGAGGGGATTAGGAAATGTCCCTAAAAGCTTTGCGAACGCGTATTCCAGATCTCTCTCTTTCCCTCTCTCGCCTCCCCATTTATTTTTTTCCTCACTCTTCACGTCATCTCTTCCTCTCTCCCGCACTCTCTCCCTCTCCCGGATAAAGAGGGGGAGGGGAATAGCACGGCTGGGAGTTGAATCTGCAGCAGCAAGGTGAGAGATATATAAGAGAGGGTGGGAGCTGTAAGGGGAAGATGAGGAGGAAAAAGCGAACGGAGGCCGAGTAAAATATATATATTCGGGATGGGGTATCGGGAAACCTTGAATCTCAGTGACTGTCTCCGAAGCCATCGCATCCGCATTGCGTACATTCGTGAAATACGCGGTAAACAATCACGCAACCGCATGGACGTGATGAGCATGGTATGCGTAAGTGGAGCTTTCGGTCGCCCTCATACTGCGAAAGCGCGCATGCAACAAAAAGGCCGTTTGATGGATTTTTTGTCATGGAATAGGCATTAAGGTGGCACTAGTCATAATGATAGTAAGTCGGCCTCGTTAGGGGCAAGATCGTTCGATATCGATTGTATTCTTCCTTCGATATAGGTCTTTGCAACCATTTCCACCCCATTTATATCATAATTAGCTATTTGAGCATTTACTTCCATAACACACCGAAGGGAATCTGCGAATATGTGGCTTAAGTTGCCATTTCGAATAAAAATGCAATACCAAATCCACAGAAACGTCAAACAACCTATACGAGGGTAGCTTTTTAAGTGTCGGGAATAGAACGTTCCTTATCACCTAGCAACTATAAATGGTATTTATAAACAATTTTTTGAGTTGGTTAATGCCCATGCAAAGTTTCATTAAGATTGGCCTGATAGTTTTAAAACGGTGGCGTGTCAAAGTTCCCAAGTCGCTATACGAGATGGAATTAAGTCATGAAGAGTACCGCACGATAATTTTCTATAACTTTCGACGAAGCCTCACCCAGCAAGAATGCGTCGCAGAACTTTTTGTTGTTTTTGGCAAAGAAGCACCATCAAAGACTACCGTTTATCGCTGGTATGCAGAGTTTCAGCGAGGACGCTCTAGCCTCAGTGACAAACCGTGTGAAGGACGACCAAAAACCGCCGTCACTCAAGAAAACGTAAATGCTGTACGTAACATGGTTCTGGAAGATCGTCATGTTACATATCGTGAGATTCAAGCATCATTGGACATCTCAGAGACCTCAGTTCAAAAGATCTTACACGAAGAGTTAGGGGTTAAAAAATTGGTTTCCCGCTGGATACCGCACCTCCTCACAGAAGAACAGAAAGCAGCTCGAGTCAAATGGTGTCGAAATACTCTGCAACGATTCAACTCATGAGCATCAAAGCACGTTCACAACATTGTAAGTAGTGATGAATTATGGATCTATAGCTACGAGCCTGAATCAAAACGCCCATCTTCAGTATGGGTCTTCCAAAGTGAACTCAAACCGACAAAATTTGTTCGCTCTCGCAGCGTTGCCAAGAAAATGGTCCAATCGTTCGTAGCCAAATCAGGGCATGCAGCGACGATTGCTCGTGAAAATCAAAGAACAGTTAATGCTCAATGGTATACGACCATTTGCTTGCCAGAACTGATCGCCGAGCTTCGGAAAGATAACCCAAATCGACGCATTACGCTCCATCACGACAATGCAAGCTCACACACCGCTCGAGTCACAAAGTCGTTTTTGGAACAGCAAAACGTCGAAGTTCTTGATTATCCTCCATACAGCCCGGACTTAAGCCCCAATGATTTTTTCACATTCCCCAGAATCAAGAATATGCTACGAGGAAAGCGCTTCCAGACGTCTTAAGAAGCGGTCGATGCCTACAAAACAGCCATTTTGACTACCCCTACTTCGGAATGGAATAAGCTATAACGACTGGTTCCATCGAATGCAAAAGTGCATTGACTATCGTGGAGAGTACTTTGAAAAACAATTTAAAAAACTGCGTTTTTGTACCTCTTATAGTTTTCTTCATTCCCGACACTTAAAAGGCTACCCTCGTACTATGCTTATGGAGAATACAGAAAAATAAGCAAGTTAATGGCGGATTTGTATACGTTACGAAGATCTATATAGATAGACAAGCGGACCCGACAGACGTTGTCCTGCCCAAACGTTGGATTGCCAGCTATTAGCGTGTTCAGCAAACGTTTTTTTGATATTCAAATTTTCGATAAACTATATACTAAGTGACATTTGACATTGAGTTTGAGATTTCAATATTTTCATTTCGTCAAAACAACGCCAAGCTACGACTCAAGTGTGACGACTTGCGCATGTATTGATGTGGACGTTAAATAATACAGATTTCGTCATCAGCGCCACCTATGGTACACAAACATAATTATAAATTATTCTCAGATGGTCAATATTTCAATAACTTCTCAGAAGGTTTTAACGGTCAATCATTCATAAACTTATGATTTTTTTCCTTTTAAAAATATTGGGGGAGAGAGTGGGGGTGGAATTTTGGGGTTATGGTACCAACACCAAATACCACCTCGAGAGGGCGACGGGCCTCTCGATTTTGACCACCGACGATCGAGCGACCGGGAACGATGATCTTGTGAAACCGACGGCTCCGCGACTTGTTTTGACAAACCCTCGATGGCTAGGTACAGCTTATCATCTGTCGATATGCTGTTGGGAGAAACGGTATGGACGGCCATTTGATATGAGGAGTTGACACCTCGATGATCTTGTCAGCGAGCTCCGACAGCTTGTCTAGGGGTAACTCCGCCTGGACAGTCAGGATTCCTTGGACGTGCGGCGGCAATCGTCTCAGCCACAGTTGCCGGAAGAGGTTATCCGGAAGAGCGGTCGTTCCGGCGAGGGAGCGAAGATGCCGCAAGAATTGGGAATGCTTGCAATCGCCAAGGTCGTCCGACAGTAACTGGCGAACGCGATGCTCTTCAGAGGCTGACAGACGCTCTATAAGCTTCGATCGTAGAGTCGAATGAGGATTCTGAGATGGAGGACTCCAGATTATGTCCTCAACCTTACAGGCCACGCGAGAATCTAAATGTGGGGCAACGTAATGGAACTTCGTTACATCGCTTGGTATCTCCGACAGCACGCACTGAGATTCCGCCTGTGAAAACCAAAGACTCGGTTTCTCGGGCCAAAATGGTGGTAGTTTCACGTCGATGCGACGAACCGCAGGCGGGTTCTGCTCGGTGTCTGTGTGGATGTCTTGAATCAGAATCATTTAGTTGCTGATGGAGCTGGGCGTTTTCTTCAGTTAAGCGATGAAGCTCGTCGTCGCGAGGCAAAACCATTTTCACCAAATGTTGACTATTTATTCTACTTGTCGGGGTCGCCAATGTGGAGATGGGTAAGTGAGATCTCCACGTGTATCAAATCAATTTATTAGAGCCTTTATCAATGTCCACTACAATCTCAGTTCTCTGCCTTAGTTACATAAACCTCAACAAATCAGCAAGGCCTCTTTGGCAACAATATAGAAGATGATGGCACCATTTACTGTCGCCACAAAAATGTCGTCAAAAAAGATTTCCTAGAATCCGATCGCAGCGCCACCTACCGGATCAATTTGTAAATCTAAACCATTCATGGACCCACTCAAATACGCACAAAAAATTTCATCATTATCGGTACAGCCGTTAAGGAGTAGTGCAGTGACATATATATATAAAGATAGATAGATATTGCATCCAACAATGGTACAAATTATTGGCAACAACACGAATTGGGATGCTTAGGTAACCTTAAATGGTTATTACCTGTTTAAAGAATACCTTCTTAAACAAACAAAAATACACATTGCTCTCGAAAACAGTATAACTAAAAATATACATTGGTCAAAGAAATTAACCTTGAAACCCCGAATTACTAACTAAAGAAGTCAACAACAAGCTTGGAAGTGTTATATAGGGATATATAAAACAATCTGTGCAATATAAAAATTAATAGAAGTACAACAACCTTTTACACATCGTTTTTAAATAAGTTTTCAATATTGTGCTGAGTGAATAGCTATGATTTCACAGAACGTACAAATTTTCGGGAATTACTCTGCATTTTTATATTTTCTGAAAAAAACATTGAATATCTTAGGCCCCATGTACAAAAATGATCTTTGAAAGAAGGAAGAACATTATAGATACTGAACTACCTTGGTTATAGGAAAATTGAGACGCCCCTACCGTCGTCTAATCTCTTTTTTTTTAATTTTGTACTTTAAAAAAAAAATTTAGATATGAAAAAAATATAATCGAGAGAGTCCTCAATCTGCACGGTTGTACACTTGCAACATACCTACAGAGTGTCGTACGAAAAGGTAAACACGACACACTGCCACCGGAATGAGTAAAAATGATTCGCAAGTCGGTGAAAAAAGTTAAAGGAATAGTACTAAATTCAATTACTTCCAGGTTCAGTCCAAGGAATTAATTAAGAACCCGAGGTATAAATCCATACACAACCTACTTTTTCACGAAACTTTTCTTCGTAAGACGCGTTTCATTGCATCTGAGAAAAACGCGTTTTACGTATTACTGTTCTATAGTTCGTTTTGCGTTTTTATGATATGGATTAAGGATTATTAGGCTTGTCAGGGTGGCGATTGTCAGGGTGACGATTGTCAGGGAAAACCGGGAAAACCTGGAATTGTCAGGGAAATTTGCATTTCTGGAAAAGTAAGGGAATTGTCGTAACTGTCAGGAAAAAACTGGGATAGGAATTCTCGTTATTTTTCTATCATTGCATTTATCGGCCAGTCTTTCCCACCCTTTATTTCACCAACTATAACTAGAGTCCGTCGCTGATGTGCATGGAATAAGCCCCATTAATTCGTGGAATATTCAGTTATGAATCTTATTAGTTGTGGACCTTAGTTATTTATTTGTTAATCAGACGTACAAGGTATCCATTGTGTTTATCCTTATTGCGATATTTGCCTAGTAGTGTTAAAATTTATGATCACAGTATATTACGCTCGTCACAATGAATCCGAGACTATGTTGTTAGGAAAATTTTACCTCGCGTTCTTTATTACCTTCCCAAACTCAGGTCAAGAGGTAGCTGGAGCACACTAGCTTATAGTATATATATGCTTGCAGTTCTAAAAATACGAGACGACGATTAGAAAATTTAGAATTTTAAAGCTGCTGTAGAAACTTTAATTCAGCGGAAAAAAATATTCCATTAATAGGTGACCTTTTGGCGATCGATCAGGGAAGTCGGTAAATCCATCAGGGAAAAGTCAGGGGATTTAACAATTGTTTTCAGTATCCACCCTGGCTAAAACAATGACACATTCATGTCGAATAAGTCACTCCAGAAAGGTATATTGCCCTGCTAAGCTAAAAGACAGTAACTGCATCATTGTTGTTTTTGAGTTATAGTATGCAAAAGTTTTCACCTTCGAGTATTCACTTCTTTATCTATCCCATCTCCAAAGAGATTAAAAGATTTCTTTGGTGCATAGATTGTAAGTGCGGGAAATACGGAATTAAGACAAATAAAGGATAATTAAGAGAGACAGACTTGAAGTTTCTGCTTTCTGACCTAGAAAACTGACATTTATAACGTAGATACGGTGAACACAGCACGTGATATCAGAAAAACCACTTTAGATATGGTTTTTGTTTAATTTTTTTAGATTTATCAAGGTTGAATATAACAAAACCAACTCTAACCTCACAATGCGTAATTTCGTCAGTTACTGTCAGCTTAGGACGGTATAAGAGTTTATCAAATGAATGCCAGTTCATTGACGCAAAAAAATGCTTGGTATAATTCCACTAAACAGTTTTAATTAGGTCGCGTTAAAGTATAGGAAGGGGTGGAAGGCAGAGAGGTTGTAAAACAAAATATCGTAAACTAAATTTTCATTTTTCGAATTATTTATTTATTTTGCTTCCCATCAGTTCAACTCCCTCTCTTTTCCCACATAACGAAATAATCCAAGGAAGAAAATCACTAATTTAGCCAAGTAAACTTATCCTAAACCCGCATTGATCCTACCTATACCCGTAAGTTACATAAAACTCGGCTCAACTTTGCGCAGCTCCACGTTAATCAGTAAAAATAACTTTTAAACTCTACTTGTCAATTCACAGATTGATTAATAACACAGTCTGAATTTCATTGTCTCACCTGGTCAGATAGCACCTGAATATTTTTCCAGTCATCGAAATCCAGATTGTGCATTAACTTGATCTGGAAACTGACCAGTGGAGTGTAAAAGTTATTTTTTTATAATTACAACCTATACCCTTTCCCTCAACTACCGTCGACCTACCTGCCTTATTGCGCATAAACATTTATCAATTTAAATCCTTATAAATATGACTACTTGTCAGTGCCGTAAATATATTGACATCAATGATAGAAATGGATTCAGTGAACATCATCTGATATGACTGGCATAAAAAATTAATGCTACCATTTCGGTTGAAATACCCGCGTGGGAATAGTCCACTGGACGGGGAAAAGATCCTCGGATCATTAGCTATCAGAGTGGCGTAAAGGGCGGTGCATGGGGTGGGAAAGTCAAATTTCCGTGGTTCTATCCCCAATGGAAGAGATTTTTTTCTCATGGCCATTAATAGGTATTTACTATCCAAATTTTTAGCCTAAATCTTCAATATCAATTCTGGTGTCAAATAAACTGACCCAACCTGAAACGTTATGCGTGAATGGGCATATTCCCTTTTTCGGTTTAAGTCTAGCTTTAACCGATTCATGGCCCATACCGGTACTTTTCTTATTCGATTGGTGCAGCCATCTGATATCATCGCACATATTCGTTCATAAATGGTGGCTGAAACTAATAGTTTGAACGGGAAATGGCGGGGTAGGTGCAAGCGCCTCGCCCCGATGACAACGGGGCTAGCACTCAGCGGCCCCTTCTCATTAACCGCAAACGCAAATATATTGTCGTAAAAACTGCAGTCTTGTCCTATATACTGCTTAATTCGAATAATTTAAATCCAGTGAATTTCTTCAGCAGTACATAATTTCTTTACCAAATCTCATCAATGGCTCCCAAATCTTTGTTGCATTGCAAATTACTATCAAAAACAAATAATTACATTATAGGAAAACATATAATACGGTATTTACTCTCTAAAACACAATTGATTAAAACTGAATAGGCGTTATAAAAACAAATGTGTCGTCGTAACTCATATATATATGATGCCGTAGTCGGTGAAACCGTATGTGCATGCTATGATACGTTTCCACTGTGGAATTGAATTTCTACAGCATATTTTCTTTAATAAGGCAAGGGTCCCACCAATTGTTCACACATTTAGTTTCAAATTTATTTCTGTCTTTCTGAGAACACTAACCTTTCCCTTCCGGTCCAATGACCAACGGTTACTGTCCCCATAGAGCCCTAGCTTGAGTATCACAGCACTAAGAAAATTTTGAAAATTTTAGTCAATACGGCAATCAATTAAATAGCTGCAAATTTGACTCCACAAAACAAAACAAAACTCTAACAGTAGATTAAATTTTAGAACTGGGATGATTCAAATATACTAACTTCTACTTGAGGGTGTGGTTTACAATGTAAATTACATGAATTCACGTCATTTCCGCATAGTCTTAGAGATTTCATGCCGTAAACTGTAGAGAATCTGGGCAAAACCTTGTACAACATATGCCCCACAACTTTATTTTATATTTTCCGGGATTTCCTACGTGGATGAGGAGGAAAATATTTTGGCATTGCGTTTACAGAAGCATCTGTCATTTGTCAATGACTCGTAGAAATATATTCACAGAGGTGGAAAGCATCCTTTTAAGATGTTTTAGGTTAATCGTGCTGGGTGATTTGTAAGAAAGTGATAAAACTTCATGCTGGTAAACGAAATATAGAGCAGCTTTGAATAACAAAATGCATTTATTTGAATGCATGGTTTATAACAATTCGATGAAAGGAGTGTTTTGGTACGAAAATATTCAGTTACATTTAAAAAAATCATTTTTAAAATATGTGTGACTTTCAGAGGTATGGCTAAACCAGAACGTTGTTCAGAATGCCTTAAATACTGAAAGGAGTATTTTATCTCCTCCAAATTGACATTAATCAAACTACCCAGCAAAACAAGGCCCAAAAAGAACTGATTCACAATGTGAAGGTGATGAGATGCCAAATGTGCATGAAGGATATCAGTTGGTATACAACAGACTCAAAAGAATCCGGCGCGAATGTTATTCTAGCAATCAAGTAGACAATAAGAACATAGAGGTCTATGAATAAATTCTTTTCGGGTTACCCACCGAGTCAATGCATCAATTGTAGAAGTCTATATTTTCGTATTTCTGATGGTAAATATTACCTAGGAATTATAACCTAACTTTGTATTTTTGTATGCAATGAAATTCAGTGCATGTTTCAAAGCAACAAAGCAAACACTAAAGATGGCCTGATGAGAATATTTGATACCAAAACAAAGAAATTGTTTGCAGGAAGAAATTAAAGTAGTGAGCAGTGTGCTCTTAAGCAAGGAAGGAAACTAAACCCAAATTCTGCCTTAATTATTGAATATTAGTTTTCTGCTGTCATTTAGAGTTCTTAAATAACTACATTGGGTTTAATATTGCAACACTTTCCAGATAGACAATTATATATGAAAATAAAACCGTCACAAAGTTGTACTACAACCAGGGCTTACTTTGTGACAATTATTTAATGAAATGTTATCTGTCCAAGTAATGACGACTCATGGGAGTCATCAGTAACAAAAAGTAAAGCAATGATTTTGCCTAATAACATGATATTTTAAGAAGATTGTCATATATTTACCTAAAAATAAGAAACAACAAAATGTTTTCAAAAAGTAACTATTATACCCCGAATTAAGATATTTTCTTTCAAGTGGATTATAGTTAAAGAATCAGCGTTGATAACTTCGGCTTCCATCCAGGAATTTCGTCATCGAATGAACAAACACGTGGAGGTAAATGCTTGTTGTTCATAATGAAGAGGCCGCACGAGTATGATAGAACTTTACACAATACTCGACCGTGAAAAGTGTTCTCCAACATAGCCCAGATTCACCAATTCACCAATTCACCAATTCACCAGAGGGATACTTTCTGATGAATTCCACCGTTTTATATTCACCCATGCACATGAAATCTCGAGCATGACTCTTTTTTCAATTGATGCCTGTTTTTACGCATAAAACACTCAAATTTCCCATTGAGAGTGTATAAGAGCGTACGTAGAGAGCTTTGCATCCAAAAGGGGAATTTTTCGCTCCAAGAAACGTCGGAAATGGCCTTTTATTCTCCGAACATTGACTGCAGAGAATTGCATCATCGTGTGAAGTCTACCCTTCCAAAAAAGCTGAAAACATTACCAGTATCCATCCTTTTGTTCGTAACATTTGCTTTGGAATCGCGGTACTATACGCGCGAGCAGAGTAAAGAGTGAAAATTGTGGATCATGCAGCCGTGAGGAAATGATGGACGAAGTTCACGGTCCTACCGCTGCTATTGAAATGATAATGACATAAAAATACCCGAAACATTACCGGATCACTTATCTCTAAGAATGCGCGAAAACTTTGGGGAGCACAAATGATACCCATCGATGGCTATTGTTACACTGTTTGGTATACAGACTCGACGAGACTGCGTTAAGATGTAAATCTCTAGGTGAGTGGATACAGGAGAGACGACAAATAGGAACAATACTACATTTGCGCGACAAAGCGTAGTTAAACGCGACTTGCAAATGATTTGTAATGAAAAATATTCTGGGGATAGAGTATGTATCAATTGATATTCATCGTAAACCCTCAGATCTTCCTCAATGGATAAACTTCCAATAGATATCTCTTATCGCAGAAAGCTACGTATAAAACAGTACGAATTTAGTTTCAAGAGGTCAGAAAAGCCACCTTTCTATCTAATGAGCGAAAAAATAGGGAATTCTAACCGACGAAAGATGTTTAATCTTAAATAAAACTCTTTTATCGCTCCATTATACATGAAAAATTATTCTCGCTCTCTAAATCAGAAGATTGAATTTTCTTTATCTAGAAGGAATGGAATCAAAAGAAGTTTTAAAATTTTCTTAAGCTTGCTAAAAGTTTCGAATTTGCAAACAATAACGCAGATTTTTTTCTATGGTTTCCATGCGTGATACATTCTATCGTATTCGCTTCTTATTCACCTATTTAATTTATTCTGATATAAGAGCAAGTGTACTTAATTCCTTTTTATTTGTAAGTCTTCTTATTGAGTATTACTTTCAAGCCATTCAAAAATGTTTATTTACCGTCCACGATAACCAATTTCTTTCCAAAAAGCCCTTTTTCCTCCCGGAGGATGCAGAAATGATGAAATCATTATGATTATCACGAGTTTACTACACTTAACTCAAGGATAGTATTGACTACAGAAACTTCATTCATCATCACCAACTTTTTCCCATTATCGGTTTATGACAGCTATCAAAGTCATTGCATTATCTCCAGATTTATTCATACCTCTCTCGCTTTTGATGCTGACGTGTTCCATCACATGTACCGAACGCAGATCATTTATCCTGGACTGTCCCCTATTTTTCAATCCTCCATGACTACCTCCAATTATTGTCTATCAATTATTCTCCAACTAGAAATGGGCAGTTCTCGGCAAAGAATTGACTCCGTTCAACCGAATGAGATCAAATTATTGAATAGCTCTAACCAAGAATGGGCAAGAATAGTGATTGATTCGTATTTCATGTATAGAATTAAACTGACATTACTGCCAACTGCATTAATTTTGAGAACACACTCCCGAAATTATCATAACACATGGTTGTTCCAACGGAAATGTCTTTTTTTGGAACGTTGAATTACTAAAACGATGATGAAGGATGTCTTCGTAATTCCTACCGTATCATTGCTGGGAAGCCATTAAATTTAATAAATTCGATAGTTCTTGGCTTAACTTTGTGGAAGTCCATTATTTTAAATCACACTGACTTGAATTGACTTGGTCATTTTTTCCACACACCGCATGAAAATGTCGCATATGCAATGATACAGGTCCTTTTAAATAAAAATGAGTGAGAAAAATCCCAAGTCAATGTGATTTTCCATAAAATTTAGTACCAAAGCGTTTTTACCGTGGTCCAACCACTTAAAATTTCGTGGAAATATGATTCTTATCTTTTATTCGACGAATCTTTGACGATATACTGCTGTTTTGCTACTGTGTAAGTGACAATAAAACAAGAATACCAAATTTAATTTTGACTGCATAAAACAGTTCTACTTTGGGTTACATGATATCTAAGTATTTTAAGAACAAAAGAATGGCAACAGCAACCCAAATTAGTTTACGCATATTTATTTATAGAAGTCATTGTCTCAGTATGAGAAAGCAATATCGGAGCCATTTCCACCTACCCAACGCGTTCGCCTGCAACGGTATTAAGAATTTTTAGATATCTCAGGAGGTTAAGAGGATAAGATACCTTAAATTTATGACGATCCTATGTCTCAAGAATCTCCATCCTTTTTGTATTTTGAATGGATTAGTTTCAAAGCGCTGCACTACTAGTTGGCCTCTGGCTTAAAATCACTTCTCAGCGCCTCCACACGCTTTCATCAGTTGTAACCCATCGCATTTCACGCAGCACAACGGACAAAAAAAGCAAAACCTTCTCCTTCTTTCATGTCACTGTAAAAATAAGTTTATTTCGTTTCAATTACAAGAAGCTAATTGTATGACTGGAACTTTGAATTATAAGTGAAGCGATGAATCGAGAGTTAAAAATTTTGTGAAGATTACATTGTTCTACTTTACTTCTTCTATTCATAACATTGTTCATGGGTATCACCAATTACAGAATTGAAAATTTTCATCGATTTTGAGGGATTTATAATAAAACAGTGAATGTAAAATAAATTTACGCTCGATACCGATACATTAACTAGCAATCATTACACTACTCCAATCACGTGCTTTACCCTCAAATGTTTCACAATTTACGGACGAAGGGAAGTCGTATGATTTTCGATGACAAAATAATGTTTGAAGTCATTTTAATGCTAACTGTCGGGCATAGCGCCAAAATTTGAGTGATTCCTATATCACCAATCAGAACTTTTTGCCATTCAGCTTTTGCAAAAATCAGACTTCCGATACCAGTGTTCATATCTTGTCAGTGACGTTGGGCAAACCTCCGATTTGAATTTCTGTTTCTGAGGAGACTTTAGATAAAATCAATCAATGGCTTCCTCTTAACTTCAATCGAATCCAACGGCCTCCGCAAACCCGAATAAAATCCTCCTAAGTACGAGGATCGTCCAGAAAGTAACCTCTGTTTTAAAATCAAAATTCAGCAATTGTAAATACAACTATTTTATTATATACAACTTAAAACTACACATTTTCATTGCTTTTTCGCGTAGTTTTCAAACTAATTCAAGCACTTGTCATAACGTTTCACCATATTTGAAATATCCTCCCTATAAAAATCAGCCACCTGGAAATAAAGCCAACCTTTCACGGCGTTTAGAAGCTCTTCATCGTCCACAAAGCACTAGAATGCAATCAACTTTTTCACGTAAGCGAGGAGATGAAAGTCATTAGGCGCAAAGTCTTGGCTGTATGGGAGATGGTCAAAAATTTCCCATTTCAACTTGGCCAAAAGCTCGTTTGTTTTTCAAGCTGTGTATGGGCGAGCGTTGTCATGCACAAACAGAGCACCAGATGTCAGGAGTCAACGACGCTTGTTTTGAATTGCTCTTCTTAATCTTACAATTTTTACAATTCACAATGAATTCTGGCTACAGAGTGACTTTTTTCCCAAAGAAATCTTATGATGATACGCACTTCACACTATTCCCGTGAGGGATTTTCTATTGCGGCGCGCATGTTTTGAGGTTATGATTCACAGACGCACGGCAGTACGATGCTCGTACTGGCACAAATAATAGCGTACTGAACCATTGCGCACGCTGATGTAAGAATGGTGGCACTCCCTCCAATATTTCTCGCGGTAGGCGAGAACGGAGGTTGCTTTCTGGACGACCCTTGTTAAAATCAAACCTAAGGGAATGAGATTCTACCATTAAAATACATTCAGTATTTTTAGGTCTTGTAAGGTCTTACGTGATTTACCGCCTAAAAGCTAATTCGTTTTTCCATTGGACTAGAATTGCTATGATTTCATGCAGCAAAGCATGGAATAATCATTGAGTAATTTATTAAACATAGGAAATTACTTATCTCCATTGAATCTACAAATTCATCGAATTTACGAATCATCTTATGCTTACTTTTCCAACAACCTCTGCGACGAATGCAGACCGGAAACACACATTTCATCTGAGATAAAGGCGCCGTAGAAATTTAGTGATATGGCAAAGAAATAAATATTAGCATACAACTTTTTCGCGAACGTATGATTAAAACAGTGGATAATTCAGTCACGTAATTTCTGTCCCCAAACGGTACTGGACGCGTTTGCTGATTGGCTGTATTTTCGTCAACTGCACAATTATCTTGGTCGGACTCTAAGCGATAGAAAACCCAATTACACGACCCGTACACTTTCTATTTGGAGCGCGGGTATTTAGATGTTTCTAATGGACATTTAAAAAAATAGAAAGGAAAACAAAAATAGACCACGGCCACCGAGCTGGAAGAAAGATTACGTGCAGTGAGGGGAGCCCGTGAGGCTTGAGCCCGTGCAATATCGACCGACGCATCCGTGAATGACGACCGACGTCGGCAATTATGCACTTCTGTCCCATTTTCCCGAAAGCACGAAGGCCGGCGCACGTGCGCTTGCGGGGGAGGAGATGAGGGGGAGAGGGTAGGGGAGGGCGTGGGACGGGGGTTGGGGGAGGGAGTGGCTTCAATCAAGGGCTCCGAGTCGAGGAAAGAAAGGCGGGTGTCGTCGTCCATCTCTGCGCCCACTTCCAACCAATCAACGGGGAAAATGGAAAGAGAGAGAGAGGGAGAGGTCTGGAAAAAAAGACGACAGGGAGAGATGGGAGGTATGCAGAAACAATCAAAATCGCGGGACCATCACCGGCCGGCCGGACTGCGGACGACAGGCAGTTAGTTACCTGCTGGCTTACGGTCAACGAGGCTCACCTATCTTCAGAAACGCATTGAACCACTGCCGGAAAAGGGGCACTTATGTAAAACAGGCCGGTGGTTTTAGCTGAAATAAAATGTCCTGTAATCAGGATATTTTTATCGAAACTGGCCAAAATTCGCTTTAATTACTCATCTTCGACGAGGCTCTAACTATGATAGAAAAAAGTCTCACAATTATTTCCATTACATTTTTTTACATAACAATATTATTCTACTAAAACTGGCACTTTTCCTGAGCTAACCCTCTATAGACGAGCGAGTCAAGTTTGTTACATTTAAAAATCAGTGAAATATCTGCTTTCGAAGAGGTTTTTCCACTTATTTCCTGCGCTAGACAGAATTTTAACGCTTCGGTTTAGGTGTGTGGAAAGTTGCGTCTCTTTCGGCGGTTTGTAAAACAGTTTGAATAAATGAATGTGTGACTCTATTCACTAAAGATGACGTATCTTTTTGAACTCTGAAATAAATATTTTCATCTGTCATATGAAGAAAGAATTGGGAAAGTTTATAAAAGGTACGTTAAGAAGGTAATGTTGAAGTACACCTTGTGCAAATTTTATTATATTAAGTATTATTTTAAATTAAATACATGCAAACCCGTAACATTTTAAAATAAATGTTACCATCAAATAAATTGCAGTTTCGTAAAAATACTTTAATAATAGATATAAAATATAATATATATTAAAAAAATAAATAAAAAATAGCATTTTTTTAAAACTATTATGGTAGCAATATTTTTTTCATGCTGATGTTTCATTATTCCGTCCTTCGAGGGTTAATAAACAAGATGAAGAGTATGGTTTTCCGGGTGTTCTTCCGTGCTTATCCATTTTTAAGGACAAACTTTCGCCAGCGTTCCAGCTGGCTTCTTAAGGTCCAATGAAGTGCTGATGCAGGGCTTGATCCGTCCTTGTATTTTAAGCCCTCAAGGAAACTTTAATAACCACGACTTTTACCCTTCCCGTCAATTTTGTAAGGTTCAAAATATAGGTTGTCTGACCTGAATATTTATGACGTATTGCATTAGGGCTCATCAATTTTCACTGATAAATATTATTAATTCAGACATCAGCCAGATAGGGTACCACATTTTATCTCATCAACTCGAAGCGATTTCAATCAGATGGGAACTCTCTCCTGAAAAAAGTGTATATTGCGCTTTCCAAAGTTCTAAACGTTAAACTATGAACATAGACACAACACAGAAAAATGAGGAAAATCAGCTCTTTTGAGTGAAATTAAGCATCGCTTCTTAAATGAACTTATTTTTTTTCAGTTGGAGTGTAAGTTGTCAATTATTGCTGCATGTATTTAGTAAATAAGAAACCAAGCCTGATAGGATTCATGTCAAGGATATTTTTCTGGTATAAATCAACGAGTTAAATAGTACAAATTATCTTTGGGAAAAATTGCTTTTAATGACATAAATTTTTAAAGCTTTGACGAATAAACTATCGCACACATTTTCTACACTAATACTGATGGAAGTTTAATAAGTAAAGGTAGATAATTACCTCATTGCGCACATGGAAGTCTTTCATAGCACTGCCATTTGAACTAATTTTCCATGCCCGTATAGGGAGATTAAGGGAATAGGACACGCGGTCTCGTTCATCTCTTCCAGTCTTTAGCCTCTGCACCGAGATCCACATTCATTCTCTCCCACACCGGTTCTAACTTCTATCACCCCACCTCGTCCACGCAGCAACAAAGACGATTCGGATGGCAGTAGAAATTTTTTTCCGCTCCGTCAAACGGCGATTGGAGGCGATTAGCAAGCGACAGCGTCAATTATCCGACTGCGATAATAGTCGTAATGGACCCCTCCCCCTCCCTTGCAAAGGTAAAAGCCCTCTCGTGGCCATCTTCTCCGCGGGATTCCCGCGATCCTGAAACCATGAATAAATCCCCACGTGGCGGTCGCATATCCAACTCCATACCTACTCTTTTCATTCATTCCCAGTCTTCAAAAACCAAATGCGATGAAATGGAAGAAAGGATGGAGTCCATGAGAGCTATTTTGGAGCCCAATAACGGTAGAAGGAGGTACTAGATATCAGAATGAGTCGATATTGAGGCCATTTTGCACGACGTGCATATATTCTCAATTAAATTTAACATGGTACAATTCTATAATGGTAAAATGCCAAATGAAGATTACCAGTGCTATGATGACTCCATATTTTTCATAATTTCAAGTTGAAGTATTAAGTAAAATTATTGCTGTACCCGAAATGTTATCGATTAAAATATCTGCTTTCGGGGTAGCTTGGCATAAACATGAATTGGGTGAGAATTTAAGGTGCTTGGGCTATGAATACGATACATATAGTTAATTCAAGACTCAGTAACTCGAATCCCGTTATTACAGAAAAACTTAAGCCTACATCTGACCAGTAAGAAATTACACGTCTACGGACGTAGTAATCAAAACCCAGGACAAGTTTTATTTATCCACAATATATGACTCTCGTGTGCTTCCTGATGATTTTCACATAGTCAAGAGAAAAAGAACAAATAAAACAGATTGAAAAATACGGCGCAGAAGCGAGATTGGTTTCACATTCAAGGTACATATGCACATGCGGGCGGTTTTATGCATACTTTTATATTTAAGTCGGAGTCCATTCTGAAAAAGGCTAACCAAGCCCACGTTGGATTACCTAGAAAATTTACTTTTTCATAAATCTGACCATCAGGGGACAGGAGGTTTGCCATCAGGCAGGAATGAGTGATGAAACTCTGAGCACAAAATGTTTGTAATTTTCAAGAGTCAATTTTGGTATTGCTTGTGAAAGTTGAAATTAAAAAAAAATGGCTTTTTTTTATAACTTTACAATAATTTTTCGAATAACTTAAACCTTCGTCACATATTGGGAGTATGTGCCTTCCTTCCATTGCTAATAATAAAAGTTATTAATTCATGCATCACACTCCCTATTGTCGCTTTAGAAAATAATGACTTAAATAGATATGAATCGGGTTTGCAAGAAGATGTAGGGCTTCTAAATACGGAATCGTGTAAAGTCTTTGCGAATATACATTTCTCAAATAATTATTTCTTAAAATTTTGTTTAGCCAAATAAATAAAAAAACTTTGAAACATCAAACAACTTATTTTTATATTCTATTAAATGGCTGTATGATTCGATAAACAAATATCTCGAAAAAGCTATCAACTTAATCCTCGTTCAAGAATATTTCATGCATCAGTACCACTATCTGACGTTTGAGACCGACGATTGATCTTTAAAGAAATCCAACAAAAAATTTCCATGACTAAAAAAATACGAGAATTCGTCCATAAACGACGCACCATGCAAGATACCTTTAGAATTCGAGGCACCGTTGAATTAAATGCCAAGCATACTGTACTCGTAGTTGAAGGTCGAAACGCAAATGCTAGCCTGACTACTAATTGAGGACTAAAATGTAGTCATGAGATTAGTTCTCGAGTTCACCATAAGGTAAGAGAATCCTGTGTTACTAACTAGAACGTTAATGGGGACGATGACCTTCATTGGTCATTCAATCCTGAGAATGATTGACTACAGCCCTCCACCCTTTCCCTTCAAACGCTGGCTCCCTTACCTCCTGGTATCTGTTCCTATGTACTTTCCTCTTTATTTGGTTGATGAACTTATTCCTGGGTCTTCCTCTGGGGACTTTTCCCTCTATTTTATCGTCAATTATATTCTTCACAAACCCATTGTGTCTAAGAGTGTGTCCAATCCATCTTGTTCTTCTTCCCTGTAGAGTATTCCATATGGTCCTTTCCCCTTCGACTCTTATATTCACTTTATCGTTTCTTATTTTATCCGTCCATTTTATCTTCAGCATCCTCCTCCAGCACCAGGAATTGAAGGCTTCTAGTATATTCGGGTCAGCTTTTCCAATGGTCCATGCTTCCGATCAATAGATTGGTGCTACGCTCCACACGAATGTTTTCACATACTGTCTCCTGGTTTGTAGTCCTATTCTTAGGAATCCCATTCGAAGACCTTATTCTACTGTAAAACGAACCCATTGGAGGACGGAGAGAGTGTCTATAGGAGGCGGAGAGGGATGAAGTCCGCTGAGGCAGTCCGTCAGGCGAGTGACCCGTGGATGCGTAGGAGTTCCCAGGTCTGCGCGCGCCCTTTTGTGACACTCGCGGACGAAAAGAGACAGAAAAAACGAATCAACATGCTCGGACGGACGGCCTGGCTCGAGGCGTTTTGAAAAACCTTGCCGCAAATGATGAACTGTGACAGTTGCAGCCCTGCGCGCAAAGGGCCTTGCATATAACCGGCGTAACTCTTGTTGTTTCGCCTTCATATTTTGCATCAGCATCCCCCCCATATGCATACCTGCGAGAGGGCGGAGTGACAGGTCATCGACCGCGAAAAAAGGGAGAAAAGAGTAAGGAAAAAAAGGAATAATAAGAGGGTATGAAAAGTCAGGTAGGTGAGTTAGGACGTGCTGGTGATCAGCTTTGTATTTTTCTCACCGTGAAGAATGAATTCATGTGCCTCTCTGTTTTACAGCCCTTGTCTCATACATTGTCACATTTGTCTGATATGCAGACGGAATATCTATTCGGCCTCGTGCTAACACCACTCATTTAAAAAAATGGACGCGCGACAAAGAGCCAGTTTTCAAAAATTCCTATTTAAATGAACTTCTCTTCAACAGAAATACATTATTGCTTTGTTAATCAAAGAAGAGCAAAGAAAACACTTTGAAGAGAAACCCAAATAATCCTGATCTCTTCAACATAATATCCATTGCCAGCTGTTAAAAGTCAAAATAAAATGGAAGAATCGGTCACTAGGGACACCTATGGTGAGCCTCTAAAGATAAATTCATTGCTAGGATTGTAATGGAATTGAGCAATAACGATAAGAACGTGAAGACGCAAATGCATATATGTACCAGAGCGAAAAAACTCAGCCCTCTTTCGCTTTACATAGTATCCGATGAATTCAGTATTGCACCCGGCGTTCTCAAGAATGCGATCACCTCCATAGTTGGTTTTTCAAATTTCCGAAAGGGTATTTCAGCGTAAAAACACACAAAAATGTTGGTTGTAGCAGATTTTATACGTAAACATTTACCTTCAATACATGAAAAACAAAAACTTGGCCGAAAATTTCCCAACTCTTAAACTATTGCAACTATAGCTTTAGTTATTTTACTAACTTGCACAATATTTAACTCATTTATGAACAAAATCAATCTAAGCTATTGATTGGTATTATCTACGAAATATTTTATTCCTTGTGATTACTAGAGTACAAAAATTAGCGGAAGATGACATTCATAAACTTTCATATCAATTGCTTACAGTAACAATAAGGTCAGGAACATAAGTCAGCTGTAGTTTATAAAAGGTAAGGAGGTGAAACCGGCTGTAAATGGCATAATTTCAATATGAAAAAGAAATATTTCACTCCACGTAATTATGAATGCTGGTAAAAAAATTAAGCGAGAGGAATGAAGTTCTTGTCAATACGTTGTAACTGCAAAACAAGAATATTAGAGGAATTGGAGCTTTGAGAGATTGGATTGGGTCACATTCGCAAAGAAAAAACCTACAATATTTATTATTTCTTAATACCTACTCTTTATTGAACATCATAAAATGTAAAAATTTTATAAAACTTTGTCGCTTTAAAAAAATTGGCCATATATACGGCTTTAAATTCCATCAGCTGCTTTTACAACCACCACTGCGTATAATTTTAGAATTGCGCCTTCATTTCGATGTAGTCGATTTGATGATTATTACAATAGGCCAAGTAAAAAAGCGACGACCAAGTGACAGTTATTGGCCCTACGGCAAAATTCGTTGCGCCTCTTAGGACGTAGAGGCCATTGTAATGGCATGATCAGAGAAATCGAATTCGATTAAGGGCTTTGAAAGGATTTTCCAGCGATTGGCTGCAGAGATAAGCACGTTATTCTATGGCACCAATCGTTAAAGACTCAATATGTCAATGCCAACATCCCACCTCTCCCTTCATTTCATATTTTCATCATCTTCTCTTGTCAATCATTTGCAACCCACGGTTCTAGACATCTGCTCAGCCATCTCCATATTCTTTCCGAATTTCCCATCCGTAAAGAATAAACGTCCTTGGGTAAAAGAACAACTTTACTAAACTATCATTACTTAAAAATAAACATTTTTACAAGGAAAGCAACCATAAGTCTTTTAAATTCTGTAGGTATTTAAGGCATAGAGAACTCTTCATTGTGAACGATGGGAAAGGCAAAGTCCAATAGGCAGTTTGCGGAACATGTTATTTTCCCGAACGGTAATGTTTAGATTAAAAGTACAGAATGAAAACGGAAAATGTTGCCAAATAATTTAGTATAATAGGTATTTAGCGAACAAATTGAGATAACCCTCATTAAATAAATAGTCACAAGGAGGATACGGAGTTAACCCTTGAAAAAAATCGGATAATATGCGATAAAAAAATGCCTTGAATAAATTGTTTATCCAGCCCAAAAGTAATAATTCCGAGCGAATTTACTAACCTCCACGATAGCCTAGCAAACTTTAATGTCATTTGGATGAATTTGAGGAAAATGAATGTTTAACTCATTTATAACACCTGATGTACGGTCGAAATAAAGGTTCTTATTAACTTTAAAAACATTTTTAACCGGTTTTAGTTCTATTTCGGAAATTGGACCAATAAAATCACTGAAATCATCTATTCTTAGAATAATTAGAGCAGCGTGTTGTAGAACAATCTTCTAATAAATAAGAGAGAATTTCAAGGATTACACATAAACCAAAATAGCCAACTGCTTTTCTGAATTATTTGAAAAAAATACATAATTTTTATATAGTTAACTTCTTCTGCCTCAGAAAAATGAGTAAATACTGCTAATTATTTTTCCAGGCAGATTTGTTCAAACACTTAGCCTGGTCATAATCACTGATTTTTCCACGTAACCGCAAAGTTCCCATGCAAAAGAAATATGTATTTCAAGAAGTCTTAAGACAAGAGCATGCCCGTACTTCTACGCATAAACAGGCGACGGGTTGCCGGGCCGCGATGCATTATAGTACCCCCTCACGCCCATCAATAATGCTCCAAATCGATTGGATTTCCGTAGAGGATGGAACAGTTGGGAGGATATGCCATATCAGTGATTTATTCAATGTAAATCAATTAGGCGGACAAGGTGGGCTCACGGCGAAGGAGAGGAACGGCAGCTACCGTCACACAATTTACGCGAGTCGCAAGCCTCCACCTATGCCGCGTGGCACGCGCTCTGCTTGCGGTACTGAGATAAGCGAGGGGGAGGGTAGGAGGGTTCCGACGATAAATAAATGAAGGAGGGCGTAGAAGGGGGGGTGAGACGAGAGACCCCCGATGACGGGGAGAAGGCTCCTGCGTTTTGCCGCTGCGTATACACGTTTATGTGGCGGGGAGACTTTATGGAGGTCGATTGCGTGACTGATGGATCTCTCGACTTCGGGGAGTCGATACATGCCGAACTAGAGAGGACCTCAGTTGCTTATTTATGCACCAAATTGGCATGGTGGAGGATCGCTCAATCACGATGACGCGAAATGATTGGTAATTAATGATGCGATATGAAAAATAGGCCAAGACCATTGTGACTATCCCGGCGAAAGGCTCTCTTCGGTTGCGTTCCGGGTTATCCATTTTAAAAATTCGAAATATACCTGCCACTTTTTACGTTCCAAAAACACATTTTAGGTGTGAGAGATATCATAGAGTATATCTATTTTCCAAATTTAGTGATTCAAATGATAGATGAACCATGTTAAATGAAAAGAACTTCAAGTTGGTACAGGCATTCCAGATGCACTCAGCATGTTTTATTAACGCTACTCATTTATTAATGGCACCAATCCCTTAGTAGTTTTAGCAATTATTTTAACTAAATCCCCTGAATTTCCCAGATTCACTCATTTTGGGAGGACTTTAAATCATGTGTTTACGGGATGAAAACCAAAATTTATGTTATTGACTGCTTAACTGACTTCGTTTTTTTATGTATGTTGGATGAAGACAAACAGTTACCAATTTAGGTAGCTCACTCAGAAATCGGGAAGTAGCGGTAGGATGGTGAATTCCAATTCAAGAAAATGGGCACGAATGGGATGTGTCGGATTACCATATCTATTTAACCGCGTACATCACCTGGATAAATGTAAAGAAAAGTTGAGATGGTTGTTTGCGTGGTTTTTCCTGAGATCAAAGACGAGACTACACGAGTCCACACTGTTTAGAGCAGGAAAGCATGCGTTAAAATTTTACCTGGGAGCCATTTGTGTTTTTATTGCTTCTTAAAACTTGCTTTCAATGTGGCCACCATCAAACGGTTTGTGACATCAGTTGCTCGTATCCCTGGGAGTTCCAGTCCGTGAAGGGTGGATTCGAGTTACATTTCCGCGGGGTCTACCACCTTTAATACGTGCAAATGATATCACAAGGCGGGTTTTGCTCCGCTGACATCTTCGGTATTTATTTTAACTCTACGATGTTAACATGCATTTTGCACAGCAGAAATTTACATTTTTCGCAATTCCCAATCAAAGCACAACACGTTGGTACGATTTTATTTCGAGAAAAACATTTTCTTGCAGACAATCCCACGTCTTTTAGTGCTTTTCGCTAACAAGGTGACATAGTCTAAAATGTGTTTCACGCTAACAATAATATTACTAAAACTGTAAACAAAATAAACTAGCATACGTTCATGGTTAAATGGGCGTAGGTTTTTGTTGAAAAATAACCGAACCGAATGAGATTAGTATATCAGGCCAAATGTATCACCAAAATTGGCTCCTTAAAGAACGATGCGAAACATTTCAGGATAAAATAGAGCCTTGAACATAGACGTTTATATCTGAAAAATAACTTTTTGGAATATGATCAATACTAATCACGTGGAAAAAATACATTCAAAACCCCTTTGCGATGGTTTCATATTATTATGGACCGGGTATCGATCGTGATGTGAAACCATAAAAGCCTGATAGTTTGGAAAATAATTCAAAATATAAACACTATTTTCTAGTATCTTTTTCATCGTTGGGATAAGTAAAATAAATTCAGCCTAGTTCTTGACATATTTTGAACAACGGCTAATGAACAAGAGCTGGCTAACGTCAAAACCGCGTGGCGCACAACCTTCCATCACCGTCCTAATTGACTATGGCGCAAAGGGCCAGTTGTCATTCGCCAGTCAAAAACCAAACAATCAAAAAGTCACCCAGTAGACTGGAACTTGCAGAGGATCAATCTAAATTAAAACTGAAAAAATGAAATAACAGGACAAGACATATTTCATTTTGTCCAATGCAATGAGGGAATATCCACCCAGGTATGCCAAGAGAATACCCAATAGCGAGCTAAAATTTTAACAAACAGAATCACTCTCCATGACTAAGAGTTGAACTCGGCGTGCAAAATTTGGCCTATGGGTTTAGCCAATTAAACTAGTGTCAAACACTAGTATTGAAGCTCGCGGATGGGCATTCAATTAAAAACCAGGAGGGCTGATTGGCCTTCGCAATTTGTCTATTAAATATCATAAACCTGATAAATGCATCCTGACACGGAAAAAACTAACAGTGCGATGATAAAAATTTGATATAAAAAGCCAAAGAAACGTGCATATGCTTGCCTTAGATGCGAGATTACTTTTTCATGCACCATAGTGTCAGGCTAATTTGGATTAATGGTGTACTCTGTCTACTCTAAGTCTAAGTAAGTCTGATTCAGAGTGTACTCTGTACTCAGGCGATGAAGATTTAGCTTTCAAATGATAAACAGTTTTTTTTCATGGTTAGTACAAAGACTCATTCTGCATTTGTAAGGACTTATTCAGGAGATCAATACACCGACAGCGGTCTAAACAAAATGAATAATTTGTAGAAAAGAACTATCCATCTCTAAAGATTTTCGAACTACTGTCATACAACGACTAAAAAAGTAGTTACGTTACACCGGCAGTGAAGGGACAAGTCAGGTAATTTACTTATTTTCTATTAAAAAGAATACTCCAACAGATTTTTAACTCGTTAAATAATTGATCTTGACATAAATTTTTCACAAACCACTCAAACCTCATACCACACAAGTCACAATAAGAGAAGATTTTATACGGTTAACTTTAAAGGGAATGAAATTGGTATCACTGGAAAGAATACCACGGATAAAATTTTTAAATGTATATATATACACGGCCCACCGTGCTTCCGGCTATTTGTTAATCGAGAATAATAAATCCCTTTCGTGCTAAAATTTAGCATTCATCACTTCCCACCATCACTAACTGACTCAAATCGATGCCAATTTATATTCAAAACGATTTGCATAACGCAATAATTTCGACTGACGATTGAAACGAAACTCATTATTTCGCTCTTAATAAATTATGCATGAAAATTAACTGAACCCATGTCTATAGATGGATTCAAACTAAAAAAACATCGCACAGAAGTTACATTAATTGAACTTTATTACTTTTCATGAAATGTTGATGAAACACAGAGTGGGATGGGCTAGTCATTTCATTAAAACAATGCATGAATTATTGTCTTGCCAATTCGACTTCCTAACAAACTTTCAGGCATTTGGAAATGTATTCCCATTGTTGTCGAGAAATTCAAACTTAACAGTATAATTGAAAAATATAACCACATTAGCAATCCGTTTTCAGGGATAGGGTAATTCTGCAATACTCCATGTACGCTGTAGTTTCATTCCCCATTTCTTCTTTTGCAGAATGGCTTCAAATAATAATTTCAGAATAAATTAAGGCTATAATTTATTTTCCCTCAATAGAAGATCGTCAAAGGATTGATGCTAAAATCCTACAAAGACACAAAAAGTTTTAAATTGTAATATCCAAATCAGGAAAATCACGGCAAAAACAAAAGTTGCCTTTAGTATATAATTTTAATACAGAATTCGTGACACGATAAAAGGACCTTAATGTTCGATAAGTATGGATCATTAGTTTTTTGGAAAAGCTATTCTTTTTGTTCAAAAATATAATCCGAGTGAGGAATTATGTGACGCATGCCATACATTAATTTGATTCATAATTTAGAATAAGACTCCCATGTTTTAATCCGTTTTAAAACTTAACCATTTCGACTCAGCTAGAAAGAGTTTTTCTATTGGGCATGTATTTAGCTCCATCCTTGACTATTATATTCATACTCATGTTATTCATAAGCCAATCAATAAAACTCAGGACTCATGGAATTGAAAGTATGTTTATGTTTGTGTAGTGAATGCACAAAAGTTTCTCTCACGCTTGTGTATTTTTATATGAAGAAACCACCACCAAAAAAAGATAAATCGAGAGCACAGGAGAGGAGAACGTCAAAGGACTAATGCTAAAGCTCTGCGAAGACAATAAAGTTTTAAACGCAATATCCAAATCAGGAAAATCACGGGAAATACACAACTTCCGTAGGTAAATAATTCCTATGCAGAACTTGTTACACGATAAAAGGATATTAAAGTAAAGTTTGAGTATGGATCATTTGTATTGGGAAAAGCTATTCTTATTTATTCAAAAATAAAAGCCGAGTGAGAAATTATGCGACGCATATCTTACATTAATTCGTTACATAATTTGGATTTACGCATTCATTTTCCCATCCGTTTAAAAACTTGGCCATTTCGACTCAGCTTGCAAGAGCTTTTCTAATGAGTATATATTCAGCTCCTCTATCTCACACATATTTTTCACAAGCTAACCAATCAAACTCAGGAATTAAGGAATTTAAAATATCAATACAGCGAATGTAGAAACATTTCTTATTACACGTGTATATTTTTATATGAAAAATCCACTACAAAAAAAGAGGATTCGAGAGCACAAGTAGCTTTTCCGCAATCCCATCTCCGTACAATTTCTCTTAAGTGCACACGACGGTTAGCTCACTACACGTTGAACCCTTTTCATCGCGCCTCTCGGCCTCCTCTGCCCTTATGCGCCTCCTTTTGATTCATCCCGGGACTTATCTATAAATTTTCTGCACAAATATCTTGCCTGGGTTCCATTAAACTAAATACCTCCGCGCTCACAGTCTCGCGGAGTTAGGAAGAGCATTTCCTCCACTCTCTCTACATTTCCCCCTTTTCCTCTCTCTCTCTCTCCCCAGCATCTCTTTTGACCTTCCAGCGGCCGCATCCCAAAACTACCAAAACTGTTTCGCCAGGGAGTCATCCTCCGCTTGATTTATCGCGCAACCCTAAGCATCGGGATGGGGATAGGAAAAGGGTACCTCCACTTCCTAATATAGGTCATTCTTCCCTCCGCCTCCATTCACTTCCGTCTCTGCGGAACTGAGCTCTTCTTCCCCCTTTGCTTCAGCTGTTGAACCTTTTCCACACGTCATATTTCGCAAAAAGGCTGAAATATTGTGGCTACTAGTGATGGCGCCGCGGTAACTATGCACGATACGGTCGAGTGGCAGTAGACAGATGACGGCCTCGCCTACTTTTACCTAAATACTGAAATAGTAATAGGTTTAAAGGATAATTTTACTTCAATGCTCAGCTTACAATCCTAGGTGGTACATACGTTTCAACATACATACACACATACTCATGATGCTGTTTCTATACAAAATATGAATTGCCAAAAGAGTTTAACTTTTACCGTAAGGCCCAGAATGCTGGCTTCGCCTTCAATAATTTCCTTGATGCAACTCAATCCTGGTGAACTTCCATTTCTACTGTTACATACACTGTTTCCTAAACGCTCTCCATTCGTATAATTCCAGATATTCCTGATCTTTGTACCTCTTTGGTTTTTTGAACTCTCATACATTCCGTCAACGTACTAAATGAACTAATTTCCATTCTTTCCATATTCTTTCTTTTCTTTTTCTTTTCTTTCCATAATTCTTTCCATACAAGTACAGTGCAAACTGCTTGTAGCGGAATCGCGCGGTGCCGTGAAAATGTCGCTTGTGGACAAAAGTTTCCGTCATACATAGGCTTGAAGCACTGTATAGGGATAACATATTCTTTAAGAGAAATCAACTGTTTCAGCATTTTATTCACACATTAAAATACATGCACAGACAACATTACCCTTAGATCGTTCACACAGAATAATCAGTTATGATGGATTGTTTAATTTTCTTGCTGCACTCACGTTTGTCTCTGCGTAATTTATGCAGTCATGTACCAAACTAAGTTTACCAACATCTTCGCTAACGAGGCAATTTATTTAAATTTCTTCAATGCTCTGAACAACCTTTTTATAATAATTTAGTCTTGTAGCCACATCGTTTTCTTCTGTTTCGTTTTCTTCAATATCGTCCTCCCCATCATCCTCACTACACCCCTTTCCGCACACTAGGAAATCAGTACGAACTATGATTTCATCAGCCAATCATCTCTAACCCAATTCATCCCATTTTATAGTGAACACTTTCCAGATGACTCGTACTTACGGAATTACCCACACGTCTATGCTTACCCTAGAAAAGCCAAGTTTCACTGCCATACAGTCACCTTGGAATAAGAATAATTTTGTAATCTCTGAATGTCGTTAATATAGACATTTAAATACCACAAGTATTAGGAAGTATATTTAAATTTATTCCGCTAATAGCAGGTAATTTACCGTACTTCCAACTTATTGTTAGTGCTCTGATGAATAACTATGAGGAAATCTCTGGTCTTTCACAATAATGTAATGACTTTCGCGGCAAAATAGAGAGGGTGATATACGGTAAGATTAAAAAAATATATATTTCAACGGGAGTTGTAACTAATAATTTCATGCTTATGATTAGGAATATGAAGCCTATTTCAAAATGGCCAAATTAGGCCAATTGTAACGGCGCACTGACTGACCTTCCCCCGCCCCGAAATTCCCCTTATTTATGCGCCAGCAAATGGGAATATTTCAAGCTTCTTAGGTTACCCTTTATGTCGCCTGTATCTCCCTCCGTATCTAAACCTAACCCTTCCACTCCCATAACATTTCCTGCTCGCTTCCCCAATAACCCATCGTCCACTCCCACGGAGAGAGGGAGAGAAAGAGAGGGAAGACGAGAGAAAAACTACATTGCCCTCTTCATATATAGGATTACTTCTACTGTTTTGGGCTCGCCCAGGAAAATCCCCGAGCGTAAACGAACATCAAACGGGCCTCGAGTTCCTGAGGAAACAGACGGCCCCCCGGTATCCGTAAAGGGTCGACAGAGGGAGGAGTGTAGGCGGATCGAGTGGGGAGGTTGGGGAGGGGGGAGAGGAATGTGATGAGGGGTGAACGGATGGTAGGGCTGGGCATATCTCGTCTATGGGGAAGGGGGCGAGACTTTTTTCGGGAATATAGGAAAGGGGATTGAAAAAAGGAATGAGAGAGGGGGGGGAAGTTTTAGAGGAAAATTGAGAGGGAGGGAGAGTAGAGAAGCGAAAAGGAGAGACGAGGAAGTTAAAGTAATAACCAAGCACCCTCGCTGTGGGATAAAAAAAATACCTTTGCCTAACAACCCCTTTCATTCGACAAGAGAGAGAGAGAGAGGGAGAGATGGTGGGAGGTCAAAAGAAGAGGAAAGTAAGAGGTTGGCAGAAAGGATAGGGAAGAGATGCGGAAAGAGAGATAGTGAGGTCGAAAGGACGAGAGGAAGGGATGATATGAGGGAGGGAGAGAGAGTAAAGGACGGGATTTGCGAAGAGAGTTTCCGAAACGGGAGAAGGGTGGTGGACATCACTCAACCTACGCAGATTGGATACGAAATGTGCATACGCACATAAATGAGGAAACGAAATACATGTTGTGATAATTTAGAGTACTGGTCAATCATACGGACGGTCAGAGTTCAAATCACTGCAGAGCAGGATGTTTTTCATTGGATACCCGATCCCTACTTGAGTGTCTTGCGGAGGGCACGTCAAGTGCAGTATTCCGTCCTTCGGAATATTTGTTAAACCGTGGTCCCCTTGGTGCCTTCTGTTAAGAGCAGGCTACTGCTGACACCGGGTTTCTCTCCACCCGTTCTCCCTTGCCTTCCCCCATGGCGCAAATTACCTTGTTTGTTGGCTGCCTTCCCAAATATCCAATCTAATCCATGTCGTGATAATGCTGCTGAATCGCGTGGGACAACAAGAATCGCAATGCTGCTGGATGGCATGGGACAATATGAAGACCATTAGATAATATCTCAAGCGCCAGTTGGTGGGAATTTTTAGCCTTCAGAAATGTGAGTGAGAAAAGACACAGTTATTTCCGTACTTTCGTAGTTTCTAAAAATCAATCACGGTCTCATTTCGATTTCTCATTTACAAGGAAAACTTGCAGTGTGAAGGGATTGTCCTCATCACCAATTTTAACACCAAAGTATTCATGATACACTTTCCTGGCAAAATGAGTGATTTTTTTTAACTTCTTATTTCGCATCATGGCTTTACCACAAATATAGAAAAATTGGTCAGGATGATTCTTGCACTTTCGGTTCATTTTGTAATAATTTTGTTTTCACTAAGAAAGCTCAAGCCATACTAGCCTGCAGGTCCCTACAAGCTAGAAGCAAGGTCACCTCACTCCCTCCACCGCTCCCAACCACTCCCTCCTACAGAGTTGCCACCTCCATACCTGTAAACAGAGTTCTGCATCTCTAGTGTCATTTTCAAGGTCTAAAATAAAACACATATACTTAGAAGAACCTTTTCACCCTTGTTTACCATATTTATTTGAATATGATACATTTAATCTAGGTATATGATGTGCAACTAATTCATCTTTGTGACAATAAACTTCATAATTTCCAAGGGTTGAATGACTTATTTACCTAATAGGCTACGACCTAAATATTGAGGTAGCAAAGAAACGTGACCTGACTGAGCAAATTGAGTTACATTTTTTGAATTCAGCATGCACTAAATATAAAAAAATCACCTAAAAAACCCTTGACCTCAGGAAAAAAGTTTTGAAACGCAGACCAGTGTAATTCATGTCACCATTTCATCTCCAATAAACTTACGTCTTTACACGGCTGGTGACCTAACACCCCCTGCCACACACCAATGAAGCGGCTCGCAGGGTATGATGTAGATGCAGATGAAGATGTAGATGTCAGATCAACTTATTGCATGTTGCGTATTTAAAATGAGAGAATGGAAGATCTGAGTTATTTTCTGCTTTAGATAAGTAAGACCTAGTTACATGATTCCCTTGACCTTGTATTTGCGCTTGCTATTGTTATCCAATAATTTTTATATGGAATTTTACTCGGCATTCAGCTTAGAAATTCTGAATCAAGTATTAAGAAAAGTTTCATTAGAGATGAACATGCTCAGCACCAGGATGCCGAACGTCGTGCTGTGTACCGGCAACCGGCAAAGAGAAAACTTCAAGATTTCTTGAAAAAACTTCGGTAAAAGTTGCGTCTGCAACTTCATCGTCGTGACGACATGTTCACAGTTAATCTGGAGAAACTATCATAATTTTATTATATTTTTCAGAAACAAAGTTCTCCAAACCTGATACAAACCTGTTGACCTTTATCAACTCATGAAGTATGATACATCTTGCTTCTGTTTTTTTCTGGAGGAATTTTTTGGGAAAATAAATGAGCAGGGATTTAATGATTGAAATAAAAAATACATGAATGACATTATTTAGCAGAGATCGTATTATTTTCAATAATCAAGTCGTCGAGAATATAAATATGTATCACACAAAGTTAAAACTGTTACCTAACTAGGATTTTTATCGCTACTTAATAAAGTCTTTGGAAGACACGAAGATAAAGGTTCATTTTTTAGTTCTGTACAAAGTAACATTGAGGCGATTAGGACGTATAGAGTGATGCTGAAAGTCTCCCGAAGCATGATAAAGTCCCTGGATATACTCAGAATTGTCAAATAATAAGCAATTCCGAGGATAATTTAAGGATTCGAATGAGGTAGGAATACATACGGTGATAACATTAGGTACAAGATAGCAACGCGATAGCGTGATATCACCCATCCCTGCGTGGACCAGGCATCAAAAGGGTTCACGCTCCTCAAGCAAAACAGTTCACCCTAGTTTATTAAGTCGAAGTAGATGGTGCCCGAGTGAGGTTCATTTCAATTTCATCTCCAATAAACTTACGTCTTTACACGGCTGGTGACCTAACACCCCCTGCCACACACCAATGAAGCGGCTCGCAGGGTATGATGTAGATGCAGATGAAGATGTAGATGTCAGATCAACTTATTGCATGTTGCGTATTTAAAATGAGAGAATGGAAGATCTGAGTTATTTTCTGCTTTAGATAAGTAAGACCTAGTTACATGATTCCCTTGACCTTGTATTTGCGCTTGCTATTGTTATCCAATAATTTTTATATGGAATTTTACTCGGCATTCAGCTTAGAAATTCTGAATCAAGTATTAAGAAAAGTTTCATTAGAGATGAACATGCTCAGCACCAGGATGCCGAACGTCGTGCTGTGTACCGGCAACCGGCAAAGAGAAAACTTCAAGATTTCTTGAAAAAACTTCGGTAAAAGTTGCGTCTGCAACTTCATCGTCGTGACGACATGTTCACAGTTAATCTGGAGAAACTATCATAATTTTATTATATTTTTCAGAAACAAAGTTCTCCAAACCTGATACAAACCTGTTGACCTTTATCAACTCATGAAGTATGATACATCTTGCTTCTGTTTTTTTCTGGAGGAATTTTTTGGGAAAATAAATGAGCAGGGATTTAATGATTGAAATAAAAAATACATGAATGACATTATTTAGCAGAGATCGTATTATTTTCAATAATCAAGTCGTCGAGAATATAAATATGTATCACACAAAGTTAAAACTGTTACCTAACTAGGATTTTTATCGCTACTTAATAAAGTCTTTGGAAGACACGAAGATAAAGGTTCATTTTTTAGTTCTGTACAAAGTAACATTGAGGCGATTAGGACGTATAGAGTGATGCTGAAAGTCTCCCGAAGCATGATAAAGTCCCTGGATATACTCAGAATTGTCAAATAATAAGCAATTCCGAGGATAATTTAAGGATTCGAATGAGGTAGGAATACATACGGTGATAACATTAGGTACAAGATAGCAACGCGATAGCGTGATATCACCCATCCCTGCGTGGACCAGGCATCAAAAGGGTTCACGCTCCTCAAGCAAAACAGTTCACCCTAGTTTATTAAGTCGAAGTAGATGGTGCCCGAGTGAGGTCAGCGAATCTGTTTTTCCCCACACACAAAAAAATAATAAAATATTACCGAGAGAGGGAAAGATATCCATCACTTTGGCCGCCAAGGAAGGCATTTCATAACCCCGTAGAAGATAAAGGGAAAAGAGGCAACGCAGTGAAGCGAGAGATGAAGAGAAGAGGATTCTGGGAGAGTGAGGTTGGACACAAAAGGATAAGTCCGCCCTTACCGAAAGGGATAGTGGCGGTAGGCGGCGGTAGCTTTTTCGGGGAATGGACTACCGATCCTCCTCCTCCGTTACCCTTTAAGCCTCCCTCCTCCCTCCCCCGTCCGAGGACGGGAAGGTAAAGGATTCGGGGGATATATGGCGCGTAAGAAAATGAATGAAGGACCCTTGCTCTGACCGCCGAATTTGGATGGATGAAGATGCAAAAGGCTTTGGGCGGAAGCGGAAAGCGTGTGTGGGCCGTGCGACGTATCCGGATTCGGCATCGCATGGCGACATGGATTTTGTACCGCAAGAAACGAGATATGTCGCATGCCTCAAAGCCAACTTGACCGATCATTTTCTGGCATATGCTCTCGTCCGAGGTCATCTAATACGAGTCAGTACATCAATACGTGCAAATGATTGTAATAATTTTTACGCTTCATGTGTCTTTAAACCAAAGTTTTTTCGCATGATAGCATGGAAATAGCAAAAATCATTGTGAATATTTCGATGCTAGAATTATGATGTCGAGTGAATACTGAAGAGTAACTAATTTACTCTGTGACCAATGGTTTCATTGAACATCCCTCGAATGTAATATTCAGACTGATCGTATTGCATTTTCGAATGGTGTAAGGTAAAATAACGGCTGCCGTTAGGATAAAAAATAATTATTGTTCAAAGGGAAACTGTGTTTTCCGTTCAAAACTACTGCGAGTGTATATGTAGTGCTTTTGGGAGCCGCTAGAGACTCGTAGGCTACACGCTGGACTTAGTTTGGCTGATAAAATCAGAACGGGTATCTTTCAAAGCGACACAGAAAATATCATTTTGACGCCACACTAAATTTATAGGTCCGAAAGAAGCGACAAAACGACAGAGGTACATTGCTGAAAATATAGGATAAAAAATTGTTGTTTCCACGCACAATAAATGACCATAAAACAACTGAGATCCACACAATCCACTCATATACTACACCATTACACCTCCCAAAATCCTATCCCTTATACTTTACCACGGCTGGTGCCCTAACATCCCCTGCCACACGCACATGCAGTGGCTCATAGGGTAGGTTGTAGCTGAACAACTAGTAGCTATGAAGGTTAGTGTGTTTAACGGCTTGGGTATGCCTGGTGAGGATCCAAACCCTATCACACACTTTTGAGGTAACTGACATGGAATCACGTAAGTGTACACGTTGCGTAGAATATATGCATAGAAAGATACGATTAAGTTAACGAATTGAAAAACGTATCAGAAGATAATAGATACTTTCAAAAGTAGTTGTAGGAGGCGATGGCAGAATTTTGGATGAACGCTGAAAATGAATTAGGTATGCGAATCAAATCAATCTAAAACACACTGAAAAGCAGAATTTGATATAATCTAAAATGTCTACCTACGGAATGTATACAAAAATATTCCACGTTCAAAATTGCATCTAGTAAACACGTAAACTTGCAATAAATTGCCAACCAGTTCAAAAAAATAGCCCTTGTTCTAATTTTGAGTATTTTTCCCGTAAATGCATGTGTCGTAACAATAATTTGGACGATTACATGCGTCAACTTGCTTGATCTTGTCTTGCCTGCTTGCTTGCTTAATTGTCAAGGAAAACAAGATCTCCACAGGTTGGTCGCGCTCTGAAATACAAGTAACTCGCTCTAGGAACACGATCAAAAATAGAGAAAACAATATTTTAAGTCCAGTTAATAAGATCGAGAGATAAGTTGGTGCGTTAGGCAGATGAAACAGGGCAAAGAGCTGGACATCAACCACGGCATTAATATAGAATAGAAATGAGTATATTTATTTATATCTACGGTAGATATCCTATATACAAAGACAAATATGATAACTTAATGCCTCAGCACATCAATGGGTTCGCTTTATTTTGCATTAAACTTAGTATAATTGAGAGATAATAATCACCATAACATTTATACGACCTTTTATGACAACAAAGGAAAATATACTTTATGTTCTCATCAATGTTTACGTAACTGATTATAATAATAGAACCAATAAACTAAATTTTTTGAAAACTTATTCTAAAAGGGTGTTTTACTAAAGTTTTATCTACCATTTGAATAAATTGAATTTTTTTACAATTCTGTGTGGAGGTTTCATAAAGGTATTATTGGGGCAAGAAAGTGAGGATTTTTACAATCAACTAAACATATGATTGGAGACCTTACCATGAAGAGCGGATATCACTTGTAACAAATGCAACAAATGTTAAATTGTTCTAGCGTATTTTGGAATAAAAGAAGTAATACTCAACACGTAGGACACTTAGCATCTCTAGGAGTGCGTACGGCTTATATCAATTACATTTCAATCTAAAAATATTTAAGTTATTCATTGCCAGTTTGTTCCCCTCTGTGGCTCGGACTAAAGCACAAAATATATAATACTTCAAAGCATAAGCCGGGACGGGTAACGAATGGACTCTTCTGGATTCAATTGCATGGGACAACTGAAACTTCTGGATTCAATTACATGGGACAATTTGGGCATGTATCATTCTGCGTGTCACGTGATTGCAAATAAATGAGCATTCGGGTGGTTAAACATTAAATATCTAATTAAAAATTTATGTTGCCCTCTATTCTAGTCACGTATTGCAAGATTTTCAATGTTCCCATGTCGGGCATCGTTGTCATGTGATATCAAGCGTTACTCGAAGCCATTTGGCTTAACATGCCAATGCCCTCTTGTAAATTTCACATATAGAAATCGTCTGGCCAGTGAAATACTATTGTGGGGTGCAGTACAGACCACCATTAATAATAAATCGATTTTAATATACTGCATTACGTCGATTTAAATATGCTACCTTAATAAAATACCATTTCCTACTTAAGCTAAATGGCTTCAGGTAGCACTTGGCATCGCTAGGTGACGTCTTGCAATAGTAAAAATAGGTAAGATAAGAAACATGCAATGTGCGTTTAGAATATGAAGTACAATATACATTTTCAGCTAATGAATATTGCATATTAAAATTCTGTAACGAATATATATAATCGAATTCGGTTTGAAAATTCGATACATCTCATTTTTTAATCAATATTTCACATATTGAAATCGAGATATCGCATTTAGTGATCCATACATAGAAATGGTACCTCTAAAACCAGGTGGAAGGGTAAAGGAACGAGGGAAGGAGGACACTATATGATAAGACGGGGAAATCCACATAGTGGGAATACGTTTAATTTTCCCGGTACCTACAGAATATATTTAATACTTCGTCGGCACATGCTTTTATGCCTGCCGTTTATACATATCTACATATCTCTCCGAACGCGAGGTGAAAGCGTGAGAGAGCTTTCACTGCGATGAGTTCGACCGTAAAAGAGGATCAAAGAACGAGGATTTTCCCACTCGGGAAGCGAGCGAACGGAATTGGAGATGCGCCATAATTAGGAGTAGTTGATGGAGATAATGAATGTGATGGACAGGAGGGAGAGCCGTAGGAGAGAGAACGGAGTATCTTGTATCCAGGACCGCCCCTAGGAGCCGCGGAGCCCAGGTCAACGTCTTGTGGGGCACCAGGCAACTATGCCATGTGGGGCACCAGAAAACTATGATTTACTGCGGCCGTGAGCAACTATAGTCTATGCACCCTAATGATGTAGCCATTAGAGTCCCATATTATAAAACTAATCCGTACAATGATTTATTATTATGTTAAAGACATTTATCATGTTTTCATCATTGGTCGTTCAATCCTTGCATTGGTTGACTGCAGCCTTCCACCCTTCCTTATCTATTACGAGTTCCTTAACCTCCTGATATCTCATCCTATGTACTTTCCTCTTTATTTTGTCCATAAACTTATTCCTGGGTCTTCCTCTGGGGACTTTTCCCTCTATTTTGCCTTCAATTATGTTCATCACAAACCCATTGTGTCTCAGGGTGTGTACAATCCATCATGCTCTTCTTTTCTGTATGGTGTTCCATATGGTCCTTTCCTTCATTCTGCACATTTCTTATTTTATCTGTCCATTTTATCTTCAACATCCTCTTTCAGCACTAGGTTTTAAATTTTTTTAAAGTAATAAATTTTATATTTCACAAATGGAGTGCGAGTCGTCAATACCACACATACCTAGAACTGCGTTACGATACCGCATCTAGATAAATAGGGCGGTGATTATGGTACATAAAGACCGATTTCAAATACGGCAGTACATGTAATAGTATAGTAATATTGTCCTAAGGGTAGACGGGGAGTATTGAGATGACGGACATGCCCACGCTTTGACCATAATTGGTCCGAATTGACCATCCATTGTTCCGGTGGGTCTCTGATTTGATGATGTACTCCGGCAGACCGCACGACGCCTTCCCGTAAAGGGAGTCGGAGGATACCCAATCCCAATTTTTTGGGCAACGGGCTCCTCCGGTTCTCAAAAGATGTGCGGTAAGTCTTCGCAAAAGCGAGACTGACGGGGACTCGTCTGACGTTGCTGGGGGAACCCAACAGATACGAGAGCTTCGGGGAGTAGGAGGCCCATTGTCGTCCTTTTGACGTCAATCCGCCTCATGGTGTCGGCCTCGCAGAGGTTGTGGTTCGCTAACCTTCCCTTCCCTTTCCCTATTCCTACTTCTTTCCTCCCCGGTGATAAGCAAACGCTTCCAGACCGGGGGGAGGGTTTTTTGCCTCGCGGGGAGACCCGAAACGCCTGTTGTATTTGTCCATCCTTTGATTTCAGATTCCAAAATGTGGGGCCCTCGAAGCCGGGGGCGTGGGGCAGTTGCCCTGCTTTCCCCGCGCAATAGGAGATGCTGTCTGTGCCGATCATTACTCTCACGTATTACTCTACTTTACTTTGCCGAGGAACGTATGTCCTCGTGGCTACTCTGTATTTTTATTGTCAAATACCCGTTGAGTTATGATAGTAGTAGTAATGCGAGTACGGTTGATACGTTGCTATGTACGATAGTTTTCTAAATTGACTAAATTGGCATTACCACTGCCAATAACTGCACTGACTGAGTTCGTTTAGAATAAAAACTATACTGTGCATCTTGCATCGAGGTGCCCATGGCTTTCTGTCAGGGTTATGGGGGCAAAAATAGTTTTAAAATCAAGAGCAAATTTAACTGCTTAGAGCATTAAGAATTCAGGTGTGAGTGAAGTGTAACAGCCACCATTTTAGATTAAGGCAAACTATTGGAAGGATACAATTGGCACAGTTTTCATGGTTTGCAAAATTGCAAACATATTTACAAAGAAGTGTTATTAACACTGAAGAGTAAAAGAATCACTATTAGCCCTTCAAAAGCTGCGGCGTTACGTCACAAAGCCACTGGCAAAGTATACTTGGAAAAAAACAACTGAAAAAAGTATCCACGACACAAGGAACCGTAAGTTTCTATTGTGTTAACTGTGTTCTTACTAGTCTGGGAGGCACGTGAGTTGAATTTATAAATGAAATTAAAGAAATAACATTCATGAGGTTTTCGTCGTCAGAGTGAACTTGTACTGGAAAGTATCTTCCTGAGATTCCTTCCGAAAGAGATTGAGTGCAATTTTTACTCTAGCGAATAGTTTTTCACTCGTAGTGCATACCGAAACCGCCTGATCTGTGAGACATCGTACCTTTGCTCTTTACATTGGTACAAAACTCTTCTACAAGTGGACTTACTGAGCCATTTACATGTTGAACTTACAGAATAAGTCGCTCCCGGTAAGTGACTTGAGCAATAAGCTTGCTATGGTAAATCCACCTTTCGACCCCTCGTACCGCAAACAGAGTCAGAAACGGCAATATCATTGCCGTCCACTTCCATTGCTTCCACATTTGTAGTTGGTCGCATCACGAGTTAGGTTAGTTAGCGCTAGGACTTTGTTTGACGTTTCATCCCTTGGAGAGTTTTAAACGCTTTAAATAACCCTAAATATGCAATTAGGAACTTCTGGTGTAAATTTTACGTCAATACGCACTTAATTTTTACGTGGTTCAGACACGTGGTTTTTAAAAAATGGCCATGTACTTATTCTTTCAATGTTCTTTTAAATGGTGCATAGCCAGTTCTGAGGTAACTTAAACCCTGATCTCCGAGTTAGAAAAAAATTTTTGAGTCCATATTTTACATTCGAAGCCAGATGTTCCCCTATTTGTACCATTTATATTAAACATGTAATGATGACGATATATGACCATCAATAGTTCCTCATATTTTCCGGAATTCCAAAGGTTTCTTTCACAAATATTTTTATAATGTTGGTGCTACACCTACATGAAATACAGAGTTTCTCTTCTTTCCTACCATACGCCACTGGTACAAATTTTTTCCTGTGACATTATTGATAAGGATTCTATGGTAATCTTTGCACGAGCCACAAATATAAAGTGGTATGACGAAGCACATACCTAAACCAGAGAATGACCTGGCTCGCACTATTAAACGGGTGTGGAAGGTTCACAGAGAATTCCGAGAAACTCCTTAATATTTTACTGAAATAAATTTATAGTAATAGTGGTAATAGTAGCTAAAGACTAAAGTAATTCAACCCGAAATTTTACATAAGATGAATAAGGACGCTACGGATCATGAGGGTTGTCTCTCCTTTATTTTTTGATCATGCAATTCTATTCATAATTATACAAAATAGAAGATTTTTCAGTTCTGGAATGAATAATCAAACGTGTAACATCACACTAGACACAGGGATAGTTGAATGCATGCTTTCAAGGAATATCAATCGTAAAGATACCATACTCTAGCAGCATGGCTCGCAGAAATTCCACTCCACTCTTACTTAATGGGGAAGTGGGGTAAAAAAAAACGTACTTTCGGAGGATGGGAGTCGGGCACAAGAAACATTTTTTGCCCAGGGTGGGCACGCGGTCTTTCATCTCTCAACTTTACCATTAATTCTGTACATAAACCATATCCAAGCTCTTCACATTCCATATGACTAATGAATGCAGCCATACTTAATGCAACTGGAATAATATCGCAGCAAGTACTCATGCACATCATATGGAGCACCATACAGAAAAGAAGAACAAGATGGATTGTACAGACCCTGAGACACAATACATTCGTGAAGAACATAACTGAAGGTAAAATAGAGGGAAAAGTCCCCAGAGGAAGGCCCAAGAATAATTTCGTGGACCAAATAAAGAGGAAAGAGTATAAGAAGTAATATCAGGACGTAAGGGATGTAGCATTAGATAGGGAAGGGTGGAGGGCTGCAGTCAACCAATCTTAGGATAGAACGACCAATGATGAGTTATGTTCGCAACGGCTTTTCTAGTATCATCAATAAATTAGTCGACTTAAGCAGACTCCATGAACTGTCCCTCAGTCTTTGCTCGTCATACAATCTACATGCCAAATAAAAAAATCTACTGCAGAAATAAATCGTACTAACTAGAGACCTACTCTCTACCATGCTAGACTCATTTTCAAAAATCATTAATCATGGCGTCACACATAATCGCGTTCTTAGGGAGTACAAGACATATATAAGTACAAAATAAGGTGCATTGCACTCAACGTAAGTGCGCGGCTCCTTCTCAGGCGACGACCAAAACGGTATGGCTGAGTAAGAGTTCTTTGCAATGACGCGACGAGCTGGCGAACCCTGACACCATTTCAGACGGCTCTTTTTCGAGCGTTCCGCCTTGACTGCTTCGCACAGAACCGTTTGGGCTTGGCGCGGCTCGTTTGTTCCTCGACTAAAAGCTCACCTAACCTCTCCAAGGACGAGAGGAATGCATTAAAGGAAAGAGAAGAACTGACACCTTTGGGCCTCCTCTTTCATCTGTTAAAGCCACGCCTCTCGGCTCACTATTCTCAGGAATATTTTCTGCAAAATTTTCATAGCGCAGAATTTCTGACACGATAACTTTTACGATGCGTTCCCACGATACGAGGATATCTGAAAGGAAACCTTCGTGCGATCTTTAAAGTTACAGATGTAGGCGACCAAATTTGTTGCTGCTGCAATACTTCTCCGTGGAGATTAAGAAATATAGCAGGTAATATCGTTATTATGGTTCACGCAGAACTCAGCCACGACAAGTGAGGGGTAGGATTTAAAACATGAATGAAAATGGCGACATATTACTGTTCTTAATTCAACTTCTTTCCATTGGTCGAATCGGGTGTCATAATTTCGAATGGTAAGTCATATAAAAACTTAAAAAAATGTGGTCCAACCTGAAAGCGGACTTACGGATCGGATATCGGAAAAAAATATGGAATAGCTAGTTTAAACGATATAATATACGCATATAAAATGTAAAAACCACTCAAAAACTGACATCTCTGGAACTACTGAAAGTATTCACATTTTAACCTGTCGTCAACTTGAACAAAACAATTTTTTTGAATCACTACTCAAACAGAACTGTAAAATTAATTGGAATATACAGGGGGATTATTAGCCTTTATATGCATCGATGATATTGTTCATAGTGTTTTTGCACAAAAATGGAGGAGCCGAGAAAAAGGGTATATGGAGAAATATATTTATGAACAAATCTGCATATTTGGTTCTACTATAGTGTTTTAACCAAATAAAACATGTAATCAGAGGAGGAAGTGATTTAAACAAAATATATAGGTAAATAGTGTGATTCAGTATTATTTTCGACTCTCACAGTCACAGTGGAGTCTCCTTAAGGTGGCTGAAGAGCGAATCGTGAGTCATTTGAGTTCATATTTTAATAACTTTTCAAGTAAGTTGGAAAAAAATATTGGATCACGCTTCACTTAATTACATCCATTTTAACGTTGGAAATAACCATACATGTTGCAATGTAAGTGGTGCTAGAATTTTCTTCTTAAAATTTCTTCTCTAATAATGCTTCTATGACATGGGTTTACGGCGCGGAATCCAAATTATAAGCTAGAATTGCACGTATGTACGAGTTTTTTATCCGGTATGATATCTTGATATTTATTGGGAACCATTATTATAATATATTTAACGTATTTTTTGCGTTTAGGAGAAAATCTGCTCATATGCCATCAAACTATGTACTTCAAAATACACACATGCCAAGCTCCTTAAGGCTGTGTGTTAAAATGACATTAATTTTCCAAGAAACATAATCGGTAATATGCAATATTATTAGCTTTTATCTGTATATTTTACGATTGAGTACGTATGTACAAAGTTTCACGCGAATTTGTAAATAAACGAATATCTCTTAAGATAGTGCGAGCGAGATAGTTCCCTAATCATAATAGAGAACATATTCGAATTGTACGGTTTAATTTCACCAGCTGTGAGACACGAATCAAATATTGCGTTATTTATGGTGCAATGATGTAGTTTTACATGACAGAAACTGTAAGTAATCATACGAAAATATCTGAATAAGCCTTTAACTCCACTCATTTTTTCACGTTTGAAACGGTATGTTTGAAACCCCATAAAAAATGAAGGTTCGTTGAGATCCCGAAGAGTTTACTGCGGGGACATAATGATTAATTTTCAAAAATAGTTGTGAAAACATTCAAACTACACACTTTTGAATTGTTGACGAGATCTAAGCGTAGGAAATGCCTCATTTTTAATATAAGGCCCTTCTGGCAAAGTAATTTGGCAAGGGGTTGAATTTTTTATGTCAATGGATGGGTGATATGTTTTTCATTAAAATGAGACCATCATTGATTTCTTGGTAAACTGATATTTCGCTCAAACTACCTTAAACCACCAATATAGAGAAAAGACTGCAGTGCACGAGAAAAATCTGATCGAAACAAGTGCCGCTGGACTGGGCCGAGGCAGACGGACGGAAGGGTTAGGCTCATGGGCAAGGGAGAGGATATTAGTAAGGGAGAATATAGGCAGAGGAGACGGGATCTAGGGGCGGGGGAGGAACGAGACGAGGTTGGGCGGGTGGGTAGACCAGACCGACGAATCCGCTCTGGTGGACGGGAGAGAAGGGAAAGAGCCCATTCCGCAGAGAGCCCCCAGCTTTCTTCGAAACCCACTCACTGGTGGGCGTTGGTCGGCCCTCTTTCTTTTTTTTCATCATGGGAGAAATGGAGACTAGAAATAGAGAGAGAGTGAGTTAAAAAAAAGAGGAACGGAGAGGCAGAAAATACATGCGGAATGGATGAGAGGATGGTTTTGGAGAGGAGAGTCAGGGTTGAGGGAAGGAGATGAGGAAAAAATGCCCGAAAAGAGCCAAATTGAATGATGCATTTACCAAATTACGGAGCGGGACCTTCTTTCTCCCTTCCCCTCGCGCAACCCACCCCTAAACCTCCACCCTTATCCCGAACCCCTCCCCCTTCACCCCTCTCCAAAACTATTTTTTCTGCATATTAGAAAGCACGCCTCCATATTCTTCATACAAACTTCTTCGCCGCAGTAGTAAAATATAGTTTTTGCATTAAAAAATCATCAAAATATTTGTGCATGAAAAGATTTCGATTATAACGATATTCATAAAAATAAAAGTTCTCCCTGTAATAAGTCAAATCCCAGATCAAATTCAGGGGATTCACAAAATTAATTTCAGTTTTTTCCACAGCACAGAACTTGCACAAAGTGACGTCTGAAACGGAATTCTCTGTAGTTAGTATTTTTTTGCGGAAATATTAAAACCTGTTTTGCTTTCTAGCGTTTCCAATTTTATCGCTGGTGTCCCGTTTTCACAGATTTTATTGGAATACTTTTAAATGCTTGGACTAGTATGCGTGGTCATCACTTCTCCGTCAATCGTCCTTAAGAAACTGGTGACCTCTGGTGGATAATACATAATACCCAGCGCCACCTATAGTTATTCGGGCATGTTTAAGATCCGCCGTAAAGTTTTTTAATGCCGTTTTCCCACAACCGATTTATTAATATTGAAGTGTGTACTCTATTTGAAGTAAATAAGTAAAGTGAAGAAACAAGTACCGCTTTGCAAACAATATATATATAATAAGTCTCAGCACATAATCGCGAGGATCTTCAAAGTAAGTTTATGGACCAAATAAAGAGAAAAGTGCATAGGAAGAGATACCAGTAGGTAAGGGAACTAGCACTAGAAAAGGAAGGGTGGAGGGCTGCAGCCAACCAATATTAGGATTGAACGACCAATCAATAGGCTGTAATATAATAATGTAATAAAGTCAACCAAATTGGTGTAGAAAGCACAGCTAATTTGTACTTATCTCTAAAGCACGAATAATGTGTCAGGAAAGGTGGTGTAAGTGCCATTAATAAAGGATGCTTAATGAATCCAAACACGCCATTTAGATATTGAGATTTGTGGTGGAAAAATACCCTCATTATTCAATAACAAAGGGCCACTTTGATGGGAAAATCACTGAAGTTGACTGCTCACGACGGTTAGAACAGGAAATTCTCGTTAAATAATCAGCCTATTCAGTATCTCAGTTAAGGATTACAGAATCTTCGGCATACCGACAGTGACAGCAATATTTCAAAATCACAAGCAAAATTGTCGGATTTCGAATCACCCTTCATCGCAGAAAAAGAAACTCGGCAGTTACTCGAGCTACCATCAGCCATGATCTTCAAGGCAACTTTCTGTTGGTAAAAATCCCTGGTCAAAGTTTCTGCGCTTCATAGAGCTAGTGGCCGATGCGCAGAAAGTTATTTTGGGAATGAAAGGATATATTTCCTAAAATTGATAATTTCGGGTGAATGGGTAGAGGGTAGATCAATGCTCATTTTTGACCCCACCCCCCCTGCGTTCCATACACACAATTCTCAGCTTTAAAGGGCAAATCAGGTGATCAGAGGCGAAAACTTTTCACTCCCTCTTAAAGGATCCGAGACCTTGTTTTAAGGGGACCCCTCTGAAGCACCGCAAATTTACGAACGCGTGTGGAAGGAATTTCCTGAAGCTGCAGTGCATCAATGTGCCAAATATCAGGCCGCCAAGAAGGTAGTAAAAGAAATGAGGTGCAACAGCAACTAGATTCCACTTCAAATGCACTTGTGATTTCAATTTTCACGGATTGCGAATAGAAAAATTGGCAGGGTACAGCCAAAGTCGGTGAAGTCGTCATAAAATCCATTAAGTACGACCCTGCCTTTCAATTAAGCCAATTTCTTTCTCTAGAGTACGGTGATTGATGTTAATGGCCGATTAAGGACAGGAATAGACCCAACTGCTTTTCATGATAGCATGAATAGGTGAAGGGAGCTGACCTAATTATCCCTTTAACAATAACCAACTTTACCACGGCTGTTCGGTTACCGGGTTCCCGAGTACACCATTGCCACACAAGCAGATGAAGATAGGGTCTGCTGGCTGGATTGTAAGAAATAAAAAAGTTTGTGTCTTTTTCAATACAAATCCAGACATAAGTCAGTTACTTCATGCTATGTCAGCTACGATGGCACCCTGCAAAAGATGCTAAAGACGACGAGATTCTGTAAAACACCTACATATGAGGAACGCTCGCAAATTTAGTAAAGATTTTTCCAGTTCCTTCACAAGCTACTTCGATCAGTTTTAATACAATTCGCTGTCTCATGATTGCCAGCTGCTCCCGTTAGCAATCAAGAATTTCCATCCATTAATGAAAAGTAACCAATAAAGCTTCAGATACCTATGCTTAGACAAATTTCAGCCGCTACCACCAGGTTTTATAAGGTCTGGTAAACGTTAACCGTAAGATGACGTAGCCTATATGTTAACGTTTTATTGACTAAACATTTTGGGTTCGTGTAGTATATAGCGCTGTCGTTTAATATATATTAGAGTGATGGACGAACGCATTTACTTTGGTTTTCATAGCGATGAAATATGTAACCAGAGATTCTCAAACCAGTTCTGAGCATCATAAAGGGGTACTTATCCTCACTCCAAATGGTTTGGTATCAGTTTATCAAACTTCATCATAAAACGCTGATAAATTCACCCAATAAGCCCTAAACTCACAAAGACAATTTATAAGCAGGAAGTTGTTGACTATGCCATATGTACCACCGCCGCCTAAGATGAAAATTACATCGGCGCCTTATCCCTGCACTAAAAATGGGCGACCGCATTACATACATTCACATCATTTAGTGCATGCAGGAATTTTGTTGTTTTAAATATGAAACGAGGCCGTAGAAGTTTCATTCTCGGAGATTATTATGAATTTCTTCGCGGCCAGACATCTCAATTGAGTACAGGTGTAGGCCGAGTTCAATCTTGAGAACACACCTGCACCGCGAAAAGGGTAGTTTTACTGAGTGTTCATCTTGCGATGTCTTGCTGATATTTTTGGAATGCATTTAACGAGGGGCATGTGTGTGTGTCTCGATTTAAGTTTCGCATGTATGAGGAAGAATGTGGAGAGAAATTCCACGACTGTACATTCACCCCTATTCTCCGCCTCAAAGGAAGAAATGGATTTCCACCGACGACGGGCGTCTAACGACCTACTTGAACGAAAAATAAAAGTCAAACTGTCCCTTACTTGCTCAAAAACCTAGCCAAACGTTACGTGGAATTTGGTCCGACTGTGAAAGAAAAGATGTTTTCAGTCATTCCTGGACAAAGATTCGCACCCTTAAGCGTGGAATTCCAACTCATTCCCTAGTCTCACATCGTTCTTTAGAAAAATAAAAGTCACAACTGAACAGTGATGAGCTATACATTTTTTGCTCTTTATGGGGATATTTTTTAAGGGCTTCAGGAAGAGTAGGGTCTTAAAATTCAATTAGGATGAATTTATTTAAGCAGTTTATTTTGATTCTGCAGCGGATATTTCCCGCATACCTAAGGCACAACATGAAATGTGACACTGTCGACCACTCATAATTCATAACTTTGAAATGAAATCAAAAAGATTCCAAAAGTGACATTCTCAATTACTTTAGTTACATTATCTATGACCATAATTGTACTGATAACCATAAATGATGAAAGAACTATTATTTGAAAATGTCGTATAAGTCGAAACAGTTTCGACATGGATTGACGGCACTAAATTCAAAATCAATGCGAAAAGTCATATGAAAAGACATGTTTTACCCGAAGTCATATTTTTACATTTGTAAGCCCCTATTAGAAAAATTAGAGACGCATAATTTGTCCTGTAATAAGAGATCTGAAAATATTCAGTCACATTATTATGAAATAGATGTCAAGTACCATAAGGCTACCTGTTAAAATAGCATTTAATTACCCCCAGACACCAAATCGGTAACATCCAATTTTTTTACGTTTATTTGTACTTGTTACTAATAAGAACATATTTGCAAAGTTTCGCGCAAACCTGTACGTGAACAAAAATTGCTCCGAACACCTTGAAAAGCACGAAACTTTTGACGCATGGTTGTAGCCAAGAAGTAAATGGGACATAACAGAAAACTTGAAAAACCTTATTTAGATTCATCCCATCCACTAGGAAAAAAAATCTCCCGACCGCCACGTCGTGGGTGCCTGCTCCATTTTATTTTTCGCCACCCTCGCGACCGTGAGCATCTACCTCGCGTGCTCGACGTTAAATTGGAATCCTTTCGACCGCCGATATGCCAAGGTGCAGTGGCGGTGCGAACAGAGAACCGAGGGTACTGGCGAAAGAGCTTAAAGGTGTAAGCCGTGGTGGGAATCGCACGACGCCAGGAAAAATAAAAAGAAGGATAAGAAACGAGATTGATAACCCAGCGCTAAAAGCGGACTCAGAAGGGAGGAGGCCAAAGGACGAACCGACGGGAGGGCCGGGCGGGGGGGAGGGGGGGGGGCAAGATGGGGGGGGGACGCGGCGTTAGTCGCCGTTACTCAGGCGCGCGCTCTTCCTTTGAATGAAGAAGCAGCACTCGAACTGCCTGCCCTTGCACCAGCCCGGAAATGTTATCTCTGGAGTTATTTGTCTCCCCGGTGAACGGCTCTTTTCCTGCAAGGTACGTGTGTCGTCACGGGTTTCCTTCGTTGCTTTGAATCTTCTTTCTATTTAGCAGGACAGCAGTAGAAATGTCGCAAATTTAAGGTGGCTTGAGCGAGATTTTTTCCCCCGTCATAAAAGGGAAAATACTTGGATAATATTTTTTTTTGCCAACAACTGCGAGGAGTATGAATTAAATATTTTTTATTATTATTAATTTTATTTTTAATTTATTAATTTTTATTTTAATTTAATTTAATTTATTAATATTAAATGAAAAATATTTTAATACTACTAGTGCAAAATCATTGTACTATAGGATTGAAATTCCCGGCAATTGACAAAATTGGACAGAATGGATAGTTGGGGAGGCGATCGGCGGCTAAGTTCATTTGCGCCGTAGGGGATAGGTAAGGGAGGAAGGGTGGATAGAAACCCGGCGTCGGCATTAGCCTGCTCCAAACGAAAGGCGGCTTAACGTCTCATCCGACAGACGGAGTACTGCGCCCGAAGTGTCCTGCAAACACTCAAGTAGGGACCGGGTCCCTCTGAAAAACATCCTCCTCAGCTGGGATTTGAACCCTGGCCGCCGGCGTGGAAGGCGAGTACTCCTGCCACCACACCAATCCGATCCCCCAATTGACTAGATATACATAGCTACATATGTCCTCAACTTGACACAATTTTTACCCTTACGGTGCAAACACCTTCACAGTCTCTTTCCTTTGATTTTTTTGATAATCGTATTTTGGCGAATAACATATTTTTTCAAATAGCCGTGAAAGAATATGAAATACACACCATTAAATTCCAGATGCAACCCATGATTTCTCGTACTTTACATAGTATCTCTCTGAGTTGTATTGTCTAACCGTATCCCACGGGAAACGGCTTCTACATTTTAGCAAGTATCTCGATAAGCAATATTCCAGTGGTAAATACTTGTAGATCTTTGGAAGAATGAGATATTTTCTTTATGATGGGGCCAAATTCATTGAAACTTACGTGAAGGTATATCATGCCCATGCTACCTTACATTTGAATCCGCTAATTTGAATAATAATGGCAATGATGGAAATGTGCACTCAGGATTAACGTATTTTCCACATGTATATTGTTACTTAGGACCGTGTGTCAAATTCAGGTAAAGAATACGGCACAAACGTCTTAAACCGCGTATGACGTGAGGTATTTTAGCCTTGGACGTAATATTTGATGAACCTTTAGTGGAATGTACATGGTAAATGCTTATTTCCCTCCTTGGTGATCCGACTACAGTCAATGAAGTTAAAGCCCATTATAGTTTTTTTCGATGGAAAGTTTTCTGCTGGAAATAGTAAGAGAAGAGTAATGTAGTCGATAGTAGTACCCTACAGACACTCGACGAAATTAGGGAAAAAAAGATATATTCTTTATCCCACAAGCCAAATACAAATTCTTATGATTTCAACTTGTCAAATACTTAAAAACAATAACCTAATTGATACATTTACTTAGGTTTCTAATGTATCCAAGTTCTACATATGACAAAAACATTCACCTGGGCATACAAATTTGTACAAAGACCTGCGTCAAATGGATATTTTGTTCCTTATAGCACAAAATAGTGAAATGATGTCGTAAGGTGGCCACATGCAAACTACTGCAAATAGTATCGTGCTTAGTCAGCTTCTATTGCCACACAATATTTGGCGGGCAGTTGGTGCAACGCTCAACAAAGCACATTCCGTCGAAAACTTGCCAAGACCCTCATAGCTCTGAGAAGGCGAGATACCCAAGGAAGAATCGAAAATGAAACGGAGAAACGTGAATGAACGAAAAGGTAAAGAGTGATTCTCTTGCATACATGCACAACAAAAATGAAACAGGGGCTCTACTCTAAAATGTTCAACAAATATATGATTTCAGCACTTCATCTCAGTCAACAGCTAACAGCTTGAACTAACTCCGCTCTAAACAGGAAGCTCAAGGACACCTATACGCCAGGAAATGTTTAAAGTGCGTATAAAATATTCGGTGAGCTGGATAACGCACTGAACTCAGTATTAAGTAAATGAATGAGACTCAGCATTGATACTACTAGTTATGAGAAAACTAAACAAAAGACTTTTATAATTAGAAATTTCTCAAGTTTAAAGTTTGTGCATGAGATTAAAAGACCATTCGTTTGCTGACTAACACATACACAGGTGTAAATTAAGCTGCCCTAATCTGCTCTGTGACTTAACCTGCCTCGTTAACCTCTCCCATAGCCTGTATTACTTTTTAATATTCCATCTCGCATATTTTATCCGAGTATTCGGATTTTTCAATTTAGAGCGGGATAATGATCAGGAGCTTTCTATATAACATAATCTTTTATGACTTCCTGATTTGAATCAACTCTCATCCATTTTATCCGATAATTTAGTCACATCTAGCTCTTATCAGGTCGTTTTTTTACAAATATGGCCAAATTATTTGAGGTTTATTGCACTTCTAATAAACTCGAAGCCCAATGAGTCCTTTAAAGTACAATACATCCTCAATGCAGCCTTAATGATTAAAAATTCCGCATTTATCAATTAAATTCTTCACCTCGCCATCGGTACAATTTTTTTTCTCGATGGTGACACTTAGTCCACCCCATCGTGCAGGAGGTTTATGTTATTGTCCACGAAAACTATTTTTAACATTTGCTTGATGCTTATCCGCTGATTCTGACACGCACTGCTGAGTGGTAGGTATCTTTTGAACAACTTCTAAAATGTGTGGTTCAATAGATACCCAACGGCTGGCACCGCTGATGAAAGTGCGTGTACTAAAATAGAGGCAATTATGCGGTATTATAGCCCTGAAACATTTCCTCGGCTTAGCTTTTAAAGAGTCCCAATGAAGATACCACCCCACTCTTCCACTAAATCAAATATCAACTTACAAAAATTGTAAAAAGGGGCATCGTTAAGGACTTCCACCATTGATGACAATCCCAGTTTTACTCATTTTTAATCTAAGATCATCATCCATGTGAAATGACTGTTTTTTTTTCCTTTTCTTCTTTTTAGAAATACCGTTGAAATAGGATCCTATTTGACCTGTAACAGTGGCTGATGCACACTGTGCCACCACCGAGGCGAGAACAATAGGTCGGAAACCGATGATCTAAATGCTCCGAGCAAAAAAAACCTGATCGTGTAGTCAAGTTGTGAACTTAATGACCTTTTGCTCGAGGACCAAATCAGTGTTTACGCCAGAATAACAACAACAATGGACCGTATTTCACTCGATGCCTATCAATCCCAAAGTTCCGTAGCAGGGGCCCGAGGGCGCGCAAAAGGGGGGGGGGAGGTGAGGGAATCCTTGATGCAGGATGCGGGAGGAAGGCATATTGCCAGTCTGGCGGGTAAATGCACTCACCCATTAACTCCCCGAAGGGTGAGTTGGCGGGGGGAGGAAAGAGTAAGGGTGGGGTGAGCTGAAACGCAACCCCTTTGGGAGGGCGTTGTATTCTCACGCAAGCGATCTTTCCCGTAGGGGTGCGAGCGATCCATAGCCGCCCTTCGCCAAGTTGACGAAACCCAATTACTTCCTTAAAAACAACACAATACCCGTTCAATCACGGCAGTCTCATTCCCCATCGAAAAATGAAGAGTAAACTTCGCGTTCTAATCAGATTCGTCGGGGACATTTTGAGCATAGGAACCGGATCTCACAGTTGGTGGCATATCCATTTATGCCTCCTCCCTCGGATGGCATCTAAAAGCGAGTCGTCCCGTAAATCGACGTCTTTGACCTATGAACGAGCTTAGTAAACATGACTAAAAGGGCGAGACGGAGCATTTTTCCGTCTCGTTCTCTCTGCGATGAGCAAGTTAGTCTGCTGAATAATTCAACCTCCCCGAGGAAATATCCGTTAAGAATTCACGACTTAAGAAGGCTAGGATAAAATTCTCGGCAGAGAAACGACCGTTTTCGGTCTTAAAAACGAGTGAAAATGTACAACCTTAGAAAATAAATGTTCGTACGCACAAAATAATCCTCAACTTAAGTAGCAAATACCTAATAATGCCGGATATCGTATAATTCGTTAATATTTTCCGCCGAATTGGCGATGTTTTTAATTAATTTCCGATAAAAGACTTAATCCTCTTAATATGATTTATTCTCTTTGATGGCTTCCGTTAAGAGCTAAGTCCAATGTGAACGCTTCCCCTTTAGAAAGAAGGAAAATCTCTTTACTAGATAATATGAAGTGAGTTTTCCTCTAATTTTATCACACATTAAGTCACTATCACCTTTAATGAAACAAGTTCAATCAAAATGGATTCCTCAATCGGGAAATGCTGTTCTCATGGACAGAAATAGATCATTTAAAAATTCAAACAGTCTCACTGCAATTCAATACACCATTTAGCTAAAAATATTTAATATTTCGATAGGAATTAATAGAAACACGATAAACCAAGCAATTATCATCCAAGAAAGATCTGCAGGCAAGTACTCTTTCCCTTAAAACTTTCCGCAATTTCCAGTCTGCTCAAACAAAATCAATTCAAGTATATAGATGGGGATTTTTTCAAACGCGTGCCCAACTCTCTGGGTGGCTCACTTGGTGGCTCTGACGAAGTTGCAGGCCAGAGACACAACCCCTGTGGTTCACGTATAATTTGAACACAGATACATATTCCCTCTCTCAGGAGTGCCGTTATAGGACACGGATGTGCCAAAAATCCACAATAAACCAAATAGTTAAGTTTATGTATCAGGGTCTATAAAATTCTTTTATTCAGCAACCAGCACCTTTAAACCATTTTTCAATTACCTCAAACCGTTAAATATTACAGTTGGCATTTTCAACCTAATATAAATAGCATTTAAAGGGGAAAAAGTAGTCGTTAATTTACCTTGTGTCTTATGTCCCTCCTTTGAGACAATATCCACCTAGCAACACTGTGAAACTGGTTGCATCTCCACGAGTTAAAAGAAACGGGCATAAAAGTTACTTCAATTCATAACGTGCCATAACAAGAACTACCTAATATACCAGATCCTAACTTACCACGATGAAAGTTTTTACCAAGATTCAGGAATTATGAGTCTGAAATCAGCATTCTAGGATCATAAATAAAGCTATGATCTCGTACCTCTTTGAATTATTTTGTTTGCATTTTTGCAAAACTATTCCTTTTATTCAAGACCTTACTATTTGGTTATGACCCCGTTAGAGGGTCAACACAGAATGCAAAAAGCACTAGGCACCCACAGTTAACGTAAAAAGTTCAAGCAGGTATGGACTCGTAAAAATGTAGTTGCACACTTTAAAGAGTCGTTATCCTATGGCTATTTTTTGTAGAAATGTTAGTTCACGTACCAGCACGCTCATAACGATAACTTTGTCGTTAAAGGTTTTTTTTTTAAAGAACATTTGAATACATTTTTGAAGCCGGAATTTTGGCTGGGAAGCACGGAGAGTGGGTACCCAAAACTTTTAATAGACAGAACTCATTAGCAATGGGGATTTTTTCAAACGCGTGCCCAATTCGGTGCGGTGGCTCTGACGCAGTTGCAGGCCAGAGACACAACCCCTGTGGTACACATATAATTTGAACACAGATACATATTCCCTCTCTCAGGAGTCTTGACGAAAAAAATCAACCGTTTCACTGTAGTGTACAAAAAATATAACGGAACAAATTCAAAAGTCGGCTGGTCTGGTTATCCCTGAGCAACTTTTTATAAAAATAAAAACACCCCCTATTAATTTTAACCGCAAAAGCGTGACAGGAGACGGTGAGGAGAGGAAAATTTTCTTTGACGTATCGTTGTTAACGAGTATGGGTGTAGAAAAAGTTATCCATATCGTTCTAGAATTCATTTAATTACTATAGCTTCATTCAAAAATACAATAGCAACTACTCTGCAAATTAAATAATCAGTTGATTTCGTAAAATAAAGTCGCATGAATTTCTATTGCATGAAAACATTGTCGAATGATTCAAATGAAATAGACCAAAAGACCCGCTAAGCCAGATAACACAATCCATAAACCAAAGCAGTGTTGGTGGAATTAAAACAGAAATCACTCTTTCGATGCGCAGAAGGTAGCTATCAGTCAGATTACTCTATTATATTCACTGTTATAATATTTTCTGTTTATAATTACTCTATACGCTTATGCAAAGTATACCATTGAGTCAATTTTTCAATTCCCTCAAACCGTTAAATATTACAGTTGGCATTTTCAATATTAAATAAAGAGCATTAAAAGAGGAAAAACTAGTCGTTAATTTACCTTGGGTCTTAGGTCCCTCCTTTGAGACAAAATCCACCGAGTAACACTGTGAAACTGGTTGCATCTCCACGAGCTAAAAGAAACAAGCATAAAAGTTATTTCAATTCATAACGTGCCATAACAAGAACTATATATATACCAGATCCTAACTTACCACGATGAAAGTTTTCTCTGATTGAGTCTCTGAGTTGAGTCTCTGATTTAAGTGTTCAGATAAATTCTTATTCATAACTTCAGAACGTCTCCAATTGTCGCCAGAAAGGCTCATTTAAGTTTTACAATAAAACTTGTGCAACGTTTTTTACTGGTTTTCCACGTTATGTTCTTGGCTGTAGCCACGATCGTTGTCCCTAATATCGCTAAATACTTGCTATAAACACAAGTGGGCACATAGTAAAGAATACCCATCGCAATTCCGTTCATGTGTGCTGATCGATTGGAAAATTTTTCTTCAGTGAGAAGAGCACCTAGGTTTACGCACAATACATGTAGTTTTTCCCATTTATGACGATCATGGATCATTGACAAAAGCTGGTGGTTTCCGGCGTGACTTTATGGACTTTACTGATCTTCGTGAATGAAGAGGTAGTGCTTTGTTTTGAGTAGGCAACCTGAATATGACATAAAATCGAAACCATAATCGTGCTACATTATATTTATGCGGAAAAACAAAGCTATACCTTTTCATTCACGGTTTTAATTGACAATTCAATGAAAATCCAATTTTCTACTTCAACTGTAACCAAAAACCTAAATAGCTTCCATAGATACCTTTATCGAAGAATGTCAGAATTCACTGGAGAAGATGATGAGCAACCTAAGTTGCCGCTCATTGCCTTAGGCAATAAATTCTTCAATCACGCTCGCTAATAATATCGGCTTCAATATGCATGACAGCGGACCTACCTCCATGAAAACACACATAAGGTATCGAAAAAACCGATAGCAACAATTTTTCTAACCTAATAATTTCATACTCAATCACTTCAGTCCACAAAGGTTTTAACTTTTTTTCTATTTGAAAAAAGCTAGCAGAATACATATAGAAATAAAATTTATTATTGATAGGCACCGGTAAATAGAAGTAAAAGCGAATACCAAGATTTCTTTATGGATGAAAAAACTGGAATAATTTTCAATACAGGAGGGGGAAATTAATAAACTTCAGAGCAGGGGGAAAAGTCTCTTATCCACGATCGATATTGAGGAAGAATATGCAAATTCATTTCCAGAAAGGAGAGAACTCACGTTAAAAAAAACTCTAGCCTGAGATAGAGTAAAAAATTTTGTGCATATTTCGTAAGCAGCGAAGACACTCACAACTTCGATACATAGACACTGAGGATAAAATATTCAAAAAAGTTGTCGCAGGGTTATTGGTAAAGATATGAGTGACAACGTAAAATAAAATGCGCAGAACATAGTGAGATAAAAAGTAAAGAGTCGAGGGGGGGTATAATAGAAATGTCGAGCAAATCCTTACACAGGTGAGCGATGCAAGAAATATTTTCGTGCATTGATTTTGGACAACAAAATTGGGAGATAAAAGAACAGTCCTGGGTATCTAAGGAGTGAAAAGAAAACACCGACCATTTTAATAATAATAAGGATGAAACTCAATATTAAGGGTAAAACTCCAATAGCAGTAATCAAATACCTTTCAGGGTTAATAATTAGGGGGAAAGGGATCAGTGGTGAAAGATTTACGGTGTAAAAAACCCGCGCCTGGGATTCACAACACAAGTACGACACACACTGGCACAATACCTAAGCGGTTCTCTCTCAAACTCTTCCGGCTGGTGTTTTTCTGACGAAGAGATAACCTAGTTTAACAAAAACACTATTCGGACACAAACAAAGAAGTAGTTTACGGAGATGACTCTCACGCCAGGGATCGACTTACCTCAAGCACACTCGCCTCACTTAGCTGCTCACGGGACTGTTATACCCGCTTGCTAACTCCGTGAAGGACACACAGACTCACATGAAATCACTCAAATTAAAAAGGAATTACTGGATTATGCCAAAATTGATTATCTCTGTTATAACTCTATCCATGCCCAGTTTTTATGCCTAATTATTAACCCTGAAAGTTTTTGTTTACGGCTACTGGAGTTTCACCCTTATTATTGGATGCAAGCCGTAAGAGCTCGCTCCTTAATTATTACCGACCATCTTATTAGTAAGAATTGGGACATGGGTAAGGCTCAAGGAGGACAAATTTGTGTAAAATGGACTCAAGATCTCGAGGATATAATCCCCATCATCTACACATAATTGGTACCCAGAGAACGAACTCAAGGGTGTTCGGCAATGGAGCGGAAATCCACTCCAGGAATGTGCTAACTGTGGAATACACTCTTACACTGCTAAATTTACAATTATTTGAATTTTCAGTTAAGTGCGAGTAACTTTTGATTCCAGCAGCAATAATGTTGGCTAAATGGTAAGATAAGGGAACGCGTTAGTGCTACTATACGCTGATGATGTTGTGTTTCTATCATAGAGCTCATAGGAATCACAGTGGTTATTAAAAATACCTTAGGTAAAGCAACAGAGAAAATCATTGGTAAATGCATCAGAGACCAAATTAGGGGTTTTTAATATGGGAAATGGGAATATTTATTTTACAATGAGTGAGAATAGTGAAATAAGTAAGAAAGTTGATAGATTTGTGTACCTAGGCCAAGTTTTGTGAAAGATGGAAGGAGAAATGAAGGAATGTGGATGCCGGAAGGAAATTCATAGGCAGTCAGAGAAATGCATTTAGAAATGAATGTTTGTCCAAGGAAGGAAAATCTCAGCACACAAAAGCCTTTCCAATTTATTGAACGGGAAAAAAATGGGTAAGCCATTATAACAGAGGGTCGCGGATTCGAATCCCGCCTGTGTGAAATTATCACCACTCGTGGCATAGATTTTTGTGTTCATCTAATGTTGTATTCATTCACTCGACATAAATTGGCTAATTGCACTGTATTCGGGGTAAAGAAATTAAATAAAAATAAAAAAATAATAATAAATTAAGCATTAATGTAGGCTAAATACAGTTGCTTGACGTATTTGAGAAGTGTTTGCGTTAACAGTTGGAGGAATGGTGTTTGGGGGAAGTGCGTGATGAGACAATTTGTAACGGATGCTCCACTTACGGGCAAGCGTGAAAAGAGCGTTATTTTTTCGGTTTCACCATAACCGAGAGGATAAAATATCCAAAAAAGTTGTCGCAGGAGTATTGGTAAAGATATGAGTGACAACGTAAAATAAAATGCGCAGAACATAGTGAGATAAAAAGTAAAAGTCGAGGGGGGGGGGTGTATAAAAGAAATGTCGAGCAAATTCTTAAACAGGTGAGCGATGCAAGAAATATTTTCGTGTATTGATTTTGGACAACAAAATTGGGACATAAAAGAACAGTACTGGGTATCTGAGGAGTGAAAAGAAAACACCGACTATTTTAATAATAATAAGGATGAAACTAAATATTAAGGGTGAAACTCCAATACGAGCAATCAAATACCTTTCAGGGATAATAATTAGGGGGAATGAATGACAATCAAATGGCGAAATGTGAATGATAGATGATCGAAAAGAGTAGGAAGAATAGAATGCTATATTTATTGATTGCTCTGGGGTCATGCTACTTACGAACAAAAAAATTATACACAGTAATGCCAGTAATTAACAAAAATGAAAAGTATAAATGGCAAAGATGAAAGACTCAAGGTTGTATGAAACATTACATTTTTACATATTAATTGTACTATGAAAGTAATGAACAGTTTACAAGTATGCAAGGCAAAGTGCAGAGTATTACATATGATGAATTTAAATATTTAGCAAAATAGTTTATGATATAACGATACAAAACATAACATTATGAATCTGAAGGCTATGCATTATAATATTTCATTTTGAATGTTGAGAGGGAGGGAGAGGGAAGGAGTAGGATCTCAAAATTTCAATTAAATTTAATTCTAAAGTTGCGAAATACAGCTAAAACGCTGCTTCATTCACAAAAACCAGCATTCGAATTTTTTCAAATACAGTATGAACGCTACATTGCAATACACTAATCCGTCAGCGGCTACACATACGATCACCATCTGGAAGTGCTGAAGCTGAAGGAAAAGTTACTCTTAGAATATTTGGCAGATATGGAGCCTCCACTCCAATCGGAGGCCAGAGGAACCTTGCTTTACTTCTCTTTATACTCTTCCAAACAGGAAGACCAAGAGCAATTGAAATAATTCAAACAGTCCGTCCAGCAAAAATAAACCGCGGCAAAAAAGTATCCCTGAATTCAGTTCGTTTCGCGGAGTGCTTAAAGCTTGACAGTTTAAATTTTACACAGCCACCTTCTTTTTATCCTTACACGCATAAACATCTCGAAACTCGATCACTTGCTTTGTTTTTTTACCTCAGAGTTGAAAAAAATATGAAGAGAAGGATGAAAGAGAGAGAGAGAGGGATGTGGAGGAAAGAAATATGAAAAAAAATAAAACAATTTTTTTATATTCTTTCTTCTGAATCCAGCAAGAAGCGGAAAAGGGTACGTGATGCGAATTTGCATTTGCCAGCCCCTCCTCCCCCCACACTTCCATCCTCTTTCCCTGGGCCCGTCCATTTCTTCCAAAAAGCTCGCCGCAACATGGTCAAGTAGTCCTTCCCCATCCCAATAACAACCCATGTCACTTCTATTCCCGGTAACCCCTTACCCTTAAAAATATTTTTAAAAAACACACACGACGTCATGCTGAATCTTCCTTCTCCTCCCTTCCCGACTCAAAAGACCCTTGTTCCATCCGATTCGTTTTTTTCATACAAGAGTCAGGAGGAGGTAGGGAAAAGGGATGAGAAAGGCATGCTTGCATGAGAAAGGGGACCTCTTTCCTCTCTCCCGAGTCCCGTGGGCTCCCGAAAAACACGACTCCTGTGCGTTTAGTGAAGTTTTTAGGACGTCCAGGTCGAGTGAGTGAAGAAGAAGGATTCATTTTTCCAACCGCTGTATAACCTTTGCCTCTTTTTTTTGTGTATATATTTTTTCTGATGTTTCATTTAAATCCTGTGGTATGACGATGCGTGCACGAATGCATTGCTTCCTGTTCCATTTTCCATTCCTCCCCAAAAAATAAACACATTACCCTCGAGCTGCTATAATCTACTCGCACGTTCCCTTGTGGTCGTATTTATTTTATTTCCTCCTCAAGAAAAAAAGGCTATTGCGCTGACATCTATTTTTTTTATAATGCGAGCGTTTCCACCGTTCCGACCATTCTCCACCCACCTCCTCCCAGTTGAAAATTTTCGTCGCGAATTTGTAGAGTGGTGTATTTAGGTACGACGCCTTGCGTTACTAAAAACACGGTGGTTAAGTCCAAAGAGTGCTTTTTCTTGTCCCAGCACGATGTCACTTCCACAACGCATAAATTAATATAACCCGCGTCGCAACAAGAAATTCTACGCTTCGACTACAACGGGACACGCATTATTCTCGATGGACTTTTCATTCCTCCATAATTGAGTGCGTTGGCTTTCTCTGCCTCTCTGCCCGTATTACTTCATCATTCGGCCGCGCGATGATCTTTGCTTCATGATGGGATAGTGGCCAAGCGCTGAAACTGTCTGTACCTAAATGGCGGCATTAACCATTCATTTGTTAAGGCTAAATTTAGGCATCTCAAGGAGTAAACAATATATTTACACAAAATAATGATCTGAAACTTCACCCTTACCCATCATACCATTTGGCGCATCATACCCTTCGGTTAGGAATAGTTCTGTCGAAAATCCACAAGGTGGCCTCACTAGCACCCGATCGAGGCGTTTTGGCGTCAGGAGTCTCCTACTCCAGGATAACTCTCGCACGAGGCAAAAGTTGTCGGTAACTTGTAGCCAAGTGTCCCGCACGTAAGTAAAAGGCAGCGCTGACATAAGATCTGTGAGAGAAGACTGAACTATTTGCGTCACCGTCCGAGCACATCATGGCCGAAAACCATTCGGGTCGCTTCTCGAAATATAGCAATTACAGATTTCATCTTACAACCGTGACAGCTGTTACTTAGCATTCTTACAGAAGGAGGGTTGATACATCTCCGTTAGTTTAAGATATTTCAATAATAATATTAGTTTTTGTAAAAGTATGCCCTACATCTTGCCGTTTTCCCGATGGTTTAATTAAGCTCCGAGATAAATTTGTCATATTTCAGATACGAATATCCCTTGGCAAAGGTTTAGTCTTTATACTATTAAAATTTCAAGTTGATGACGTAAGACTTGAACAAATAATCTGGGGTCGGAAATCATCACAAATTCGACCGGTAGAATGGGTGTGACGCATCGCCTTAAAGCACAGATTGTTGGTGATTGCAGGCTATTTTTTTAGAACCATTGAGGTAGTTGTAAAGGTCACTACATCATCAAACTGCAGCCTGACAACCAAAATAACAACCATAATGTTTATCCTTGCTCTTTAACTGCTTGCTTTTTGATAACACTACGGAAGGGGCGAATTAGCGAATGTATAGAAAGAATATCCACCATTTGTTCGAAATCATGGGCTAATAACTCGTAAAACATATTTTGGCTACTTATTTCTATGGTTTCTACAAGATTTTATCATTACTTTCACCGATAATGCTGTACATTAATAATTTAAATACTTAAAGAAAAAAGCACATTTAAAGAGAATGCATACTAAAGAAGAAGAAACATGCTGATTTCTAGTACGTTATCGATGATATTGAGATTAAATAAATACACTTTGTTTAATCCACACAAAAATTAAAGATAAATAGCCCGACCGGTTTCAACACGTTCATGTCATTGTCAAGGGACTATATAATTTGTTTTTTCTTTGGCGAGCACGTATTTATATTTTATGTCGGCAGAGGGGGGGATTGGGGTTGAGGAAAGTATGACAAAGGATGAAGGTTAAGGGTGAAGCATCGGGCTGGAGGTGGACGTAACCAAATATTTTCCGGAAAGGGGGGGGGGGAAACGAACTTGGTAGAGGGGAGAATGATGTAATGGTACCAAGTCATGTTCTCAATAACATCCAGCTTGGCACCTTTGTCAACATCGTGTAAAATATTCACTTTGAAATCAGACTCATGATTAAAATTTGTTAAATGATTGGCGAAAACAGATTTGCTATCAGAGAATGACATGAAAGTGATGAAACCGGTCGGGCTCATAACGTTAAAGCTATGTGTGGATTAAACAAAGTGTATTTATTTCATCTCAATGTGTATTCTAAATTCCAAAAAGATAGCTCGCAAACCATTGAAGATATAAGTTATCGATGGATAGCATAGTAAAATTTCGAAATGAGTGCGTCAGCTTGCAAGCGCTTGAGGAAATTCGGGGTTAACAAAGATGGTGGACTGGCCACGCCCACGTAGTAGCTTCTATCACTGACTACCATAGCAAGCGCCCTCTTCATCTGCCTCAATTGAAAACCAAGTTCAATCGCGTCATCGAGGGTTTGTGGGTAGTTTACAACAGGCATTATTACTGCAAACCTGAGGAACAGTTGGAGGGAAACTTCTTTCAGTTAGCCTACTCTTTTTGAAATGAGCAAAGAGGCCCATTTCTTGAAGTCCAATTGGACGGACAAGATACCATGCTTGATGTATTTCTCACAAAACAACAAAAGGGGGTTGAGTTTAGCTAAAATGTTCCTGGTATACCGCATAATAGTACCACTTGTTGACAGCATTCTCACTTTGTATTGCTACAAATCTACGAGAGCAACGATGAAACAGAGTATGATCACTACTAAAAACGACTTTTATGCAGAAGTAATAGCGTACATAATTAATAGCCATAGATACAGGACAAAAGTCTACTCCGTCACAATCTCGTGTTCCCAGTCGTCTTGAACAGCCTCACTTCTCGAGGTCAAAGCACGAACTCACCGTCTGTCCAAATCACCTCACTACTCGAACCAACAGGACGCAAACCACCATTCTCCGGTGGATAAAATATGATAGACAAAACTTTCAGGAATATGCATTGCGGCACTTTACCCATCCTTTTTGTCATTGCCACTGATATTCCAACCCGGGTCCTTTGGGGGGGAAGGTAGTACTTCAGCCTCCACTACAACCTCATCCTCTATATATTCTCACAAAAGCATTAAGAACTGGCAAATATTCCTAAAAATATATATCAAGTGCCTATTTGAGGTCACTTCAGCAACAAACACTTTTGTATATAAGGTAATATTGTTTCTTTCCTAATGCTTTTGTTCTGTTCCGACCAGCCATCAGTTGCCTTGGATCTTCAAGCAAGTAAACCGAAGTTCTAGGAACAGAACTACCAAAACTCTCTCCTCAGACTGAAAGGCTTCTTGAACTTCTCCCACACACATATTTCTTCTGTAAGCATCACTTCAATTCAGAGGGTCATATATTTTTCAAAATGCAGGATCCTTTGGAATCATTGAATACCTTTTGTTCCCTTCTTACTTTCTGAAACTCCATTTCTTCTTCCACGTCTTCCACACTGGCTAAACATTCTACCATCTGTCATTCCTATTTTGAGCATCAGTACGTATTTCAAATATAAGAGAAGGCTCACACATACCGATACTCTTAATTGGAAATCAGCTGTAGCGGAGCACAGCAATTTGTGAGGACCATGCCATACAGTGGGAGGGGACCAAACTTCTAAGCTGCACGCTAAGTTATTGGGACCGCCTTGTCAAAGAAGCCAGGAGGAGCCATTGAGATCCGTTTACAACCAAAAAAACTCAACAGAGACGCTGGTTTCCGATTAGGTAACACCTGAAGATCAATCATCAACACCCTTAAATACGTTAGGGAAGGCGGGAAAATGCGCATACACCATATTTAATCTGATGGCACCAGACCCGAAGGAGTGAGTATATATACTGGCCAAAATTAAGAATACGGTATTCAAATACTCTAAAGATGGAGGAAAAGTCATTCTACGGAACGTCGGGATTCATGGACCTGCATACTCGGAGGAGTACCCTAGAAAAATTCATCCACTATCCGCTAGTTCAATGAATCGATTGCTCTTCCAGCTACAATTGTCATATAACGGTGAACTATATTGCCAATGAAACGTCTGATGACAGAGTAGTTCTAATAAACGTATGTCGTATTGATTCCCTTATCCCCGGTTTTGAAGTGCACTGCTACATTTTTCATTTTATGTGGCCTATCAAGGATTAGCAGGAGGAGGAGGTGGCAGATGAAAAAAATCTCAAACGCCAGCTGTTACAACTAACCCTACCTACAGATAGGTCAAATAAAAGTTTAATATCACAGCGTAAGTCAAGCATATTACTCACCATTTAGTGCAAGACCATGTAAGCCTCGACCTCATTTACTTCTTAAACTAGTTTCAAATGGGTTCATGGAATTCCTTCATCGTCGGCATATTTGAGTCATAATTGAGTTTTAGCGTCCGACATAACTCAAACAGAATTTCATCACCCGGAGCCAGAGCTTCGGCCGTTCTCTCGTCAAACCTCCATTCGAACGCATCAAAGGGAGCGCTGATACATAAAAAAGTAAAATAGAATATCGCACTAAAAGGACTATCGGTGGAGTTAACGTAATGATCTCGGGGATGTGATGCTACTTTATCCCCCACAAAAATCAGCGATCCCTGTCGTAAACAGTTTGAAGAAATTTTCAAAATTTTGGTACTAATGATATTGGGCATTCACGGAGGTTAGCGCTGGAATAGTTTCACACAGGCGAAAATTCAGGACAAATACTAATTTATCCATGCCCATCCGTGCCCAGAAAATATCTACTGGGGGTTTGGAGAGTGAAAATCCATTTAATCTACATCTCGTTCCACCTCATCAACATTGTAAATCAAGAGGTCACTCTTCAGTTCGTGAATAATGCAGATGTGATATTAAGTTTGTTTTAATCTCATTATTCTCACTGTTTGTACACGCCTACGTCAATACCTCTTATGGGCAGAATTCCAAAATAATAGTAGGCTAAATGTAAGGCTGACATGTTTGATCAGTAAAAGAATTATAGGGTTCATGGATGGAAGGAAGGGAGGTAAAGAACACAAAGAATTTGAAATGGATTCATTGCAGACAAAAATAGCGTGGTGATGGAAGAGAATGCTAATGAAGACCACCCGCGAGTGGGGAAATAGTGGAATTGGGGGCCCAAGGGTCTAATAATTATTTGGAAGAGGAAATATGATCATGGCATTAGATGATTGTGTTTTGGTCTCTCATGAGTTCGTGACACTATGCTGCGAAGAGTTTTGGGAATGTGTTACGTAACTTTCAAAACCCTGAAAAACGCGCGAGTAAAGTTGACTAGGGTGAGAGTCAGTTATAAGATCTTTATAATACTTTCCAACACAAGTTCTTCGAGAAGTGAAGTGACTCACCACTGCCTGCCTTCCCGTTTCGACTAGTTTCACAATGAGACCTCAAGGTGGGGTCATTCGTTTAGTGATAGCAATGGGTATTTGAACCCTTTTGCCCGGTAAGTGTGTACTTCGTCTTTTTTTATTCTGAAGCGGTTGATTCCCCTGTTCCACAGTCTGTAGTTGTCTCCCTCTCTTTCCCTCCTCCTTTTCCCATAATTTCATTCAGTTTTATCTCAACTTTTTGCCGTGCAGATCAACGCTGTGAAATTCCGCGAGTGCCACGTATGTATCCACACAGGCATAATTTTTTTTAGGAGATCAAAATTTGAAACCGAGACAGATGAGTAGAGTTTGCGATGAGCATTGTCATTTGAAACAGATATCCGTTTGACTACGGAGCATAAAGGCAGCTTTCTTTATCGTTCAATCACTGACACACTCAAGTTGTAATTTGGCATTCATGCGTATAAGGAGCGCAAAGCGAGTGATTTGCGGCGATTTCTGATTACCATCCAAGAATATTTCAACCCCTTGGTAAAAAATATATACATATATAGGGCAAGGAGGGGGAAATGTAAATGGAACACGCAAAATCCACCAAGGCTAGCATAAGGAGTACGAAATTGGAGGAAAAAGAATACTTAGCGGGGGATAAAGGCGGAGGGGGGGATTGGGGAACAGGACCCTCGTGTGTTCCGTCATAAATAATCCCTGGACCCTCCTCCGTCTCACTCCCATGGCGCCCCCCACCCCACCCCGCCCCCTTCCCTCCGGAACAACCCTCTCGTCCTCCGCACAACATCCCCAAAGCCACGCCTCCAATCCGCCCCGCTTTCTCGACTTTCTCCCCACCTTCTCTTTCTTTATGCATACACACCTGCCCCTTGTCCTCCTCCATCTTCCCACCAACATCTGCGTGCTCGTATTGCTTTCCCTGAAACCCCCACTTTCGAGTTCCCAAACGAAGCTCTCTGGATTTTGGTCACGCGAGTTTTTACGCTGAAGGTAACGCTATAGCTTGGGTTTAGAGTGACGCTTCCTACGCTCATAAATCTGTTGCTTCTACTACTCGTGTGCACTAGTGCCCGCCTGAGAAAAACTATCGATTTTGAACCATGAACTCTAGTGTAACTTGAATGAAACTCACCTTAAAAATACATCAAAATAAGACAAGACAAAAATTGTAGTCCTTCCAGAAGTAGTGTTTGCTGCCGCTTTGCCTTGCTCAAAAAAACTTGTGTGAACAAAGTGTGCTTACTTGCACCTAGAGAAAGACAAATTTTATCTTCAAAATGAATCCGCTTAAGTATTTGAGGTTTACAAATCCCATCTTACAAAATAATGGGTTAAAATGTTAAGCTTATCAGATTGTCCTTGAATATTTCTTCAGGGTATCCTGTCTTTCAATCACAGCTTGAAAAAATTCAACACACACTATCATCAAATAGCAAGGATAAAATTTTCGTATTTTCTTTTCGAAAAGATGCGTATGTTTCAAAGAGAGAGATAAAAGAAATGTTTATTTTCCACAATTATAACAACACTGAGTTAGGCTAGTCGCTAATCAGAGACAAAAATTGAGTTTGAAAAACCGAGGGTAGAAGACAATTTTTCCGAAATAGAATGGTCACCAGAGAGTGTTTAATCATATTCCCGTTAAAATTCAAATTAAGACCCATCTTGATGGTGACCGGTATTAAATCAAAATTTTTATACATGGATTAAAACTCTTAATTGCACTGGGATGGAGCAAGGCCTAGGTTATATAAATGTACTTAGATTACATATTGCATTCCCCTAGGTCTGTTATTGGACCCAAACTTCTCGAACTTGGAATATTATGGTGAGTTCAACCATGATATTATGAAACCAATCATCAATTTTGGCCGTTGATTCTGACTTCTGGTACGGTTCCTAGCATTAATTAACTGTCCACCGTCATCGTGGTCACTATCTTAGAACGCCCCTGACTTGAGTTCCATTTTGTATTTTATGATTGTAATGGTGAATTAGGGTCCTTTCAATTCAAAAGACAACCACCGCAAAGAAAAGGTCTATGCAATGGATCATCACAGCGAAACCACAATTAATTTATAGGATTTAAGAAGGAAATAAATTCCTGGCTGGATTGAAGGGTGGAATCTTGTCGTTGATTACGGTAATGAACGTTATCCAGTTCACAGTCTCAGCAGGTCATGAATCATGCGGCTCTCCCCTAATTTGGCTGACGGCCATGAGCTACGCACACTTCCAGATTGATTAAGGCTTTATCGCCGACCCAGTGATAGCAGGTTATTTTCGCTATTATCACTAACTGAACATCGGGTGATAGGGCCTACGCTACCGCAAATGGCCAAAACACTCCTGTGCTTGCACCCGCATCTTAAATGCTCCACGCCTCTTGACATGGAAAAACTTGGAACGAATCGGAGAGGATACCAATAGACTACAACCACCGGGGAAGTTTTAAAAATTCAAGCATTTCCTAATCTATGTAAAATAATATAAACTGATAAAAAACAATTTTACGAAAAAATAACCCTTTTATTCAAAAATTTTATCGCATATTCCGTATATTCCATTGACCAAAAAAAATTAAAATTGCTGAATTGAAATGGCCCAAATCCATAGCTTTAAGGATACCAATTTATAAAATTTAATAAATTATTCTCAATAACGTAAAAATAAATAAAATATTTCCATTTCTTGAGTGAAATATTTTATTTCATTCCGTGGTCGTTCAATCCTAAGATTGGTTGACTGCAGACCCCCACCCTTTCCAGTCTAATGCTAGTTCTCTACCTCCTAATATCTCTCCCCATGTACTTTCCTCTTAATTTGGTCCATGAACTTATTCCTGAATCTTCCCCTGGGGACTCTTCCCTCTATATTGCCTTCAATTATGTTCACCACAAACCCATTGTGCCTCAGGGTGAGTCCAATCTATCTGGTTCTTCTTTTCTCTATGGTGTTCCATATGGTTCTTGAAAAACTTATGAAATATTTATTCCTCGTGAAATAGTTATGGCTCCTCAATTAAATTCACTGAAAATAAGACACATCGTCCAGACGCACTCCTCAAAATGGTTCCAGCTTAGCAGAGAAGTATTCCGGAAAAAAGTTAGCACTCCCGACTGAAAATGGAAGGCCATTCTTTTGATGACTGGGAACAATACATTTCCCTGTAGTACGTAAGGAAAAAACCAGGAGCCGCTGTAAGAATTATGCCGTCACCATGGAGACACCTATATCGTTGCGTCGTGAAGTGTGACGCTCAGAATTTCATTGTGACTGCATAATTTTCCCTGAACGCGGCCAGATCCTCGGAATGAACCTTAATTGGGTCTCCACGGCGGAGAGCAAAGCTTCGCGAGGATTTCAGTCTCACCATTCTATTTCATTACAAGCGCGTTCTTCCGCGGAGAGCTCTCAATTCATAGATCTCACCGGAATACTTACAGAGTTGTCCTCCACGAAAGAATTACAATCTCTTCATCTAAATCTATGAAGTGCATTACATGTAACACGAGTTATATGTGCCACGGGGCGAGTTTTCATCAACATGCATGATTCGGTAACCCACAGATGTTATTTAAACTACGAATATTGCTACCATAGAATTTCATTACAGCTAGAAAAATTTAGCTGTGTACTTTAGTATCCGGATGAAATTTTTACACTTAGGGGCTGAAAATAACCCATCATTTCTCCAAATTAGTAGATTTTTTCGCACTTTTAATCGTAGTCAAGAGTTTACACGACATGATGTAGCGAATCAGTAGACGTGTATAACGTGTACAAAATTCTTACACAGCACTACATGATACACATACAAATATACAATTATAATTAAAGAGCTAGTACCATGAATTTGGGAGTGGTAAAAACTCCTCCCAATTGTCTTGTGTATGAAAAAATTCGCCAGATGCCAGCGGCGTTAACTATTTGTTGACCATTAGATGTCCAGCGATGATGAAAATAGCTGCCTCTCAGATTTCATAATTGGATTTGTGCGTAGATGGCGATGCAAATCGGTCAATTTTCTCCCTAAGGCTTGTATCTTAACCTTCTATGCACTATTATATCTACATCTACATACTACCCCGCGAAGGAAGACTGGACGAGTGGAAGTGGGTGTTAGGACACCAGTCGTGTAAAGATGTAATGTATTAGGTTTTGGGAGGTGAAATTGAGAAGTGTATTATGGGAGTGTATTTAGTGAAGCTCAATTTTTATTGTGGTTGCTTATTGTGCGCGTAAATAACGAGGTTTTGTACCTTTCAGACCTAGAGATGTAGTGAGGCGTCATATAAATATTCTCTGTGTAGCTCTGAAACACACCAGTTCTGAATTTCTCAAGCAAACTAAAGCTAGAGTGTAGCCTTCAAGATTCTAGAGGCTCCCATATTAGTCCGTCTAGAAGTTGTGGAACGCTATATACTAATAGCACATCTCGTAAGTCTCCTGTAAAATTCGTGAAAATATGCGAATTTATACTGTCGCAAAATACATTAAAACCTACAGATTATCTAGGACCGGCAGCAAGCTTATGGTTTAGAGCATGTTTGAGAAGTCTAATTTCCTGATAGATCTTGCCCATACTGACTGATGTACCCCTCCTATTAGTCCCCATCTGGAGATCCGATTGGGGGACTATTTTCCCTCCGGAATATTTGACTGGGAGGAGTGACAAAACGTCATGTATAGTTTTTATGCAGGACTGCATCCTCTAGGAAGACTAGAAGATGTGGTGTTTTTCCCGTTGACTCCCACGTCCCAGTACCCCGGCCGATTCCGTGAACTTTCACCATTTCGCCCGAAGCAATGGATGTTGACACCGGTCCGATCTCCTTGATCAATGCCTTCTGCTGAGACTGCTGCCTATCAGTATTGTGTCTCCGGTGGCGTACCAAAGTTGGTTGGTAAGCCAGGAAAATCTTCTCCGTTGCTTGATATTGAACCTGCGAACCTCGGAACGGGAGTCGAACACCCCATACTACTGGTCTAAACCGGACGTGCCAGATAGGCACTTGAAGGTTTTCGCTGATGCAAAAATTGTCTCCTTTTCATTATAAATATTAGCATAAAGTGTAGTGATTACTGGGAAACAGTATGTGAAAACCTATTTGTGAAGCGTAGCACTCTATGGATCGGAAGCATGGACCATTTTAAAAGCTGACCAGAATAGATTAGAAGCCTTTGTAACCTGGTGCTGGAGGAGAATGCTGAAGATGAAATGGACGGACAAAACAAGAATTGATTAAGTGAACAGAAGAGTAGAAGAGGAAAGGATCATATGGAACACCATAAGGAAAAGAAGAGCGAGATGGATTGGACACACCTTGAGAGAAAATGGGTTGGCGAGGAACATAATTGAAGGTAAAATAGAGAGAAAAATCCCCAGAGGAAGACCCAGGAATAAGTTCATGGACCAAATAAAGAGGAAAGTACATAGGAAGAGATACCAGGAGGTAAGGGAACTAGCATTAGATAGGGAAGTGTGGAGGGCTGCAGTCAACCAATCTTAGGATTAAACGACCAATGATGAGTACAGTGAATGCCAATGAGATCACACACCTGCCACACACCCTTGAGGTATTATTTAGATGCGTATAAAATTGAAATACTCTGGATTCCAACGCCATGTACTACTGTTTTATTCTTAGATGACCAGCGATGATGATGTCGCACCATCCCACTCCCGTCGGGCTCTCTCTTGCGACTCTATATCGCATCCTCGCAGGCCGGCACATACATCTGCGTCTGGCACGAAATATTTACAACATCCATCTTTTCCCTTCTCCTCGCGCTCGTCCCACCCTATCTTTCCATTGCTCTCTTCTCTTCATAACCTTCCTCTCCTTTCACTCTCGGATGATCGTGTGCGTGAGTATGTATATACATACGTATACATCTCCTCTCCTTTTCCTCAGAGAGAAGAGGACGCCAAGCGGGAGAGACGAGAGCACGCAGGGGATAAAATCCGCAGTGACTCGACGCAAAAAAATAAGCAAAACATGTCTCTTTCTCCATTCTCCAGCGCGCGCGCGGCCAGCCTTCCTTCCATCCTTCCCCCTCCCCTTTCAACGCCCCCCCCACCGTCATCCTCCACCCCCTTCCCACTCCAACCCCGGCTTCCCGTGAAGGGACATCCGTCGAAAAGCATTACGCTCTCTCTCATGAACTATTCTCATTTTTCATCGTTAACAAAAACCCGATGGACTCTCCAATGGGATGGGAGTTTGCCGGCTGCGTCCATCACGCTCTTGTGCTCTGTGGAGAGGGTGGTGGGAGAGAGAAAGAAATTGTCTCCCGTTTCCATTAATGCTGGCGCTCTAATACTCACAAGCGCTACTGTTGCCGATTGTGGCGACAGCGTGAGGCAATCGTTCAGAAGTTTCAATCACCCTTCATCCTCTCTCTCTTTTCCCTCTCCCATGCTGCGAGATAAATTAAATCTCTTTCTCGGTGAGCACGTCTTAATTTCCAGCGTTTCGACTCCGTATGGTGGCGAAAAAAAAACAGCTTAGTGGTTCCGCGTCAAGTTTTTATACCTATGCCGTAGGGTTGGGGTAAAATTTCATCTAATCATTGTTGAAATTTGATAGAGAAGAGTCATTTTTCACTCTCACTTTTGGGTTCGGTCGACAATTATTGCTGCAAGCGAAGACGAACACTTGATTTCATACCAATTTTTTTGTGTCAAGGTCATAAAGTTAGTCGAAATTTTATCTAATCGTGGTTGAAATTGAATTCTAGTGAAAACTTATTGACTTTTACTTTCGGGAGCGTTAGGAAAAATTTCTCACTTATTAATGAAGAATGTGCCTGATGCTGAGTGAAGTTTTAATACTAATGTCGATGGATTAGACAAAATGTCAACCAGTCGTCATTCGCATTCAGCCAAGAATAGTATGTGCGTTACTATTCCCGGAAGGTAAGAACGTAAATCCTCTTTATTCCCGGAAAAGTCGAAGAGGCTCAAATAAAATAAAAATAGATAACTTATGTATTTACACAGTCAAAAATTTGTATGTCACTGTCGGTTTCTACTGCAAAATCATACCTAACTAATAAACATCCAAAACGTTCAGGAAGAAAGGAAAGTCTTTCTTCAAATTACATTTTAAAAACGTTATTTCAAGGATGTATTTCAACGTATTAAATACTCTTTTCATATTACTGTAGTTAGCAAATGTTGATTATGTCCTAATCTCGGTCATTCGATTATCATAATTTTATTTATGTTAAAATACTTTCGTCATTGTTGCGTCTATGGCTCTTTAAAAAAAAAAACAAAAAACTATTTCAAGAGAGGTTTTAAAGGCCATTACTGTTTTATTTTTCTTATTTAACGTGGATGAATTTATCTCGAATAATCCAGCAATTTGATAGTTCATTCCGTGTGAGAAGTTACACTCTTTAATTCAGCTCGTGAAAACAATTCAGTTAATAGAATCAATAAACTTGAAACATATAAAGAGACAGTAAGTTGCTATTCAAACTCACACACGAAATGAATACAGTATCCAGTCATTTATAATTTTCCTTAAATATTTTAAGATGATACATAGACGCACCTAAACAAAATTTGCATGAACTTGAAGGAGATTACATTCCGTGGAGCTTCACCAATACATTTTCTTTGAATCAAAAATAAACTATTTCGGCAAGCATTTCATTTTTAAATGCAAAATTAAACTTCCTATCATAATTCAAAATGGAAGCTGCCATAAAAGACAACTATATTCAAACAAAATATTCATAATAGCATATCGAAGCGTAAATAGCTCTTGAAAGTAACAGCGCAAAACCATGAACAGTGAAACACTTTCAAATATGCCGAACTTCAAAATCAAATGCAATAGTATATTCATTGAAAAATCCCTATTTATTAACTTAGTTAAAGTATGACGGAGAGGCATAAAATTAATGAACGTTGCTGCTTGTAATAATGTTTTAATTTAAAGTCAGCATCACCAACATAGGTCGTTCAACCCTAAGTTTGTTTGACTGCAGCCGTCCACTCCTCCCTATCTAATGCTAGTTCCCTCCTGGTATTTCTTCCTATGTGCTTATTTTATACATATATATATATATATATATATATATATATATATATATATATATATATATATATATATATATATATATAATTTAAACATCAATATCATATGTATAACTTAAAGTAATGTTTTAAAGAAAACTGATGAATTACGTCTTCATTGTGGGAATTACTACGTGTAACTTAGATTTCAAGGTTTGACTGTGATTCTGCGATGAAATAATTTATGAGATTAATTAGAAGATTGAAAACAGAGAAGGTAAACTCCCAAGAATGTCCAAAAAGAGAGGAATTCGTGAAGACAGCAGCGAGCGACGGGGAAGTCTTATGGGCGGTAAAGGAAGAAGAGGTAATATGAGAAAGGAGAAGGAAAGAAACACCTCTTCCACCACGACCGAAGGGAAGGTGGCTGTCCTTTCCTCTTCCCCCGTTGCTCGCTCCCATCCCTCCCGGTTGGAAGCATTTCATCCCCCGCCCCGCTTTCCTCCTATTCCACCCTCCCACGATCTCCGACCAAACCAACCTCCCTCCTGCGCCGCTCTTCCTTCCTCCCATCAGGCCGCACTCCGCCGCGAGAACAAACGACCAGACACCGGAGCTCCTACTACTAGGAAGGAACACGTCTTTCCCCTTCCTCCTTCCTTTTTACCCCCTAATTGATCCCTTGTTCTCCCTATCTCCCCCTCTTCTATCTCTTTCCCTTCGTCTCTCTCACTATCTTGCTCCCTCCTCTCTCTCTCTCTACATCTCACGGACCAGAAGCGACCCCGCCCCCTTTCTCCTGCTGACAAATTTTCTTCACCCACCACGCCGACACCATCTTTTATGAAAAGTCCCTTGTCCTCTTTCCATGAAAATTGTTACAACAGAGGTATCAGCTTGCGGAATTGGGTGACAGGGAGGAGAAGGAAGAAAGTGTGACTTCCCTCAAGCGGAGTGTATACTCTTTGAAAAGTCTGAGAAAACTACGTAGAAAATGCAAAAAGATTTCGCTAGGAGCTGTGGAGGTGATAGGTGGGGGCAATTTGGAGGGACTGTGGGGCCCTGGTCGAAGAACAGCGCTATCTGCTCGGCCAATTGCCTAGGAAAGAGTCGAAAATTCTCTTAGTTCATCGCAATTGGAAGTTTTTAATAAAACGTCTATTCTCGAGATATCACTGGATTCAAATGTGAATGATCTATGTTGACGCATGCATTAGATAGTCTTCATGTAATTCTCCATCACCGAGTTAAGATTTGTGGAAAATGGTCTATTCTTAGCAATGAATTTATTCTTTCATTTCTAACGAATCGTAGAAAGTCGTAAGTCATAAAATTTACCAGAAATAAGGGAGCTGTGCTAAATATAAATAGAGAAGGGCGCCAAATGGAACAGATTGAGAAGAGTACGTATCTGAATAGTATTTTGGTGGAAAATGGCTTTAGAGGTAAAGGCATGAGATGTGAGAAATAATCCCTAGCTAAGAAAAGATTCTCAAAGAAATAATAACTTATACTGAGGGTTCTGGAAAAATACAATATAAGGAAAATGCTGATCACAACTCAAAAAGGGAGCGTGGTGCAGCATGGGTCGGAAATTAGGTTTTTACGAAGAGAGGAAGTACATAGATTGTAGGCATTTGAGATGTGGGTGTGGAGAAGGATAGAGAGGGTGAGCTGGGTGGCGAAAAGGGCGAACGAGGAGGTTTTGGACAAGGTAGTTGAGGAGAGGAATATGGTTCGGAGAAGGCAGAAGTGATGGATGGAGGACGTTTTGCAATGAGAAGATATGCTGAACAGGGTAATGGAGAGAAGAACACTGGTAAAAAGTGAAGGAGGAAGGAAGAAGATAGGAATGCTGGACGAAGTACGAAGTAAACGATTCGAGGAATTTACGAGGGATGAAATAATGCGAAATTCATAGGATATTAAGCTAAACTAAGTTTCAGAAACTGGGGTATTAGAGAGAGGACTGTCTGGAAATCATTCAATTAGCTTGTAATGTTCTAAACTAAGAAAAAGAACAGGTCTTACTTTAATTTTAGAAATAGCCTTTGCGCCATTATTTCATCTTTCATGTGCCATAAAATATGATTCCTTCATCCCCTAACAAGAAACCGTGTTATAGGAATAGTGGTATCGTTGCGCGGAGTATTACGAAGATAGAACTCAGCCATTTCAGGTTACTTTCATTTAACTGGGCAAACAAACTTATGAGATCACAGGCCACTCTTCTACATGGGACAAGGTTTTCTGAGCGATATGGCTAGTAGAGATATGCAAGTGAACGGTCATCAAATGGTCCTTCTCAATTATACGTCCCAGGCGGGCGAACACGATAGCTGATGACCGGATTGGTATAACTCGCTCCGCGCCACACATGGAATTCAATTCAACTGCGATCTCTAGCGAGGACAACTGTGGCAATGATAATCCCTTCCATCTGAAAATGCCGTATTCGACATTGGACATTGTGCACACTTCCAATTAAGAACCCTCAAAGCCAGGCAAATAGCAACTTAAAAACAGACAAGGATTAACTCAGAAGCTCAATAAGAAACAATGTAGGAGCTGATTCTAAAAATCTCACCAGCCTCTCTCCAATCAACAGGACCTACTCCCAAATCCCCTTGAAACGACGCCGACACCATATTTTATAAAAAAAGGCCTTTTTTCATCCGTAATGAATGTTCACGGCAAAACTACGCACTTGCTGAATGGAAATGACGAGACATCAAAAGGGTCTATACTCATTGAAATGGTGAATGATAATGGGTGATGGGACGGGGAAACCATCCTTAATAGTTTTCCTTCGGAAAATCACGAACCCGACTCGTCTAATCCAGTAAATCAGAAGATGCCGCGGAGTGTTATCCGATACATATGAATCAATTATTTATCTGGGCGCCATCAAGCATTTTCGTGGTTATCGTCATTTTGTATCAAACATGTCAAGTAAAACGAATTAATTTTCTGGGAAATATTAAAGGATATTGAAGGGAGCCTCATGTCTTTTTTTACCCATACCTTGGACTTGGGGGTTAGTTTTGCATGTTAAGTTTGTTTATTTCAAATTCCGCGCATTAAAAAGGCTTTAAGTACTTCCCGATAGCAAGAAATTGATACACAGTATTTTGAGTAATAACGACGCCTTGAAACATAAAGTCTTCGGATAGAGTCAAATATATTGGAATTACCTTAACTTCAGACATATCGTGGGGAATACACATGTGAAGCACATGCGGCACAGCATTAAAGAAACTAGGATTTATTAAGTGTATATTAGGAAGGTGCTTGAATGAAAATGTGAAAGGGAGGTGCTACTCCGCTCTGGTTGGGACATGCCTCGAATGCACCGCGAGCATTTGGGACCCTGGACAGGAAGATTTAACCAAGAAAATAAATAAAAAACAAAGGAAAGCTATGCGCGTCGTTAAGAACTGCAACGAGCAAACGTAGTATTTCACATCTTTCAAGAGCCACCAGAGACCCGTAGGCTACACGCAAGGCTTTGCTTGCTAGATATATTCAGAACGTGTGTTTCTGAGTGACTGAGGGAATATTATTTTGACTCCACACTACATTTCTAGATCTGATAGAAGCGATCAAGTAAGAGAGATACACTCCAGAACAAATTGGTATAAAAATTCCCTTTTTCCACTCACAATAGGTGACTACAATAAAAACTGAGCTCCGATCAAACACTTTCTTACTACACGTCACCATTTTACCTCCCAAAACCTTATCCCTACATTTTTACACGGTTGGAATCCTAACACCCCCCGCCACAAGCCCATGTGGCGTCTCGCTGGGCAGAATGTAGACGTAAAGGTATTCCACAAGTCTCTTTCCGAGTATTTTACACGCACCCAATTATAAAATGTGAGGAAATAGCAATGCCGGTTGCCTGAAAAGCATCACCAACTACAAGGTATATTCAAATGAGATTCTCACAGAGTAACATTTTCATGGATCCTCCAAATCTTGATTCCATTTCAAAGACATGAAGCAACCCTGGCACTTCTCCGAGGGTCCAAATGTTTCCCCCACCACCAACACCGAGGCCTTTTATGAATAAGTCCCTTGCTCCTTTTACAAAAATTGTAACGGCAAACGTATCAGCTCGGTCGAATGGAGGAGAGAGGATTTGGAGAAAAATGCCTCACGAATTCCCGGAAACAGGCAAAAGCCTATGTTTTAAAAACTCTCGAGGATCGACCCCATACTTCAATTTACATTCCTCAAGGCGTAAGGAGCTTCTGCGCGCTCACAGAAGAAACCCAGGGACCCGCCCTCATCTCAAATAGCAGAGGAATTTTTAATTAAATCGTTAAGACTTCCACTTACTTCCCTAATTCGGACGATTATTGGCTAGGCCTCTTCTCCCAGATCAAAACCCTACGTTCCGTCTGCCTGTTAAACGGCTCTTCGAGGAATCCATGGGAAAGATTCTTAAGACGATTAAATTTATTATGAATTATTTTAAAAGATGTGATGTAGTCGGCTGGCGTGAACTACGGATTTGTTTACCCATCAAAGTTATGAGTAATGAGTCTACTTACCATTTACTCAGCCACTAGCTGTACGTAAAATACTGAAACTTCAGGGTCAACAGCGCCACTTCATACTTTCATGGTCATTCACGTCCGTAGAGTCCTCCGCGAACACACGGACCCCTCACCAGTGCACTATACTTCATACCGGAGTGGGAAACACAGTTTTATATCAGCACAAGGAATATAATATAGTTTAACAATAGAATATACATTATTTTGTGTATTTACTGTATTAAACTATTTTACAACGTCCACACCATAAAATAATATTAAATAGCGCGTTCAACTTGAATGGTATTCGCAACTACAACACTTGTACAGTGTACAAGTTACTAATTTCACCTTGCTATTGGACGCCTATTGCATAAATGCTAATGCACCAAAATATCAGATTTTAATACAGAATGATTACTGTTACAAGGATTCTTAGATTTAAGTTAGTAATTTTATCAAAATTATCACAAGAAAACTTAAATCCTTTCTGCCAAAAAATCCGTTCTTGTCATAGATCACTCACGCCAGGTTGTATTGCGTTAATTAAGGGATGAAGCACAGTCTATGTTAAACTGATGTCAACTGAGAGTAGCGGTTCTGTGCATTTCATCAGACTGACGGTTAGCTGACGTAAGAGTTATTACAACTGTTAAAACATTAACTACGGTTTTTATGCCGAGGAAAAGTTTAGCGAGAAATTATAAAACTGGGCCTCAAGAGCTTCAAAATGACAGCAGTTATGACATCATCTCTTAAAACGGCCCCAAAAAAATGTGATGGGACAGAATGACAGAGAAAATAATGTGACATTGGAACAACATAAAATAAAGAAATATGAGAAACGAAAATAGATGAGGAAGACAGAGAAGGATCAGCACACGTATGAAAGATACTAATGAAAGCGAATAAATCCCAGAACTTTGGCGTAACTCACAGCGATGGACTCTCCTTTAGTCTTATCCCTTCCTCGTCCGTTCCGCAACTAACTTGGCAGAGCGACTGACTGGCGAAGCGAACCTTAAACCTCTCGCTCACCATGATCCGCGTAAGAGGAATAAATTTCTAATAGAATGTCCTCCAGCCCACTTTGACCCTGCGGGGCGAAGTATTACGTAGAAGTATAGCATTCAGTTGTCTGAACCTTTCAGGAGTAGTGAAGCAGCATGATTCGTACCATTGATAAGACGGCCATACGCACTATTTAAACGGGGAAAGTGACCGTTTTGCCGAGTTTGTCAAGTGGCCCCGAAAGACTAACCAAGAGCACTGTGTATCGGTCTTCATATTTCTTCAACTAAACACGTAAGATAACGCTATCTGAGGCTAAAATTGAGTGAGAGGGTTTTGATTGAAGATGTAAGGAACGCAATAATGAAATATTACGTTTTTGTTACGTACCTGATTCATATCTACCACTGTTATAAAATTTTTACAGGTAAATGATGCGCTTGAAGTGCGTGATTTTTAGTACCTAGGCCAAAAAGAGAAACCTTTTCTTCTTTCTTTTCGATTAAATAACACTAATGGAGATAGATTTTTACACTGCATTAAATTAAATGTCAAAATTTTGCGGTTTATAGTCTAAAAAATAATAACCATATTATCACTCTTCTTATGTAATATCCTTCTCTCTTAATAATGTGCAAAAACTGAGCTGATGCATGAAAAGTGAGAATTTATGGCAAAAAGAGATGCAAGTTATACTATTACAAATTCAATGATAAGAGTAGCTTGTACTCAAAGTTACGTATGGGTCCGTATCAGCAACGCAAGCACGTAATCAAGTTCTCTGCATGACTTTTTTGTCACGTTTTCATAGTTACATTATGTTATTTTAGTAGTTTCTGTCGCATTTGTAGTATACCGATGGTCATTGTTGGTGAAAGTAAAATTCTTCATCGTAGTTCATTTGGGTGATAATTCACCCCTTGCTAAACATCCTTAAGGTGGCTTGCTGGGCAATAAGTAGATGCAGATGTGAAGATATAATCATATGAAGGCGGTCGCAGTAAAAGTAGTTCCTCCCCGTAGATAGCATGTTGCTCGCGTGGCCGATTTCGCTGGAATGAGCAAGGAGTTCTATCGCACTGGTTACTCAAGCCTTATAATTGTCCCGACCTGATTCAAGCGGACCATCCTCTTCCAGCATGATTTCGAGCGCTCTCTCTTCCAATAGGATTCAGCAGAGCAAACCCTGAGACATTAAATTTGTTTCGTCACTCGTTCGCCTCTTGACCCTTTCACAATTTTGAGGTCGAGTAAAAACTCCTTAAGTCCTTCCTTTCACTTTCCTTTTACTTTCTTTTCCCCTCTTCCGCTAGCTTCCCGGTGATACGCAAAAGCTTCAGACCGGGGAAGTAAATGTCCCCACTAGAATAACCTGTCCTAACCTCATAATCCTGAGGCTGCAAGCTTGAAATGGCAGTGCCGATTGAAGATGGTATGAAGGTATCCTGCTTTCATTGTGTGAGATCCCTATGCTTTAGGAAATTCAAAAGTTCCGATTTAGCGGTTTACCAAACCACTCATCTCAGCTACCGAAGATTCCCGAATATATTCTGAACACGATTGAGGAGTGCAGGGAAGTCAGCGGTTTGCGTGCTTTACCGTAGTGAAAGAACTTTAACTCTGGGACATGGATTCAATGTCATGTGTAACTCCAATACCGTTCAATTGACATTTCACATTTTAACGCGATTTTTTGCCCTTTTCCCGAAGAAATAGTGCTGCCAATGCGTGTAACGCCCCCATAAAAAATCAAGCATCCTGACAAAGAAGAATATAGCACTGGCTGCACATAAAGTGTTTAGATGCATCGCCATTTCTAAGATGTTTCAAATGTAACTGGAGTTGGCGTGTTAATATTACCGACTGGGAAGGCTAATTCCAAACAATTGGTAGTTACAAAAGCCAAAATTAGTGATAAACTGAAAATTCAAACAACTTCCACTCTTCACAAACACTGAAGTGTAGTCGGGTTAGATAAATCAATAAGGTTGTTCGATTTTAACATGCATCAATTGATACAAAAATTCGGGCCTAGCTCATTGTAACGAACGCAGATCGCTTCACAAAGTACAAAACCCCCGGCACCTATCTGGAATATGTCCCACTGTAGAGCCTCAAATCGTTCCTGGGAAATATTTTAGTATTAACGCTAATTTCAGCTCGAAGGTTAAGGAAAACAAAAAAAAGGTTTCACGTTCCTAAAAATAATGTAAAGAGCCGGGTGAAATGACGCGTAGAACAACTCCAGTCAAGAAAATAATTGACAGCGTGGTTGTAATATATAATAAAAAGCACTGCAGGTGCTTGCATGAACAATAACCGTGACCACAATTCAGGAAACTCTGACTCGAACATGGTTAACTAGAAGGATCATTAAAGTCCATCTTTTAAAGAGTACATTCAAAGAAAATCTCGGAAAACTCAACAACAAAAAATGAAAATATATGTAACCGCTAGCATAATAGAGCGAAATGAATTATGCCAACACTGAGTCAGTCAAAAACGGTCAGCCTTGCCCTCCAATAAGATAAATAATCAGTAAGATGGTAGTAAGAAGACTCCAGAGTCTCTCCTTGGTTGTTCAATCCTAACATTGGTTGACTTCAGCCCTCCACCCTTCCCCATCTAATGCTAGTTCCCTTACCTCCTAGTATCTCTGTTTGTGTACTTTCCTCTTTATTTAGTCATTAAACTTATTCGTGGGTCTTCCTATCGGAACTTTTCCCTTTTTTGCCTTCATTTATGTTCTTCACAAACCCATTGTGTCTCAGGGTATTTCCAATCCATCTTTTTCCTCTTTTCTCTTATGGTATTCCATATGGTCTCTTCTACCTTACCGTACACTTCATAATTTCTCATTACGTCCGTCCACTCACTAGAGTGGTGGAATGAAATAAACTGCGGATTAAATGAAATAAGGGCGAAGGAGACTGGAAACAGCAAAATAAGACTCGGTCCAAAACGTGGGGAAAAAAATTCAAGGACTGAGTGAAGACAAGAACAACACAAAAGAATTAGAAACGACTCACCCGGAAGGCAAGGAAGTTTTAGGGAGAAGGAAGCTTAAGAACCTGAGAGAAGTGGACGTTAAAAAAGATGAACAGAAAAAAAGAGTGGGAGACGTCACGGCAATAAGCCAGAGGCAAAGGGCAAATGTCACTCAAGGAGAAAAAAAACAACGGCGACGGCCCAACTGCACGCAGGGATTAAGCGAGGAAGAAAAATATTAACCCGTCAGATTAGTAATCTGTGAAATATTAATAAGAATAACGATAAGAGATAGAAATTGAAAAAAGATGAAACGAAATATGATTGCGTCACTCCAGCGATGGACGCTTGGGTTATCAATTGGGGTCGTATGAAATGATGTTACATCCAAATCATATACTCCGGACTGTCACGCGGACAAGTTGGAGGGGAGGCAGCTAGCTGGTAAATTATTTGGAGAGGCGACCAAAAATTAATGAACATTTGCGCCATTAACGGGTAATTGGTGGGTAGATTCGTAAGAGATGGATTATTGGAGGATTGAGAAATGGTGGAGAGAAACCCGGCGTAAGCGTTAGTGTCATGAAAAAGGTGGCAGTCGTAAACTACCAGTAGAAATGAAAACTTAATTTAATGAAGTGAAAATATTGATTTATGTTGGTAACACTAAGTGTCTCATCTCAAAAATTGAATAAATAAGTGTTCATTGCTGGTTTATACTTGGCTGATTATAGCATATGTGATGATAAATAGCTGGTACCGAAAAAATCCTATGTTTCTGCCCTAGTTTGTAGAAAACGATTTGGCCATAATTCGAGGTGTAACAATTACAACTTACCGTTGTATTTAATGGATATTTTAGTCAATTTCTACTGGTCAGTTTCTTACATAATTATAATTTATTCAACCACATTCTACGTCTGTTTTTCCTCGGAGCGTCTTTCATTCACTTTCCATTGCTCAGTTTATATTTTCTAAAGACAAAAGCTACTCATTATTCCCAATTTGTCCATAATAGGCGTAATATTTTCCTTTATATTAATACGAGACTCAGTTTCAACAATATTGCTGGTTGTCAAGGGACAGCTCATCAAAAAAGTGTAATTTAGAGCAATAATACGAATATACTTTCAAATATTTCACGAACGCGAAAGGAAAACGGAATTTGGTTGAAATAATAAGAATTTAATAACATTTTTGTTCGCTTGGCGTTCACCTCGAATTCGTGCAACCAACATGTCATTTAAATATGCAAAAGAAATGAGGACTGCAAGCGGTGAAGTGCGTAAATAATTTTCCCATAGAGCGTGACACATCCTAAACGCTATCGCGAGTTTCTATATTTCTATCCATACGAATCATATTTGGCTAGGCACCGCTTAAGAAGTTTTCACTTCAAAAAAAGGCACCAAAGGGACCACAGTTTCACGTCCCATCCTCCAAATGAAGTACCGCACTTGAAGTGCAATCCTAATAGCGCGCAAAAGGATTATATCGGGTTGGAGAAGCATTTAGATGATTACTGGATAACCTTCTCGAAGACCTAGGTTCCAAAAGCCCAACCCCTGATGCTGCAGACAGAGCATTGCGAATGGATTACTCCGTTCGGCGGATGGGATTGTAAAATGAGATTCCATTGGCGTATTTTGTTTAAGAGCTGCCAATTCCTGGTTTTTCTCCACATTTCCACCCTTTCATCATTCCCAGAAATCCCCTCCCTTATCAAACCACCGTCCAGAATACATTGGGGAAATAACTTCATTAATAAATCGCCTACTCCACAAAACGAACCAATAAGCGCTAGTGGGATCTCGAGCTCAATAAAATATCTTCACCAACGCAAATATTCGAACCCTGGTCCTAGGACATTTGAAAATATCCATTATAATGCTCTGAGATCATCATCACTGGTTGTTCAATCCTAAGATTGGTTGACTGCAGGTCTCCACCCTTCCCGATCTAATGCTAGTTATCATACCTCCTGGTATCCCTTCCTATGTACTTTACTCTCTTTTTGGTCCATGAACTTTTTCCTGGGTCTCCCTCTGGTAACTTTTCCCTCTATTTTGCCTTCAATTATGCTTCTTTCTTCTTCGCAAACTCATTCTGTCTCAGGATGACTCTAATCCATTTTGCTCTCCTTATCCCTATCGTGTTCCATATGGTGCTTTTCTCTTCTATTCTTCTGTACACTTCATAATTTCTTACATTGTCCGTCCATTTCATATTCAGCATTCTTCTTCAGCGCCAGGTTTCGAAGGCTTCTAGTTTTTTCTGTTCAGCTTTTCCAATGATCCATGCTCCCTACCCATAGAGCTCTACACGAATATTTTCACATACTGTTTCCGGGTTTGTAGTCCCATCTTCTTTGAGAAGAGAGCTCTGACGTAATTGCCATTAATTCTCGTGGTACTAAGTCGATACGAAAATTATCATCAACTTTTCGTAGCAGGAGAAGCGCGTTACTCTACGCATCGGAAAAAAACACCAGGCAAAATTTTTCCTTATGCTTCACTGACATAACCTGAGGGGACCCTGGTTCCCAATATTATGCCTTTGATCGTTCCTTTCATTATGGTAAACCTATATCCGAAGACTTTTGAGCAATCCCTACTTCTTCTAGGCACCCATCAAGATGGTCATAAAGGTGGTTACGTACCAAAAGTATCACAATGAATGGCCACATCGATAATGGTCAATTTAGTTTTTGAGTTCCTCTGATATTAAATCACAAATTTCACGTAAATTTTATGAAGCCACAGTTCCTCCGATTGAATTTCAGGTAATTTACTTGCAAGTTAACTCACATCAAGAGAGAACATTGAAGTTGGAAATCATCGCCCCTATCATGTGCGGCAGTGAAGGCGAAAAAGCCGGATAGGAAAATGTAAAAACATAAAGGCAGCGAGATCAGCAAGAAGAATTGCTGCGACAAAGCCTGAGAAATGCGGGGTACGAAACTTTTTAGCGTCGACGTGCAAGATACAAATGAAGGGGACCCAAATAAGGACGGGCGAAATTTTTTGCTCCGGACAAGGAGCCATTTGCAACAGTCCGGATGCCTTTACTGCATTCTCCGGTCTCGTGGCTTCCGACCCCTAGCGGATATCAGAAGACCGCTCGTACACTATATCTCTGAAAAGTCCTTTTTCCTTTAAACACCAATCCTTATGTCGCAAGCCATCCGGTGGGTTCTCCCAGATATCCCAACGGTCCCCATTGGAGAAGCGCGATATTCGAATTTACGCGTGCAATGAAAATTTAATGCCGCACCACAGAAAAGCTTTGAGTACTCGTGGACGGAAAGAATCGCCAATTATGAGGTCTTACAAAGAGTTGAGGATTAATAAATATCGCAAACTTACCGAGGCTGAGAGGTCAACTCCATGCGAAATCATAAATAATGAAAGCCTTCTACGAAATAAATACGAAATAGGAAAACTTTGTTGAGGAAGAGCAAAGGTTGACTGTATCAAGCTCATTATAGTTTTAACTGCTTGCCATAAACAACTAATTCTACAAAGCATGTTAAATCTTTTCTTAAATAGGTTAAGCTTTGGCTGTTGACTCCAAGCAATTTAGTAAATGAGAATTTCTATAAATCGTTTTAACCACCTTTTGGGAATCCTTGTTTTTATAAATAAAATTCTTGTAATAATTTCTATGCTGTTATATCTCTACTTTGGGTCAATTTTCTGCCGCAATCAGTTAAGTCTACATATCATATAAAATCGTTCTTAACCTGGTTAAGCTCTGGTTGCTGACTTCAAACAAATTAGTACAAACACTTAAGCAAATTGTTGTAACCTCATTTCGGGAATCTCGTATTCAAAATATTTTCTAAGTTAATTTTCATACTGTTACATCTATAGTGATTATTTTTTTGTGTGTATTGTTTGTCTCTTTGTCTTTATGGTGACCACGACAACAGGGAAATGTCTTATGGGTCACCTAAAGCCTCTGTAAACTATTTTTGCTATGTGATCATAAGATTCTTGATCATGCCAAGGGGCAATTAATTAATATTGTTATTATAAGCGAAAATAAATTAGTTGAAAATTAAGCTGAGTTGAAGCGATTGAGCGCACCAGTCTTTGAATTGTTGTTAGCTTATTATTTTTATAGATATTTATAGACAAGTCATATATTATCATGACGCCTAACTACATCTCTAGGTCGGACAGAAGGGATATTATAAGAAAGATGCATTGCCAAACAGATAGGTACAAAACCTTGTTCTTTCCGCGCACAATAAGCGACCACAATAAAAACTGACCTCCACTAAATACACTGCCATAATTTACATCACCATTTCACCTCCCAAAACACTATCCCTTACATCTTTACACGACTGGTGTCGTAGAACCTCCTGCTACACCCATGCGGCGGCTCGCAGGGTAATATGTAGATGTGTACGTAGCTGATGTTGAATAAATGAAGCGTGCGGAAACTATCGACATTTTTGGATTAGAATAGGCCAATGATTTTCGGCCGACTGAACGAGGATGATGACTGCAAAGAACGCAAAGCGCCGCATTTCGAACGGGTGTACTCATCAAATAAAATTTGCTTGATTCAAGTGAACGAGCGCGTGGAATTTTGAAGACTTTTTACTCTCATTAATTTACGCAACACAAGAATTGCTACACACACGGATCGTTTATGAGTGGTAGCTCCTGAAAGAGATAATAATTTTAATTACATATTCGTCAATTTTCTCATTAGATTCATGATAAACAGAGAGGAACCTTAGCAAAAATAAATAGGTTTTAATTATTGTGCTTCATTGTAATAACGTTGTCATTTATCATCAAGCATTTTGACCGGAGTTTTTGCAGTATTTGGAAATAATTACGCTAAACATCAAATAAATCTATATCAGGAGTGATAAATATAAAAATACGAATGTATTATATGTTCACTGAATTTAAAAGTTCAACTGACCATATTTACTCTGATATGCGACAGGTAAGTTATTGTTATTACAATGATCATCAATTCATTGAATAATTCTCCCGGCGGGCTTATTAATGGTAATATGCTTAAATTATGATTAATACATTAATGTAAATTGATAGAATATGAAGTTACTCGAGGAAAAATTTGAATTTTCAAATAATCCCTCTAGCAATTCGAACGTTAGTTTTCGGAATCAAATTCAAACACACCGGTTTAGCTTTGCTGATAACAAAAGGGATCAAAGTAGTGCTGCCACCTTAGCACATATTTTTATCGGGCATCGACCTGAAAGTAGTCTAGAAGTATAATCATAAAAATCTATCGGTTTACCATCAAGCCTCATTCTTCACTCCATTGTCAAGCAGGCTCTACACGATCGAGCAGAGATGTATTCCTGCAATCCGAATATTTTTATGAGATCTATAACTTTTTGGATCTCATAACTATTGATTCCCAATTAAATATTCTTGCAACCGGCCATGGATGAGGCCTGATTTATAAATAACGCACTGTTTACGAGCATGTGGATGATAATATATTTTTTTATTGCATGTTCAATATTTGGTGCTTTATATAGAGTGCTTCATTTGTTGTCTGATTACGAGGAGAAGCCATCGAAAAATTAATGCCGTTTGTGCCATTTAGAAAAGGAGTTCAGGAAAAAATTACATGAACAGTGGTGGTACAGAAATGAGAAACCGAGGACCATTTTTAGCTCAATCTTAACGTAAGACGTCAGGGTGACAACTGTTAAACTTAGCATTTGACAGACAACATGTAATTGACTTAAACTGCCCTACACATAGCATCCAAGTAATGTTAGGAATTCCTCATAAAAATCTACAGCACCACCAGAATTGTAACTCGAACCCTCAGAATGGAATTCAGTACCATAGCTTGCACACCCCTTGATCCAGTAGTATTACAATAATTGCAAAAAATTCGCATTCGAATTACATTACTCATCACATTGAATTTTCAGGGGATTTACAGGGATTTCGGTGGGAGCCCCTAGAGACTTGGAGCCTGTACGCAAGGTTGCAGAGACGCTTGCTTGAGATATTCAGAGCTGATGTGTTTCAGAACAACACGGAGAATATTATCATGACGCATCACAACATATCTAGGTCTGGCAGAAGCGATAAAATAAGAGAGATACAACGAGGAACAGATAGGTACAAAAACTCGTTCTTCTCGCGCACAATGAAAACTAAGCTCCACTGATCATACTCCCATAAAACACGTCACCATTTATCCTCCCAAAACCTTATCCCTTACATCTTTAGAGGGCTCGTGTCCTAACACCCCCTGCCACACGTCCATGTGGTGTTTCGCAGGGTAGTATGTAGGTGTAGATGTAGATCGTGGCTGTTACCGGTTCGTGGCCAATTCATCCATGATGATCAGCATCAATTTATATCACATCATCATATCGGTCAATATCGTATGCATATTGCATGATGCGTCGATATATCGCAATATTGCCCAGGGGTGCTCCTCCAGACTGCCGTCATCTTCAAACCCTTTTTCAGCCCTCAGCTGCTCCTCGTCCCTTGCAGGCATCTCACTCACGCCCCCTTCCCCTTATCCAACGGCACAATACCCACTCATCCGGTCCAGCCTCTTTTGGGATTCCGAATGCGCGCCTCCTATTCCTACGCATACATGTATATATACATCTTCCTTCTTCCCTCTCTTCACCAACCAAACCCCCTCTCCAACCGAGCACCATGAGTCTTCAGCCACCCCTTTCAATCTTTCCCCAAACGGTGCAATCCCCTTCCCCCCCCCCCCCCCACAGATACCGGGCGAGGCGGCTCTGGGGAGGGTTTGCAAACGTGACCCTAGCAAAACCCCGAGCATGTGTCAAGGTTTTCCGGGCAAAGCAGATAAAAAAATAAAGTTTCAAACGTGGAGAGTGAATCCTGAAGCGGAATAATGTTTCCAATTTTTATCCAAAGAAGCATACTATAAAAAATACTCGTGTTCACTAGAAAGTTGAAGGTGGATTCTCGGAGGATTTTCTTAAAAACTGAAAGCGTGATCTAAAAATCGAAATGAAATTGAACAGACTAAGAGAGGAAATCCAAAAAAGTCAGTGGTTCATTCCGATAGCGCCGACAACTGAGACAAGTTACACCGATGCAGTAAGGGGCATACTACTTATCTCAAGGAGTGTGCAGAAAAAACCCAGTGTCGGCTTAGTTTTATCGCATTAGATATTGGCGTACTAGACCTCAAAGCAGTGTTCCAAGGTTTTAGATATGCGTAGATACTCTACTCGTATTCATCGTTTGCATCAGTTGTCACCATCATTACTATATGAGAAAAACTTAATTTAGAACATAATTTCATAGATAAAAGAACTCGCTTTGTATTTTCCACACTGTTTTATTCTCTCCGACCATGGTTTTGACTAAGTTTTGCCATTATCAAGGTTTATTTTTCTTTAACATTGATAATGACAAAACTTTGTCGAAACCATGGTCGGAGATAATATAACTGTGTGGGAAGTACAAAGCGATTTCTCTTTTCATGTATCACTTTTCCTCAAAGTAAAATCTGAAACTTAAATTTGTATAATTTCATAGTTTTTTTAACATATTACTCAATGAACACTTCTCAGATTATAGAATTTCAAGCACAAAGTACATTTAGAGATAGTGGGTCCCGTTTTATTGCGAAAAGTAAACAAATTTGGTTTAGCAACTAACTAATGTGAAGATGATCAACTGATTTATGTTTTTTTACTGCAAGAATATACCATTAACGATATTTGAATATAAAAATTAGCAAATTTTAGTTAAATATTACACTAAATACTGGAGAAACATTCAAAGGAAATCATGGAGTTAATTGTCAGCATTGTGAAAACATCGGTGACAAACCTCCAAAAGGAAAAACATTGACCTGCATATTATAACTCTCGCTACTAACTACGCATGATATGTCAAACTTATAGCATCCCAGCATGGACTGGTATTTCACTAAATATTTCGGCCGTACTGAAATGCCGCCAAAATATCAAGTTAGTCTTTCAACTGAACCGATCCTTACTAGACAGATTGTAAGGAACTTACTACGCCCGGTATGCGTTGCAATGCCTCTTTTTCCTTCTAAGTAGGCGCACATATACGAAGGAGGCACAAACGGATTTCAGACCTAGTCCAATTTATTCTTCGTACCTACACAGGAATTGTAACGCACGAATTATGGTATGAGTTTACATTCCATGCTGTGGTTTCCAAGTGAATAAAATATTCTATTGTTGAAGAAGTGCAAAAATTTAAGATTTTCAAGCTTAAAAATCCAATTTCAGAAAAAACGAAGCGTATACGAAAATCGAATGTAAAAATTAATAAAGCAAACAAAGAGATCATTGCTACAAACCTTATTCTACGTACAAATAAATTACGTACCTTTTAACATAAATCATGTCTCACTGATTCTGAGGCAGACGATATAATGTCTCAGTGATATGATTCTGATGCCCATGACTGAGCAACTCGTAAACGATCTGCTCGTTGCTTGCTTTTCGTTCCTTGCTTGTTTGAGAAGCTAGCGTGCCGACACTCATTTGTTGGAATGACTCGCCATCCACCTATTGTAAAATGGATTTAAAAATTTCAGAAACCTTTGCGGGCGTGCGAACGACAACTCACCAAAGTTTCATCTTAATCTAATGGATGGTACTGGAACGCGTAGAAGACGAACAAACAAATATTCATGTTATGTATTAGATGATCGAGACAGGTAACCATAAAAATTTTATCGTTTCACGCTCGCGTAGTGTGCGATTTCTCATGCGTTATGAACGACCGTACTGACTTCCGAACGGAAAAGGCCAGAAACGAGACGGATTCACATACCTATGTCCGACAGTCAAACTCTCTCCAAGAACTCTGGCTTCCAAGTTTCACTGATTGTCTATTCAGAGCACCTTACGACGCGCCGCAGGAAGGGAAGCGGCAAAAAAAGGAAAGACTGAAGTGTACTTGCTCTTGTCCACGAGGAACACAAAAATAAAACAAGACATGGCCAACTCGCTTTCCGGATGCATTATGCCACTCACACAAAGGCCGTTTCCTTCAAGATAGTTCTTCGCTACCTGTTAGTGGAGAACCCCTATTTTCGTTTTCCCATTTTGCTTTCAAATTGTTCTGGGGAGAACGACCCTTTAAATCTTACCCCCAGGGTAATCTATCTTCCCAGACTTTCTTATTTGGTCTAGCTTTCCAACTCACGTTCGGGATGGTGAATAATGTTCCCAGAGTCTACAACTAAACCATGCGATGTTGTGAATACCACACTTGATTACGCAAGATTCGCTTGATAACTGTCTCCATATTTTGGACTTCAATTTTCGCAGTATATATCAACTTTCTCAGGTGATATGGAGGAAAAATATATACTATTATCAAAATGAAGTTACACTTAAAGCCGTAAATAGAAGGAAGAAATTACGTAAGATTTATTGCCTAGATAATACTAGAATTATTTATAATTTTTGTACTTTATCAACGAATTGAAATTGAACTTGATAATGAGATTTCGTATCTATCATATATTTCACATGTAATATGCTAATAAGTTGAATATTTAAAATCCTGGAACAATGACTCCGTTTTTTTACCGTAGAATACTTAACATTTCTCCATTTTTCAGAACTTTTGCCTCGATATGCAGTTCGGTGGCTGAAAAAGTTTCCACTTTAGAGGGGGATTCATAGTGGACAGCTAACAAAAAATGCTATAGTGTGAAGTAATGTTTCATTATCAATAGTCAACTATGAATATCACATCTCTTGATAAATTCATTTATATTTACTTACCGCCTTTGATGAGTCTGCCACCTTCTTCATCCTAAAGACGACGGCAAACTGAATGAATGAGAAGCAACTCTTGAACCAATGACCAAGTGAGAAAATTTGAAGAAGTAACAAATCTTTAAATAAGTCATTATAACCTGCCAATCGCTTCTAATTAGAGAATCAATAGCCGAAATACGCAAAAGCGAGGGTAGAAGAGTTTTTCGAAAGAGAGAGAGAGAGATCAAAAAGCCCTCGTGTCTCATTGAATATCAACTCTTGTATAAAAAGCTTTCTCTGGAGTGCATTATAAAATTCCCACCGTCAGAAAGTTGGAACCAAATTGGAGTTTCCATTGCACGTGTTAAAAGACCGGGTAAATTCTCGGAGCATCGAGTATAATTAATATAGAACACAGGCATTTCGGGAAACAGCCTGATCACACATTCCCCGTGTCAATGAGGGCTAACGTCTGCTGCGGCGAAATCGCAAGTAGACGGATCCATGACCAGGCATCAAATAGTCCTTCACAATTAGACGTCCAAGGTGGACGAACACTTCAGTAAACGATCAGATAGGTATCCTTCCGCTCGCTATTACACATCTAACTATATTTAACTTAAAGAGCTCCTTCCAACACAAGTAGTAACCAAAAGCGGACGATTTTCAATCTTCGAGATGGCCGTAAAGAACCCACCTGATTTCCTCATCACGCCTGAAATTAACATAAAATGGATGAGAAAGGCCGTTAGAAACGTTGAAAGTCACATTACAAACAGCTAGAAACCATTATTGCATTACGTCTTCAGTCACTAACCTCGATTATTTCTCATTAACTTTCTCCCAGAAAAACTAGTCACTAAATTATCTTAGCCGAAGATTAAATATTCTGCACCTTTTTCAATTTTGTTTTAAAAAATGGCGTGGTTTAGGTCCGATCCAACCCATTTGAAAACTGTGCCGTCTGTAAACTACTAGAGGCTTATGACGCAAATTTCAGCTCGATATCTCAATTAATACGGCAGTCATTGTGCGAAGACTGACAGACGGACAAACGGACATACAGACAGACGGATATTGCTAGATTGACTCGTAAAGGTGATGCGGATCATTTCAATATGTATATTTTTCCATACCTGCCACGCCTCCTTCAATGCGTTACATTTCTGCTGTGACACAATCAATATACCCTCACCGCGTAGTGGTGTAGGGTATAAAAACAGCCTTCAGTTACTCCTTAACATCCCCCAACGTTGCTGACGGCAGTTTTTGCAAAATTGCAAGAACGGTCAATATGTAGAAGACAAAATGAATTTCATGAGAGAAAACGTTCGCAACCGCCGAAGCCTTGACTCGAATAATCTTGCATGGAGGTGAAGAGAGACTACGATATTCAACTGAGCATATTTCATGCAAAAACCGACGAAATGAAGCGAATTTGACAGACGATGCTCGGCAATCCCAAGTGTTTAGACGTCCTCAATAGGGAGGTCATAAACGTTAGTGATAAAACACCTGTCAGCCCATGAGCTGGAAAGACGGTAGAAGGCCGTTAAAATTATCACAGTGGAATCAGACTTTTACCTCCCTCGAAAAATTCTCAAGATGTTTCGAGAGTCAATCTCCCTCCTCCTTTTCTTCGCCCCGAGGACCATTCAAAAGTCTTAAGCCCTTTTTTCAATTGCAATTAGCCATTCCTCCACCCTCTCTGTTCCCTTTCTTCCCTCTTCCTTGAATCTTTCACGTTTCCTCTTCCCCCAAGCATTCACCAAATTCTCTTCCTCTCCCTCTCTCCTCTCATTTCCCACCTTTCTCTATTCTCTCTCTCTCTTTCTCTCTCTCTCTCTCTCTGTTTCCCATTCCTCTCAGCACGAACCGATCGCTCCGTTCCCGGAGATGAATAGCTTCTTTGATTGCATCCCCAAAGCCCTTTATAGCCATCTCTCTTCATATTCCCATTCCCCCTTCATTCAGACGCTCTCCCTATTCCTTTTCAACTTTTCCTCCCTTCTCCCTTAACTCGCTTTCATCGTGGCGTGACGTCACCACCGCGAAAGCGCGCGCGCGGAAACGCAACAATCGTCGAAACGGTCGAAGCGTGAAATTGTCGATGAATATCTAATAGGGTTCTATCGCGACTGCGTGAGTCAAAACATATACTAGCAAATGCCATTCGTGTTGTTTATCAAATACTGATTCCACTGATGAAAAAAATGGGAAACTAAAATGATATGCTCAGTACGTACGTGAGGCGTACTTACTTAAGTAAAGTGTTCTCAGGTTTCAGGTGACGCTAAACCAGTCGAAGGTCTGAGAATAATATACATCGATTATTTGCCGGAAAAGCATGAAATATTTTACTAAATATTTATTACTACAGAGCATTCTTCCTCAGCTTGCCAAGACGACTGCAGCGCCATCAATACTGTCACAATGTGCCTACTTAGCTTTCATCAGTTGCAACAATGTTATGACAACCCATATCTAGGATGAGTTGAAAGCTTCATTGCATCAAAGTTGCAATTTTTTCTTGCATGGTTTGAATGATTCATTGCATCAAAAGCTTTGGAAATCTTTTGCTCAAAATTAGTTTTTACAAGAATAGTTAAAATATGGTAGAAAGTATCGTATTTTCCACGCCACACCTATTCTAACATTTAAGCCATGTCATTCATAACTTAGTTTGTTGAATGAAATTAGATTTTGAATGTGATGGCTGATAAAAGACTAATGGGTGAAATGCGAACGTAAAAATGGAATATACTTCGATTTAATGTCCTCACCTCCTTTAAGTGGACGCACTCTATGAAGAAAAAAGACACGTAACCTATTGCGCAACGAAAGAACAATGCGCGGCGAATCCAAGCAGTGAAACGGCGATAAACTAATCGGACACACCTCGGGAAATGCAGTACCCACGCTGATGAGAATGGGAAAAATGGACCATGGCGTCGCATATCGATTGATGTATCGCCAATCGATTAATCAACTCCCGTTTTCGCGAGGTAGTAATCGAGCTTATGGCGAAAGGGGTTTCGGTAATGCTGATAAATTACCTCCGCACCCCCGTCCCCAAGGATTTTCGAACACACATCGCTTGGAGCGAATGATTGGAGGTGATAAGTTATTAAAAACATTTCGTATATAAGAATCCGCAGCGAATACATGTGCGACGGGAATCTCGAGCGGAAATGTTCGTGATGAAGATTGAATGCTTTTTTCGGTACCAAAAGGAAGCCCACGCGTGCGAGAGAGAGCGAGAAATAGAGAGTAGGAGGGCGATGGACCTCAGGGGGAAGCCAGGCGTCGATTAATCAGCACGAGGAAGAAAAATATGAGAGCGGAGTGGGGAGGCATCACTCGCCTTACACCCTGTGGGTGTATGTGGCCGGCATGCCAAAAGGAAGACTCGTGAGCATAAAAATAAACACAACCTCTGGCGCAAAAAAAACGCTGACGGATTTTACTATGCATTGACGAACGAACCAAGGGCAGATTTTTTGCATGCGTGGAGAGAGATATAAACGGAGAGAGGATCGGCGCTAAACTTCTTCGCAGTTTCATCTCTTTTTTATGCATCTCAACTGACCTCATCGCCAGCAATATGTTCCTTGACCGCCGGCCGTCTGCTCTTGATCCTCTTATAGTGGATGCGACCACTACTGAGGTTCCGCCATAAGCACATGGGAGGAGCGAAAGTAGACTCAAGAAAGCTAAAAAGTTCCTTTAAAATAATTTCAACAATTAACAAGATATATTGCGAAATACATTAAATTTAACCATTCGTGACGAGAATTTATATTAAAGTTTTGAATGGTAGAACAAGGAAACATGGCAATGTGAAGTTATTAAGGAATAATGAAGATCAAATAAATGGGGAAAATCGTAAATATCTAGATGATTGTTTTTCGTGACCTCTTTTTTTATTAATATAAAGTATTTTTTCCTGGAGCTTATAAGTCATTAATTCATGTTTAGTCTGTTCCTCTTTTGCCAACCTTTCGTATATTACAATACAAATATTAATTTTCATAGTATTTATCAATTTCAAGTAGCCTTGATGAAGCATAATAAATATGCAAAACGTTGGCAAAAGAGGAACAGACTAAACATGAGTTAATGACCTAAAAGCTCCAGGAAAATAACTTTATATTAAGAAAATCATAACTAAAGTAATCTTAATATTGTAAGAATTCTTCTTCACATTGATAACAAAAGTCGATCCACAAATTATTAATACTTCGCCACGATGAAAAACTTTATTCCATGCACGTAAAAACCTCTAATTTTAGCCACGATGAATAATTGGTTAGCGAAAGGGTTAATATAAATAAACAATATTTACACAAAAAAACCTGTTCCAGCTGCCTTATAAGCGGCTTACATTAAAAAAATGTCAACTTTCTCATAAAATTTTCATTCAGTATTTTTTATTTTTACTGAAATGACATATTCTACTACTAATCGTTTTTTTATTGGAATTTCGGAAATCCTTATCCTATCACTGGTCTTCTGCGGTAATTTTATTAAAAAAGTTTATTTTTTCATCTATTAAAATTCATTTCCGTCATTTATTAAAAATTATTGGAAACCAGATACACTGCCAAAGGTTTGAGGAGTTGAGGAGAACAGACCTTCAATGAAGATACTCCAAAGTAGAAGAGACAAAAATGTAAGACATGATATGAGGCGTAACATCCTCTTTAAAGCAGCAATTGGAGGAAAAACGAATGGGAAAAATTACCGCGGAAGACCAGGGATGGAATTCAGTATTTCCAAAATTCAAACCAAAAATAACGATTAGTTAGTGGAATAAGTCATTTCAGTAAAATTTTCATTCAAATTGAACAAAAAATGTAGAAATCTGAGGACAAGAGACGTTCAAAATCACGCAAACTGTGCCAACCTGGTATATTCATCCCTGAATGGAAGATGGGAATTTCCCTTTTCAAGGCTTAAACTGTACTCGCAGTTCGCCGGCCGATTCAGAAAACTTCACTTTCGCCCAAAGCTGCGATAGTTGATTACGATCAAACCTACTTGATCTGCGCCATCGGTGACTTCTGCTGACGCTGCTTCGTATCAGTCGTGAAGTGAGTTTCAAGTATTATGCATGGTGAAGAAAATTCTCGTTACCCCGATACGAATTTTTTCATTTATTCATTTCCCTAAAGTCAGGAAAATATATTCCGTCACTTTGTCCCGAAATCATCAAGAATAGGGACGATGAGAATAATATAAGCGATTATTTTAAACCCATAAAGCGTGGTAAACACATCACAACATTTTCTTGGCAATTTTGAGGGAAGGATGTTGATCTGGTTTAACACCAATGGTAGAGTCGTCTGCCGTAATAAATGAAAGCGCATTGTGAAATATCACGTGGTGGTAATACAAAGGATCTCAAAGTTTCTAATAAGTTGTAAGAAAAGAATTAGAATCGACATAAAAGAAATAATCTTCAAGATGGTGACCGAATTTCACGTAATTAGGTTTTGTTGGTGCATAAGAATCAACTTCACAAGCAATGTGATGGCCAGTGTATTGATTCTTTCTAAAGGTAGAATTTTTGCGCTTGAATTGGCTATAAAACTATTTTATTCAATTGAAATACATTTCATTTACCACAAAATTCACTCCGTACACGAAGAAATGTCGACCAAACGATTTTCTTTGTGGAAATTTATCGTATTCGAAAAAAGAGTTTCTTCAAAAATTACCGAAGAAATCAATTTTCTTGGTCTATTCAACATATTACTTCCCATTAATTATCTTAAATAAAACATTATCAGCATAGATCTTTGAATAACTTCATTGTATCTCAGCTGATTGAGATATTTTGTATAAATTTTGTAGGAAATGAATTATATGGTGTATTGTACTTACAATTTGTTTTAAGTTGAAGTTTTATGACGGAAAAGGGTGTCCAGAAGGGTTAAAATCGTGCAATATACTGTTATCACTCTCTAGATCGTTTTTGGAGCTGTGTTAAATAGTCATAAGTTCGTTGTTGAAGCATAAATCACAGCAGTAAGAGGGAACAGGATCGCCGGGTGTCGTTAATAGCACATGCCACGACGAGTCATGTCGTTGGCAAGAAAAACCCACTTCTGGGACTATATGCTTGGGTAGAGTAGTACGCTGCCCAGTAGCGGGGCATTTTTTGAGCTGATGTGAGATCCACACCCGGTAGCTAAACCATGACTTGGATGCTAACTATGTATTTTCAATCAGGCTGGGCATTTAGAAATAACTAGACTAGGTTCCCACAAAATCTATATCCGAAAATGTTTAATTTCAATACCTTTATGGCTAATATGCATAAAAGCATAAAAACTGAAATAAATGACAATATCGATAAGAGCTGAAATAAATCTTTCACCATTCCAATAGATCCTTCATCACCTAATAACTAATCCGTCGCGGTAGATATCAACTTTCTCTCTCTTTACAAGCGATTAATGCATAAATACTTCAAAGAATATTTGTAATCTATCATTTGTAATAAACATCCCGTTCCTAAATATAGCTAAATGACTTCAACAATTACATCATGCTCCTTAACCCATCAAGAGCGTTTTAGAAAAAGTATTTGGGAAAGAAAAAAAAAGCAGGAATGAACTTATCAAGTTTGGGGAAACGACTGAATACGTAGCACAATTACTCTTTTATTTGGGAAATATTATCATTAGGAGTATGATCCTTGCTATTTATTCAGCAAAGGACGAGAGATAATTCAATATTTAGTAAATCACAACAGAAATTGAATTATGGCCATTAAATCTAGTGATTTTGTATAGGTATCAAGAAGAAATATTTACTTATTGTTACTAAATCAAGGTCAAGTGTAAAAAATCACACTAAATTCGGTAGGAGTCCAAAATGAAACGCATGCTTTAATGCCGCAGTTCTCGAATACAATAGGTGTAACGACACACAATCATGAATTAACACTGTGTTTTTCGGTAATACAAGAGTAATAATAGGGTGACATAGATTTGGGACAGATGTACTCGATATGAGCTTTTTCCTACTTCCAAGGGAGCAGCACCAAATGTTTCATGATGCATCGCAGCGGTGCGGTAATTCTCCGCGCCAAACTTCCGCGTGAGTGCCACCAGCTGCACGAAATCTCGTCTGAGTTTATGCCGCCCGCCAGAAAATTCATGGACGAGGGCATTACGGCGCCCTATGGCATCCGCGCGCTGCTCTAAGAAAAGCCAGAGATCATTTATTTATTTAGTCGAAAATAATTCCCACAACACGCAGCGAGTGAAACCGAGAAAATAGGTGGAAAATAATTAACGAGGGCATAAATCGAAATAAAATTGCTGTATAGAATGATGAGTCAAAACTGAGAATATATTGGTTGATTTTCGCTCTAACTGTTTTCGTTTAAGATTTGTCTTCAGTTTGTTTATTTTTTTTGAGCCAAGGAATAAACATGTTTTTGATGAGAATAGGTTGATATAAATCAATATTCTGCGATCAAGAGGATTGATAAGAAGTTGTTTCGGATTTGCGAAATAAATAGAAATCAAAGCCGAACAGTTCGTTAAAAACTGATAGGACAAGATAACAATAAGTCTTACACAGTTGATGTAAGACACACCTGGGAGTCTCTAGAGCCTCGTAGGCTACACGATAGGTTAAGATTACTTGAAAAATTTAGATCAGAAACGTTCCAGAATCACAAGGCGATTATTTGAACCAGCACAATTTCTTAAAAAGTGATAGAAGCAAAACATTATAAATAAAGACTGCTGAATTTACAGATTCAATAACTCCATTTTCAACGCAACTTTAATATAAAAACAAAAGATCTAGGCACTAACATACGCCGTTAATACCCTATTCACTTTAGCTATCTCCATTTTATTTTTCCTGTCCTATCATCCTTTCCCACCCTCTTTCATGGTTTGCGTTCCAACACCTCCCGTCACTCGCCCCTGCGCAAGGTAGATTGTAGGGGTAGATGTAGAAGATCGTTTTTCTGGGATTTTTTAACTTAAAATAAATTTACCATCTCTGTATTTCATAAGCATTCCCAAACGCCATGGGCTCTATTTGTCTTTGGCTGGTCCAAATGGTCCCACCTTATATCTCCACTCATATCACCTAATAAACATAAAGTCACGCGAAAGTCATTTTCCTCCTCCATCCCCTACCAGCAAGCATTCTCCCCTCAATAACATACTTTAGCATTATTAAACATTTATCGACCCGCTTAATACCCTTCTTCCGTCTTCCTGTAATTTTCTAGTAGCCTCCATTACGCGCAAATATGTAAACATTTTTTGTTCGTCTTCCTTTACATTCATTGATCCGTCGATTTCTTCGCATCCATACCTCAACTACTTTCAATCCATTCTCATTCTTTCATTTCAATTCAGAAAATTCAGAGCAATGCAAAGCAGCACTTCAAACCTAACTCGTAAAAAGTCATATTATTTTATTGCATACAAAATACTTCAATGAATTAAAATATTAATTGGCCAAGCTGGAGATTAAATGGGCCATCCGTCATTAGAAAGCAGTAAGTTATGCGCCCTCCTACTTTTGTTTTACGATATTAATTCCACGTAAGTAATTTTTTAATTAATTGCTCCTTCCAGATGCTTCCAATGCTTGTAGGAAATGCATCCTGCCTCTTGATCCTGTTTAATTGCTCGGCAATGAAAAATTTAACTTCGTTCATTCTTTGGACGATAATTTCAGCTTTGTAAGGCTACCATCTGGTACTCCTTTTCACAGTCCTACTTAGTAAACAAATTGAGCAATATTTTACTTAGTGAAAATGGCTATTAAATTGAACCTCTAGCTTAATCTTCTTTCACAAAGAGACGTCTGAAACAGTCAGCAATTTCTACCCGATTATAATTCCGATCCGCTATAATCCCAATGCTATCACTAGTAAGAGTAATGGAAAATAAAGGATGACGCAAGCCCTCAAACATTCTCGAAGATAAATCTCGGGCGAAATTTTGTCCAAGGATCAACTATGCAGGCGAAAATTTGCCTCTTCTCCTTTCCCATCGGACTTCTGCTATGATGACAGTTGCGGTCCCTTAGCACAGCCCGTCGGACGGAACCAATCCACCATTCCAATACCGTATTCTCTGTCTCAGGACCCCTGCCATCCCAGACACCAATCGTCGCGCCGAAGTGGTTAGGGGAGCCTTGAGGGGGAGGGCTGAGGGTTTGAGGGGTGAACCATTTGCCCAGGGAGCACCCAAGGGATCCAGATGACGGACAGGGAGGAGGATAATGCCGTAGTAAGGTAGGACAAGGGGTGGATACGGATACCTCTCCGAGATATTCTGAAACAGATGTACGGCACGAGAGCCGGAATTAATTTGGTTTTTTTTCCACTAAAATTAGCTGAGTCTAAAGGCAATTTTGGACAGAATTGGTATTTTCTTTAAGAAATAAGAAGCAAATGGAGGAATCAATTGTAAAAAAATTAATTTAGTGGAATAATCAACATAAAAACGCCCAGGATGTGAACACTGGTATACCGATGCAGTCGCGTCAAATTACCAATATGCCGATTTGGGAAACGTACCTTTTTCGCAAGATTTGCAAGCACATCTGCAAGGCAAATATAAATTCCCGCGCTTGATTTTCATCGCAAAGGTTAATTATTAACTAGCAGTGTCCGGCATGCATTGCAATCCCTCTTTTTCTTTCCTAGTAGGCATATACACAGTGTGTCCCAGTTCCGTTAGGACTGTTGCTATAAAAAATAAAAGACATGGGTAATGTTCAAAAGTCACTGAATTAATTCAAAATAGTCTCCCTCCGAGTCAATGCACAGCTGAAATCGATGTAAAAGTGTTTCGAAACAGTCACTGTAGTCCTTTTTTGGAATTGAATTTAGTACTGCGGTACAATTTACTTGGATGTCCTCAATGGCGTCGTAACAGTGTCCTTTCATTGCCAACTTCAATTTTGGGAACAACCAGAAGACTGCTGGGGCCGAATCTGGCGAATACGGCGGGTGATCCAGGACTGTGATCCTTTTTCTGACCAAAAACTCGCGTACGATCTTCGCTTTGTGGGCTGTAGCGTTGTCGTGGAGGAGCGACCAGGAGCCTGCAACTCGGTATTCGGGTCGAATCACTCAAATTTTCGCCCGCAAATGATGGAAGACGCCTAGATAATGGTTCAGAATTTACGGTGTGCCCTTCTGGTACAATTCCTTGTAAATGATTCCTTTAGAATCGAAGAAAACTGTTAGCACTGTCTTCACACGACTCTTCTGCATGCGCACTTTCTTTGGTTTCGGCTTCTTTGGTCTCAACCACGCTGCACTCTGCCGCTTTGTAAGAGGTTCATACTGGAAATACCTTGTCTCGATGCCAGTTGCAATCAATTTCGTGAAATAAATGTCACTTTGGACAGTCTTTAACAGGTGTTTGCAGTGTTTTACTCTGCCATGTTTTTCATCGCCTGAAAGTGCATGTGGCACAAACCGCGCACAGACCTTCCTTTAACACAAATCCTCGGTCAAAATTCTAAGCACAATATTTTGCGGTATTCCTAACATCTCCTCGATGAGTCCTGAAGAAACACATTTATCTGATGGAATAATTTCAGTGATTTTTTGAACATTTTTGTCCGCGCGACTTGTTCGCGACTTTGATGCTTGTGGAGCGGCCTTAATATCCTCCCTGCCGTCATGAAATAGAGTATAACGCAGAAAAACAATTGAACGACTTAAGAAATTACCACCATAAATGCATTTCATCATATCGAACGTTTCACTGGCTGATTTGCCTAACTTGATGTTGCCAACACAAAACTTGATGTTACCTCGCTGCTCAACCGCCATTTTCCGACGAGTGTCAGGCACGTACTATTACATTCGTGGACAGAACGCATTGTTGCTGCAATACTAGCGCTTTGAACTTCTACACGGTTGTTGCTGATACTTTAAGGATTGTAACGCCACAACTCGCCACGAGATAGCATTGAATTGTGGAATTTCACGTAAGCAGTCCTAACGGAACTGGGACACACTGTGTATAGTATATATACATAGCAGACACATTTACATGTACAGAAGATATGAAAGACAATGATTTATTGTAGTCCAATGTATTCCCTTGAACATAGCATTCATTCACCAGATTGGCCAATTAAGATTTTATTACATTGAAGTGTTTGGTATGCAATAAAATGAATACCTACAAGGGAATTTAGAACACACAATTAATGTCATGAGTTTCTATGCCCATGCTACGGTTTCCAAGTAAATAAAATATTCTATTGTTGAAGTAGTGCAAAAATTTAAGATTTTCGAATTTTAGAATCCAATTTTAGGAAAAATCGAAGCGTATACGAAAATTGAATGCTAGAATTCAATAAAAAGCAAACAAAGAGGCCACTGCACCAAATCTTATTTGACGCATAAATAAATTACGTACCTTATAACACAAATTATGCCTCACTGATACAATTCTGATGCAAGTGATTGAGCAGCTCTTAGAAAATCTGCTTCGTTGCTTGCTTGACGTTCCTCACTTGTTTGAGGAGTTCGCTTACCAAAACTCGTTTGTTGAAACGACTCGTGCTCCACTTATTGTAAAATGGATTTAATAATTCAGAGACCTTTGCGGGCGCGCGCACAACAGCTCACCAAAGTTTCATCGTAATCTGACGAATGGTATTGGGATGCATAGAAGACGAACAAACAAACATTCATTTTTATATATTAGATTGCTAAGTTTTTTAAAGAAATTACACACCTAAATTTGAGAATTGTATATTTTATTCAAGCTTACTTTCCCTGGATTGCCCGCATTTTCCTGCTGAGCGGAGACTCCTGTAACCATGAACCTTTCAAGATATAATACTCGCAAAACCATGCTTTAAAAATATCGGCGCATAACAACCCTCACTCCCGCTCAGCTCACCCTCAAGAAAAAAACCATTCCGTAAACCCTCTAAACAAGCGTGCTCACACAAACGACGGACGGAAACTAACCCGCGCCGGTCGCGGGCAGCGGCGGATTATGGATCGAGCGATCGAAGCGATAAATCTAATTATAGATTCCAAACTGGCGATTGATATTTGAGTGGCTATCACAATGCATCCCCTTCCACTTCTCTTGGCCAGCTCTACTCGGATTTCCTCCTATTCGAGTCGACCAATCACCAACTTCCACCTCATCCGCCGCCTAGATCGCGTTTCCCTCGACCCCTCTCCTCCTCAAATCCACCCCCACACCCTCTCTGGATACCCCCACCTCCTCCTGCATCCTTTTCTCCCGATTTGGCCAAGGCTTCCCGCCAATCACCACCACCCCAGCCAATCACCCCCCCGCCGCCCCCAACCGTCATATCTCCACAGCGCTCCGCTGGGTGATTAGTTTATCGACGGCGGCGCGCTTAGATTGGGTCTCCCATCTGTTCCTGGGCGGGAGGCGAAGCCGAGGGAAACAGGCTGGGAAGTGGGAAGTGCAGAAGGCAAGCGACGTACCCAAAGGAGAGAGAAAGAGAGATTACCTGTAGGGGGTGTGGTAGTGGACGAGGGCAATAAGGTCTCACGATGGAAGTGTAAAAAAGTTTTTTAAATGAGTCTAAAAACGACTCCATTTGAAAAACTTTCCTAACGCTTAAAATACGAAGAAGAATAGAAAATACGTAAGCATTAAACCAAATAACGATTAGGCCCATGAATACTACCGCCATTAGGTTCCCGGAGCACGCAGTTTTCTCTGACATGTTAAAATATAATAGATTACTTCATTATTATCCGTAGACAAATACAATTGCACGGAGTCGTCACAGAAAAAACATGAAACCTATGAATATACACTAGGTTGTAGTATAGGGCAGGAAATGAGAAATTGAAAAACATGAAACACATAGAACACATGTAGAACATAGCAGAGTACACAATAAATACATAAAAAACATCAACACAGGAAAACAGTAGGTACTATGCAAAATTTACAAAAATGTGTGCTCCATTATTCTACAGTACTACAAAATAAGTTTTCCTGAGACATATTTTTCTTTGGTTAAAACATTTTGAATTCTAGACATCTAATTGATAATGCAAGTTTGTCGTATGAATTGAATCCAGGGTGTCTTATACTATGGAGTGTTTTTTTAGGTTCTGTGGAATTTTACGTGTAAATATTTATTTGTTCTAGTCTTATAGTTATGGTAGTCAGAATTTTTTCCAAGGGAGTTAAAATTTTTGTGAATGAAGTTGACAGTTTCAAAAACGGTTTGATTGAAAACAAAATTTAACAAACTAAGTTCCTCATAGAATTATCCATTTTTCCCAGGAGATTAAGTCCATTTTAAATTTCAATGATAACGAACGGGAGATTTAATAAAAATGAGAAGACACTAATTCCTAAGATACATTAGGCTTAGCTACATCACATTTACTTCATCGTTTCAATTTTTGTACCTCTAATCATTTATATACGACGGACTGTACATAGCACAAAATCTCGGAAAACATTTATGCCATATGAACTGAAAGGACACAGCATTACGATGAGGATATAATTAATATGTCGATTGGAAAAGGCTGAGTGTAAAACAAACTGTTTAACCTAAATCGATGGGTAAAATAAAGCCTAGTCATAAAAAATATATTTTGTAATATTCCACGCCATAAGTAGGGTGGCTATAGCACAAGAAGTGCCAAATTACTAGTGTATCATTTCTTACCACTGTGTAAATGTCCAAAAGGCTAGCTCGTTGCCGATTAATTTTTAATTATGGCTAAATTTTCCGCTACTTTGAGCATGATATTGGCACGAAATCAATTAATTTCAACGCTGATTTTCATCGGAGTTAGCCAATTTCTAGAGTAATGAAATTATATCCGACCACGCAGGAATTCGGGTAAAGCGCGTTCGTTTGTTTGCTTTTAAAGCAATATGTATTTTGAATTCTCGTCTAATTATTGATTATTAAAAACATGAGAGATAACTGTAAGAGGGTGGAAGTATTTATGTCACGCTATGAAAAATAAGTGAAAAAAAAGTTTAAATTTGCAGAGGAAAATAATTCTTTCAGATTATGTCATTCAGCATTTAGTAGAAGGGAGCGGGAAAGAGGAGACTAAGTCTTCGAGCCTTGGCTCTTCCGCTAAACGCAGTAACACAAAAGGACTAAAAACCTTTTCAGCGAGGCGTTAACACGTACGTATACATAGAAATGTGTAAGCAGCCGAATCTGTTTAAACGTTGAACTGGCAGGAGGAAAGCGGGCAAGGAAAGGTTATGGGGAGATAAATCTCTTATCATTCATTTCTGCTCCCAAACGGGATGCTAATGGATCATACTGTTGAAACTAGTTTTCAAAGGCAGCTTGCCTGGCAAAGGGCCGAACCCTTTTCCACTGGGCGAGAAGAGCTAACGACCACCACTAGGAGAGTAATAGCCAAAGGTTCTTTCTCATCTAGCACGCACATTTCAGAACTTCCCTGTCGGATTAAAGAAGACACAATGCATCCCAGGGATGTTCATTGAAAAGGAGCTTACTCACTCCACAGTTCACTTAGAAATAACATTACTAACGTATAAATTTCACCACTATTTAACTTTACAAAAATATTTCAATCATATAATACATAAAAGGACAGGTTCTACTTTCAAACACAGCAGTACTAGGAAATATTTAACGAATTTAAAACAAGTTCTTTCCTTACCTGGCTAAGGGTCACTTATTTGCGCCGGTTTTTTTAAATTCACGATCATTTTTTTATTCACTGTTAAGTAGTACATGGTGAGACACAATAGAATCTATCATTACAAAATTCTTCTCCCAATATCTACTTATTGAATAGTAAATTATAGAGCCTAGACATCACTTCCAAGGTCACTCTCGACCTAAAGAATCGAGCTGGAACGCTCGCGAAACTATCGTCACGAAAATGACACAACGTGGAAAATATCCCAAAAGCCATCATGTTTCAAGACCACTCCGCGGAAGATTTTACAACAACCTCGACGTTAAATGTCTAATATAGGTCAAAACTAATGAGCTATACTCCTGTTTCCCCCCCAGATCTAGAAGGAAATAATCAGATTAACTCGCTGGAAAAGCCCAGAAAACTTTCTTAAAAAATCATATAAAAACTTCAGGGTTATTCAGGATTATTTGCGGTTCACATTTTTATCACAAAACTTATAGCTCAAAAATTCAATAATTATCTTTTTACGGAAAAGCCGATCGTTGCCTAGAATAGGAAAAAATGATGAAGATGAAATAAAAAATAGCGTGACTACGCAATCGAGAGTTTATTCAAACCTGAACTCAAAATAGCAAATAAAATACGGTAGGAGGAATAGAATTAATGCGGGACATTATTATAATATTGATTCTACCTCTCTACAACATAGTTTAAATGACAGGTAAAGCAATGGGATGCCAGGTTCTCCACATTCAATGCTGAATTACAGGAAAAATAGACAGGGAACCCTACTTAATTTGATATCTACATCTACATAATACTCTGGGAGCCGCCTCATGGGCATGTGGCAGGGGGTATTAGATCACCAGCCGTGTAAAAATGTAAGTTTTTGGGAGATTAAATGGTGACACGTTTTATAGGAGTGTCTGTAGTGGAGCTCAATTTTTATTGCGGTCATTTATTATGCACGGAAAGAACGAGTTATTGTACCTATATGTTCGGCAGTGTATCTCTCTTATTTTGTCGCATCTGTCAGACCTAGATGTGTATGAGAGTCTGTATGACCTCGATATGTATATGAGTAGTCATGATAATATTCTCTGTGTCGCTCTGAAAAATATCAGTTCCGAATTTCTCAAGCAACCTAAGCCTAGCGTGTAGCCTCCGAGTCTCTAGGGGCTCCCACCTTAATCCCTCTAAAAGTTGTGGGACACTATATGTACGTTCGTAGAAGTTTTTAACGAAACGCGCTGATTTATTTTGTATTTTATTATTTTTTTTTTGGTTAATTCTTTATGACCAGGGTCCCAAATGCTCGCGGCGTATTCGAGGTGTGGCTTAACCAGAGCGAAGTAGCATCTCTCTTTGAATTTTTCATCCGAGGACCTTCCTATTATGCATTTAACAAAACCTAGTTTTTTTAATGCTGTGCCACATATGTTTTGTATGTGTAATCCCCACGATATATCAGAAGTTAAAGTAAATCTCAGTGAATAAAACGCACTTTAAAGTAGCCACATTCAATTTTTCAGAAAATCTGGAATAAGTGGTCCTCGGCCAGAGCCACTGTAAACCATGAACCCCTTTGGACATTTAGCTAAGGACAGGTTGACGCTGACGCCGGGTTGCTCACCGTTCTACCTCCACTACCCAACGGTCCTTCTCTTACCTATCAACCCACAATGGCGCAGAATACCTTTAATGTCTGCAAAAAATAACCAAACGGCAAATTTAAATATTTTACTTCAAATATCGTTGGCATTCCTATTTCATGTGACCACAACTTAGAATACGCCGGTAAAATGACCGAACGTTTTGTTTTTAATTAAATTTACGGGTGAAGGAACTCAAAAGTTCCGAAAAGTTCGGACGGGGGATGCGGAGCTGCGTTCGCAGACAATGGAGTCACTAAGGTGATAATGGAGACGAGCCTCTCAGCATAAGATCTGATTTTTTCTTCCCCACCCCGTCTCCCTTCTCTCCGTAAGTGAATTCCCCAAGTGAATAAGGGCATCGCATAAAATCAAATCCGCATAAAGAGGCGGGACTCCTCCGGAGTTTAATTAAGCCCTGCGTTGAGCGCGCGGCTTCGGCAGAATTATAACCCGCGGCCCAGCGAAATGAATACTTAACCCGCCCTCCGACGCCAAAACAGACTCAATCATCATTGACAGGTTGAGACTCAAAAAGTCTTTGAGTAAAGAAGTAAGACGAATGGAAACAAAAACACGCGCGACGGAATACCGTTGACACGTTGGAGGACAGAAACCTCTGAATGTATTTCCTTACATTCTGGTATGTTCCTCTGTCGTGCGATTGGAGTGGACGCAAGCGGACCACAACCACCAGGCGGCGTTGAAGTATAGTCACCGTACTTGACCACCTCGTCCGATTGTAGGCAAGAGCTTCAAGTCTCTTCTATATTTAATTATTCTAACTTCATTCGCCCGGATCCCTTCATATAACTTACCAACCCTAAGATGTCGAATAAAGAGATTTTCTCCGTAAACCTGGCGTGTCGTGATGATGATTTTTGTGAATCTTTGACGAAATTAACAAAAAAAAGCAATACCAGAAACTTGTTAGCACCAGTGGCAGCGATATATAGTTCCCATTTCTAACCCAGGGTCCAGAGTTCGATTCTCACCAGCGTGTATATTTCACCAGCCAGGGCAAGTTTTTGTGGGTCCCTCAAACATCACATGTTACAGTGTTCGATATTAAAGACTCTTCGATGTTTTCAAGGAAGTTGGTTATACATAAATACAGAAAAATGTGTTACTTTTTTCAGTTTGCACCCTGAATTTTTATTTTAATCTCATTAGTCACGTGGAATAGGAAAAAATCCTAAAGATTCTAATATAAAAACCTTATTTATCTCCTGAAGCTGCCCTGGATCAGATATTTTTTTATTTAGATAAGATTTTTTCCCCTTATTTTAGATAAATAGAGGTCAGAGAAGTATTAAGCTACATAAAGCACTTTTAACATCTTTCCTTAAAATGGTTCATACATTTTTAAATTTAAATAAAAGCACTTTTCACATCTTTTTTTTTCAAATGGTTTATATATTTTTAAATTTACTGCATTAGGTGCTTGGTTAATATACTGAGATAACTTCAGAGGTACATGCCGAGTTCGGCACACGCGACATTAATCGTTTAAGGAAAGAAAGAAATATTCCTCAAGGTTTTTAGGAAGAAACGGTTGACAGATGTCTGACGAAAAGAAACTATATGCTCTTAAGCTTCAAGTTCAAAGTGTTCCGGCCTTCAGAGTTTGGACTCTTTTTTTATATTGCCTTTCCGACGGCATCCATACGGAGCCCTTCAAATTCTTCTCGATCGCTAATAGAGCAAAGGCGACGCCCCATTTCGGAGCCTCAGTCGAGACGTCTCAATAAGGCGCTCAATACGTCCACAATCCCGACAAAAAAAGAATGATCTCTATACATTTTTTTCGATATCACCATTGCCCTTCTTTGTGATAATAAAAAGAAAAACGGCAACGACGACTCCCCAGGTACTTCCATCCCCTTCCCCCTCCAGGGATCCCTCACCGAAACAAACCTTTGGCGAGGCAATTTAATCGACTCCGGTTTCGCCGTATAATTTTTATACTTGATAGAATTTTCAGGCTTAAAAAGTGAAAACATTTTCACCCCCACTTCCGACCTTCCACATCCTCTTTTTTTCCTCCTCCCGATGCTTTCCCAACGGCGCGTAAATAAACACTTAAAAAGGAAAGGAAGCTCCTCCCCGCGTTCCTTCTCCCTCCATTTCATTAATATTCAGATCCAGACGGCAAGCCAGAGTCGGCGGGGATCCAGGAAAGAATTGGTATAAGCTTCTGCTCCGGGATACCCGTGGTGAGGGACGACGCGACGGGGCGAGAAGGGAGGATAGGAGAAATATATAATGAACGAACCCTCGCAGGGATAAGGAATAAAAATGGGGTATGGAGGTGGGTGGGGAAGGGGGGGGAGGGTCAACACTTATCCCTTCGGCGCTCAATCCCCGCTTTATTTATTCTTTTTTTCTCGACCTGCCAACGAGGAAAATGATTGGAGAAATCGTTCCCCGCCTTAACCCCCACCTATCTCCCCTTCCGTCACAATCCCATTTTGACTCCTCTCCTCCCTTCAAGTCGTCGACACAGTTTATTTGCTAAGCCCTCTTAGGGAGCCCTGAAAAATCAAAACGATACGAATGGAAAACTCAAGTTGTTCACCGGAAGGTAGGAGGAACTTGGGACTATGATCATCCGGGAGGGAGAGGGAAAGTAAGGAGGGGGGAGAAAGGAGATAGGTTCGGTGAAATTGAATGGACCAAGGCGTTCCGCAAAACGATCTATTTCTCGCCCTCCTGCTTCTTTCCCCTTCCTTTTGGAAGAAAAATGTGTTCTCCGAGTTCATTTAACGACCATGGGAACCTTATTTTTTAACTCAGAAGGTTGAAGTAGTCCGCGGTTTCGTTATAAACCCTTTAAAAAAAAGTCAGGACATATGGAGCCAAAAACAAAAAAGAAATATATGTCAAGATGGTATTACAGTGTCGTTCATTTTATTACGAGAGAGTCAAAAGGAGGTGGAAAACAAAGAATACACCACTGTCAAGATGACTTCATAGTTTTGCATATTTTATTGCGCATTAGGCTGACCAAGATATATCTTGGATTAAAATTATGGAAGGACTTAGATGCTTTAAACCTCTCAACATACCAAAGGTAAACCATATCCCCTGCTGGTTTAATAAGCGGTAGAAAACTAAATATTTTGAATATTTTATGAGAAAATCAACAAAGATTAACAATTATAGCACGACTAACATTTTACGACCAAACTTATTTCTTGTATGCCGTCCCGTCAGCATATCTTTCACCGTCATTCACACCCCTGGAGAAAAGTAAACCTTCTCTTAAATTGGTATCGTCCGCTTGTAAATTAAAATTACCGATGAAAGTCTGTGTACACATTCTCCCAGACATGCATGTAACTAACGCCACATAAAATTTGAAACTTGCGAAGTTACAGATGCATATGTTTAACGCCATCGCGTGTCATTAAAACTCCACAGTATCTTAAAACTCGAAAAATTAAATACAATCTTTCATTTATAATGACGGACTTGGGCGGACTTTGGTGATTCCGACATTTGCCTTATTTTATATGCCATGAAATAATGTATTGGATTATACCGTAGAAACCTTTTTACTAAACTCATAGCTCTGACCCGTGATACTTACCAAATTCGGATGGCCTTAATACTTACGCTCCCTTGAAAATTAACCGGTTAAAATCAACTAGGAAAATGCTCTCTCGCAGTTTTCATCCGGAGAGTAGATGACGCGACCAAAGTTAACTATGCCTAATGAATTTATGTAAATGTATTGAATTTTATGATATTATTTCTACAGCATCGCCGACTCAAATAATAGATCTTGTCTACTTCTTCGGACTTAGCCAACGAATTTCTGTAGTAAGCCGCGATTTCATCAATAATTACCTGCTTAATGCAATAGTTTAAAAAATTGAAACTTTTACGGTATGTCAAAATAATCAGAATGAGGTGGGAAACAGAAAATTCATTCAGCAGGTATGGCCAATGGTATTGATTCTATTAATGTAACTTTGCAAAATATGGGCATTCAAATGAACACATACCCAATGGCGCTCCGGCATTATGTTGCAGTTTTCCAGAGCAAGCTTGCATTTCCATTAGCTGTATTAACATTCATTCACGATGGACCATTCAACCAGTCTCGCCCAATCACAACAGTATAAAGGAATTCATTTTTACCTATTTCGTGGCCTTGAGGACGCGAACATTTTGTACTAATTTATTTATAAATAGTTAAAAGGAATATAGATTCTTAATAGATAATGTTAATAATAAAGCAGTTAAATTGATAAACAGGTAATTGGCTTCGGATATTATGTGGAGTTAGAAGCGGATGATAGAAGTCTTATACCGATATTTACGTCATAATATCTGGACAGCCCATAGTAAAACTGTTAAATACAAAAAATACATTATTACACCCAGTTTTTAGCCCTGAACGTTTATGAAATTGACTTATTACCAATGAGAAGCAATTCCCTTCAAAATATTTGTAAGTCAAGCACACGCCACAGGAAGAGAAACAGAGCTAAAAAATTCGACAATTTCTCGGCGCGTAATGTTTTTTCCTGAAAAGAGACGAACAAGATGGAAAAATAATGATCTTTTGGTCGTCCGGCTGTAATATCTCTAGCATATAAGCCAAATTCAAATGTGCCCGTTTTCTGGTTTGATTGTACCAACCCCTTCTTCATTGAGGAGGTTCTGGCATAATTTCCTTTGAGCGTCACTTATACATCCATGCTACTTGCCGCAAAACGTATTCACTGCTGATAGCATCAACAGAATCCTACTTATTCATATTAATGCATTTGGATGTTTGAATGCATTTGGAAGTTTGAAGTTGAAAGGGCAAGAGTTGGTGAACTAAAGGAAAGAATATTGATTTTTTATAATTTATGAAGAAGTAATTTTTGCGATGGAGGAAGGAATTATTAATATAAAAACAAATGGAAACAAAGTACGGGCATACAAACCTAATTTTTGTGCCATAAGAAAACGAATGTCACAATATGTCGGTTCAACTGAGGTTGGTTGGTTGCTTCTGTTGGTGGTGTTGGTTGTAGGTTCCTTTAGAATATGTAGGAAGGGTGGCGTCATCAACAGCCTGCTCTTAACAAAGGGCGCCTAAGAGACAACACTTGAACGTCCCCTCCGACAAAGGAAGGATTGCACTACACGTGCCCTTCACGCAGCACCCTGCCTGCGATCAGGATTCCGCCGAAAACTGTCTGCCACTGCCAGGATTCTGGTTCAACAGACATAGTGAAGCATTCGTCTTCTATACTCAGTTTTCTCAGGCGTGAATTCAAGGAATGTACTATACATTGTAAATATAGTAGCTTTGTTATTCCACATAATTTTTTGAAGACGACTCGGGTTTCGACATGGCTCGTCATCACCTGATTAGTAAGTGCCACGTCGGAACCTGGGTCGTATTAAATAAAATTTATGTGGAATAATAAATTTCCTTTATTTACAAAATTCGACCTATGAACAAAGTTGAGATCTCACTTTTGCTTAACAGGATCTAAATTCAACATGACAAAAAAACAAGACATGATGTCCGGTTTTAACCTTAGCATATTGTCCACAGAACCAACCTGTCATAATCATTATGCCGACTCAACCTTAGACATTTTTTGTGTTGACGACCGTAAGAAAGTAGTTATGATAGACCTGCTTACAGAACCAGACATGTTCTGCCACGATCAAATATCTCTCGTGTATGAATTCAAAGTCCCAGAGCAAACGATAAAATTTATCAACTTTAGAGACTATAGGGCCTTTGACCACACCAAGTTTCTGTCTGACCTAGCTAACAGAGATCGGAACGGAATCGTGAGAGCACAGATACCCGACGAAAAAATAAAGTTATTCAATCTTCACATAATAGAAACATTCGATCTTAACGCCCCGATCCGAAGCATTCGCGTATCCCATCCACCGACTCCCTGGATCACACCAGAAATTAAGCTAACTATTAAGAAGAGAAATAGAGCCAGGGCTATGTTTAGAAGACATAGAGACGACAATTCTTTCTCCAGTTATAAAAAACTAAGGAAGATTACCAAAAAATAATAAGGGCCAACAGTAATTATTACAATACCCTTTTCTTCAAGAGCCAGGGTACAAAGGATACGTGGAAACATCTACGAAGATTAGGCTTAATTAAAAAAAAGAAAGACAATATTCCAACATTTCACCCTGATATTCTTAACAATCATTTTTCCACAAATAGCAACAACGATAACCTTGCACAGTTAACCGAAAGCGACGAGATAGTTTCTCTCGATAATAAATTCTTTTTCGCGCATGTAAAATAATCAGAGGTAATGAAAGTCTGTCGTGATATTACTTCTAATGCTAGAGGGTATGATGAAATCCCCATTGAATTCATAAAAAGTAACTGCCACTGTTGCTGCCCACTCTTCTAAATATCTTTGATTCATCATTGCAATTGGGAGTCTACCCTAAAATTTGGAAAAGGACATTGCTTCGCCCCATTCCAAAGTGCTCAAATCCCTTCAAACCGAGCGACTATCGGTCTATAGGAATAATATGCTCAACAGCCAAGGTGCTAGAGCGAATAGTTTTTGATCAAATCAATAATCACATTACTGAGCACAACCTACTAGATCCTAGAAAATCTGGTTTTAGAACTGGATTTAGCACCCAAACTGTCCTACTCGGACTGGCGGAAGATATACGTCAAGCAATAGATCGTAAACAACTTACAATTCTCGTCCTTTTTGACTTCTCAAAAGCTTTTGATTCTGTAAGTCACGCACGTTTATTGCAGAAGCTAAAAGGTTATATGCTATCTGAAAGCGTTATCAAATGGTTTCGTTCATACCTTAGTGGGTGAACACAAGCAACTCTTGGAAAAGACGGGAAAGTCTCAAACTGGTTCAATGTAGACTCAGGGATGGTGCAAGGTTCTGTTCTAAGTCCATTACTATTTTCCCTGTACATAAACGATCTCCCAAGGTCCTTTAAGAATTGTCAATATCATCTATATGCTGACGATTTTCAGGTGTACCAGCATTCTGCTGTGATGAATCTACCAAATACTATTAATAGCATTAATACTGACATCGAACAAATATGTAGGTGGGCGGAGATAAATGGTTTGGAGCTTAATGAAAACAAAACCAAGGCTATCATCATTGGAAGCCGACAGTCAATTACTAAAGTAAATTTTCATCAAATTCCACCCATAATTGTCAAAAACAAAATTATTCCGTATGAAGAACATGTAAAAAATCTGAGGGTCTTTACTGATAGAAATATAGACTGGAAAATGCACTGCCGAAGCATTAAAAGTAAGTGTTTCAGGAACCTTAATCAATTGATTAGGGCCAAAAAGCAACTTCCCTTCAACATCCGGAAGTCTGTTGCAAACGCAATAATCTTTCCACATTTCGACTATTGCTGTAGTATGATATGTCATATAAACGAGGATAATAACCGCAGACTTCAAGTAGCAATGAATGCTTCAGTACGATTTATATGCGACCTTAAAAGTTGGGAGCATATAAGTGAGGCATACACAAATCTCAAATGGCTAAAAGCACGTGAAAGACGAGTCTATTTTACCCTAATAACGGCATATAAAATTCTTAAGTCTGGATGTCCGCCTTATTTGTTCAACAAATTTGTCTTTAAAAGAAATTTACAACAACGTTCTACAAGAACTCATCTTTCCGATCTATTGATCCCATACCATCGTACAGAGATGTATCATAGGTCGTTCATAGTGTCTATTTCCCGCTGATGGAATTCACTGCCTGATGATGTTAAAGCATGTAAATCCATCCCAAGTTTCAAAAGAACAGTTTTCGATTTGATAAATTCCAACATGTTGAAATGAAAAGTGAAATTGATTGTTTTATCTTTTGGATTATAATATATTATGTAATATTATGTACACATTCTCATTTCACTTTATGTAATATTATGTATACATTTATTCAGGATCTTTGAGTTGTATTCTTTTTAGATGTTTATTCATCAATGTCTAAAGGACCAATGAGTCAACGACAATAAATGTTTATTGTCATTATTATTATAAATTAAACCACCAGTACAGATTTATCAACAAAATACAACTTTCCCCTGTGCTTTTCATATAATAATTTGAATTTGCATGGGTCTAAAGGAAAGAATGGACGAATCATAGGAACAAAAAATGACCTATTTTCTCCCATTAGTGAGTACCAATCTTGTAAAAAAAATATATTTAACGAAAATATTTCCAGGAGTTATAATATTATCACATTCACATCCTAGTTTTTTCGTTGTAATCAAATACTTACCGAGGATAATCATATTTTTTCAACAAAATGGTTCCGCATAGTAATATTCAGGGTGGAAATGTAAGCTGTCACTCTAACGACCCATAAAATAAGTAAAATTTTCCACAAACATACATGTTTTAGTAGTATCATGCGCTTTTTCACCATGAGCTGAGGTATGACATCATTTTCAAATGGTACAAACTAAAATACGAGATACATAATTAGTTTTGACTCACGTAATCACGGAGGAGCTTCCGTCTCACGATTCAACCCAAATAGATTAAAGAAAGCTGAGGAATTCACGAAGAATATTTCGACTCGTCAACCATTACCTCTAGCCTTAGCTGGAAAAGTAGGATGGATGACGATATCTTCAGTTCAAGTCTGTTCTCTTTATCCCGAACCAAAAACTGGAGGGAGGAGGGGACTTAATAGCAAATTCGCCCGTTCCCTCGTCTCATCTCATAAAGCTCCATCTTCATTAATAATTTCGCCGAGAATCATTCCGCTCCGTCGGAGAGAGAAAGAGAGAGAGGACACAGCGTTCGTTCCACTTCCGTCGCCCTCCCTTTTTATTTTTATTCCTTTTGCGTTTCCTATTCTTCCATTTCTCTCTCTTTTTCGTTCTCCAGCCATTCCCCACAACCTCCAATAAAATACATCACACACGGAGCAAGCAGCCCACTCAATCTCGACCTCCAACTATCCCCCAAACCCTCGTCCTCCTACCCCCCACCTCCTTTACACCACGCAGAGGAACAACACGCAAAAAAATGCGATCGCGGGCAAAGAGTGGCGTAGGAGAGGCAAAAGCCCTCGAAATAAAAACGACCTCCTTCGGAGCCATAAGTCAAAATGACCGATCAATCGATATCGTAGTAATTCAATCGGGCCAAACAAAAAAAAAATAAAACACCAAAAGCCCGGAAGGAGGGAGGGAAGTAAATGTTGGGGGAGGGCTCGTTCTTTCCCTCCTTTTGTCCCCCATGCACACCTCCCCCTCAGTCACACGTCCTTATCGTTCCAACCAATTCTCCCCCCCGACTCCGGCGCGAGCTAGGAAAACGCACGGTGCCACGAGTAGAGAAGGAAGGGATGCAATGGAGTTGGGAAGTTGAGAGAATTGAAAGTTACTATTTGAGTTTGTGACCAAAAACAGCGGTCGTTAGCGCCATTACACCTTCACCTACCCCTGTTATAGGTCATCAGGTAGTGTAGTTGATTAGCAGATTTGCTCCCTAATCCTTGTTTCTTGATTTGACGCGTTGAACTAGCATCACGCTTCGCATGACTTGCATCTGGTTTATGTAGTTGCTATATGCATTCATACAAATAATCTCTGTAGCATTGGTATCACAATTACAGTAGAATGAATGTTGGTGTAAGTTAAATATACATTTGATCTGCTCCCTAATCCTTGTTTCTCAATCAGCCACTTAGTACTTCTATTTCTTTATCCATGATCCCTGTACAAGTCTTTTTTTCGTTTACGTAGTTGCATTATACGTAAATAGTTTCTGTTGTATTGGAATGATGGCTGCAGTATAGTGCATGTTGGTGAAAATTACATGTACATTTTAGTGTGTTTGTAATACCTCATTCCCTGATAAGCACCCTTGAGGTGCCTTGAAGGGTTAAATGTGGATGTAGATATTTTTTTCTTCGTTAAAGTTAAGAATTGCTTTCCTAATGTTTCTTAATCTTACCGCATTCCTTTTACTTTGGCTTATCTACATCCCATATCGATCTTATTACGCCGTCAGAGATGACTACAGTGCCTAGGTCAACTAGCTGGGTGAAACATGGTGATCTGAAAATCTGGCAGACGACGATAAAATCTCATTCTCCTCCTTCTATTGATACTTCTTCACGTGTACGCTATTTAGGCTTCCTTTATATCAAAAAAAGTCTTCACACTTTCTAATTTAAAACATGTATTTTGAACCCAGGACAGATCCATTTAACTAAAATAATAAATATAATACACAGGAATGCTGCGGAAATTTGTTATAAACTGCTACTAGTGAACACATAGTGTTTCTCAGCTTTTAGAAAGATTAGGTTGAGGGCCGCTAGAGTCGCAGAGGCTACTTAGTTTGCTTGAGAAATTCAGAACAGGTGTGCTTCAGAGTGACATAGAGATATCATTGCGATGGCACACTACATTTCTAGGTCCGACGATAAGAGAGGTACTCTTCCAAACATATGTTTGTCCTTTCTACGCACGATAAGGGACCATAATAAAAACTGAACTCTACTTGATGTAATCCCAAAATACACTTCACCTCCCAAAACCTCATCCTTGTCCACCACAACCACCTGCCACATTCCCATGCAGCGGCTCGGAGGGTAGTATGTAGATGTTTTTATTGCTCTTTCCGTCATTAATAGGTGGTTTACACTGTGACAATTTTACCATTTGAAGTTGACCACTGTTTGTAGATAATGAATCTGTATGGATCAAATAGAATGGTAGGCCCCTAGAGGATGAATGCACTAAATACACTTAGGTCAGCCAAAACGATATATGAATCAAAAGAGTTACTAGGACCTAAAGGAGTTAGCTAGGGGAAGGGTAGAATCCAGTCAAAAAAATCAAGACTGACCGGCTTATCTGGATTGAATATAGAGTATAATGACGATGACTACCGGGATGAGATGTTAAACTCAAGCCACCTCACCAACCCGATTCCTTGAGATGCCTTTCTCTATAAAGAGAAACTGGGCCAAACATGTAGACCACATCCTCGAATTGACTTAACTGAAAAATCCCACTGTTTTACAGTCCATCAATGTAAAAAATATTGCACTTAAAGCGTTCTCAACTTGATACCCAAGAAAAATAAAGGTGACTAAAACTCCACCTCTGATGACAGATTAGACCCCAAGTCCAGGGAAGATGGATTTATAACCACCACAAAACCTGATTCATGTCTTTCATAAGAAGGAACCGAGTTCCTTTCAACTCTACCTCCAAAACTAAGATAATATGTCATGCTTGCCGTCCATCATTCATTGGTTGTTCGATCCTAAGATTGGTTCACTGCAGCCCTCCACCCTTCCCTATTTAATGCTAGTTTCCTTACCTCCTTGTATCTCTTCTTATGTATTTTCCTCATTATTTGGTCCATCAATTAATTCCTAGATCTTCCTCTGGGGACTTTTCCCTCAATTTTGCTTTCACTTATGTTCTTCCGTCCTTCATAGCAATCCTAAAATGATGCAAACAACCTCAGTTTTCGGTCGAAACTCACAATAATTACCACTATTACTTCCTTACAACCCCTTTGGCCTACTAGCTTTTTCTTTTTTTTCCTGAACCAATGAGTTGAAGCAAAGAATAAGATCGATACAACTGGTAGTATTGAATCTTGAAATAATCCAGTTTCGCCATATAACTCGCACACCACTACCTCGGAAATTGAAGGAGAGACCAGAGTGTCGAAGCTTATATATTGCCGATCGATTAAGAGGAAAAAGAGAACTCACGCGGGTACTCACGCGCAGTGACAATTCGATTCATCGCACACTCTCGCCAACAATGCTTCAAACGCATTTCGATGGCAATCGATATTGGTTTTTCGGGTGGGAGAGTATTAAGGTGGAGGGTCCGATACCGTTAAGTACCACTCGCAGCCACCCCTTACAACCGTTTGCCCATGCCTCTCTTTCAATCTCCCTCTTCCTCCTCTCTCTTCCCTCACTTCTCGAGCTTCTTTTTTATTCCCACCTTTCCTCCCTTTAATGATTTCGCATCAAATACAGTGTCTCCTTCCCAGATAGAATTCTTCTCGGTCGTTATGCCTCATACTATCGCGATCATACAACCAGCACCAGCAGATAAGTACAAATTGAAATCCGTGTTCATACTGGCTTAAATACATGCGAGATGAACGTTCGAGTCCACTAAATTACGTCAAACCTGTGACGACATTTTAATTTACCGCGATTCAAGCACTGATATCCAAAATTCAATTTTAATGGCAAGTCAGTCACACAGTGGTCTTAATTCATGGCGAATTTTCCACGGGGTTTCATGAGAAGTATATGATCTAGCCTGCCTAATATACGCCATTACCTTGATATTTCACGTAAGTTGCTCAATTACGATAAGCTTGAAGTTGTTGCTTACGCCTGCTAACTTTTTTTCCATATTTATTATAACAATAAAATCATGTGTGTTATTTTCACCAATTATAAATAATTCTGTTTCAGTTCTTTTAAATAGTATTATCCGTGGTAGTTAGTATGAATCCGCCGAATATATGCAAAAAGTAAAGAATTTTTCCTGTGGATTTAAGTGAAGGGCTAATTTTTCGGCTTTTGGTCATAAGTGCCATGGTCATGGGCAAAGCATTCTTTGAAGCATGCTTCCATAAGGTATTTCTGAATGGAAGTGAATGTATTTCACTTCCATGCAGATGAAATGATTTATTTAATTATCTGTGAAAAGTTATATTCTTCCCTTTTCCATGAATACTCTCTGCACTTGCAACTCTGATTGCTAAAGCACTAATTCTACTGAAAAAAGTACTTTAAATGAAAAATATCTCACTGTATCATAACTCCTTGATCGCTTTTCTCACAAAAAGAGTGAACGCGCAAAGCTTACCCTTGTAGTTATCACAACAGCGTTTTCATGGGTTTTAGTGTATAATCTCAGGACTGATTAGATTAGGTTTTTCAGGGTAAAACAATTTCTAATCTTTCAATTCTGCCTTTAAACTCCTCATTTCTGTATCATCTTTTACTAAACACTAGTAGAGCTAGAAATATTCGAGCCGTTAATGAGAAATTTCAAGAAAATTATCGTCGGGTATCATGAATAATGTATGCTATAGAAATCACTTCTGGAGCGGATACATAAGGTTACAAATATAACTTTACAAATTTTTGCCAAAACTTCAAAATTAAGTCACGCATTGGATTGTTTTTCGTTTTTAAGTGCTGCTGGAAAAAATATATCATATTTATATGGTAAGATGCGCATATTTTTCATTTTGGTATCTATTGAGCATGATGCAGGGACCGAAATTACAGATTCAAATATCCATCCACCAATGTATGCCTTTTACGGTACACAGCATATGACGGCGTTTCGGTCATGAAAACTTCACACATGAGTTAAACATAAAATAAGATCTGAGTCCCATAAAAAATTAGCACTTGTTTAAATTTGGAATTTAAAAAATTTATAAATGATCCTTCACCCGAATGAAGCTTCACTAAAAACTATTCATTATCCTATATTTCCTTTCATCAATAAATATATTTTTCTCTTTACAGGTAAGAGGATTTTCATTCTTTCGGTTTCGGATTGATAGTCTACGCTTTAGAAGAACAAACGTGAGTACCAGAGCAGTGTGAATTCATGAATTTCTCATACATTGGTCGGTTACTGAAAACCCGTGCTAAACGGTACTTCCATTATTTGATGCATAAATCAGCTTTAAACATAAATGTTTCACAGGGCAAATATGACGTCACTGATGTAACTACAATTGATTAAATATAAAAACGTGTTTCAGCATCGTATAATTTGCCATCCAAATCAAAATATTAAATTTTCATTCAATATTAACAGATGTAGCCATAGTATAAACAAAGCATGAAAATAAAATAATGCAATTATCATCGTTGCCTTTAAATTAATACCTGTAGAGAGTAAAACTATGATTTTAAATATTCCTCACGTACATTAATGGTATAAAACTAACATTTCATGATGTTTCAAAAGCAAGCGAATGAAACTACTAAAAATAACGGTTTTATATATTCCTTGGGTCTGGATTAAAATTTCAGCCCTGCAATTTTACACATTTTAGATACTGCCATCAAATATTTGACATTACGGAAGAATTAAAACGGACATTTTTGTTTAACCATACTTCAAACATTTCCAGCATTCTGAAGATATTTTAGCATAGATGAGAAAGAGCATATCTAAATATTAACTTAAAGAAAGTTACAGAGTTTCTTCGTCACGAAGAAGGCCCGTTCAAAAACCATCTTAATGTTGCATCTGCAAACTAATTGGCATCATCCCCTGAGTTAATATAGAACCAGTTACCTCGGAAAAGACATGAAAAAAACATAAAAACCTCGGTATGCAACGGGCTAGTGGGATCGATATGAGAGACGCCCTAACTCAGCCCGCTTTCTCTGTCAGTCTGAGATTTCAAATCTATATGAACTGATTCAAATCGATATTTCAATCAATTTCGCATTGGGAAACCAAGCAATACGAATCGGCTGGCTTTAAATGTTCAGATCGGTCCGAGTTTATATCGATCTGAGTTCGATTGGTAAACTTAGTAATTGTTGCAGTCTTCGCGGGTCCTAGTTTAGCTACAATGCGAGAAACGGAAAGACTTGGACTGTTTTAATGCGATTGGTGTGAGGTACGAAAAGAACGGACAGCCTCACACTGGCAAAGCTCTTCTCCATCCTTTCCTCTCACTTCTCGTCCACCTTCCTCCCACTTTCCCCCAAACTTTTTTACGGAGGAGAGTAAAAAAATGGTCTCCCGGACTGATCAAACTCATCCAATCCTCCTCGACTTCCCCAACATTCCTTTTGTCTCTCTCCCTCACTCTCATTCCTTCCTCTTTTTTTATTCAAACAACTTCACGCCAACTTGAGGTTGTCTGTCGGCCTCCCGTCTTGACTGTAAGATTACACACGCTCCCAAAGTCATTTACATGGGAAGGGGCGGGGAAATCTACAAGGAAACTCATGGTTCTTTCATCTTGATGAAGACGTCGCTCCGCCAATGAATACGGTGCTTTTGTGAAGGAAGTTTGTCCGTCCGCCTTTAGAGCGCGTGATCAAAATTTTAGTGAAGCGACTACGATTGTTTGTTTCTTCCCCTCTCCATGAATTCATTGCATTCTGCGCTAGTTCTAGCTAGCTTTCGAACGTCCCTATTAAAAGATTCATTAAGGGTCCCTCTTTTTCGTGCGCGACCGTATGCTAGTTCTCGCGCACATGAGATGCATCCTACAGCTCGATTTCCTGAATCCTTTCAAGTGATGAAGGGCTTTTTGTATCCATCTACGCGTGAGCACTTTGTAAGCATTATCGCGTAAGCATTTTTGCGTTTTTTGAGCGTTTTTAAGCATTTCTGGCTCAAAAGGTCATCAAATAGAACCTATTTGCCGGAAAAAAACAATTTACAACAGTTACAAAGCAGTTCTTCTCAGAGATTGTTTTTCTGATAGTCATATACTGAGAGATTAGCAAATGATGAATTCACTGAGTTCTTTTAAATATTGTGAAGCAGGAAAACATATCGGCTGGTAACTCCTTTTCTCAGGCGTTCCACTGCGTCTTTCGATTATTTTTGGCAGCGAAGTAGAATATATTTATACTCTTGTGCGTGGAGTAAAGAATTCTTCACATTTATTTACTTTACTTTTGCGATATTGTAAGTATGTACTTAAATAGTTAATACATTATCTTGAAACTATATTATACAAGTACTCTTTACTCTATGACTTGCTTTTAAGTTTTACCACAAGGAATCATCTCAGAAATTCTGCGATTCGTACTGTCACATGCTAAACTTTTAACGGGGATGCATGAATTAAACTTCCGAAGGCCATTTTCAGCTACGAATGTCTGCAAAAAGCGATGAACATGCAAGCTAAGTGTATCAAAGGTACACTCCCTTATGGCTATAATTTAAGCTAAGAGATCGTTACATGGAGAACGAGACAAGAACATTGGTTTATTCTTATGAAATGGAAAATATACTAACATGCAACTTTCCTACACATTAGTAAGCAGTTTAATTCAAGACTTCAAGCAAACTAGATTAATTTTGTCGACAAAAGTAAACCACAATGATTTCTTTGCTAGGAGACTATTTCCCAATTTTCTCACACACACTCGTGCACGGTTTTGAGCGTTAAATCAATACACCGCTGACATTATAAAATTTCAGTATAGTCACGCAGTGAAATATATATATAAATGGCTACTACTAGGGTAGAGACGAAATAAAATGACATTTGGGCGAATGGATCGGAAATAAAATATGAATGATGAGCAATAGATAGTTCCCAAGTCATAAAAAATTATAATTTGGTATTCAGAATTTTCAGAAATTATACAAAAACAACTTCAAATAATTTCATGAGTTTACGCCACTCATCTAATGAAGGCTACCGATGGTAACTCACGACGTTATCTGGCATAGAACAAAGAAATATTCACTCTCGTTCCAGGAATAGAACTGGCAAAAAATCCTGGGAATGGGATGGCACAGATACACCCGAAATCACAGGGTACTCTGGTAATGACTTTCCTGATGGATCTCGTACTAAGTATACCACTCTTTCCCGTGGCAGACCAGGTGCATCCCTCTATCAGCCCCATTGGATCGCGAGACCTTGAAGTTAACAGGCGAAGACCCTTTTTAACGGTCTACCTCACTACGCCTAATCAATTTGAATCCACTTCATTTACCGCCTGAGTTCGGGTTAAACTTTCTCCCTATTTTTTACGACTCTCCCCTCCCCTTCTTTCTCTCTCTTGGAGGCCGTAAAGTTTAATTTCCCCTTCGAAGGCAAGTATTCTCAAGTGATGGAAGGAGATGGAAGGCGAGGAGCCCAAGTAGAAGAGGAAGATATGAAAAAGACTAGCCGCGGCGTCGTGACAAACGTTTACGTCTCTTCCTTTCTCCCTCGTACTCTTTTTAAGCATTCGCTCACGCAAGCTCTCTTTACTCTTCCTTTCTTTTCTGACTGCAAAAAAGTAAAGTCCTCAACCTCACTCATTTCACCGGAATGCTGCTCCACCTCTGCTTGTTCCTCAAAATCATGCGCTTTCCCCTTCTTCCCATCCCAGGGGAGAACTAGAACGTGCAACCCCTTGCTGTCTTCACCACAGCCGCCCGCGATTGGGTGAAAAAGTTTTACCCCTATAGCCCTACTACCCTCCATCCCCCCTTAGGCAGCGTTTTATTAACTCGCCCTTCCTTCGCAGTCCTTCACAGCCCAACCCTTCCCCTCGCCCACCGCATCACACCCCCGTTCCCTCTCTTTCTCTCTCTCTCCTTCTTTTTTACTCCCCCTCTAACACACACCCACGCACTCACACAAAGTGTCGCCCTTTTTACCCGACCGCGGGACTTAAACCGAACGGAGACAAATGGCTTCTCTGCTCAGTGCCACTTGCCAGGGCGTTCTCTTCATTCTCTCGTTTATTTATTTTTTTCCTTTCTATCTGCCCCTCCATCCCTCTCTTCTCTCTCTCTCCCTCCCTCTTTCTCTCTCCCTCTCTCTCCCTCTCCCTGTCGCCTTCTCTTTTCAAATTCTCGCCGCCCACGTTCTTTCCCCTTCATCTTCTCTACCTCATCCACTCTTTCCCTTCTTTTAATATTAATTTGCGCTTTTCATTCACCCTAGAGAATGAATGCACATTTCGCAGCACGACTGCGCACTCGCTCTCCATTCGTTCAAGACCCCGCTCACTTGGCAGTACAATTCAATTCAGACCGGAAGCAGAGCTGATGCGGAATAAAGTAATGACTATGGTATTTACGAAAATCGACTAAATTTGGCAGTAATTGCGTTTGTATATTGCTTTTTGAGTCCCATATTAATTCATGTGTTCAATAAATTAAACAATTACATTTTTCATGCATTTTTCCATCGAAAATATATGATAATCGCGATAATATACATTATTATCACATTAGGGATATGTCATAAAGATTACTTTAGATTTACATGTGCAACAATGAGTCCTCTTCCAACTACGTTATCCACTATTTACATTTTTCATTACTGTACACTGTCACATGACCAAGTTTTCATCGGGTGCGATGCAATTTTATCGAAAATTTAATATGCTACTTGTAGAAGAAATAGGAGACAGTCTATTTTCCTTGTAATTGCTAACCTTGGTCGATTACTGCCACTATCGATCCCTTCTGCCATAAAAGTCTGTTCCTATACATCGAAGAGTCGACTGTAAGCGATTTGCAAGGCTACTATCATGAAAGTGACTTCCACGTTTCAAATTGCCTAAAACAATTAAAGAATTTTGGTAGAAGTGTCCACGATTGAACTTTTCGAATTGATTTTCAATAAATGCGTGGAACATATGATTGTTTCAAGTACTCTGTGTTGCAAATCTTATGCTATTTGAGCATGCGTACTGAACAAATTAGATAAAAAATTTGCGTAAAAAATTAGTTCTTGACCAATAAAATCCTGCAGAATGATACCTGCAGAATGATCCGCAGGATTATCAGCTGAGAATTATAATGTAAGCCATGGGTTTCATGGGGCAACCTGAATGATAGGTCAAGATTTGGTGAAAGGATATCTCAAGGGACACTCTTCATAAACAATGCGACCTCCTGAAAATACATTGAGTACTACTACCACGTGATTCAGTAAAGTAGCAGTGACGCAATGTTTTGCTTTGAAAACTAATATTGTTGATGTGTGAAATATAACTTGCAAAGCTATATTCGATGACAATTGGTGTCCCAATGAATCCAAAAAGTCACTATTACTATAGAACGAGGTGAAATAATCATTGCCCCTTTGTGTGTCAGCGATAGGGTCGCATATGCTTCTCACGCCTATCTTTCCCCGTAAAAAGATGAAAGAATTCGCTTTTGGTTAACCTCCTGCAGCTCATTCATCTCGAGGCTCGAGGCTCATTCATCAGGTTAGTTGACTGCAGTTGTTCATCGAGTGGTTTAAAAATTTTTCGATTATTTTATGGCAAGATAGAATCTTCAGCTCTCCTCATACTTGACGGCCACAATATGCATACAAAATACCCTGCAGAACATTTAACATGAAAAGAGAGAATGAAATAGTATTACTGAGCCTAATGTCTCATTGTTCCCATAGGCTTCAGCCTTTACACATGACCTTTTTCAAACTCCCAAATCTACACTATAGAGAAGAATTCAGGAAAAGGCTTGGACGGAGTCATGAAAAGGATCAAATCCTTTTCCAAAAGTCAATGGCCTTTAGACGAGTGCTTGTAAATGCTGCTTTATTGACAAATAAAATGAACTATGTAACAAAAATGGGAGAACAGGCTCCTAATTCTTATGGAGTTTTCTGAGTAAGATTTTCTATTTCCGGCTGCCGCAGACACACAACGGGATAACTCACAGTGCCCAGCATCCCGCTGTAGTCATTGGGTTTCAAGCAAAGACTGTTTTGGATTGGAACATATCTCATGAACAGGCGTATATAATGAAGATTTTGACACCTATTTTTCCATTGAATTTTGTGCTAAGAACATAATTGAAAGTCGAGATGTATTTATTTTAATTTATATCAGCACATTACTTCTGAATAAAAATTTTATGTCTAGAAACAGATAGGCCTGTCCTATACGGACACGTACCTGGGATAGAACGAGGAATTGTATGGGTTTTGTTAGTTGATTTTAAAAAATACTTCTTAATTTTTTCTCATTTTCTATACAAAATGTTGAATTTAATGAAATAAGTAACATGAATAATATCTCAGTAATTATCCTATTTCGCAGAGAGTTCCCTATGCATATATGAGGATTTTTTTCTGAAATTTTGTTGAATGAAGTAAAACAAGCATTCTTTGCTAACTTTTTATTTTTTTGCCAAATTTTAATTGGCATCATTATGTTTGATGCTCAGAGCTACTGCGTAAACTCCAGCTCAACTCATACTAAATCAGTGAACGCCTTTGTGTTGCCTAGTAAAATTTAACGAAATGATGACAAATACTGATTTCGTTTTCTTACATTGACCATAAATCTAGAAAAAATACCCTCATTGTTATCACTATTATCTTTACCTGGAGCAAGGTATTGACCACTAAATTTTTCTCAATTTTTTTTTGAGCGTTGGTTATTGCACCCTCTAAAATCATTGGGGTGATCTACCAGTGTAGGAAGGATTAATTGGACTAGAGTAAGTATCCTCTACAATTTTCAGTTATATTTTACAATTTCTTTCTTATTCTCATCTTACTTTATTTATCCCACTCATAAAGCCTATTTTCGTTCATTCTTTTCTCCGCTTGTCTAATATCCTGCCCTCTATCCTTTGGTGTATAGCATCCCTTCACCCCTCATTACCTGTTTCAACCACCATTTGATTCCCCCGCAATGTCCTCCCGAAGTCACCTCCTCTCACCAGCCATTAAAAGATCTTCCTCGTGTGTTTTCGTTTCCGTTCACCGAACTTTTACCATTCCTCTCCACACCCACATCTTGAAGGCATGTGCCCTATTCTCGTTTTTCTTTCTCAGATTCCACTTCTCTGTACCAATCAGCACCATATTAGACTCATCATGATCATCTTTCAAAGAGGTAGCCTTGTCATTGCAACCATATGTCTAGATTCATTGCTGTCCTTTTCAAATCCATGTATGTTGCCACTCCCATAATAGTATTTATGTCATCCAGGAACTTCTTTTTTGGCCCTCCTCTTCCTTTTTTTCCATATACTCTTCCATCAATTATATTTCCTTGGAAGTTGTTATGCTGCAGGACATGTCCAAAGAATTTGATTCACCTTTCCTCAATCTCTCTCATTTAATTCTTCTCTCCTTTATTTTCCCTCAGAACTCTGTGTTGCTTTTCTCCTCTATTTATCTTGTTCTTGATATTCTTCTCTAGATCCACATTTTCACTGCTTTCAACCGAGACTTCTCCATATTTCGCGATTTCCAAGCTTCACATCCATACAATAATCTACCCCAAATGAACGTGCTTGCAGCTGATTTTCCAATATCCAATTTCATGTGCTTGTTTGCTGACAGATTATTTTTACTTTCGTACGCCATCTTTGCCAAAGATATCCCTCTTTTCACTGCGGAGATGCATATGTTGCTTCTTGTAATTAGGCTCCTGAGGCAGCATAACTCTTCCACTTGGCTTATCCTTGATTCTCCTACCATTAAATTTATAAGGGGTTCCGTCCTGTTTCTATTACCATAGCTTTGGCTTTCCTTATATTTATTTTCAATTTCCATTTTTTTTAAGCTGTGGCCAAGAATTTGAACATTCTATTCATATTTTTGGCTGATTCTGCCATGTTCGCAACATCATCGACAAACCTAATGCAGTGTATCTTTTTCCAGTATGCCCTTTATCCAGTATTTCCCATATTCCAGTATTTCCCTTTATACCAATAGACTTTTCCTTCATATTAGACTATTCTCCAAAAACTATATACATAAGAAGAATTGCTAAAAAAATCTGTCAAGAAAAGAATAGAATAAATATTAGTGAAGACTTGCAATGAAGATGGGTAGTATTGCAAGCTTGGTCTTTGAGAAGACAGCATGAGCCTAGATTAGGAGTCCTCGGGATGAGAGTTGACCGAAGGATGAAGAGAATTAGATGGGCAAAGAGGAAGATGGACGAGGAGGTGCCGCATATGCTGGAGGAGGATAGAAGATTTTGTGGGGATATTTTAGGGAGGAAGAGGAAATGGCCGGAGGGTGTGATGAGGGATAACAGTCTGTAAAAGAGAGGGACGGAGGGAATAATATTGGGCATAAGGGAAGCAGTAAGGGAAGTAGGGGGAATTTAGCTGCTGTGAAGGAGGCTGGGAGATATAAATAGGTTAAATTGGGGAAAATATACAACCCTTGAAATGATTCGCGACCGAATCGGATGAAAGTGGACTAGTAATTTTGAGGCTTGTAAAAAATTTGTTTGAACCTTCCGATATTTATAGGTTGAACAATCTAAACGGCCATCTACACCACGTGAACCAATATATGGGTATTTAATTGTGTAAATGTTGGGAACATGTTTATGATCAGTTACTACAATCATTTTTTCATGCATTGTTGGGAGTGAAGGGGGATCGGGTTGATGTGGTGGTTAAAGTACTCGCCTACCACATGGGCGGCCGGGGTTCAAATCCCTGCAGAGGCGGAAATCCGATCCTTACTTGAGTGTCTTGTGGAGGGCACTTCAATTAGAGTACTCCGTCTGTCGGATGAGACGTTAAGCCGTGGTCCCCTTGACGCTTTTCGTTAAGAGCAGGCTAATGCCGATGCCGGGTTTCCATCCACCCATCCTCCCTTACCTATCCCCTATGGCGCAAATGACCTTAGCCGTCGGTCGCCTCCCCAAATATCCAAATCCAAATTGGGAGTGAGTCTAGTTTTTCTTGCATCAGTAATGAAATAATGTCATAGTTTTCTTCCCAAATCATCCGAGGATGAAAGTAGCGTTATAAATTATCACAGCTATTTCAATTTGAAAGGTCATTTCTATGGTATCCTTTGATTTGGTCAGGGTAAAAATTAAACAAGTGTCCCAAATACTCTTGCTTAAGTTATAGTAAATCTTGTCCGCCTTTTTGCCTTGCCTGTCATTTAATCTTTCTCTTTATACCTAGTTATAAGGCGGTTGAGCTCTAAATTTTAGCAAATTATTGACTCAACTACTTCTATGATTCGTCTAAAGTATTTCCTGCTTCTCAACATTGGCCAACGCATCGCCATTTCTCCCGGTATTTTCTAATACATCTCCTTCTTCCTTCTCCGTCTCTTTCCAACCTCCCTCCCCCTTTCCTGAAACGACTCCAACCTCATCTTGGCCATAAAACATGCTTTTAATACCTTTCTCGACGATTTTTTCACGTCCCGGCGTGGGTGCGAATGATTTATAATGGCGAGCTTTCTCCCTTTATTTTTACTAAGCTCGAGCACCGATTGAAAAATTCTCCAGCGATGAACTGTATTTCGCTACACTGCGCTCACTGGTGGGGGAGGAAGAATTGCGCAGATATCACGTACAGTTTCTGTTGTTCTGCTAGACTCGTCAAATATCCTGGAAAGATTAAAAGCTTAATAAGTGTTTTATAAATTTCCACTGATTTCAGTGTAATACTGCGGGAGGCAGGATAAGAAGTTTTTGAAATATATTCCACGTAAACACTGGAATACTGCTTCCTGCTCAGCTGCTGAAATTAAAAATAGTTACGCTTCGCTCAAATGCAGATTAGGGAGTTCTCCTACTGTTATTGATTGTTGTTGCACCTGCCTGCATGTGGCAAACAGTAAGTGTAAAATGACCTTGGCCGTCGAAGCACTTTAAACTTGAGTACTAGCCACAGTTGCGTACCTTACTAGTGGCACGTCAACACTAAACATCAAATATTTCTTAATATTCTGAATATAAGTTTAAAAAAACAGAGAGGCAGCTTAGAAGCCTTACCATGATGTACCACAGCGTAAAAAACACACTCATTTCATCACTAACCTGCCGTTTAACTAACTATTGGGAAATACGAAACTACCACTTTATCTAATGTATATCGATAATTTCTGGATAATTAACACAAGTAAGGTTTTTTTCACTTGTAAGTTCACTTACCATAATTAAAGCAAGTTTGCAAAACAAGGGCAACAGTAGTATCATACAAATATTTTAACTATGTGAAAGCCACCAAGGAGTTCAAATTTTACTTATTTCAATATCTTACCCATATTTTAAGATAGCAACGATTTAACAAGCATTGTACCTCCATCTACCCAAGGAACAAAGCTGGGCATGGATAACTGAAATAATATTCATGGGGAAATTTTTGTCTTGTTTTCGCATACAGAATGACTTCGGTATCTTTTTCCACAGCCTATATTTGCAGAAGACTGCAGAGAAAAGACTGAAGAAAGGATGAATTTGGAGTGTGGCGTTGTATGGTGCAGAAACCTGGACTTTAAGAAATGAGGATGAGAATAGATTACAATCGTCCAAGAATTGGGTGTGTAAGAAAATGGGAATAGAAAGCAAGACAAAGAAGAAGTTTTTAGTGAGGAGGAGAAAGCTTCTAGAGATAGGAGAATGCAGAGTTGGTGTTTTGGAGAGATAACGGGTGGAAAGACCACCGAAGGTAACAAACTGCGCGGGTTAAAACCGGTAATGACAGCGTGGCCTTCGTCCCTCAGGAAGAGTCGCCGAGAGGAATTCGTCATAACACGACTAAGGGTAGGGCACAGCCCTCTGACCCACTCCTTCCTCTGCACCGAAGAGAAAATTCCACCACGATGTGATGACTGCGACTGTCCTCTTAGCATTCGACATATCCTGACGGAGTGTGAGAGATATCGGGCGGTGCGTAACAGGCTGCAGCTAGTGGGAGACCTGGGGTACATTCTAGGCGATGACCCAGATGTTCTCAACAGCGTTTTGGAATTTTTAAATGAAACTGGCCTATTTAATAGTATTTTAAGGGTGTAAAATTATTTTTAATTTGACTCAGCGTTTATATCAAGTACTTTATTATAATACCATAATATGCAGCGTATATTTATTTTTTATAATTATGACGTGTCTTCTTCTTCAGTGTTCAACCCTGGGGTTGGTTTGCAGCAGTACGCCATTCCTCTCTTCTGTCTGCCTTTCTCTTCATTTCTGTGTATGTGGTGCAACCCATATCATTCACAATCTGCTGCATGAATGACATCCTTGGTCGTCCCCCGCGATTCCTTCCCTCTATAGCTCCTTCTGCTACTGTTAAAACGATGTTGTCGTGTCTTAGAATGTGCCCTACAAGTTTGTCTCTTCTTGTTTGGATATGCCTCCATAGGGATGTGTAGTGTGACGTGTAGTGGTGCAAAATGACCATGTCGTCGATGCACCCTATCAACCCCACTACTACTACTACTACTACTACTACGGGTGGAAAGGGTTACTGAAGACCATGATAAAAAGGAGACAATTGGGTTGGTGAGGAAGGGGCAGGTGCCATAAACTATATGGACGGGATAAATATGGGTAGCACGTAGCAGATATGAAATGACCATATGGAACACCATAGAGAGAAGAAGAACCAGATGGATTAGACACATCTTGAGGCACAATGAGTTTGTGAAGAACATAATCAAAGGTAAAATAGAGGGAAAAGTCCCCAGAGGAAGATTCAGGAATAAGTTCATGGACCAAATAAAGAGGAAAGTACATAAAAAGAAGAGTTAGGGGAACTAGCATTAGATAGGGAAGGGTAGAGGGCTGCAGTCAACCAATCTTTGGATTGAACGACCAATGATGATGAATGTAGCAGAGATGAAAAAAGAAGTCATGTGAGGGCGAGTGCCTGTAAAAAACAGAATTTTTTCTATCTTCATTTTTTATCTATATTATCCTGTATAATACTAGTAAATAATTTAAAAAAATTTCACTAATTTTCACATTGTGGATAATATGAAAAACATCAATTGCCAAGCATTTACTTTCTCCTTCATCTCTTTTTCCTTTCTTTCCTAGAAACAGAGCGACGCACTTAACTCTCAAACGGCTCCCGCTTGCTTGTGAACGCTAAGGAAGCACCTCACTAACGCACACAATTCGCTCCACCAAATTGAACAATTAACGTGATTGCGTGAGCATTACGAGATTCCCCTTCCGAGATGATCCGTCAAAGGCGCCCCTTGGCACAACGTCAAACCAACTTATGCTAATGCCTAATCAACGCCAAAGTGCCCCGAAACGACGCAACCTGCAAACGAGTTCCATATTTCCGTCCTGTCTCGTCCCCTCCCCCCGCCCACTCCTCCCCCCATTCCCCCGCCACACGCGTACACACACACACACACAAACCATCTTGTGTGTCGTGCCGTTTGAATCTGTCTCGGCACATTTAATGGTGAGGAAAAGGGGGAAAAGGAACAACCCACGCACTCACCGCCGCAGCCGGTTAAGCAGGAGCGCGAATCTGATCCTCCGTGGGGCGTGAAGCACGGGAAGATTAACGTAAATACTTTCGCCAGGAAATATATATTCGGACTCGCGAGGCGCGATTCTCACGCTCCTTAAAAAAATAACAACCCTCACCTTCAACTCCCCGCCCCCAATCCCTCAGAGTCGTGGATTCCTCGTTAAGGCGACCGTTGCCAAAAACTTAACGCTACGTCATATCCTACCTCCCGCTCTCCTGCTCCTTCCTAACCCACTGGCATTCAAAGATTTGAATAATTGATGGTCGGTTGCCAGCACATTTTGTCATGGAATCAATAGTTATGAGTTAGCAAGGTGTCTACTATGAACTCCCCTCCAAAGCGGAAGCGTCTTAAGCCACGGAACTGCTTATTGAGATAAAAAGTCTGAAAAGTGGAGTAATATTTCGTATTGTTCGGTAACATAAATAGGGTAATTGATCCAGGATTTTCAATACTTAACTTATTATGAGACTGTTTTAAATATCTGATTAATAATTATGCTCATTATAAAGCTTACTTTCAGTCTTTTGATAAAGTACGAAAAGTATGTTTAATTAATGTAGTCTATAAGCAATAAATTTTGCGTAATATTTTACTTCTCTTTTAGTCGGTTGCAAGAATATCTAGTTAAGGAATCAATAGTTACGAGATCCATAAAATTTTAGATTTCATAAATATATTCGAGGTGCAGGAACACATCTTCTAGTTGTTTTAACTTATTTAGCAATAGTTAATAGCTCAGAATATTTTATCTGATCTTCTACCGCCGCGCCGCATAAAATTTACGAAAGTTTAGCCTATAAATGCCAATCCAGTTAATAATTTGTCAGTATGAGTAAACAAACTAGTCATTGGTCTCAAAGCAACTCTTTTATCAAGTAATTAAGTCTCCAAGCAGTTCATTGCGCATCCACCATCTTGGCTACTTATGAAACTCATACATCCATGCCACAAATTATGAAACCAATAAACTTATCGAATGTTTCTGCAACACTTATTGAATGGTTGCCATGGCTTTTGGGTCCCATAACTTTACGGAATACATTTGTGTCGAGCCTGCAACTGGCCATTAGCCGTTTACTTGGTGGAATATTTAGACATCCTTAGATAATCATACTGAGTAGTATTTGTGTTTTAGTTTCAAATGGAAAAGTATATCAGGCTTTCCCTGTGGTTAGAGTGCCGGAAGACTTAGCCTACTCCGCTGTCGTCTCCAGGATAAAGAAGTTCGCCGCTATATAGGACCATCACAGGGAGATCTGATTTTTCCCTCGCTTTTTCCTGATTGGCTCGGTTTTCCCACGCTTCTTCAATCGATCTACGAAACGGTTTGCAAGAGTTGCTGAGACGGGAGCCGCTGATCCGATTCGGTCTTAATGGAATCTCTAATCTTGATGAAATACTTCATTATATGGTAGCCCGAAAAAGTATTCCCGTTTTGTTCATACTGACTTCCTATGCCCTTTACATTGACCAAAATTCATTTTAAAAACTTCTCATGTTATACCGTGTATAAATAAGCAATTAGCACGGGAAAAAATTTCATTCCCATAGAAAAGGACTCGAAAGCATTGAAACCATTTAGGTTGTGGGTAAAAAAAATGCAAAATGAAAATTAAATTCATACAAGCATGCCTCTGATACACGATCGAAACATTAACGGTATCCTCCTATCATCGCTTCACCAATTCCCTGTCTCAGCTCACTGATCAACCAACGTAAATGCAATACTCATTTAAGTTGCAAGTTTCTATCATTGTTACCAAGAGGAAAATCTACGTCTCTTATGACTGACAAGCAAATGCTGAGGATATACTCTGATTCTTAAGTATTTTTGACCGTTCATTAACATTGATGTTTTTGAGAACCAAAGTTCTGCGATAATCTTGCTCCTTCAAGTCACAGATCATTCTTAGGTGAGAAGGCCGACTGAAGTTGAAAATTTTTAACCACATAAAGAATTTAGTTCTCAAAGATAGATCAACTCTGAGTATAGACTGAAAATCCTTTAGTTTTTAGACCTACCACTGAGGCCGTTACTACAATGTGCATAGAGTTAAAAAGTTTCTATCCATGGAATATTTTGGAATCTCCGAATTTTCATTACCGGTGAGCCAACGTTCAAGAAGACACTCTCGGAAATAATAGCGTAGTTACCCCCAGATCTGGGGGGGTAAACTTGAAATAGAAATGCATTTTAAGAATTGCAAAGTTCCTGAGGAAAGCTATAATCGACAAGTCCTGCGCATTCATTTGACTGACGTTACTTTCGTCATTGGAAAAGTTCTATTTTACATGAAATTTATAATATTTTAATTCATCAGTCCAATTAGTGAGGACAAAAGTACACTGTAGCAGGTACTCTATACTTCAGTAAAACCAGAAAAACTGAGATCCCTCGTACAGGAAGTTATCCCCAACACGCCAGATTCACTAAGCAAGATCAGTATCAGCAAGAAATTCATCACTTGAGCAGAGATCATATAACAAATGATACATCTCACCATTTATTTCGTGAAACATACTATGGAATAGAACGTAGAAGCCTGAATCAAAAAGGTAATGCTTCTAGCCCACAGTGGTTAAATCTATCGATGATAAGGCCAGGCTAGAAATTAAAACAAGAATGCAGATTTCACAGAGTTTATTAGCTGGGAACATCATTTAATCGAGATTTCAACTGATATCCGTACTAAAACAATAAAAAGTACGAGAAGAAAAAAGCATGAATTAGTAATGAAAAATCGAGAATTTCCATTAATGACATAAGATCCCCTAAGTATGACACCATCTGCTGGCTGCTTAAGTATGTGCCATCATCTGGTACCGTGTTCTGTAGAATGCTAGTTAAAAAAATGTAGATGAATTAATCTAACCCTCACTGCCAAACAACAATTTCTTCCTTCTTTTGGAGCAACGTTTTGACCGACACTATGTTGTTTTATCTTTTACGACTCACTCGTGCACCTTAAACGCCATAGGCTAAGAGGCAAGGAAGAACCTGAGTGAAACCTGAATGTTTTTGTTTCTAAAAACCGATATCGAGTCTACGATCAACACTAAATGCAAAGCGAAGGGAACTACATCTGCGTCTATATGCAACCCTGCAAGCCACCTCAAGGTGTTAGGCAGTGGGTGAGTAATGACCAACAAGCACTATAATGTATACATGAAACTTCCACTATCATGCACTACATTATAATTATGCTACCAATTCCACAAAAATGATTAGATTATTGTACACTGCAGCTACGTAAACTAAATACATGATTCATGCAGAGATCATGCGCAACGTGATGTTAGTATTACGTGGCAGATAAATAACACTCATTAGGGAGCAAATCAACTAATCAGCGACATTTCCTTTCGACCAGCCTAATTCAGTCTCATTGGCAGCCTTAATGGTCTCTTATCGATCACGGGAAAAAATACATTTAAACCTGTCTATTTTGCAGTCTATTTCCATAATTTATTCTCATGGTCTGTTCTACCACAGTATCTTGCATTTCGTAACATATTAAGAACTACGTTGGAAAATATATAGGTTTTAAAATTTACATAAAAGATGGTCTAATTTTGATTCGGCGGTCTGAAAGCGTTTCCCATCTCAGTTGTTGCACGAGGTCAGTTAACACTAACAAGACTATCACAACGGAATTTGACGTTAAACTACAACGAAACCGTCTTTTTAAATCAAAACGTCAGAATCAGCACAGGAATCACACACACGTATGTGTTGAGGGGCCTTTTCTCCTGATATGACAGCTTCAAAGTTTGTACCCGATGGGCTTTAAAGATTTCCCACTATGTGTCACTGACGTACACCACTCCTCTTGTTGGGTGTTTTTCCAGGATTATGGAAAATAAATCAAATAAAAACCTGCCACCACTAATAAAATGAAAATTATGTATTTTTAACGAAAAATACCGACTCCTTTTGAAGTTGGATTTCATGGTTTTCGAATTTTGACACGATTTATGAATTAATTCGAGTAAAGCAGAATGATGTGATAAACTGCTTTGCAAGTAATTATCGCTGTTCGCATTAGTGGTTTAGCTCTAATGGGAAATATCCCTCGATCATAAAAAAGAATAAAACTAGAACTCCTTATGTCATAGCTGTGATTCGGCAAAGCGCTCTCATATGCTGGAAAAATGTGAAGAAACAAGTCTGATCAGCATTCTGGTATAAACATTCGAAAAGTGTTCATAAAAATTTATTCTGCCTGGTATGATTAAATAAAACTTGAAAAATAAATCGGGAAACGGCAGAAAACGAAGGCGAGGAATTCCAAATTTTCCGCGCGAGAAGCTTGACTGGTCAGCGAAGCTGGTAATATTAGACGTCCCGCAATGCACATCGGCTTTGATCGACCGCAATTCAAGTTCTGCTCTCGCCGAACCAGCTCGCATGCATGAAGGAGATTCATAAAACGAAAGCCAATCACGTCATTCCAAAACATCGACAAAAGCTCGCGTTATTTCGAGCCAGACGCTTAAGCCTGGACGATGCATGCGAGACCCCGCCGATTCAATCCGAAAATTCGAAGGGCAAGTTGTTTGAGCCACCGTGCCCGGCCACCAAACTTGGCCATGTTGGAAAGTTTATGAAGTCTATGAAATGCAACGGCCCGTGGGAGTTAAGTTCCTCTTCCCCTTTTGGAACACGCTCGATAAATTTTCCAGGACGATGGCTAGAAATTTTTCTTTCTATTCTTTTTCTACCCGAGTGTCCGGGAGAAAACGGGCGAAGTTAGATCTTGAGCACTTCAAAACAGGAACCCTCAATAAATCTTACAGTTTCACGAACGCCAAAACTTAATCAGGTGAAACTAACGGCACCATGACAAAACAATATAAACAAATTTGTGTCTCACATTGGTTGAGGATATGAACCCCATCGTGAATTAATTAAAATCGGATGGAAATTAATTTCCGCAGGACAAATGATAATAGACGAAGGAATTAATCGAATATAAGACTTTTGACTCCGGTGAGATTCGGCAAAAATTTCCAATATTCTTCATAATGAAAAAGGTCACTCTATCTGATTACACAGTTTATTTCTCCAAACAACCCGAGTTTCTACATATTGAAGATGGTATAATATGGCAAAACCCGAGTCGGTTAGAAAAATTAAACGTGGGGCCAGATTATGTTACTTTTTTCACTATGAGGAAAGAATTAATCCCATAAATTATACCCGTATAATGATAAAGGAGTGCGTGGAGTGAGAGGCAGGAGTGTACTGCGAAAGAAATGAGAGAGGATAGTTTCAACAGAAGGAAGTAGTTGAAGAACAAAATGGCTTGATAAAGTACGTGATTTATCGAAAAAATACAAGGCCACGAACATTTTTAGGAAGTTATTGCGGCAGATCCAGTTCCAGTACCATTTCAACTCTTATGACAGTGTCAATCCCAAAATAGAATAGGCTTAATAATATAATAATACATTAATTACTCCACAGTTTTAAGTAAAAAATATTTTTTTTACAATTTTTCAGGAGCTTAAGGCAGCCTCAAAAGTTACATATCTGTGGGAAGGCTGCCTTCCATTAATTGCATGTATTTCCGTTTGAAAAATTTAGAAAAATCTTATAAACATACATATCTTCAAGCATAATAGAATTTCAACTGCGCCGAAAAAAAATTTCTCGTCGAGTTTACATTGCAATTTCGTACAGCGATATAATACAATAATACTGCAATACACCATGAGATAGCATAGCTGCGGATTCATTATTAGGCAACAATATTTTAATTCCAAGTATCAATATCTTCGTGGGACAAATCCATATAACATTGTAAATATTTGTGCATATTATTAAGGCTAGAAGATAATGGTCAAGAGAGCGAAAAGATGATCGTCATTAGGCAATCGTAAGGGAGCTCGAGTGAGATGGTTCCCTAGTCATAACGGAGACCATATTTGAATACAACTTTTAATTTAAGCAGCTTAATTAAGCATAAATTTAACACTAAATTATTAATAGTGCAATAATATAATTGTATATGACTGAAATTATTGGTAATCAAATAAAAATATCCTCATGAGTTTTTGATTTGACTAATTTTTTCACGCGATACGTTCATAACTCCGACACAACGGAAGGTTTTTTACGCTTCTGAAAAAATTACTTCGGTGACAATATAATTTGTTCAAAAAAATAGTCAATAAAACATACAAGCTACACACTTAATTTATTGACGAAATCTAGGTGCTAGAAACTGCTTATTTTTAAAGGAGGACTCTCTGGAGAGCGTAACCTAATATTTCCCATTTCCCAAGAGCTGACTTTAAAGGAGTATAAAACACTTGATCTATCAAGAAATTCAGCCAAAAATATAGTCAAAAAATATTTAGACAAAACAATTGGGAATGATGGGCTATTTCTCACTATTAATTTAATCTCATGGCGCAAATGTTGTGAGTGACGGCTTTAAAAACACAATTTAACGGGAACTCTCATAAAACTTGTTTTGCCCATGAGAAAGTGTAATGGTAGGGATTTTTGTAGAGACATGGAATCACATTTAATCACTATGAATAATATCACTTTTCTATGATTTTCAGGAGCTGAAGCAAAAACAAATTGAAATATTGGCAATGGACTAGCCAACTTTACCAGGAAGTTTTGCAATATCGTCTTTTGTTAGCTTCATTGCCTAATTTTCCACAGTTGTGACATGATTGCAGATGAGATGTGTAGTCACGTTCGAAATATTAAAGTCCGACGAAATTTCGAGGAAATCAATGTGCTATTAAGTTTTAATGTTGTAAGGAATTTCTATTATTCGAGTGACATCCCAGACAAAGAGTTCAATCAAAACTTCTCTTTCACAGACTAATTTTCGGTGGGGGTACAATACCGAAACTAAACCGAAAGAAACGCGATAGATGTTGCAAAATTGAATATTTTAAAAAAAATGCCAGAAAAAAATATTATTTCTCAGTGATATCGGTTCCATTTCCTAAACCTTAGAATTATCATAAAAAACCTACCATGAATGGTATGAAACCACTATTACTATATACTAAGTACTCCTCCATCTGGCTAATCAATATGCTTAAGATTCCTTATTATTTATCTTCCCATAGTTGGCAATGGTAGCGTAAGGTTTTGGACTTAAGATACACTGACAGTGGGTAGTCTTGTAAATTATTTCTTTTCCATACAGTTTGAAATCAAGGCATGTAAAATAAATCATTCTGGAAGCCGTGCGACGTAAAAAAAGTCCTGCGAAGTACCATAGGTACAAGCACTACTGTGGTTTCAATGTTAAAAATGTCTAGCATCGATTTTTTTTATCTTCATGAGCGTTGATGACATTAACATCCACGGAATGATCTCGAGAAGGAAATCCAATCTTAAAATATTCAGTCAAACATTTCTGAGATTTTTTATTTGATGCTATATATCATCATACATTTACGTATGTGTACTGCTTTTGGACAAATGGCTTGATTATCTTCATTCACCTTATTAGCTCTAGGTATTTGGCGCCAATTGAGTATTTGCACACTTTTTCGAAACAACGGCAAATGCTACTTTAGTGCATTCAAAGCCTTAATACAACATTGGAGAGGTGCACATATCCTCCATTTTAACTAATAAGCAATTAAAATGAACTTACGATACTGTGGCGACAATTTTAATGTGAGTAAATTGAAAATTATGTACCACTCGAGAGTAAACAACCAAGCCTATGCACTTTTTCTTGCGTATTGCGATTTATTATGTAGCTGTCGTAAAACTACATTATTTCAGAGGTGTATTCCCCCATAATTGGAGCCGCTATTCAGTGTGAACATTTTAGCTGTAGAAATAGCGTGTAAATGAGAGCTGGGTGTTATAAATTGTAATTTTAGGCGTCTATTGACCACATTAGTAGCTACTATTATTAGTACTGATATATAGATACAGTGCATTCATTTCTTTTGATTAAAAAAGGGGTTACTCCACATATATCTGAATGCCAATCTAAGAATAGTCCTGCCTCTTGTGACCGACCCGTGGTGGGGAAGAGAAAAATATTTGAAATTCTGCAGGACTCTGCCAATTTATAAGAGTCGGCCATGAATCAGACAGCTCCTATGGACCATGACATCGTAATCGACGATGAGAGGTAAGCTGTCTCGTCACTAAAGCTACCAGTGAATTGAATTTCTCCAGTGAGATGTGAAATAATATAATTTAGCGTGAATTTCATGTTATTTGCATGTAATGTGTAAAATGAAAAGAGTAGTTGAGAAGGAGAAATTCTAACCGGGACATTTTTACACCTCGCTGCTCGGAGCTCGCGAATAGTGGATTTCGCTTCATAAAATCTCCCACCATCAATGTATCCACCGCGTGCAGATTTTTGGATGGCGCCTTGGAGTATCCTACCCCCATTTTAATGAATCAGTCCAAAGATGAAACAATTCCCTTGGATTTCAAAGAAATAATGCCTGGTTGTCACGCCTGTCTCAGCAAAATCGTGAACATGAGCCGGGCAAGTAAGGGAGATGACGTCAGCCAATCAGCGCGCGTATTGCCTTGCTGGATATTGATGCGAAAAAAGTGTAACTTTAATAGCTTATATTATTTGTAAAACACAACAGAATAAAGTTTTACTGCATAATTGCCTTATTAATGATGTAGGGATTCACAGATAATTCATTTGCTACCAAATTCTGACCCTTGCAAATACTCAATTCTTTCATTGATTTCTTTTACAAAAATTCTGATTATTACTCGCTGTCTTTTTTCAATCAGTTTTACATTTGTTAAATTTGGTCATATAGTCGAGGATTTAGCAATCCATTATATTAACATAATTGTTTCTTATCGGCTATACTAGATGAACGTCTAAATACCTCATTGAAAACTGTATGAACGATCACTATCCATGGCAAATCTTTCCTCTTTCGTATCCTCAATCTGATTGTAAGAATAATTATGACTAAAACGGTTTCCAGATCAATTTTGTGGAACTACATAGTTCACTCAATAAATTTGTACCATGCATTCTCCATGGTTGATTATGTCTTTTTCAAAACCAAAGTTGTGTATAAAAGGGTGAAAAAAAAATACAAAATTTGAAAAAATTTCGATTAAAATATGATCTGGGGTAGAAAATTTTCAAGTATTTTGGTATTTCAAGTGCATTCGTTCGAAATTCGGTCGATTAATCTCAGTAAAGATGCGTCTTGCTTTTCGAATTTCTTTTTGGCCTTCACTAAGGTTTTTCTTTGCCAAAATAAAGAAAATGTAGTTAAAGGAATTTATTCCAAGTACAACTCGCCTTCATAGCTTTTGAACAATAAATCTAAAGATATTTGGGAGTTGGGAATCCGATGTAAGCTAAGCTTGGGGACTAGAATTTTCCTCCCGGAAGAGTAACCAGGAAAAACCAAGGAAATATCAGAAAAATGCTATCGAGAGCAAGAAGAGTTGTAGTAAAGATTGTATAAGGAGTAATTTATTTTCCAGTGAAACTTGAAAACAAAGCCATGTTAATTCCATTTCTCCCATGGTGTAGTTTTCGATCCCAAATCATTTAGAAATCAAATAATCATCACCGTTCTCTGTTTTTGGAACAAAGTACACGAGGTTTCATTTGCCACTCCTGGGTTTCACAATTATACGCTTGATCTCGTACTACAATCACTTATGTTTTCTCGATAGTGATGGCGTCGGTGCAGAATAACGCCACATGTTGCTCGTCATCGGATCATGCCATGCTTTTGTCTTAAATCGTCGCCGGAAATGAAGAGAATAATCTTTTGTTTTTCACTTGGAATATTCTCCGCGGAATGTCTCTGAATATCCATGAGAATGGGACTTGAAGTTGACGTTTCATTGTGCCTTTTTATTGTGTATTTCTTTTCATGCTTTTTTTCTCATTTTTGAATGCTACAGCTGCCAACTGCAATGCTTATCCCATGACTCCCATGTATGCATTTATGAAAATAAACAACACAGAAAAAAAGAAAATTAAGCCTCTTTCTTCCATTCAACGAGAGAAAGGGCCTTGAGTAGAGAGGGAGAGAAAGAATTGGTAAGTGAGAGTATGAGAGGAGCAAGAGCGGAGACAAAAGGAGAGAGATGTGGAGAGGGCGGATAAACAAAGAACTGGCAAGCCCCTCCACTCTTCCCCCGCTAATCCTTATGCCGGCAGCCAATACCCTCGAGGATTTAGAACATGAGTCAGGAGAGAGAGTGTTGAGAGAAGGAGGAGGGAGGAAGAAGGGAACAAAAAAAAGAGAGACTGTGTGGAGTCCTCGAGGCTAAATCTTTACTGCTCAGGAAAAGCACGGCTATTTCCAAAATAATGCTCTGTCTTCTTTCTCTACACCCTCTCTGCCTCCTCCCCGCCACATAAGCCTCCCTCTACCCACGCTCTCTAACCGCCCCTCTTACTCTCCTGTACCCTGAAAAATCTTCTTTCTTCAATCCCCTAACATTTCTCCTCCTCGATCCTTTACCCCTCTCTCTTGCATCCATTCCCCCCTTCTCCCTCGTCATTCCTTTCTTTAGGCCTCACTCATTCCTCACTCCTGTCCCTCTTTCTCTCCTTCCGAAAGTTCTTTATTTACATAAAAAATGAGACATCCGCTGGCACAAGTCTCTCTTTCTCTTCCGCGGCCTTTACGAGGTGAGTGGGGGTTAAGGAAAGCGAGAGAGGGAGGGAGGGTTAAGGCAAAGCAGAGGGAAGGGGAGTACATAGGGCTTAGGGCGCGATAGTCATTTGGAAAATGGGTTTGGCCGGAGGGGAAGAGGGTTCTCATGGTGTATGTAGGACGGTTTTTTTCGGGGATGGAGATGGTGGAAGGGGGGTATGGTTTACGGGGTGAAAGGACGAGCAATTGTTGCGGGAGGAGGTTGGTTGGATTTAGCCTGAGAAGGGGAGGGTTTACTCAGAGTAGGCTCTCGGTTGGACTCACTGAGTGGTGAGGTCAACGCACGAAGAAAGAATTATTTGTGCGTCCGCCTATCTATCAATTGTGGACGACACTCTCAAGAGCGTGAATGCTTTCATTCACCTCTGATGCTCACCGTAGCTGTGTCGGTAAACGCATGCCAGATTATGATGCAAGAATCTAGAAAAAAAATATAATTATCCCCGGGAACTTTCATCTCGGACAAATGTGATATGACTGACGGTCATACCGTTCTACTAATGAAAATAAATACTTTGCCTCACAATACGCATTCTTCAGAGATTAAAATGCGTCACTTGACTGTACTAAATTAAGAGCTCGTTATGCTCCGCTAACTGACGCAAGTCTCGTAGATAGAGGAATCCGACATGGTGACTCGTTGGATTGGATTGCATTTTTGGGAAGGCAACCGACAACTCAGGTCATTTGCGCCATAGGGGACAGACAAGGGATGAATGGTGGAGAGAAATCCGGCGTCGACATTAACCTGCTCTTAATGAAAGACGCCTAGGGGACCATAGTTTTATGTCTCATCTGGCATACGGAGTACTGCACTTGAAATGCCATTCACAAGACGCTCAAGTAGGGATCGGGATTCTTTTGTAAAATATCATCCGCTGCTGCAGAGATATGAACCCTGGCTCCTACGGTTAGCTTGTACTCCAGCCACCGCACGAACCCGATCCCCAGGGAGACTCATATATTTCCATTTTGTTAAAAATTATAGTGGACGAGGTAATAAAGTTAATGTGTAATCTTAATGGCAAAGAAATTGGAGATGGCAACGAAATAGCTCTTTGCTATGCAGACGATGCTGATTTCAGAAAGTGAAGACGATCCTCAGAGGTTTCTGTATGGATTTGACTCCATAAGGAAATCATTAAACAAAGCAAGATCAACCTGAAAGACAAATTGATGACAACAGCTAAAACACCGGCTAAATGGAAGCTAGTCGTTGACGGTAAATTATACGACGTGAAATTAAATATAAATACTATGGCATGGATGGATACGGTAACGTGGAGCAAAAGTACGACAACACACAACAGAATCCTTAAGGGTGGCGGGGTTGATTGACACTGTATGAAAGAACGTATACACAGAATTATTTTCAAAATCTAGAAATTATAGATTCTGCTATAAGACTAATAATTACCTATACGGTCATCGGACCGAATCGACCGGACACGCCAAGTACAAGAAGGCTCGTGGAAATTGGTGAGATGAATGTGTTATGGAAAGTTGCGAGTAAAATATGATTGGAAAAAGAACGGAGCAAAATCAATGGGAAATATTTAAAAGTAGGAAACATTAACTAGTTGACATCCATAAGAAAACAGGAATGGAATGATCACCTTAACCGCATGAATGAAGAGAGGATAGTGAAAGTACGACGATATAAGTTGCGAATGAAAGAAGAATGGGAAGACCAAGGAAAACATGGAGGAATAACCTTACCTAACAGGAAGTATGAAAGGTAGAGTGATGAAGAGAGAATAGGTACATTGTATTTTGTAAATAAGAAGAAAGGAAGATACATTGTTAGTTGAAATCGATTGCATTCTCCGGGCGCGTGTTGAGCTCTCTTTCAGCAGAGGAGCAGTAGGTATTTTACTTCTTTATTTTAGCCAGAACGTCCCAATTTCATATTTTCAAGCTGAAATAAATCATCTAAGGATTTGACTCTCTCTCAACAGCTTGCTTTCCAATGTGAGAAAAACTAAATAAATTGACTTTTCTTTACCAATTATTGACTTCACGTCTTTTGCGCCATTTCTTTCAATCAATTCTTTCGCAAAATCTCTAATAGTGAGTGATTTTTCTAACTACTTTTTACATTTATAATATTCGGTCCTATAGTGTTAATGATATAGACTGATTAATTTTTATCTATTCAAGGGTTTTTGAGAGCTTCTGTTTTAATGTATTTTTAATTAACCCGATCGTTTTTCATCCGTAAATTCAGCATGTGAGCAGATATGAAATTCATGATAAGAGCATCATCATAAAGACTAGATTCTTTGCCATTGCGTATTTGCTGTTTCCGAGCGCATTAAGTGTCTTACGATTTGATTTTTGCTGTGTCCACGGGGCACATTTTGTGGGCAGTCGTGAAGTATATAAAAGATGGATAAAGGTTTCTCGGGTTTTCCACCGGGTGAGCAGGTCCATGGGGCCAAACGTTTCGGAGAACGACTTGTCCTCCATCATCAGGGGGGTATCAGCTTCTGAATGCCGTTTCCTCAAGTCAAACTCAAGTCAAAATAGGTTTATTTTCACACCAAACAATACAGAATAACAACTAACAAAAACAACGGTGTGAGCGCCGCTTTAGGCTATCGCCTCTTCAGGGTATTCACTGGGTATTTACACTGGTGCGGGAAAATATTGGCCCGGCATTCGCCCTAGGACGGTGGGAAACCCGCTAAAACCACCTCCAGGCCACAAACTTAACAAAACAAAAACAAGGACAACAAAAAGAAACAACAAACCGTAAAGTTTGTAAAATTTAACACTGAATATGTCTCTGAAAAAAAATATATATATATACTGTCTGTGTGCTTGAGTTATTCTTTCATTTCGCCTTCTGTGTGTGTCATTCTCTCTCTGACGGTGGGTGAAAAGCAGCCCTGGCGCCATCTATTGGCCGGTCTCGTGGGTCATGCCTTGGGGAGTGTCTGTTCCTATAAACCCCCCGCCGATTCCAGTGGATTCTTAGTAGACTGGGTAGCTCGGAGGTCTGAGCAGTGGACGCGACATCTAAAGGTCCGTGGTTCGATTCCCGGTCCAGTCGAATTTTTTCTGCTTGGAATCGGCCATCTTTTCATCTTCACACCACCATTGTGTTTGTAAATTTTATATGTTCCTATCCACTGGTCAGGTAATAACAGGCATAAACTATGAAACACTGAAACTTTTCAACACTGTATATGTCTCTAGTAATAATAAATAAATAAAGTCACTGGGTATCACTGGGGTAATAAATAATTATGGAGTGAACTGGGTATCTTCCTCAATTTTGGCCGGTATATATACTCCTCCCGGGTCAGGTGCCACCTGATTGGCTGTGGCGTCTGCATGTTTTCCCGCCTTCTCTGACGTATTTAATGTTGGCCACGATTGGTTTCCACGTGTTGCTCAGTTGGAAACCTGCCCAGGACCTATATTCCTAACTAACTGGGCACATTCACTCATATTGATTCTATTGTACAAGGAAAATCGTAATTTATGCCACCCCAGTCAGCACTGGGAATCTTGTGGCGCATGGCTCCTTCAATTTGGTGATAACAAAAGACTTTTTCGTGAACCACTACTGACACGTTCTTTCCTGAGTTCCCTTGGACTGTCCTGCCGGAAACCGAAGCTCAAAATAAGGACTGCTACTCAATTCAACGGGGTTCGGCTCTTTGAATTTGCCGGGCGAATATTCCACTTGACGTTCATGGTGAGGCTTCAATTGATTTCATGACGGTGAAAAATAGTACATTACGAACAGAAAGCTGGCGCGCTCGTTCTCACAAGTTTTACTTCACGGAACATAGGGGCTGTCCATGATCCACGTAGACAAAAATAGGCTACTCTTTTACACCCCACCCCTTATCATGGGAACTCGCAGACTTCATCCAGACCCTCTATCCACGCAGACTTCGTTTGCGGAAAAAGCTGTGAAACTGGTTATTTATTTATTTTTATGGACTATTTGTAATTTTACGCTGATTTTAAGGGAAGGTTAGAAAAAATTACTCTTTTAGCTAATAATTTCAACATACTTAGGCGAGATACTGTGGAAGTTCGTCATATTAAAACAGAAACAACAATTTCACTATTCCACAAGTTATTTATTGCGTGCGAAGTTTCAACTCACAGAGCTATCATCAGGTACAAGACATTTTGGAACAATTTGAAATTATTCAATCAACTGTAAAGGTCTCGTTAAATGAGCATACTTTTGTGAACCACTCTCCTTTCCTCAAGATACCCTTTCCGAAAACAAACGGTCAAACTTCCCCTTCACCCTTTCTCCAACGGACTCCACCCTCCACTGTTTTTACCCATCCACCCACCCCTTCTCTCTACCCTTAGTCTTGTGTTGACCACCTTCCACCAGTAATCCCTTCTTTTGAAACAGAAACAACTATTGCACAATTCCACAAGTTATTTATTGCGTACGACGCGTTTCAACTCACAGAGCCATCATCAGTTACAAGACAGTACAAGAGCCATTATCAGATACAAGATAGACAAGTCTTGTACCTGATGATGGTTCTGTGAGTTGAAACGCGTCGTACGCAATAAAAACCTTGTGAAATAGTGCAATTGTTGTTTCTATTTTAATACTCATTTAGCTATGATGATCTCGACTATTGTCAACGAAGACATCCCTCCAAATCCCCCACTCCCCAACGTGGACCTTGGTTGACAACTCTTGTACCCCCTTCCCCCACCCCCTGTCTCTTGTTTTGTGTCCACGTAGATTATGGACAGCCACATATTCTTCTTTGCGGTCCGAAAAAAACAACTAAAATATTCGTTTTGAGAGCGAACGTTTTTCATTTCTGCACTATGTGAACAATTTATTGTAGCTTTTGCAAACCGTAAATTGACTCCAAAAAAATGAAGATGATAATATCGATCGGTTTTCAATTATAAGCATCGTTTGAGGGAATGAGTTGGCAGAAGAATTACCATGACTGACCTTGTGCTTATGGTTGTGTTTTTGGACGCGCGGATCTGCACCCTGTCCAGCGTCTACCGCTACATGGCCCAGGCGAGACGCACCGGAAAGACATGTCCCTGCGACCGACTCTAGGACATAAAGAAGTTGGACAGCTCCTACGTCAACCTTGAGGGTTCGGATGCTGATAACAAGCCCCTCTCTTCCTCTAGTGCCCAAACTCGCAACAGCCACTAGAACTGAGCAAAAGCACTCGATAGTCGAGCCTTCAAGGTTCAGTATCTGTGAATTCCCAAGGCGACGGGTAATATCTGTGCGCAGGCATGTTCAATGAGAAATTTTTGCCATCGTAAATGTTAATCGATGGACTCCGATGTCGATGATGTGCATCGGAAATGCGTTTATTGTCGATTTTTTATGGTTGACGATTTTCGATGGACGACGATGTTCTTTGATTGTTGACGGTCTTCGATTGTTGCTGACCCGTGCGCCGCGCCGTACGTACGCTAGGCCATTATATACAGTGTATACGGGCCAATTTTTGATTCGCTGACCTGTTGAAAGAGCCCAAATAGAAAGACCATCGACAAGACAATCTTGTTGTCCATTTAGTACATCATTTATCATTGTTGACCATCGAAAATCAATATACCATCGAAAATGTATGAATCATCGTTAATCGATTGATGATAGGCACTCGATCGATCATCAGAAATCTATTTGGCAATGTCAATTAATTTACCATCGACAATATATTGGCAATCGACCATTGAAAAAAGTATGCGATGCCTGCCATCGACATCGAAAGTCAGTATCGCTATGTTTCGGTTAATTATTATCTATTTAACATAAGAAAATGTATACATTAAAGATTATCGGTTTCGATTAATAGGACCATCAAACAAGCCTATCTGTGCGTGCCGACAAACAGCAAGCCTAGTAAACTCGTATTCAATGTTGCAGGACTTTTTCTAACAGCTAAGAAAGACCCAACGGATCTTCTCGGTATTGGGAAAAAGTTTTCATTCATGTTAATTACTAGGGATGGGCAGATCCAGGTTATTTTTCGGATCCAAATCCGGATCCTTCATTTCGGATCCCGGATCTCAGTTCTTATTTTCGAATCCTTGGATGTATTCAAGAGTATATACAATTCACAAATGATAATAGAATTTAAGCCTTGGAGACTTTATTGTAAATAAACAACATCAAGTTTAAAAATGTAAAACTTAAATATTAAAATAAAGAAAATGTCGATGCCAAAATTATATTAATCCTTGATTGTTGTCACGTTTATGCAATGACTGTTGGCATACCACATCTTGAGATTTGATTCTTGAGAATAATGAGATGGATAATAAAGGGTGAATTTGATTTACATTCAGCAAAAGCCGGTTGTCGAATGAAGTACATCAACAGCATTCTATTTGTTTGGCAGACAGCCGCCGATAGCCGACGACAGCCGGCACTTCAATCGCTTAAAACTCTCTGATGCATATCTGATTTACCGTAGTATTTGGATCCGCTATCAGTATCTCATCCCATGTAAAAATCTGCAGATCTTTGGATCCGCAGTTCCGATCCGACCATCCCTATTCATTACTATATATTTAAGTTTTGTAAACCAGCGGTACGCCAATGCTGTAACAATAATAGGGGAGACCGGGGCTAGTTGGGTACACTTTTGTCCTTTGGAATTTCAATTTTTTACTAAAGCTGTTTTGAATGAAGCAATTATGCCAGGATATTGAAACACTATTTGCCTACAATAAATAGCAAAATTATGTAAGAAAATCATTATAAACAAAGTTTTTAAAAATGTATCCTAAAGCAATACACGTGTACGAACATGCCCAGTAAGCGGGGCAAGTTAGTACACAGGCCGCGGCGCGTTTGTACACGTACATAAAGGCTCAAAGGATCGATGCATAAAACTTTTCCATTGGCATAAAGTCGCCTGTTAACCTCACATATTATGAAAGCACTCAAAAGTGGCAATCATCATCATCACTGACAGAACAATTTTTTTCCTTAAATGCAGCAATCGTGAGCACATTGTTTTGCACTTCATGAATCTAATCCAATTTACCTCTGGTTTTGACTTCTTATGAGGCTCCAGGTACGATTATTTTTTTTTTCTCTTTTCGCCTCTATTTCTCCTTCAAAAGGGGTTATTTCAGGATTGTCTGTCATGATTGACAACTTTTTGCATCTTTCACCCTTTGCTCATTCATTATTTGTACGTTATAGTTCCGTCAACATATTTTTCATCTAACCTGACCTATAGTAGTCTATTATTAATTCAAAATAACTTAGAATTCATGAAATTGTACCCAAATTATTGCCCTTCGAGACTACTACATTGAATATCTTTGTTGAGTTAGTTAACTCTTGGATAATATGGAATTATGATAGAAGAATATTAATAACCGGCTCAAAATACACAGTGCTAAATTTTTCCCAAACGGAAGCGAGTAGCAAACTGGCAGTGTGATGGGTGAAGTGGCGTCAGACACAGCTTAAGTTTTCACCAAGGGGTGAAATCCGCCATGAAAAAATCATTTGACCGGGATTTGAACCCGGATCTCCCAATTCCCGGTCAGGTGTGTTAGCCAGTTACACCACCAAGCCATCTTCCTTCAAGATGAGAGCGGTTTATGCGAACTAGATGTTTACGCCACAAGTCTACATTGTAGAACATGAGACGAGGTGTATATGTACCCGTGTATGATGGTGTGTACGCACCCGTGTGACTTCGTACCACATCATTTGTCAATGCAATGATTGGAAACAGTTTAAGTTTCTACGCGCTCTCTCACTTAGTAGCTAAGTTATCCTTAATGTATGAACAAGCCCTTGTGACCAATTATTCAGTCACGTGCGCGGCAAACCTAAGAGTAGTTTTTTGTTAACGCTTACTGTATTTTGTATCGCTGTGATTACCAACAACTTAAATTTCATATTTATGATGGTCAGCATATATAAATATTATATTTATGAATTATTTTATGCCCATCTTGACGTTTGAAACATAATCATGAACTTCGTTGATTTTCATTTATGCATAAAATACAACTACTTGTCAGTTTACGCCACCGTCCATATTGCCCCCTTACGCCGTGGCCGAAATCACCCCTCACGGTCCCTATATCTAGGTGAAACAGTCAAGAGCGTAAAAGTTGAAGGAAATTCCTCTTGTAATGATGGCCTAGGATCAAGTACTGTAACACATTTTCAGCGAGATGGGACGTTGTGTTCATCTCAATCAACCCCAAAGGTCAAAATTCAGCGGTTTCAAAATTCATTCTTTTTTCACCATATCCGTAAAATATTACGTAAAGAAATGACTTGTTAAAGACTTGCAGTATATCATATCCCTTCTCGTCATAGTTCACGAAAAACACCTCCCATAAACGCCCATCGAAAGTCATTCCTGCAAAGAGAATCTTCTGGGTAATTCTATTGCTGCCATCAATACAGTTAAGCACCTCAGAACGATGAGCTTTTCCATCGCGAGCCCCCTGCAAACATTTGGTGTGATTGCTAACTACATTGTCACAGTGTGTCCTGTAGGTTTATATATTGGGCTCCACACCGTTATTTTTTCTCATTTTGCTCAACTAAATCAGGTATAAAGTTATGGGTAATTCATCACTCTTTTTGTGTGCTAATATCGTGAAAGTGTATAAAAATGAGGTTTCGTTTGTGAAGTGTGTCTGGTTTATGGCATGTGCATTGATACGTATAGTCAATATCAATTACGGTCAATATATTTCAGGTCAACTGGTTGACTCATTTACTACTCTTCAAATGATAAACATTTAAAGATGAGTTTCTCATAAAAAGGATCTCGGGAATCGAAATCCAGGTCCATTGGTAATGTTAAGGTCAACGATAGTACGCATTCTAAAGCTTCCAGCGTCTTTGATATACATTTTACCGGAAATCCGATTACCATTATTACTTGTTATCCTCTTTCCCGTGAATTCCCAAAATTTCCAACGGCGATGCTAATAATAATTTGGCATACACATTGTGAGGCAGTTATGCCGTTTTCAGGCAAAGCATGCTCTTTTTTTAAACATAAATTTTTGCAGATTGACATGCTTTTAATTTGTCATATTAAATTCACACATGACCATCAAGTCCATTCTCTTTCGGGATAGGTTTTATTAAGGAGCTAAGACATTAGTACCAGGCCTGTAAAACTATCGACAATGCAAAAAAGCTACATTCTTTAGTAGATTTAACTTTAAAATATTGATTCATGAATGAAAAGGACTTAACCAGATGATGGCATTTGGCAAAGAATAAATACAGCTTTGCATTTTACATGCAAAAATGTCGCTAAAAGTTCTGCATGTAAAGTAACGGTTAAACGTACTTTCTGAATGACTGGAGCTGTTTCGACCGCTCGTATTGTTTCTACTCCATGAAAATCGTTTGAACTTCACCAGATGTAAAATAAACAATAACAGGGTATCGGTTAAATTGGAAATCTGAAGTTACCTAGGGCACGTGTCTTTAATTTAGGCGATGGAAATGGCGACATCTGTACCCAATGCAAAAGTTTCCTTAAGTGTCTCCTTTCTAGTGCAACTTTAAAAGAAGTTACGCGTCACGTCGAAGGAAGAAAAAGCAGACTAGGAATTTTTCAGCCGAATCACTGTCAACAGTTTCGCAAAATCTCTTGAAACATTTTCGATTTTCTTATTTTCTTTTCTTTTTTTACTAATTTCCAACTTCTTCGAGTGAAAAAGCCGGCAGAGCAGGAGGGACGGGGGAATGTTTTCCTTTTTAACTGCCTCGCGGGCGAAATCGACCTTTTTCTTTTGACAAAACGACAAATAAACGTCCAATCCTCTTATGGAACGGTCGAAGCATAATTAAATCCCTTTCGAAAACACAAGACCTCAATCGCATTAGAAAATAATCCCTTTTCGCACGGTCGGAGAAAGAACCACGAGATGGGGAGGTTTTGTGAATGTGAAGGGGGTCGGGCGGTGGAAGTCGCCGGAGATGGGTATCCCGTGAGGGTACAGCCAGTCCCTGGACAGATGACGGAATTCTTCGCTCCTTTCTCTCTTGCCTCCTCCACTTGTCCAAACGAAGTTTCCTCGTAAAAAAATATAAAAATCGAAGAACTAAAATATTAAGAGTATACGGGATCAGGCCAAATATGAAAGAGAATCGATTTCTTTCACGAAACTCGTAACCAATTCCTCCCTTGAAATCCACCAGGATAATGCCAATGGGTTCTCAAGAGTCAATAAAATCGAATTGAACGGGGGAATGATGCGGCAAACCGACATTGAGAAACTGAAATTTTTAGTACTGTACGATCAATAGTATATGGAGAATCAACATCGGGGATATTTTTCTGGTTTTATTCAGATAAAAGTATTTTTTCAGTACGAAAATTCTTTCGAATTATACCAATGGTTTACCAAATTAATAAAACTATGGACACTCATACTGATTAATTTCAAAGCTAACTGTCTTTCTAATAGGCGACATTTTATGACGATATTACCATTGTGATGAACCCGGTAAATATATAATCGCTTAGTGAAAGTTTTCTTTGTTTATGTGTATAGCGACCATGACTTTTCTCAGAGTTATGCTGAAAAGTAAAAAGTCTGTGAATGCTTTTAGGAAATGTGTTCACTACAGTGCTACTTGAAAAAGGATATGTCATCTTTGAGAAAAATCTATGCTGTTAAAAATATAGTTAAGAAACTCAGACTACACTGAATGACAGTAACATGCCGCCTGAAATATATTGCTTGGCGTTAAAGCAGCCATCTTCAAGCAGTTACACATCATTATTGAATATGGGTTTCAGACGCAAGCCTTCCCTAAATCAGTCATATGAGCTGTAAAAACCAAATTCCTACGATGATTATATTCTCATCTGCTGTTAGCATATTGAAAAGCTACTAAAGGCCGTTTCACATTTTTCTCTTTAACATCACTCTCATAAATCCAGTATTTTTGGCGGCAGGTCACGCTTACGTAATTATTGTGCTAAAATCAACGTTCACAGTATGAGGCAGTCATGGGGAACACGATAGGTTTTGAAGAAAACAATTGCATGATAAACGAAAAGACCGTAATAGAAAGTTTCCTAAGGGATACAAAAAGAATTCATTCAGTCACCATGTTCAAGAGGATGAGAGTGTGAGAATGTAACAAACACCTAGTGACAGAAATTAAACATTCTTTTGATGTTTCGCTCGAGACAAAGTAATGGAATATAGTTGATGAAATTCAATGGCAGTGGATATATGAGGTTATGACTCAATCAGAGAGACGGATGGAAGAAACCAACATACAACTAAAATTACCATCACCTTTAATTAATACTCAAAGTTGAACCTGTCTGTTTAAATGCTTGGGATATTGTTAACAGCGAAACTGAAACACAATTGCTCATGCGGAGTTATTCCTTAGGTGCGTAGAGAAAGGAGAGACATATTTTCTCAAATGGGGAAATTAAGATAGCTACCATTGAAACATAAAACGGATCGCTACTACCCTTCACAACCATGGAGGTTTTCTTTCAACCATGGACCATTTCATTCAACGCATACAGCCAACCTCATTCCACCATGTTTCCGGCACCTTAAGAAGGAAAGCGGTTCTGAAAAAATTGACTTACATCAAATGGCAGCGTAGAAATATGGCTTTAGTTGCGAAGGCTTTAGTTTATCGTCTGCAAATGGGGCCGTGGGTTTCAATTCAAGATCGCATTTCAACCTCCAAGAGCACTACTCTAAGTCTAAAGGTCGATTTTGTCCGAGAAAGACACTGTCAAATTCAAAGGCACATCGCATCGCGTCCCCAAGGGTGATATAATTCATAGCGAAAACGATTGTCATTTTATTTTTAAAATGGGAGCGCGCAACTGCCCGGGCGATGTGATTGTAAAAATCGTGCGGAAAAGTCTAGTGATTTTTTCACCTAGAGGGCTCACGGTGAGCAACGCGCAGACTTTCAGCAGCAGAATTAAAAAATGATACCTCTGGGAAAATATATCTGCCCTTCTTATTGAACGAAACATATCTATCGTCTAATAAATGAGGTTTCTCTTTCACGCGATATGCTATATATTGAAATTGAGCACACGAACAGCACACTTTCACTCATTGCCAAGGATTTGTGCACAAAAAAACTCAACAAAAGGCGAATAAACTCAAATGACGCTATATTCTTAGTACAACACACACTTTATATGCAATACGAGGATATTATACAAGTGACCGTAATAAATGAGAACAGAGGCTATTCCCGTGGCATTATCCATGCATGCGTTACTGTCCTCACAATTCGTCAATTTAGATGGTGCAATTTTTTGTGCACTAATTTAAGTTTTCGCAGCTTATATCACCGTGTAAAATTGCCTTAATTAATCATAAATTTTCCATATTTGGCCCATGCTGAGGGTCTATTGGGTGAAAATGATAAATTATTGGTGCTAGCCATTTTGTGTTTTCCACTTGGATGAAAAAGGAATCACAATTATGCACAGTTTTGTAATGTCTTTTGAAATATTTCCTCGGATTAAAAATTGATTTGTTCTAACATCAATGACGCTCACGTGCAGATGCTACAAAATAAAATTATTCGTAAATTTTAAGTTACGTCAATTTGGAATTAATGTAAACCAATCATAATAAATCCGGGTGTAAGTTAGCCAGCAAGGCTTCCTGTCACTTCATAGATGGAGGGGAATGGTGTAATTAACGATGATGGTGAGGAACATTTAAATTCCTGGTGAGGTAAGGTTTTGAGAGTGATAATGAGAGATTTGCATAAAAGAGACCATTAGCGCAGATTAGGTAGGGCAAATCTTAGCAGACAGGAAAACACGAGCTCATATGAGACACATATGGGACAATTTAAACGATGTACACTGAGATGTTAACAAAATGATGAATCGATAATGAACTTCTTCACAAAAGTGTTGGAAGCCATCTCTTGAAGGGAAACATTCCGTATCATTACATATTTTCTTCTAATGATCATCATAACTATTTTGATGCATTGAGGTATTTCCGTTTTCACTACTGCATATCTACTCACCATCACGAGTTTCGTCTAAACTTGCGCTCATACATACGCATATAAACCACGATGAAGACGTTTTTAATTTGCTTAGCTTAGATACTACAGAAACACATTAAACGCATAGAGAAGAGATATGGCATTCGATGGTGTTGGAGGAGGAAGCTGAAGATATCAACTTGACGGATGAAATCAGAAATAAAGAAGTATACAGAAGGGGAGAAGACGTAGGGACCATATGGAACACGGTACGAAAAAGAAGAACCAGAAGGATTGGTACACCCTTTGGCACAATTTACAGTGAGGATAGGAATTGAAGGGCGAACAGAGGTAAATGTCCCCAGAGGAAGGCCAAGGAATATATACATGGACCAAAAAAGTCTCTTCTATCCCTCCATCTCACGTCACACAGCCCCAAGGCATCTACGTTATGTACCGAAGTTATGATCGGTAATTAATACGCATTAAATATAATTACTACAAAATAAATATTAAATACACAACGTCCTAATCACAGTAAATACTGTAATTCCAAACTGGTATGAGGAAGTTTTGCTCAATTTCATTTGATTACAGTTGCAAGCTAACATGTTTTCCTAGTCAAAGTTTTCACTTGCAAGAATTATATATAAGGACTAAAAAAAGAGGGAAGTACATAAGCTTTACTAGGAAGTTTGGGAACAAACATTAGATGGGAAAGTACGGTGGGCTGAAATCAACCAATCTTAGGATTGAACGATCTATGATGATGGAGTCCTCCCCTGCTCGGTGGAGCAAAAGACATACTCCAGGGGAGCATCTCCTAACATTTGTAAAACTTTTACCAAGTAGAATCACGGGAATAAAAGATCTAAAACTTTCCTGGTGGATTGCATGAAGGAATGTTTCTCGGCTATTCACCCAGATAATAGGCTTCATTAGGGCCTACGTTTCGAAGTGCAACTTGTACTTCATCTTCAGAGCCACTGAATGTCTTCAGTAGTACAAGTCGCACTTCGAAACGAAGGCCCTGATGAAGCCCATTACCTGGGTGAATACCCGAGGAACATGACTTCATAGAATCATGGGTTTCGTGGAAAAGAAAATTCCTTACCTCAAGATGCATGTTTCCTGTACCTAGCATCTTAGAACTGAACGAACAATGGTGATGGGCGCACAGACGTCCCCAGCGCGAGTGGAACACTCTCTGCGTTGAACATATTGAAACGTTGGTACGGAGGCTTCCGCGGATATTTATTGAGTTCAGTTTATTCGAGTTTTTCCCGCGTTGCTTCATTTTAACGGACAACAGTTTCGCCAACGTTACAGCTAGCGTCGTCCGGTCCTGAATGAGCTGCAGAGATTCAATTTCCTTTATATACCTAATGTCTGAGCAAGTCAGGCGCACGTTGATTGGCCGGCTGGACCTTTGAATCCAATTGTTGTAAAAGACGTTTGAACGTGGAGGAGAGAGGATAACCGTCTTCTCTGTTGAAATTTTCTTGGTATTTGGCTATTTCAATCGCCTCTCGTATTAGCCGAGGGAAATATTAATTTTCTCTGGCGATTGTCTTAAATATTGAAACGTTATATAACAGAAGCGTAATTGGAAAGCTCCCAACATTATATGTTTGAGAGGGGGAGCCATGGGCAAAGGGGACGACGCATCCGTGGGATGGTATATAATGTAGTGCGCGAGTCCCCCTTCATGTCGCCGAGGGCCGAGGGAGTTGGATGTGGAGGAGAGGGGTGTAGTTAACGTCGAGAGTAAGGACAATCTTTCCTGGTCTCATTCCCGGTCACGTGGGTCGCAAAAATATTTGCTCTATTTCGGGAGGCGTCGGTTGCGTGCGCGCCCCCTCCCCAACTCAATTCCTTTCCCCTTCTTCTTACCGCCTCCATCTCCACCCTTTCCCCTCTTTCTTTGAATATACTTCCTCGAAGCTTTCTCATCCTTTTTTCTCAACTCCTCCTCATCTCTTCTCCCTTTAGACTCACCTTCCCCTCATCTCTACGTTCGTTTGCTTCCGCTAACGTACCTACAATAGCGTGTGGTGAGATTTTGTTTCAACTGTATAATGATTTGGCCCTTTCCCGGCGTATAATGTTAATGAATATTTCCCCTGAAGTCTACATGGGTTTTCCACCAGAATAGGTAACTAGTTTTTGGCCGACGTTTCGATGACTGTCCCCGCCATTGCTCTCAGATCATGCCAGTAGACAAATCTTGCGTTCTTATGTATGTACACCTATGGCTCAGGTTAGATCAAATCTAATTGGCGGGCGCCATTTTTCTCTCTTTCCGCCTCAAATGTTTTAATCAGATTTGACCTAACCAGAGTCATTGGTGTACGTTACGGCGCAGGATTTTCCAAGTGGCATGCTCTAAAAACGGTGGTAAAGATAGTCGTCGAAAATTCGGCCAACAAATTCCTACCCTCGTGGAAAACCCTAGAAGACTTTATTAAAATAGTTTAGAAAATTTTCAAAGAACCACGTAACTAGTTATTTCAACGGAGTCACCCGCTAGTGATCACACAAATATGTGAAATTCACAGTGGAAAAATCATTCGCCTGGACTGGGAATCGAAACCAGATCCCTCGATTTCGCAAGTTTAGAAAACTTTACTTAAGCGAACGTAAATTCAAATATTTCTTTATTTTTGGGGAAAAGAGTAATGGCAACTGATTACTTAGACATTAAAAACTGAACATCTAAGAAGGGTGAAATAGAGTAAGTTCTCAATTTACGTCGGAGATGCTTGTTGAAGAAGAGCGACGTAAGTCGAGACAACATAAAACGGATCCCTATATTCGTGACCGCTTTAATCTCTAAATAAATCAAGGCGTTAATTTAAAAATTCTTTTTTTTGCCTTCATCTAAGATAAAATAGCTAAATCAGATAGGATGATTACATCTCAGTCATAAAAAACACATGTATATGCACATTCAGTTAATATTATTAGATTTAAAAGGGGAAATATTTTCCGACGACCCTTGTCATCATGGACGCAACATCGAGTCAGACGTAAATCGAAACGATGCATACCGAGGAATTACTATATTATTTAACTCTATGAGTGCTATGGACGTAACTGTGCATTTACTTATATTTTCTGAGAAGGGCAATGGACGTACTACGACGTCCATGGAATATCATTATTGAACGGCAGCTGGACGTATTGATTTGGCTGCAGTCTTTCCGGTAAACATATATATGACAAAAATGCCAAAATAAATATTTATGGTAAATAAAAGTCCCTTAACCCAGATTTAAGAGAGTCTTCTTTCACAATATGGGTAAATGTGTAAAATCCTCAGTTTTCCTGAGTGGACCTTCAATTTTAAGTTCAGCATGTAAAGTGTAAAGCAAAAAAAAATGAATTGCACAGTCGTTGGAGAACGTTTGTCATACCATCCTAAACGGTAGACTCAAAGGCTTAAGAGAATTTGTTTTTTGTTCTCACGCACTTCGTTTTGCTGATTGCATCTGCTAGTCCATTGCGCCCTATCCTTGTATTAGCTCTTTACTTCTATGTCTTTCCAAAACGGCCCCATTTACGATCTCCTATTTTTATTTCTCCTCTATAGAGTATCATTCGCCGCGTTCCTCAATGAATTTCGTGGTCAAGCCCTTTCTCTCAAAACGTTCGCTCCACTATTACACATATGTCTTCTCATTTAACTCTCATCCATTATCTCAGTAAGGCCAAACCAACGAAGCGCACTCTTTTCATGTACGTCATTTACTCGAGCGTACAACTCTCATTCTTTAAACAGAGTAAATTTTATTTTCTCTCTCTCTACCTCTCTCATTAGCTTGATAATAATGTCAGCTAATGGTAGATCGCTTAAAAACCGATTAATTCAAGATACGTACAACAATCATCAAGGTAAACACGGCACAGTCATTAGTGAAAGTGATGGTTTTTAAGTTGACAGCGGTGGATAATTTTAAGCTCAAGAGTGGACATTACCCTAGTGTATATCTGTCGCCGCGGGGATCATTAGAGGTCACTAAATCGTTAGATTGGATTTAGCGGATAAAAAAAAATAAATTTACCAACAGATTTGGTAGGCGCACTCTTTTTCCCATGACAGTATGATAAGCTGAAGTACCAAGGCCGATCTAAAAAAAATAATTGCACCGTATTAACATTCACTACGAACAGTTTTAGTGCTAAAAATAGTCTTTAAACTATTGGCTGGTATCCAAACTGTCCCTGCTGTACTATTTGGTGACAGTTCGAGGAGTACCCTGTAGGCTACGCTTACATTTACCAAAACACAAGGAGTAACTAATTCATCGTGTAGTTTTAAAACGCGCGATAATACGTAGGAGTTATCATTCTATCGGTTACTTTTCCTGATGTTCCTTTATTTGACTGTACAAGACCAAGGCAGACCAACGGTAAATGAAACTTCCTTATCAAGCATAACCAATGGACGTTACTACGCAACCTACATGTAAACAAATTGGGTAAAAATGATGCTTAAAGAGGAAAGTTTTCTTCGCTAAATAGGATTTGTCAGCAGCAAAAATAAGTTGATGATCCTTCAGGACTAAATATTTTAGTGGGAAACTGAAGTCGTTTAGATAATTATGAGTCTCCTGAAGAAAATATTGGAGCAGATTAATTCGGGAAAACAAACCAATAGTAAGAAAAAATAATGTTAGAGTATTTTTACATCATGTATTAAGCGACAACTAATAAAAGAAATAGTTGCAAGAAAATCCTGATAAAACTCGATGCGCAAATTCTCATCATGAATCTTCAGAAACTCATCGTTTTGACTATTAAATAAAATGCGGCCTGTAAGTAGCATTTAAATATCATTTAGAGCGTATTATGGTACACTCATCATAAGGTACGCCAAGGTAAAGAAATCCTGGGAAAATAAAATAGCGGAGAAATGAAGTTTTAGCCTTAAATTCTGCATAAAGTAATAATGCACTACTCTATCGGTCATGAAACGGAGACTTTGCACAAAATTCAATTCAGGACATAATTTTAATATGAAGTAGGTGTTTAAAACAACAAATAGCTTTATTTTAGCGTACAAATTTTTTTATTTACGACCTAAATCTCGATGCAGTACAATACCAGGTCTTAAAATGTATCATCTAATGATATTGCACTACCACGAAACATAGTTCATGAGTAAGCACTTAAAGTGTCTTAACAAAGTTATTTATTGCTATATAAACAAGGTTATATGAAGTAGTTCCACAAAAAACGACATAAGCGATCAACTTTTACGAGGTATATAGTGATAGTTGGAAAATAATCACTAAATTGCAGTCAATACATATGGAAGCTGCTGCTCCAGATTAAGCTGTGGAATAATTGAAGATACCAGAATATTGTAAGCGCCGAAGCATTTGAGGTATAAACATGCATTACACTGCATTTTGAAAGCGTATTTGTCACATTAAGCTGATTATTCCATATCTACGGATACGTGACTTTTCCCTAGAGTCATTTCCCATCTTCTTTCATATCGATTAGAATAATCCTATGGTACTGGAGATATGTAGCTTTTCAAGTGACACTTGTGATAAAAACAATTCTTCCAACGCACTGAACTGCGAATAGTGACCTTTTGCTCACTTTAGCATTCTTGAGGGTGAAAACACAGAAGCACAGAAGAATTTTGGGTGAAGTCAAGATGCGTTTCGATGTATTTACACTGAGGAACTACTCACATCAGTACAGGCTGAAGCTCTATTTGACTTCACCCCAAGAGTCAAGTAATTCCTTATCATCGCTCTCATTAATTGGGCTGTTACTAGGCCACCGAAGGGCATGTTAAAAAAATTAACTTTTCGACTTCAAAAAGCCTGATGAAAATGGGGAGTGGAGCACTGGATTCGAGGCTCCCTCGTCCGCTTGTAAGACTAGAGTGTCTCCCGTGAGAAGATGTGACAGCCCCGGACGCCTCGCCTGGCTTGAATGCAATTCAGATTCTCGCACCGCCCATTAAATGTAGCGAGTTTGTACTGCAAGGAATGAACAAGTTAATTACGCAAATGCATTCGTAACATCACTCTCCCGCATGAAAGAGCGAATATGCACGCTAAAACCCAAATTCACGTCACGTAACTATACGGCAGAGACTGTATTTAAGAATAAACAGAAGAGAGTCGTTAACGAGTTGACGTAGAATTTAAGCATAAAGAATGCTAGCATAAAATAATAAAAATACTATACCATCATAAATGTGCTTGCTCCTAGTAGACAATAAATTTACTCGACCTAATACCACTTGAAACACTCACATGGACGTAATACGTAAAAGTTTTAACTTTACCGTTGAGCAAAAACTAATTAACACTATACCCTCTAAATAATAAAATAGAATTTTAGTCCCATTAAAATATGATCGAGAATGGAGATATTTTTCTACATTCACCTTCGCCTACGATGACCGCAAGTGCTCACTGCTTATCATAAATGAGAGTCCTTAGTTTATCAATCTTATTAGTGATATGGTTATTTATTTTTCAAGACAAATAATTTGTTTGAAAGGGGTGTTTCATGGCATTTTTCCGAACGATGGCATTTTGTCTCAGTTTTGCGCATTTATTTTCCCTTAAAAGATAAAATCAAAAAATGTAAATTTTTACTATTCAAATGAAAAAAAGTTTAATATTCACTTCCATGTTCTTCATTCCGATGCATACATATCAGAAAAGCTATTTATTTTTTATCAAATAGAATGTTCATCGCACTCATTCCTATCTTCACTGGGCAAATACATTTTTCTTCTGCTTATCTTGACCTCCATTTTCACCTGCTATGCCAACTTCTTTTTCAGAAACGTGGGATAATGAGTGCTCAATATTTTACAAGCTCTATTGAGGCTTGTGTCTAATGTCCATGTTTTCTAAAAACCATGCGGCGGTGTCTGTTTGGCGTCATGAGCATCATCCGGATTCCTCCACAAGCCCAAATATTACTGCTTCCAAAATTGTACCCAAGCAATCTCTGCCCCAGATTTTCTTCCATATTTTTTTGGCCGTAAACATCGAGCATACTTACTCTTCTTTGTATCAGCAACCATCCAATTATATCGTTCAAATATACAACGCCTCTTGAATCTAGCTATTGAAGTACGTAAGAGACTGTTCAGCTTCAGTAACGCGTCACTTTTTTAAGAGGTTTATCATTCGTACTTTCTAAGAATACCGCCTTCCGATAAACCCTGAATCATCCCTCCACAACCGTCACTTCTACTCTCAACACCCGCCCCCAAGAGTTCCAGTACACAACCCTTTTTCATTTCGGAGATATTCCCTGTTTTCCGCAGGGCCTTCTGCCTCTGAACCTTTTCCGATATCCATTCTGATCTCAAATCATAACATCCTCCCTTAAAGGCTGCCCCAAGCGCTTTCCAACGTTTAAAAAAATACACTTCTTGGTCTCGATATAGAAATTGCCGAGCGTGCATAGAGGGTGTTCATTGAAAAAAATTATGGGGAAAACAGAGCATGCGTCTGGATCGAATAGGAATTGAAATAAATACGGTTTTCCTCAAAGGCAACCCCGTAGGATATGCCATTAATTAATTTACTTTCAGATATCCCTTTTATCGAAATATGCCACAGTGGCAAAAGTTTATCAAGTTAAATATGATAGCTTGTGGGTTAAAATGATCGCCAGCTAGCCTGAAATGATCGACTAACGGTAAAGTTGCCAACTTCACGAAAAGAATAGCATCAGATCAGCTATGACTTATTGTATTCAACCCAAATTCCTCTAGGAAATATTTTTTCCCATATTTAACATGACAATAATACCAGAAAACCGTGGCATGTGAACTTCGAACAACAGCACTATTACGGGATCATGTTATTTGAGGCATCATGCAAGCTTCAAAAGCACATACTCGAATTCTACAAAATTATATAATAAAATTATCTATTAATCTATTATAATAAAATGTTCTACGTTTATTTCTAAAACTATCACAATAAATCCATTTTAACATATTTATCTTCTGGGCATATGCTAAGCAAGTTACATATTTACCAATGAAAGTCAACCACAAGTAGCCATAGAGAAATTAGTGGCAGAATATGAAACTGCTTTTTAAAATAACGTTTTTAACAGTAAATAGTAGAAATATTACTGTTGTTAATGCCAATGCCTCTCATAGTTAAGCCAATAAAAAGAAGCTGAAAGTATCTAGAAGTCTCATAAATGGAATTTTAGCTTCTGTTCTCGGTGCCAAATCGTTTGGTATTTCAATAGTTCCTGTCTTTTCATGACAATTAGGTAAAATAATGTCTCAAACGCCCTCCGACAGAGGAAAATATTTTCGATTAAAATGCAAAATTTCGCATTATTTTATGAGAAACCATTGAAGTGTCTGTTTTGAAGTCCTTCCGCCGTATCTCCCGATGAAAACTTATCTATACATGTGATAAACTCTTTCAATTGATAATCCTCTCATTCACTTCCCGGTGGCCAATCAATGTATAGCCCGTCCAGCGATCATGATTCTCCAAGTGCTTAATCAAATGTCCAGTAATGTTGAACTCAAGCCATAAGCTGAACATTGCACAATGTTTGCTGGAGTGCAATTCCATTTTGTGGTCACAAACCATTCAAAATGCTGGCATGATGCCGCATTGAGCTGCGTTATCTTCCTGTTAGAAAGAGAGCACTCCCAGATATGTTTCTGAGAATTACCCGTAACGAGGGCTTAGTGAAACTCATTGAAATCTCAATCTCGAATTTTGATATTCTGTCATCTGAAGTAATTGATATGCATGCAATGCCTGAGGTGTGAGCAATTTCACAAAGTAAAATAGAGTCAATAAACTCCAATTTAAAATAAAAATTCTGGATTTGGGACAATCAGCAATGAATTGTATCTTACTCTTGAATGTAAATTTATTCAAACTTGAATCGTGACAGGAAAACATAACACGCTTCTTTTCAAAGCTTACTTGCATATTGAAAATAACACGTCTCTTTAGGTCCCATATTAAAGTAGAAAAAATATAATTACGCCACTACAAACATTAAATTACTCTGTATCCGTACAGAAAATTACAAGAAAAATTTGGCAAGCTTTTGCAATCTCTTGCAAAAATATGATGCCTCTGGTTCATAAAAATAGGGTAGCATTGTCGGGTATAATAAACATCGAGAGTTTTTTTTGTTTATAAAAATGTTTTATAATGAGCCAAAAGAGTTTTCCTCAGAGTGGTGTACCCAATCGTGGCGAGTCTTCCATTTATTTTAGGATCATATCCATTATGAATGATGCTGAAGATAAAATGGACGGACAAAATAAGATATGATGAAATATACAGAAGAGTAGAAGAGGAAAGGACAATATGGAATACCATACAGAGAAGGAGAACTCTATGGGCTGGATAACTCTGAGGCACACATGATTTGTGAAGAGTAAAATTGAAGGTAAAATAGAGGGAAAAGTTCACGGAGGAAGACTCAGGAATAAGTTCCTAGACCAAATGAAGAGGAAAGTTCCAGGAAGTAAGGGAACTAGCATTGGGTAGGGAGGGGTAGAGGGCTGCAGTCAACCAATATTAGGATTGAACAACCAATGACCTATAATGAACTATTTCACTGATAACTCTGAGCAATCAAATGGACTTCTGAAGGTTTACCTCAAGTAAGTGACAGCACGATGGAATCAAATATTGCATCTTAACCCATTTCCACTCACCATAGCCTCATTGGCTACACTCTCGACGCGCCGAGTGTACGACGTTCTGTAGGAGGAACCGTGAACTTAATCGCATTCAACTCTTCAACACTGCGTCGTTCAAGGTCACGATCACCAACATATTTTGCATGAGTACTTTCGGCGACCATACTAGTAAAGTACCCTAATTTCATCAAAGTCGCAAACAAATATTTTTCTGGGTGGAAATGGGTTAATAAAATGGAAATCCGGACTCTAGTCTGATCGGTAACCGAAGTTTAAACCATATTACTGATTAACTCTGGATTGTTTCGGTCACCAATATGTTACAATTTCCTACAAAATGATTTTCTTCCAAATAAAAATACTGCATCATAAACTACAAATTGTAAGTTATGTACAATGAGTGTAGGAAAACTTTATGAGGCCGCAACAATCAAAAAATGTATTAACAATTGTAATTATTGAAACTAATATGTAAATTTGAGGGGTACTACTGAGCTTCAGAGAGATTATTCCGCTAGCTGTTTCCTTTCTCGCTCAGAATTCATTTTTTAATCTGTAAGTGGTCTTCTAACTTCGACTGCAATGAGAAATAGTAATTTAATTGTTGTTTACATTTTACTCACTTCAAGTGGGTGGATACAATTCCAACATTAACTTGTGGTTCAATTTCAGCCTAAGCTCCTATCAATGGGTTGGTGAAAATAATTCTGACGACGAATTTTGTAGTAAGTATCTTTCATTGTGCTATTTGCTAAAATTAGTTCTGACTGCCAATCACTGCACATTTAAGTCACACAACATTCTGAACAGGGACAACTTTTAATATAATGATATTGAAGACTTTTCGGGTTATCTTCCACGTGTTTCCATTGTCGTAGACGACAGTTTTGACAGCGTTGCAGCTGTCTTCTTCAGGTCAAAAGTGACGATGCGTGTCATTCAATTCAATCCAACAATGTTTATTTCCGAAATAAATCATACAAAAAGAAGAAAAGCGATAACAAGAAAGAAATAACAACATGTGTCCGGTCCCTATTATAGGCTACTGCCTCTTCAGGGTGTGAATGTGTCAGTCTTATATAGCCGGTCGTTTTCCCGCCAATTCAGTCTGCTGAGCTGTCATTGGTCGCCTTCTTCTCCTTAACGAAAATTCTCTCCCAGGCGTAGGAGAGAGTATAGCCATCTTCACATCGCATCGTCACTTTTGAACTGAAGAAGACAGCTGCAACGCTGTCGAAACTGTCGTCTACGACAGCGGAAACACGCGGAAGAGAACCCGAAAAGTGTTCAATATCATCTGAAAGACTCCACGGAAGCCTCCGAGTTCACAAACTTTTAATATAAATGCACGCTGAAGTTAGTAGCATTTTCCTGTTTCCGTAATTTCCAGTTTTCACACTCATTAACAAGTCTCCTCAGATGAGGAGTGTTTGCGGCAAAAGTAGGATGGATAGGGTCAGGAACGAGTGGGTAATAAATGAATGTGGGTTAGATTCTCCAGTAATGGGCATATATGAAAGGAGTGTGCTTCGTTGGTCTGGACACGTTGAGAGAATGGATGAGAGTCGAATAACGAAACAGATATATAAGAGTGAAATGGATGGTGCGAGAGGTAGGCCGAGGAAGTTGTGGTTGAATGTGGTTAAAGGAAATTCTTAGGAGGAGGAATATTAGGAGTCTTAAAAACAGGAGGGCGTGTATGAAGTAGTGTATGGGGGTAAATGATACCAAAGAGGTTTGCAAGGATAAGTCAGAATAGAGGAAATTATTGAAGCAGTGTTAGGTATACAAATATGTATTTATGAGTGAAACTTTATAACTTTGCCTACCCCGGAAGGGAACGGCGTGATTGGTATGTATTTATGTATTAACAAGCTCGGTTAGGTCGACCCGACGACGACCGCCCGCCAGTGACTCTTGCCCACGGCGCGGCGTCCTCACCTTGGGCTGGCATTGAATACAAGTACACATTAACGTCCCTCATGCCGTCCAGGGCCATTGGCGACCGGACCTTCCTACTCTTATCCCTCTGCGCGCACCCCGATCTCTTCCCTCCCCTCCCCTAACTGCCTCCCCCATTTTTATCCCTCTACTAAGTCCCCAGGCATCCTTTGCCCACCTGGCTCCATTCCTTCCCTCTGGCCAAGCTCTCAGTCAAATACATCCCCTCTTCCCCAATATTTCCCTTATTCCCCCACCCCCTCCCGCCCCAACCTCCCGCCTCCTCCCAAAGGAAGCCATCCCCCTCCGGGCCTCTCCCACGCGAAATTCCTCACCAACCTCACACTTCCACCTTCCACAAAAAAAACTCCCGATTAATGCCCATTCTCACATTGCCAAACTCCCCAGCACCTTCTTCCCCATCTCACCATTTGGCACATGCATTGCCCCCGTACGAGACTGTACAATGTTCGATTATAAATCTCCTATCATTACGTGAGTGCTGTCTAAAACTCTCATTATGCAGCATTACATGATATCAGCGGGAAAATACAGCATATCTCAGTGTCAAAGTATGATCATGTATCGAAATAACCCATATATAATGATACATTCACGATGTATCCAGCAATCCACAACAAGAATACGCGGCACCGGCTGATTTCTCAGTGGGAATGCAAAACTCGTATTAATTCAAATTGGAAGATTGATTTTGTGGCGTGTGGCATTTTTCCATAAAAAATTACCGCATTTAGTCTAAAATATGCAAGACCTTGCAGCTTTGGACTAGAAGTAATTTCGAAGTTACTTCATCGCAACTCTTTTAGTACTTTTCCTGATATAGTCGGAAGAAAAAGCATATTAAATTTTTGTCTGCAATTGACATCGTTAATGTCAGTGGTTTTCGCCTTCTCTTGCTCAATTTCCCGCTTTCTAATTAGATCAGTATACCACATTTCCCCCAAAGATAGTCAAACTCAAAGGATGCATTTCAAGTAATGTATACAAGTCTAAGAATTATGTCTAAGAATCAAGTAATTTCAATTAATGTATACAAATGTGAGAATTATGTCTAATTATGTCTAAGAATCGACTTTGATCCGAGATATTAAATATGCATAATTGAACGCCAAAGAACAAATTCAAACTAACCACAATTTTACATAGCCTACAGAACATCACACCTTGCTAAATATTAGTCCCATTTACCCCTAAGCCCTACCTAAATTACCTCCAGAGTGAATTCTCCTCTGGTGAAGCCCTGCTGTGAGTCGTACTTTTGATCGTCCAAACCGTTCTTCGATGGCTTCAGTAAAATAGGTATGCGAAAATTCTTAAAGGAGCACTCTGTTTCATAATTACGCACAAGATTTAACCAATATTCCCCTACGTATGTTTATACAGCCGTCTCAACGCCAGGAAGCACCTGTCTCTCTTCCTTAGCACTTCTTCATACCTCATCACTCTTTTCAACAAACCGAGCGCCCTCTCCCCCGAGGCTCGAAAGGGTAAAAGGGTTTAAAAATACTTCCCCTTCATCATTCCCTCTTTCTCTCGCGCGAGCTCAAGAAAAATAAAAAAAGACAACAAGGTCGATGGGGCAGCGTAAGGATTGCGTCGGAACTATTTTCAATTATGATTACTTTGTCTTTTTTAATTCCCTTCGTTTCTCACAGGATTGTGCCAGACGATGACAAAGGATTCGCACTCCTCCTCGTCCTACTCAGTCCAAGCTGGGCACTAGAAACTAGCTTACGGGATCCCGGTAGAATTTTAGCTTTAATAAATTCCCGAAGATTTTCTCGATTCCCGTGAAATTCGTAAAATTTGCTTTTTAATTCGAATTTTTCCGTTGTATTTCACAGGAAAAATCGTAGCATCTTTCTTTTCTTGAAAAGCATCAAAAAGCGATTCCATCCATGTCAATAGGATTAGAATGGGCATTCTCACCAGCATGAATTTCTTCCTGACTAGAACATTTCAAATTTTCTATGCATGTTTGAGATGTAGACCATCTTTCTTTAATTCGTAATATAAATTTCACCTCAACAATTTGTAAAATGTATTGATTCTCTCTATTTATAATAGTTATTAGTGTAACTATTATTATTTTTCCTTCAAGTCAATCTCCTTTTCAAAGTCGTTTTTCGTCGTAATTGATTATCTACAGTTTTTAACCACACGGTAATTCTTTTGGCATGAGAAAATTCTCAGAATGCAAAGTAATTTTAAATAAGCATTAAGTTCAATCTAAATAAAAGATATGTACTTTGTTTTATTCCACACTATTTAATGTAACTCAACTAGACCATGGTTTCGACACCGCGTGTCATCCTCAGGCCCTGAGGTCAGGACCTGAGGAAGACACGCAAACTTGACTTCGGATCTAACACATTGATAGTGTGAAACAAAACAAAGTACATATATTTTATTATGAGTGAAATCATAAATTTCCACCAGGTGAAGCCGGAAACTATGTCTTATATTAAGTTCAATGTATTATTGTAGTATGCTTATGACAATATTATGAGGTTGCAGTACTTAGTAAAAGATTGTACAATTAGCATTCAATGCTCTTTTCTTTCTCATTCCACTCTTTTCTAGGTTAATCAATTTAATATATTGTATAAAATCCGATGATATTTTTACTTGCTTTGGTTTATCCTAATCCCCTCGAATTGCCTCGAATTCTTCCCCCTTCCTACTCTCCGGTCACCTCTCCCTTCGGTTTCCTACCCACTTCCCCCCTTTCCTCACCTTCCTTCCTTTCCCCCCTTTTCTGTACCCTACACCACTACGTGGACAGGGTATATTGATTTTGTCACAGCAGAAATGTAACGCATTGATGGAGGCGTGGCAGGTGTGGAAAAGTACATATACAAAAAATCAGCATCACCTAACGAGTCAATCTGGCAATGTCCTCCTGTCTGTATGTCCGTTTGTTCTCCTGTTTGTCTCTTCACATGATAACTGCCGTACAAATGGAGATATCGAGCTTAAATTAGGGTCATAAGCCTCTAATAGTCCACAGACGGCACAGTTCTCAAATGGGTTGGATCAGACCAAAACCACGCCTTTTTAAACAAAATTGAGAGTAGTGTTGGTTATTTAAATTTCGGCAAGGTCTAAGATAATTTCATTACTAGTTTTTAATGGCTATATATTGTGTGCACTTTACTTCATTTATCACCAAATGATGTATGAACGTCGAAAACAACGCTGCAGTAAAATATATTTCTGTGAATAATTCCAAATTTTTCATTTATGCATTAATAATTTATAGTAGATTGAACGATTATTAATATTAATCACACTTAGATAACTTTTTGTACATTTGTAGTAGGATTAGGTCTACTCCGGGATACACCGGCATCCCGGAATTAGCAGAGTTCCGAGGAATGAGGAATCCTCGTGAGCATCCTCGATTGATGCCGCCGGTTTGTGCGCGATCAAGTGATCGCCGGAGGAGATGCTTGCCACGGTGCCCCATCACCCACGAGGGCTGCACTGGGTGATTATCACTGCTTTAATCTCCTCCGGCATTGCTTGAGGAATACTTGGGCAATGGGTCGATGACTCTGGGGTGCGGGAAGTAACGAGCAATTAGCGTAATCGGAAAATAAAAATCGTTCTCCACAATGTCCTCATCGTTATCCCAAACACTGCAACCAGGTTCGAGATGAGATTTACTCGTGCTCACACGTGTCGATGAACGCAATACCCGACTTTAACTCCGACCTTGCGAACGAAAAATAATAAAACGTATGGTCATTAAATCTAAAACGTACCTGGAAATTCCCCTCAAGGATGTGTGACAAGGGGATGGATTCTATCAACGTGCACTATTACCATATATCCCGCAGTTGCTCTTGAATTACGAGTACTGGTGCTCAAGAAAAAAAATGTGAATACGCAACAAGTGCCATAGTCAAAGATAAAAAATATTCCTGCAATGAACGACGGGTCATCAGTAAATTTCCACTGAATTTACAAGAGAAACAAGCATGATACACAGCGAGAGAAGTTACATCAAGGTTTCTATGAATTTCATTACCAGATTAATGCAAAAATTTCAGCATAGATATGAGACACACTCAGACAAGTCGATAGCCGTTCTACTTATGCCGCAAAAAGTTAAACACTTTAGCTTTAAAGCGGATAGAACTATTTTCGTTTCTACTCACATGAAAGTTTGCATACGTGTTATCATAAGTGATATGAAATAATTAAAATTACAAAATATGCATGTTTCGCTATTCTATGATATTTTAACATGTAGCGTAATGGCACATGGCATAAATTTCTTATTAATTTGAATATACAGGTGCAGATTTCCTTTTACTCGCTAAATAATACATTTCATATAACTGCAATTTCTGTTAAAACGCCATAGTGATAAGTAACATACGATATCCGAACACATTAAAAAATTTCAATATCATTTTCTAAATATTTAATCAGAAAATGAATCATGTTTTAATTAGGAAAAAATTTTAAATAAAATTTTTACCCTTTCAAAAACTGCCTGCATGTTGAGTTCCAACGAATTAACAAATATGTACGTTAAATAAAACGTTGTCAAAGAATTTATTTTCTACTACCTCCAAAAATTATCCAAATTTGCCCTCAATGGCTCAGGATAACAACTCCAATCATTTCAAATACATACAGATATTTAAGATGAGGAGATATGCACAGTACCGCCCTTTGGGCCGGACAAGGGAGGCAAATGTCCTGGGCTCCTCCCCTCCGAGGGCCCTGCAATTTGGTGAAACTCGGTAAAATCAAGATGGAGAAATATAACATATAAAAATCTGTTGAGACCGCATCATTATTGTGTTTGATAATGGTCACTTTTTATCTTAATCGTTGCTCTTTTTTATAGTTAGAGAAAATTGTATGCCATTACTTGTTGTCTATTTTTGGATTTTTTATTTTTTATTTATATTAAAAAGAAAGGTGCATATAAAATGTATAAATACATTGCAACTTATAATAAATCACACCACGAATTGACCTTAATATTAAGAGCTCGAATAATTATATTTTTAGAGTTCATAAATCATAGTTACCGAGGGCCAGCGAGACGTAGTTGCCAGAAGCCCCGCAAGACAGTTGCCTGAGGCCCCGCAAGCACTAAGGGCGGCCCAGTTGGTACATTTCAGTGAAGCTGGGAGCGAGTTTAAAATTTTGGTAGAGGTAACTGCAAACGGTTAGTTTATGTTAGGACGCACTCTGAGCAGGACAGTGACGGTTATATGGGGTTCTAAGTGTTGTATTTTAAGTAGAGGGTTGACCATTTAATAAGCCATGTAGAAATTTGAAAGAAAACTCCTCTAGAATATCCTCAAACTTCTCTCAAGCAATGCACTGAAGTTTGCGCGAGATTATCAGACAAATTCACTTGACGTTTAAGTCCACACAGATACCCGCGATTTCAAAAGCGACAAATAGTAGGTGAAAAAGTAACCTTCGTTATTTAATGGAATATTTGTTGGAAAAAGCCACCAATTCCCGGGGAAGCCAGTGTCGAGAACGATAGGCATAGTATAACAAGTACTTAGCGAATTAAACGATGACATAAAAGTTTTCTATTATTTCCTAAATTACATAATCAGGACGTAATTCGAACTGTTTCGTACTGTTCTTGAGAGCGTCTTTGGTGGATAACTATGCAAAACTTACTGTCGCGTCCGGGACAAAATAATTTTTTTAATGTTGATGAATGCCATTTCATCAGTCAACACGAATAAGATCACCTACTTTAAGCTCTAAACAGAATGATGTTTTTCTGCATAGCTGCGGCAATTATCATGATTCGTACAAAACATCAAAGGTAAAAACCTGAAAAATCAAATCAAATATCTAAAGCACTTCTCAGGCTTTAGCGCCAGACTCAAGAGATGAGAAAAACGTATGAATTGGTAAAGTTGAAAAAAATAATAATGTTCCCATTTCAATAACCCCACAGTCCTTCCCGACATAGCAAAGAGGTTTTACTGTGAGATTAACTGGGTTACACACGTGCCGATGTATTCCCACTTAGTACCTCATGATTCAAAAGCCGACCTTGCTAACGCGAGGAACAACTCATTGAAAAAAAGAACCAATGGCTCTGATCCCATTTTTCAGGGAAAGCTGCTTTTCAAACGGTTTCTAACAAGCTGCACAGTTTTCTACAAGTGCACAAAAGCATAAACTCATATTCCATGAACTTATTACGATCTTCAAACTTAAAACTATCCCCAAGGCAAATGCGTACTTTGACAATCTCAAAGCAAACAAAAAATTTTGATAATTAATAAATCATTTTATAAAATAGCAGTATAGGGTTCAAATAAAATTATGCCCAACAGCCAAGTACAGGCATAAAGTGTGAAGGATTAAAATCATTGCATCCGAATTACAAATCCTAGAGGTTCTACAATAAAGGTAATTTCCTAAGTAAGATTTTTGCAGGAAATTTTCACTCCATGTTCCCTAAAATGTCTCTTTCTTACCACCATTGCTCTCTTCAGATCTGTTTATATTTGATTTTCAACGAATAGATATTCTATTGAGTAGAATACAATTTCGAGAAATTCCAATATTGCCCAAAAAAACTTGACTAAGTGGGTAATTACAATCACGGTTCTCACAAGCAAATACTTTTCACAGTTTTTCACACAAAGACTTTATGATAAAATATGACGTCTGCAAAGTTGCTTAATATCAGGCTCATATAAAAAACTGAGTAATCTATTTTTAACGAACTTTTTACCATGAATTGATCAAATTGACCAATTAGTCTCCAAACTCCAGAGAAAAGCTAGCTAGAAGTAAGCCTCTGGCCATAATTTTCAAATATTTCCGCAGAATACATAATCAATTCCACAAAACAGGTGTGTAAATTATGCTGTACTGACCAAATCACAGAAAAAGAGATGGTAAAGAGGTGCATTGTTGAATACTAATCTACTTTCAAAGCAATAGTGACGGATAAATATTTTCCCTAGTTAGAGATTTTCCACGATAAATTAATAAATTTAATTGATATCGAGTTCAAAATAGAAGCATACTGAACTACAATAACTATTAAATGACGCAATTTTTGACAAATTGAAACTTTTGATGAGCGTTTAATTTATATAATATGGAATTCTGACGTGGGCAGGCACATATTAGTAAGAAGAGGTGAATAACAAAACGACACTCATCCGTAGGTTTACTTAATTCCATGAATTCCATAAATAATAAATTATGCTTAACGATATGGTTACTTTTATATTACATTAAATTTGCTACTCGCAAAGAAAAAACTATTGCGATCCCATTATAATTTTTATAATACATTTAAATAATGAATTTTTGCTTATAATATGTATTATTGTAGACGAAAATCCAATATTTCACGTTAAATTGGTAGCAGAAATGAAAAAAAGGCGATCAGAAGCAAATAATTACTGTGAAATCGGATAGAGATAAGTACAGGAGGAGCTAAACAGGAGGTGAGAGGATATTTCTTTTCTACTGAGACCAGCGATGGGAATACGTATAAAATAGCCTTCAGAATAATCCCCCTGGACTAGGAATCGGAATAGCCAAAGGTTCGCAATTCGATTCGCGTTCAAGGTGGATTTTTCTCATGTCTCTTCAATGTGTAATAGAGGAGATAAATAGAAGAGAGTATACTTTATTAACATCATATTGACGGTCGAAAACTTAAAATAGTAGGAAAAATGGGATCGGAGGAAAGAGGAAAACTTCATGCAATAGATTACAATGAAACAAGCGAAGGAAGACGAGAAGAAAAGGTTGTAGAAATGTAGGGTCATTATTCTTATTTGTAAGTAGCCTTACAGATACGATTTTTGAATTGAATGGGTCGTTCTGGTTATAGAAATAATGTGAAGTTACTATTATAAAATTTAAAGATCTTTCCTTAAGGGTAATTACATAACACTGCAAAAAATTATGGGTACATTAAATGTAAAGTTTTCTCATGTTAGGTAATTAGGAGATTGGGAGATACCAATTACCTAACCTGGAGAGATATCTGAAAAAAACCACATTTGTCATTCTCAAAGGATATTTCAAATCGTATATTACTCGTCTTTATTGATCTCATCTAAAGAACCTACTTTCATTCTCGTTTACAAACTAATCCGATTCCATTGTAAACTTCAGCATTCCATAGCTTCTTAAAATTGTCTTCCTGAGCTATTTTTTCCCTAATCATTCTTAATTTTGCTCTCCCTTTCATCTCGACGAGCACCAGAGGTTTTTTTCCGTCGCTCTTTCAGTCAATCTTACTTTCTCTAGCTTTCTTCATTTGTACATTTCTAAAACTTCAATCCTTGCCCTTTTCTTTCAAAATTCTGAAAGTCGAGGCCATCTGTGTCAGGTCTTTGGTAGCAGTCACTATTACTCCCTGAGATCCCTAACACATATCTCAACCAGATTTTCTCCGATCTGAAAAATATGCGCCATCGCCAAAAAACTCTTTGAGTGTCGCTGTACATATTACCATCCATCGAGAGGTAAACAATACTAAATAAGGATAAAGTACAATAAACAGGTAAAACCACATCTATATTGATCACTTTTAACGCACTCAAATCATGGATTAGGGAAATTAGGGATGTAAAAACCTAGGAGGTGACAAAATGCACATCTTTCGCCCGCCATCTGACTTTCAATCCCCTAATCTATGAATAAATGGTACACAGGAAAAAAACCACTTCCCTCCATAGAACCTTGGCGATAATTTCATCAACACGAAAGTTTAAAAAAAATATATATTAAGTCTAAAATTCTTTTTTGAAATTCTGCTACTTTGGATGCCATTGTGGATCACGGAGACGTCCTAAATTTTGATTAAAGCAAACATTCAACGGGCACTAATTAGGCGTTCATTTCTCTTGAGAGCAGGAAACGCACCTGTCCTCGTGGGTCATGTTTGATATGCAAGAGGAGCAGGGAAGATGAAGTATGCGCTAAATTTTGAGAGGTCCGCAGCAAGGAAATTCCACCGGGGATATTCAACTACAATTTATTTTTATGTACACGCAAAGACCTCGTATTCAAAGGTTAGCCAAAAACTCAAAGTTAGCGTTTTAGTTGAGAAAGAGCACGAGAAAACTGCGGAGATGACTTCCATGAATCTTAATAAATCCAAGATAAAAATAGTGCCACCAGGCCAGATCTAAATCTTAGTTTGAAGGAACGCAAATAAAATGCATCAATTTTGACTCTGATCTACCAATGTGTTTCACCTTGTTAAGTTACTTTATCCCTTATATGTTCCACATACGAGCGATTCCGAATATCCAACAAGTGTGTACTACTTTTTTTATAAAGACGGGTGCTGATTCATGCATAAAATTCAATTAAATTTTACGTAAGGAGAACAGAATTAACGAGTGCATTAAACATTAAACAGTTTAACAGAACATTAAAGAGTTTTTAAACTTTAGGTTAAACTATTCGGAGAACAAAAATGCGATATAATGTCAAAAATCTAGTATTGTGTAAAACTAGTCATTCACTCATTGGACGTGCTATCCTAAGATTGGTTGACTACAGCTCCAAATCCTACCCTATCTAGTTCCTACTGCTAGTTCCATTACCTTCTGGTAGCTCTTTCTATGCACTGTCTTCTTTATTTAGTCCATCAAATTATTCCTTGGCCTTCCTATGGGGTATTTTTCCTCTATTTTACCTTCAAATACGTTCCTCACAAACCCATTGTACCCAAGAGTGTGTCTTTTTCATCTGGTTCTTCTTTCTTGTATCGTGTTCCATAGGTTTCTTTTCTCATCTACTTGTCTGTAAGCTTCGACGTTTCTTAGTACACTTAAACACTTAACAAATATAAAATCAGGCATAAGATTTAATTGAATATTACTGATGAAACAATTGCAACGGTACTGCAAAAACCCCAGTATCAGCAATTTGATTCTGAATAATTACTCTTTCTGGGACCGCCTGGAATTGGCTCTACCAGTGATGGTGCAATGATTTGGTTTTCAGAGAATAAGCTCATTCCAAAATGAAGCGTATGAAATTAATTTAGCAGTCCAGTTCATTTATTTGTTCCAACAGGTCATATGGATATGTAATAACCGGTCATATGGCTGTGCAAAGTCCTTTTGAAGAACACCTTTCGGTGTCGCAGCCATTATAGGCTAATTCAATACTGAACCACTTTTTCATACATCTTTGACGGTAACACATTACTTCTCATACCCTGCTGTGTCCAGCGAATATATTCCTCGAGGTGAGGATCTTTCTTTTCCACAAAAACATAATTCTACGGTGTAAAAATTCCCCTAGAGTATTTATTTTGCTTCACCGAGCATAAACATCATCATCAATTGTCAAAAATCAAGATTGATCGAAGAAAAATCAAGAAATCGAAGAGAAGATGAGATTAAGAAATCAAGATTCAACCCTAAGACTGTTACACTGCAGTCCTCCATCCATTCTTATTTAATTCTAGTTTCCTTACTCCCTCGTAGTTCTTCCTATGCACTTTTCCTGTATATTTGCAGTATCCATTTATCACTAGGCCTTCATTTTGGACTTTTTCCTTATTTTCTTCTTCAGTTGCATTCCCCACGAGCTTAGTATGTCTCAGCGCGTGCTCAATCTATCCAGTTATTTTGTGCAAAGTGCTCCTTATGGTCCTTTCATGTACTTCTTCATTTATTATCTTATTCGTCCTTTTGATCAATCGCATCTTTTTCCAACGCAAGGTTTTGAAAGCTTAATGAGACATATTTACGCAATAACTTTCGTGAGTTACATCGTGCGAATACGCAGCTTTCGTTGGTTCCTCCACCCTCCTGAAGCGAAAGCTGTTCCGCCGACTAATAACTCTCTCTAACCGCTCCCTTTCAAGCATTATCTCCAGCACGATCTACCTGCCTATTTGTCTTCCCATGCCTTATGCCCGGCTCTCTCCAATGCCTCATTGCAGCTTTCGGTCGGGGATACGCATGCCCGCGCTCTGCAATGAGTAGTCCAACCGTTCCCTCCCACGCCGAGCGAAGAGAAGCCGGTACCCACGGGCCCCTGAGTTGCCGACCCCCTCCCCCGCTACTGAATGCGTAGCATATGGCATCACACCGCATGTCTCATTGAGCGGATCAAATCCAATTCCAATCTCCATCACAGTCGATATCTCCGCGGGGTCGTCTTCGGCCTCACACCCCCTCCGACCTACAACGATACCTGTCGCGTCCCCGACACCACGCAACACGGACCTCGGTCTCCGTTGCGAGTCCCTACATTATCGGCACGATCCTCCCTCGCAGGTGACAGAAGTGCAACGGTTTCCATTACTTTACGAGTCAAATTTATTCATCCAAATCTCTATCTCGTTAAAACGATACAGTTTAAGCAACAGAGGTGGCACTATATCGTTCAAGCAAAGAGGAAATGGACCTGAAAAATTAAATTTCGATTCGCGACCATGTCAGGAAGTCATGTTCCATTTCTGCAGGTGAATAACTGGGAAGTAACAGTATGCAGTAATGACCTTGTTTGTCTAGACTCCAACTGCCAAGACGAAACATACTCAAGGCCATATACTACCATCTGTTGTAGGGATTTCAATTGTCAGATAAATAGGAATAATCTCGATGGATAAATCTAAGGAATTGATTTTAGATACTTAGAAAGGACAATTTCAACAGATTTAGGCAAAATATCGTTGAAGTTCTTCATATTATAACAAAAACAAAAATTTCACTTTTACACAGGATATTTTAATGTGTACGACGCGTTTCTGCTCACAGAGCCCTCATCAGGTACAAGACCTGTACCTGATAGTCTTGTTCCTGATGGTAGCTCTGTGAGCTGAAACGCGTCGTATACATTACAATACCCTGTGAAAAATTGTAATTGTTGTTTTTGGTATAATACTTAGAAAGATCCTGTTTCGGTAATACAACACCATCCAACGTGAAACTGAGGGATCCCATATTTCCGACGTTTTGGTAACTTCAGGGTATAGGACAGGAAAAAATGGAAATTTCCTGAGACATCAGTAGAAACCTTGAAAATATCGTCTATATTAAATTTTCATTTAATAATTATAAAAAATATATAAATGTAGGCCTTCATTTCCAACAAAGCCGTATTTTGGGCGCAATAAGCAGATAATTAGGTTCGAACGCAAGCGGTATAGCTGAGAGGAGGAGACTCTCTATGAGGTTAGCCTGAAATCAAGCCAACCTACTTCCACGAATTACTCCGTAAGTCAATTCAGGGACGTTTGGCAGGGGACATAAGGTCATTAGCAACAAAAATGATAGGGAAAATTACAAAAAATCAGAGGAGAAACTGGTTGAAAGTACACGACGGAAGTCCACATCGTTTCGTTCTTTTTCTAGGAGATCTCAATAGTGCTCTGAGAAAAGAAGTATATGTGCCGATTATATCGGCAGCATATTTCTCTCATTTTTTTGCTACTATCAGTTAAAGATGTAAAGTGAGGGGCTGACACATCATCCTTCATGTCACCTTGAAACTCGCATATTCTAAATTTTTGAATTTATCTAAGCTTCAGCCGTCGCGTCGCTTTCGAGACGCTAACGGCTCCCAGCCAGGTCCTTCCGTTAGTATGACGAATTGGACGTTCTTTAGTAAGAGTTTACGGTAATTTCATGAGTAATGTACCTCTACTTAGAACACTAAACAAGGTGACTCGGAGTCTTACGAACGGTAGTGAAGTTTCTGTAATAGTGAAGTTTTTCTTTGAATGAAAACAGTAATAATTCTATCAGGTTCGTAGAGAAGCTTTTCCCGTTCGTAAAACTAACTTCTTTAGAAAATCGGAAACGAGAAATTGTGAAAACTCCAGTATTGGCGGAAGTAATATACACAGTTCTATACACAGGCTAAAGCCAAAATGCAGACGGATACCAGCTATCAACGATAAATACACCGGGTCATGCAAAAGTATTCCCATCCGTCCATGTACGAGGCGCGACATTTGCACTGTCAGATGGGAGCGTGTAACTCTGTCTGCCACGGCTGGCTAAAACATACGCCGATCAATAATTCAGCCACCCATTTACTTTGTATTCTTTTAACTTCAAGGTGAAGACCAAGAGCACTGATGATCCGACGCACGTAAATAAAATATAATAGTGGCACATTGGCGTTTCGACCACACATCACTATTATCTTCCCTACCCTCACCCAGTCACTTTTCCGCCTTAATAGTTCTCACTAACCTCTGGCACACAAACCATGATGCGCCATATAACAGTGGTATATCGATATTGTTGCATAGCAGTAATATGGGAAGTCAAAATCAATGGAGGACATTTGCGTCACTACGGATAAGTATAATTAGGATATCAAAGGAGAAAGATTGTAAGAAAACCTAAATACGGCAAGAAGAAATGCGAAGGACGCCAAGAGGTCTAAGTTTTACGTCCAATCTGGCGAACCAGTGGTACTCTTTGTATTAACGTACCATTACACATACCATTTTTCCTTGAACATACCGTCACCTATCTCAGATATGCCATCACGTGGGATGGAAGAAGTACAACGGACATCAAGCGGAGAATAGCCCATCGAGGGACGAGAAGGTTGAGGTGTGGTAGTGAGGTAGCATTGAGAAAGTACGGTGGACAGAATGTATAAAGAGTTAACGGGTGAGGAGAGGAAACCTGTGGCTGAGTAAGGAAAAGCCAAAGATGGTGGTTGTTAGCAGTAATAAGGGGCATAGGGATGCTGACAGACTTCTTAAAGTGACGACTGTGGGTATTGGTATAGGGAAAGAAAGAAAATAAGCTATGCCAACTGGATAAAGAGACAGGACGTACACTAAAAATAATACAGTTTTGTATAAAGATATAGAAGCCTGTGCTTGTACACATCAATTGCCATCTTCTGCATAAAACAACCAAGACCGCTTGCTTAATCTTATAATAAATTAGTAGGGATCGCAACACAACTTAGGAAATTTCTATCTCGGCTGGAAATCGAACCTGGACGTATGGGATGAAGCGCAAATGAGAAAAATAGCAAGGCTTCTGACGCATGGTGTATTTTCTCAGAAAACGTCTTCTAATCAAATACACTTCTCAGGTGAATCTCCTGTTCATACCTGATTGTAAAAATAACCAAATTCATACATTTCTGAGGGTCTTGCAACTGATAACCTATACTCAAGCTACCAAACCATCCCACCCAATCAGTAATGTTGAAACCCATACAGGTTTAATGGGAATCAGAAGTCATTTACTGCTGAGAGCTAAAACAGTCAGATTAATTACAGGCCTTCCGTAGAAAAGGACCTTTAACTCGTGATTCCCTCTCCAAAACGCTGCATTATCCACTCACTGCTATCTCGCGCCTCAAATTCCTCGAACTGTGACTGGTGCAGGTTTTGGCCGAAACCTTGCACGCGGCTAAAGGCGAAATGCGAATTAATTCACGTGAGGTCGCACGCACTTCGGCACGCGCGACACTAATCAGCCAGTGCCTCCCTCACCCCCGCAACCATGCGAGGATCGCGGAGCCAAATTACTCCTATTCTTGGAACGCCGGATTCTCGCCAGTGGAATTCCAGCAATTCCCTTTCATCCCTTAACCCTGCTTCTACTATCTTCATAACCAAAAAAAGTAAAGAAAAAAGTCTTTAAAGGAAATTTTATGTGAATTGAGTAATCTCATTCCCACAAAATAGACCAGAGTATTTTATGACACTCCTAGTATTGACCAATTGTTATTAAACGAAAAAGAAAAATATTCTCATTTTCAGAAAAGGGGAGTATACAGGTTACATTGAAACGAATGTGCAGGTATATTCGAGGGCCAAACTGGGAAGACTTTTTTGACGCGAGTGAAAGAACACAGAACGGCCATTGTGGTGATGAAGAATATGGTTTGGCCAAACCTTACATTAAATTATACATATGTACTATACATATTACATTACACACACATACACATACATGTTGTACACATACATATTATACTATACATATGTACTGAAACCATTGTCGGTGGTGAGCGAGGTAAAGTGGTTGGAATTTAACGTTTTTTTTCATTTAAAATTTGGAGATCCGGGTTCGAATCCCGATCAAGTCAAATTATTTTGCTTGGCAAATTTCATTCCTTATGTATATGCACACGCACGAGTGACTTCTTACCTTTCATGTGTACATGCTATGATTGTAAATTAGACAGACTAATGTTAGTTGGCTCTGTGTCTGTGAGGCGACTGTGGTATACATAAACTTATACCCCGAAATTTAAATCACTGTGATAATGGTACATAATGTACTGGAACCATGGTCGGTGGCGAGAAAGTTAACAAAGTGTGGAGTTTTGCGTTGTTTTCGTTTAAGAATTTTTTATGTGGAAGTGTTCTACCAATGACACCAGAGTTATTAACTAAAAACCTAGGAATTATGATAAAATAATGACACAGCCATATTTGGTTGAGAGTAAGTTAACAAAGTGTGGAGTTTAGTCTTGTTTTTACTTATAATAGTTTTTGACGTGGAAGTGAGTTACCACTGACAACAGAGAGTATTATTGATTTATAACCTAGGGATTATGATGAAACCGTGGCCGTTCCAGTAGTGACGAAGCCACCACCGTGGCTTCGTCACAACTGGAACGGAATCTAGACATGTACATATGGTCACTCTTAATCTTATTCAAGTCCATTAGAGACTAGATCCGTGAATATTTGCCCATTATAAAAATAGTAAGTGCAGAGTATGCTGTAATATAAATATGAGAGAAGCATGGCATGTCATTGCTTATTATTATATTTTTTCAATTAATCCCATTATTCTCGTTCAATTAACAGACAAAATATTTCCATTACATGAGAGATTACACGTTTCGAAAAATGAGACAGACAATTCACCTCGTGCAGCACCTTTTCGATTTTCTGGTGTCATATTTTCAAGATGGAAACAAATGCTGCTCCCGGAACAAACGCATTTGTTATAAATGACGAGAAAAACAAGGAAGTAGGACTTTGTTTTAAAAATTTAAATAAATAAATAACTATACACTTATAGTCACGAAATTGATGAAAATGGCGGAGAAGGAGAGGGTGAGGGAGAATGTAGAGATAAATGGGTTTGACTCAGGGTCGATGGAGCATTTTTGATATTGTACAGATTTACGTGACACTTTGCATATGTGTGCTCATATGTATAGACTAAAATATATATGCACATATTTGTATAGATAAGAGTGGAAAAAATCACATGCTCCCGATGTGGTTTACCGGCAATTTAAGAGTAAAATATTGCGTGGCCTTATGGTTAGTGACATATCTTTCGAAATAATTTGATTCTTTATGTACAGAATTTCTCCTACACTCGCAATAATACGTTTAATATGATTGCAATGGTGGCTGACAAATATTAGGATATTAAGCCGAGTATATAATAGGATGTTTGCTTTAATTTCAAATTCCGCGTAGTGAGCCCAGGTCAAAATAATACTATGAGAGAGGCGGTTTTAAAAGAGGGCTCCGGTATCATTTACAATACTGCGCACATAGTGATTTCCCCCAAAATAGCAGACGTATTTGGTTGAAATTTGGTCCAATAATTTTTTTCAACTTACTTTCAAAGTTATTGAAATGAGCTCTCAGTGACGAACGACAAGCGTTCCAACCACCTCAAGAACAAGGTCGTTTCATATCGATAGTGTTCTTCCTTCGATATAGGTCTTCGCAACGTACATTAATCCGCCATTTATGTGCTTATTTTTCTGTATTCCCCATCGAGTATAGGTTGTTCGACGTTTTTGTTGATTTTGCAGTGCATTTGAAATCTAAATGAGTACTTGTGCCGCATATTCGCAGATTTCTTTGGGTATATTATGGAAGTAAATGCTCGAATACCACATTAATGGCGGATATGATGTTAAAATGGTTCCGAAGACCTATATTGAAGGAAGAATACAATCAATATCGAACGATCTTGCTCAAGAAGACATATTACGGACCAGAAGTAGTGTAGTCACCGGGGATGGCTCGATGAAAATTTTCAGCCGCCAACTCTTATCATTTGGCGCCCTCAGAAATCCTAGTACCGTTTGTACATGACAGCCAAGACTAATTTACAAATATAGCCTACTGCTCCACTAAACAGGGGCATCAGCACTCGGGTGAATTGAAGAAACATCCCTCCATATTCAAGTCCTGTCAAACGATAATTAACTCCAGAGAAAGAGAGAAGCTCCCCCTTAGTCCACCTTCCTATCCCAAACTCAACATACTCCCACCAACAAGGAAACTTATCACATAAAGCCTAATAAATTGTATTAACAACATTTGTATATATGTTTTTGTCAAATTAATTTTAAGCCAGTATATACGCTATTACATACTCTTTCCCCGCCACTCTTAGGCGACGCTCTGGGTCTTTACCCGGGTCGCCGTCTATGCTTTGAAAATAATGAAGCGTAAATAAAAAATAGGTGTGGGACTACTATTATTACGAACTGTTATAGAGGAATGAACATTTTTGTTTATTAAGTAAACTGAAACCTTACAGTTTCTCTATGGTGCCCTCAAGCAAGAAAAATAAGAATTAACAATCACGCTTAAGGATGAATAAAGATATACCAACAAGAATAGAAGAAGCTAATCTAAGTCCGAGTTCTCCTTTGGCTTTTGATCACTTCTTTCTTTGATCTCACTCATTTAGGATCTCTCAAATCCAAAGGAAAGGTATTACAAGGGTGTAAAATGTTTTATTTCTAAAATACGGTAGAATCTACAAAATAAATTTTTCCACGAGTTTTAAAATATTAATATGTTCAATTTTTCTCTTTCTAGGTAAGCATATTCTTCTATTGGCTCTCACATATGATCCGGGATTAGGAGGACAAAACGTGAGTTGGAGGCTTGAAAAAGGTCTATATTAACCATGATTCAGGAGTTACTAAGTTTAAAGTATTCATACTTTTCATTTGGTATCTTGAAACGTTAAGACCACAGCATTGAAATGTACAAATAAATATATAAGTGTGCAATAAATGCAAAAATTCATACATGCATGTGAGCTGTTTCAAAAACTTTAGGTTGAAGCCTATCCTTAGTTTCCCTCTGTGTTTATTTATTTGTTTTTTTTGCTAACTATCAATATTTTCAATTTTTGGAATGCATTTTACATTGAAGGTGTTTACATAAAACGTTCAGGCCAAGTCTTTAGCAGAGAAAACCTTTTGATGTAATCATCGAGTTAAATAAAAATCGTTCACTTTATTATTTTGTTCCTAATTGAGAGCATTATCGATCGATTAGTAAATTTCACGACATTCAACGCCTCTTACGTCACCACCTTTATATGGATTCCAAGTTTGGTATCTTTTGTGAATCATATCACCAATCAAAGATGATATTTATTTGTTGGAATATCATGTAAAATTTCAATATGTCGCTTTTGAATTACTGGTCCGGAGTAAGGCGGAAAAAGGTTACTTTCAAAAACAATTCTATTCAATATTTTGATTTACGCTAGATAAATGATGTAAAAAGATGAGAAATCAAATGTTTTCGACGGTTTTTAAGAACATTTATAAGGAACCTTGAGATAATTTCATCACAATAAACTCGTAAAAAATACCAGGGTTCACGAGGAAAGAAGCGAGTTCTATAGAAGGCTCTTTATGAACTAATTCTGCCTTGTCCTAACCAACAAAATAGCCTTTGCTAGTATCACCAAGTGATTGCTGAAGAGTATCAAAATTGACTGACGAAAACAAAGAAGAGAAAATGTACCATGCACTGGATAATTGTTCAATTTCTAAGAAATAACGAGTATTTGATCGGTGCGGTCACCTTGGTTAGTAGAGTTAATACAACTGTATTAACTAAATCATGAATCAGAATTGATATTAATCCAGATCTGAGTTGTAGTAGTCTACGTAGAAATAAAAGGGAGATAAAGAGGAAAAATGGTATGAATTCACTCCTTGCACAAAAATAATAGGATGAAAGCAGCAGGAAAGATTAAACTGTTGTTTTGTGAAAAAAGTGAATAAATACATGCAGCCTTTAACCGAGAGAAATGAGTTTTGCAATGAGGTAATGATTAATATTACCGTCTACTTTATGTATCAAAGCGAGAATTACTGGAATTGGTAGTTGAAAATTCACACCTTCACCGCATGGATACTTGATGAAAGCTTTAGCAATGCTCTCTATGAGGGACGCAAAAACATACGTCAGCAGTGAGAGCCATATTTTGCAGACGAACCTTTAAACTCGGAAAAAAGCCAGTTTACTTGAAAAGAGATGGCGACCATAAATCGCGTCCGTTAAAGATTGAACATCCAATATGAAATCTTAACGAGGAAAACGGCGCTGATGCGGAACGGGGATAAACATTCCCATCAATAATAAATAGATTAACAATTTCTGCAGAGGACATCCACAAAGTGAATAAATCATAGCAACCGTTCATGCAGATAGGGTATGGTTTAAGCAAGTCTCATACATAAAAGAATGATTAGCAAAAATATTAATAATTTGGCAAAGGAATGCAATCAATATGAGATTCGATTAATATAGATGCTAAACCATCAGGTGTAAATTTATTGATGAAGTTGCCACCATCACTCTTTCCCGAAGATCTTGCAAAGTGAAGAAAAGATTCGCAAAATGCATAGGAACATGCAGAAAAATTAAGAGTGCAATGGAAGAACTTATTTATTCATTGGGAAGACTTTTAAATACTGAATTGTTATGGACAAAAGATAGGTTGTTAGACGAGTCATCTTTCTAAACAATGAAAAAACCAGAAATATGAACTATGAAAATGTGAGCTACGATTGCGCAAACTACTTCGAAGGTTCACAACCAAGGGCGCAATGCTCTTTTAATGAGAGCTTTAAGAAACTACTATCAGCCTTTTTAAATAAAATTGCCCGTAGTTGGGAGCATAAAAACTCAAGCAAATATTGCCCTTTATTTCGCAAGAAATCCATCAAATCTTCTGAAACGTTTTACGGCCAAGGAAAATATTAATACCTTGAGGAATATGAGGATACGAGAGAAATACATTTTTTTTAATCTAACAGGGGAAAAGTTTTCCATAATTAAAAAAATATATGGTCTCATTCGCAAGTATTTTAGCAGCCATTCCTCACGTTGATCCCTCATCCGCATCGTGGACAGAAAATGTAATTTTCGGTTTTTTATCGTTGGATTTCAATTTCTTCTAGTTACAGTATTCCCACTCTGGGCAGAAAAACACTAACACGAATTTTTTTCAAAACACGGGTAAAAATTTCATTCTATTTATGTCTTGATGGTTCATAAAATTTAAGTTTGTAAATAAATTTATTATTGTAATACGAAGGATGAGCAACAAAATGAGTTGACCTAATTATTTTCGTCAATTTCCTTTCATGCTTAACAGCATATTCTACATTTCATTCATTCAAACAAAATTCTATATTTATACTACGTTTATCACAAATTAAACTACAAATTACTCAAGCTAAGATACAATGATTCCCAAAACTTTATTGTTTTGTTCGCGAAAAATTTATTTAAACGCAAATATTCTAGAAAATGTATCAGTATAAAATCTAGGCACCAATCCATTTATTCTACCCAAGCCATAGTATCCATTGGGGTATTGGTAGAGCATATATCGAAGGCAGTATCCGATATGTTAGTCATATAGCGATACAATCCTTTATAAATTACGCCATATTGTTATGGGGTATGATGTATATTGTTTTAAATAACTCTAAAAACTCCGATAAACTTCCCCACGAATAAAACTTTACCATTCCATTACAGTTCAAACAATTCCTCCAAGGATAATTTGCGATTAATCCAGTTCCACCACCGATATTTTCTCTGAACATGATTGTAATCTTCAATGTACTTAGCCGTTTGGACCAAGAGTCGGATCAAGTTTAATTATCGTACTTACTACTGTTTCCAGCCCTGATAGTTGATTTCTACAGGTATTCCGTCATCGGGTACAATAACACTCTTTATATGACACGTTAGTGAGCATATTAAATTAAATTCGAATTTCGGCACTGAAGTACGCAATCGTGCATTAGAGCCATTAGAGCCATTAGATATTTTGAGCAAATTTTTGTCTCTATTCTGAATAAGGACCTTATTTTAATTTTATTTCACTGCGCGGGATATTAAGCTGGATATGCAAGTTAACACTAATCCTTAATCTAACTATAATCTGGATAATAACCATAATATCCTGAATTTGAGTCTAACCATAATATAATCTATCTGGAATCTCTATCAACCGAATTTTTCCAAGTGTGCCTACATTGAGGATGGGGCCTAAGCCACGTTTTGTAATTACAAGGTTATTACTTCGGCAAAACTAAAGATATTTTCACCGCGGTCAATTTTCCTTCCTTGCTTATTATCGCCCACCTCGTGTTCATCTCCTCCTTCACACACCACCGCTTTCCAATATCCCTTTACAACCAAATGCTCACTCCCAGGTATGCTTAAAATTACTTCGTACAGCAGGTCACATATATCATCAACATCTTTCTCTCTATGATTAGAGGTACACTTGAAGGTCCAGATTATGACGTCATTCGTTGGAACTACCATCAGCTCAACAAGAACTATCCTATCACCAGCCTCTCTCCATGGACTACTTTTCAGCCAACTTTCCTGTTCATTACGAATGCATACGCTGAATTTCAACTACATATAACTTCTTATTCATTATCTCAGTAGTCCCCGCTATACAGAGTTAATGGTAATGACAGTAACTTAGTGGAGATTCTTCACAGTGAAATAATGAATAAATTAGTTTTCTACAAAAGATTTATTAATTTCTTCCGACCTGGGTAATATATTTTTGTGTAAAACTAAGTATTTCATTATTTCATCATTAGTATCCACTATCTTTCTATCTAACTTCACCCATACCCCAGATTTCTACACCCATCTTCTACATTTCTTGATTTATATTCTCAGTCTGCTCACCCTTAGCATGGTCCTAACATTCCATGGGAATATGATAGTTCCGCTCCTCTTCTGTATGTTCTTCTGTATGTTCTGCTGCAATTATCTCAGCCTTCAAGTAAGAGATTCGTGTGATGACGACTGCAGTGCTCCCACCGCTGCCAGGCACGACACCCGGTCTAGAGGGGCGATTACCGTTGCTACCACGATTCAGTAGTATACATGAAATTTCCATATATTCATCCTTTTTTCCAATAAGATGGTATTCTGTTGCCAATCTCAATATGTGTTTTTAGGTGAAACAATCACATGAGAGGCCTCACCCTCTTCTCTCCGCATACTCTCTCACCCTCTCCTATCTTCCTCAGGCCATAAATATTCATTTATTTATTCATATTAATTTTGAAAATGAATTCATACTTTCTTATTCTTCTCGTCGTTAATAAATAATGCGTTTGTTTACGGGATCAGCATTTGTTTTCATCCTGAAAATATGACATCAGTAAATCGAAAAGTTGCCTCACGAGGTGTATTATCTGACCCATTTTTTGAAACGTGATTTTCCTCATGAAATTTAAATTTGTCTGATAATTGAACGAGTGTAATGGGATCAATTGAAAGAATATATTAATTAGTAATGATATACCATGCTTCTCTCATATTTATATTGCAACATACTGTGCACTGACTATTTTATAAATGGGCAAATATACAAGGATCTAGTCTCTATTGGACTTGAATAAGATTAAGAGTGACCATATTTACATGTATAGATGCCGTTCCATTTGCGACAAGCCCACGGTCGTGAAATCTGTATCCAGCCCTGATGCCAACATTCACATCACATCATTTTATCATAATTCCTAGGTTTGAAGTCAATAACTTTGGTGTTATTGGTAGAACATTTCCACGTCAAAAATTCTTAAACGAAAACAACACTAAACTCCACACTTTGTTAGCTTTCTCACCACCGACCATGATACCAGTAAATTATGTACCATTATCACAGTGATTAAAATTTCGGGGTGCACGTTTATATATAGCCCAGTCACCTCACAGACCCAGCGCCGGCTATCATTAGTCTGTCTAATTTCTAATCATTGCATGTACATGGGAATGGTAAGATGTCATTCGTGCGCGCGCAAATACACCAAGGGATGATATCTGCCACGAAAAATAACTTCACTTGATCGGGATTCGAACCCGGATCAGGTATGCTAACCAGTTGCAGCACCAAGTCAATTTCATGTAAAGAGAATTTCTACAGAGATCAATGCGAGCTGGGTTTTGAAGTCTCAGGTCCACACTGTAGCAATCGTGATTACTAAGTTACAATTGCGGTGGGAAAACCCAATATTGACGTTTCATATAACGACGAATTAGACAAATTTCTATTAATTCATTCCATCAAATTTCCATAAATTAATCAAATTAATGTCTTGTAAGTGTTGTCAAATACCTTGAAAGGAATCACGGAAAGAACTAATGACGTAACTTTTTAACGTGGGGCGGTTTACGGGATCCGGACCTCTCCAGAAATTTTTCATTTATTCACAAAATGGCACTTAATATGAGTTATATTTTTAAAAACTAAGAACTTTGAATGTATTTAATCTTCAGTATGATCTACTTTTTCGAAAGATGTTCTTTAATTGTAAACACTTAGCCTTTCGTATTCCTTTAGACGTTTGCGCAGCTAAAATCTATAAAAATCGGAGTTCACACCCCAGTCGCCACGAAGTTCTAAATTCTCTAAGTGCCCCAATTCGCACTTAGTTTACATAATATTGTTCTCCCTTTTACTACACTGTTTACGCTTATTCGCTTATGCTGAACATAGACATCCTTCTTGGCACCCGAAACAAAATACTGGCTAATTCATCGGCTAGAACCTAATGATTTTGAATCACTGGAAAGAGATCATTTTTACCGATATATTTTGATCAAGAAATGTCATTGATTTAAAATATTAGATAAAAATTTGCAGGTCCTGCTTTTTTATGGGTATTCTACCGGTTTATGGTAGGTTTTGTTGAAAGTCAGATAAACTTCTCCAAGTTTTATACACTTACATGGTCCAACCTCCATCTAGTATTTCCATTTTCACCTCGGCATACGATCTATTCCTCTTCACTCCATCCATAAAACCGATTCTCTTTCGTCCCCTTCCCTGCTCGCCTATAACCCTTTCCGCTATTGGAAGAGCGTGAATTGATATCTCACGAAAATTACCGTACGTACGCCTCGTGGATGTCTTTTATGCAAGCACTCACAGAACGTTTTCGGCTGCTATACCATCCTATGCATGCAAGTATAGTCCCACAAGGATTCTAAGGCGGTAAAACAGTTCACTGACTACGCCACGATTGCCATTATTCACACATGGCCTGACCAACGAACGAGAAAAGTGCACACATTTTCCATGGGGGAGGATGAGGAAGCCTTTCCATAAAAAATTGGAATCTTTAGCCAAACACCCCGCCCATAAAAAATCCCATGACTCTCATACACCGATAATACGAAAATAGTCCACTTAAAAAATAAAAGAGAGAAGGGGAGAGAGAGGAGCAGAGAATTGGTCGACTCGTCCCATTTTCCAACGCTCCGAAAGTGTTCCTTCTTCCCACACCGACCGACCGAGTGGCTCCACATCGCAATCAAACTTCCAAACTGCGTGCTGGGAGCTTTTAATTCCAGAAGGAAACCGCGTAAAATTCCCTCGCCCGGCTGTTTTATGTCCCTCTTCCCCATCTGTCACCCGACCACCCCCTCCCCCCCCCCGCTCCCCCTTATGCGGCGAAGACCTACTTCGGGCGGTGGTGGTGCCAGCGCAGCAAAAATCCTCGCAACTCATATCCGAATTATGACACACGGTCCCCGCTTGGGCTGCGTCGACGCCGTCATCCGATGTAACCATTGACTCCGCGAAAATATGTCGTAACTAACACCTGTAGCCGGTCTCTTTTTCTCCTCGAATAGATAATTTTTTCCTTGTTTCCACCTCCATTCCCACCAATGGCATCGGTAATCATTCATATCACTATGGATTCGGAAGACATCAGTGGACTGTTTTTTTAGTCTGCCGAAAAGATAGAATGATCCAGTCATTGGAAAACTACTTTTCCCCAACAATGTAAGTGTCATGATACTTCTGGCTTAAGCTGCCGACTTCTGTGGCAGTTAAGCCCGTGTTAGTATTTTACTCTCAAATAAAGGTTCGCTTTCATTTCCCTTTTCATTACTTCTTCGCTTTTGAAGAACCTGGTTGCAAGTTGCATTATTTCCACGGTCTGGCCAACTCACTCTTGCTCGACTTATAATTCTCTATGCATAAAGCAGGTGTTGCTAGATCATGGCCACCTGCAACTTTGTATGTGAAATTCCAAAAATCGCCCACCCTACGGCTCAGAACTAACACATCTATCAAAAAATTACTATAAACATTGACTTATTCGCTACATCACAAATCTGCGCACAGCCAACGTCCAAATACTATTATGTGGATATAAGGCAGGACGTTCCCATGACAAAAATGAGTGCCTTCTGTGCATGACGTCATCGAATGACACGAGCAGAGGACGACACGTGAATTAGCATTGAATAGTGATGAAAAATACGATAACTTCGTTTTCAGCAACAACAGAGTGGTGTAAAAAAGGTGTTTAAATACTTACATACTGATACACAACATTTTTAATCGATTATAATGAGAAAACATGAATATTGAGAATACGATCTTGTTTGCAGCAGAAAATAAGCCTGGCAGCACTTACTTTTTTTCCGATGAAACTCATACCATTTTCAACGTTAAACCCGTCTCGTCTCTTGAAAACTTGGGCCCACTTCAGGTATACTTAAAGGGGCTATAATATAGCCGCTATATTCCTCGGCCGAAAACGCCCTTTTAGTTCTGGCTTCTGCCGCAGCCCGGGAGGAAACTTCGCCTTCCCCTCGATTCCCCGCCCCTGACAACAGCGCCACTGGTGGCACGGTGGAAAATGTGTTGAAAGGATTCAGGAGAATGTTCATAGATTACATTATAATGGACAATTGTCAATTGTTAATGAATCTCTATAGAGATGAAATAGTCCTATTAAAAAGAAGTGCAAAGATTTTTTAGCGGTGCGCGTCTTGGCTACCAACTTATTTTGAACAAATTCACGGTTCTTCCGAAGTCAAAATAGTTGTCTAAAAGTTGAAAAAAATGGAAAGTTAGGACGCTCAATGTACATATTAATCCATATTCTTGTGCCTTTCGTAAGTAGATTTAATTTAAGTGGCAATGCATAATCATGAAATAAAAGCGCGTAGACATCTGCGGAAGCGTTTTCAGCCGAGGTACACAGCCCCCTTAAAGTGATATCTAATAAGTCAATAGGCGAATATTAAATTGACAGTGCATTCCATACATAGTACATATTCTAATCCTAACTACGTCACAACGTTCAATCGAAATGAGACGCAACGAACAACCGAGTATTAGTAGTATCATGGTAGGAATGAATGCACATTGAAAAGGACACATTTATTCCTCCAGTGTTTATTTTCCCAAATGAAACGATGCGTATTCGATACACTGCGGCGATTAAATGGAGCCATTCCACGTATGTATTATGAAAGACAATTTTGGTCAATTAGTTTCCACCCCCATTTTCCAAGTAAGAAAACCTAAAGGTGGAATTAAGGAATCAATTTAATCACCTCGAAACAACCCTGGAGTTTAAGAACCTACACCCATCCCCGTCTTGTATTTCCCGAGTTTTCATACAGTATTGGGACCACACACAAAGGTTAACTTAAATGTACAAAACCATGTTCAAGTGTGCAAAAATAACCTCCATTTAATTTTCAGTGGAATAATATCTTCTCGAAAGGTACTTAGTAAATTTTTAACCGGATATCGATACCAGTTTTCCATATTTCGTGATCCACAGAAATCACAATAGCAAAGAATTGATCAAACTTTTTCTACAATACTTTACAGCGCCTTTTCAAACCTAAAACCACTGCACTAATTCAAAAAGGTATGATTTTTCTTCCAAAAACAACGAGAAAAATGAAAAAATATATCATCGAAATAAAAATGTCATTTTTTTCTTTTTCTGGACGATATTTAACTGGCACCACCTTCTAAACTTAACATTTTCTAAACTTGAGAGGACATGAATACGACTTGGAGAATAGACAAAAGCGGCAACTTTGATAGCTTCAAAGGCCTTGGGCCACATTGAAATTGGTCTTCAGATTTTTATTGATTTAGTGTCACTCTACGTTTGGTTTCCTTCCATTTTTGTGTACCTACAACTTAGCGCTACTTAAATTTGCTTGATTTTAATTATGTCAATGAAATACATTTCATTTCACACATGCGAGTTCACGAACTTAATTTATTCCTTAGCGAATATTCCTCGGAATAATAGAGTTTGCAAAAGCTCATCCAAATACATGTATTACGCAACATCTGCAACAAATAAATACTGTCAAGCCACCGCTAGGTTGTGTGATACGGGGTGACTCCACTCCAGGCACAAAGCACTCATCCCAAGTCAAATAAGAACCGCGCACTTCCCCCATCCGCTAGACGCAGGCCAAAAGCAGTCAGGATAACGATGTGTGGTCAGAGCAGAAACTATGAGCGTGCTATGTCGACTATCATGCTACCATGCAACGTTATTTATGGTACAACAAATGGTTAGTATTAATAATGCGATTGATAAATAGTCCTACGGGGTACTAAACCATGCAAAAGCTAAACCATATAAGAAATTTCACGCGGGAATTAGTTGTTAGTCATTATAGCAAAATATTAAGCACAAGCACAAAACCTACTCTCCCTAATGAAGGTCAAAGATTTAAAGAACAGATCTACTGGAACTATTTTGTCCCTTTTTGAATCTGGAAAAAAATTCTATTCTAAATCTATCGATATAAGTTAGTGAACGCTATAAGCAATGTGAATTTATCATATGCAAGCCAATGGAAATCATTACTGAATATTTAGCCATCATACCCTTAAGGATAAATATCAACAAATCTGATTCATCTTAAAAATGAAAACACTTAGTTTTTTTGCTGATATACAGCTGATATGACAAAGCTGATATACACTATTTATGTTATTGACGCTATAAATCGCAGAGTTCAATTGATATGGTGTTGCTGTAGGCGCCCAAGGCTGGGAAAATAATCTATTTTTAAAAAGTACCATCCCTATAACTAATTATTTAGCATCGTACATCTATATCATAAGGTTTTGGGAGGTGAAATGGTGACGTGTATTACGGAAGTGTATTTAGGGGAGCTCAGTTTTTATTGTGGTCACTTATTGTGCGCGGAAAGAAATAGATTTTGTATCTATCTCATCGGCAATGTATCTCTTTTATTTTATCGCTTTTGTTAGACCTAGAGATGTAGTGAGGAGTCATGGTAATATTCTGTATCGCTCTGAAACACACCAGTTCTGAATTTTTCAAGCTAGCTAAGCCTAGCGTGTAGCCTCCGAGTCTCTAGGGGCTCCCACCTGAATCCCTCTAAAATCTGAGAAACACTATATGTTCATTCGTAGTAGTTTTTAACGAATCGTGTAGCTTTTATTTGTATTTTATTGATTTATTTGATTAAATCTGTATGACCTCGATTCCGCGACCACGATCGTAACTTTGATGTTCATCAGTACTCACGTTTTCTTCAAAGAGGACACCTTAGCGAGAATAAAAGATCAAACGGAGTTTCTGAAGAGTTTAACCCCATGCAGTCGCAAAGAAATCATCCTAATGTACAATCTCATGCTTGAAGTGAACAAATTCATGCTTTCACGTACATTCTGCCTCTTTAAACAGAAATATTAAATTTCAGTGTCAATTCTCATGTTCTTGTTTTATTTCCTTGTGGTTGACATACTTATTGAAGTAAACAAGATCCCAACAAATTTTAATTCGCTTAGGTTTTTGTTCGTTTCCCGGGAATTGGCTTTTCATCGGCGCGACCAAGTAAACTGATTCATACACACGATCACACCCCTTTGCATATATTTACTCAACTGAAAAAAAAATATGCTGAAGGAAACAATTCCACGTATTTATCAAGGGAATTCGAACGAACGAGAGATACTTAATGTCGTTTTCAGTATAGAAAAACCACTTTAAATCCAGCTAGACAAAATTCAATTTCCAACGACGTGAAGAGAAACTTAAACCAAATTGCAACTTCATGTATTTCATTAAGCAAGACACGGCACTAGGAGTACAGACAGCAGTAAAGCTTAAATTCTGCGAGGAAATAACCACCTGCTTATTTGAAATTTGTATGCAGTAATAAATTTTAGGAAAAAGTTACCCTTCTCATGAAAATACGGAAATTTACGACCCAAAAATATTCAGTTTCTTAATGGAGAAATAAATTGGTGAAACCATGATACTTATGGGAAATCTACTAATAAACAAACATAAATTTTATATTTATGAAAATAGTTTTGAGGCTCAAAGATAAAAATAGAGATGAACAATTTTATTTTTACACTTTTAAGCCTTAATTAGAATGTGCTAATAGAGTGTAAAAACCATGTGTTATGCGAATTATATTGATGAAGTGAGTCGACTACTTGCGGAAGCTAAAATATTTAGCAATATGTATAAAATATTTGGTGATATTTTTCTTGCGTTTTCATTCACTCGATCGGTTTCAACGACTTGGTGTAATTCTCAAGTTAGATCCATGTACCTTGTGAATGACGCCAAAGCGTTGAAATCAATCGGCTAAATGAACAAGCGTGAAATGATAAGAAGTATTTTATTCATTATGCTTAATATAGTTGATTTCGGAAAAATACATTACAACTAGATGCAGCTCAATTTGTAAGGAGCCACAATAATAAACACATCATTGTGACAAAATTTCTGTATAAATTAGGGATAAAATCACTCCAAGATTGAAGGAAAAAATATTGATTGAGTCATGAATTAAGGTTCGAATCGTACTATTTCTCTGAATACCGAAAGCGTATTTTACAAAGTCTAACTTCCTACAAAAGGAAGGGTTGTGAGTAACCACACTACGTAGGAGAGCTATTACATAACTTAGAACTAAAATTCAATATTTCTGAGAAGATGTATAAAAGATTCAAATGTAACTGTTTGAAAAATAACACTCCCACAATATAGATTAAACCAAACAATTAAAGTTTAATATTTCATATCTTTAACTCCAAAACCGTGTATCCCATAAAATGATCGATAATTTTTTCGGTTCCACGCATGCATTAGGGAATCAAATAGATAACACTAATTTCCTAGCCTATGTACGGCATCAATCTATATTTTCTACATTTACATCTACATAATACCTTGCGAGCCGCCGCATGGGTGAGTGGCAAAGGATGTTTGGTTACCAGCCGTGTAAAGATGTAAGTTTTTGGGAGGTAAAGTGATGTCATGTATTATAGGAGTGCATTCAGCGGAGCTCAGTTTTTAATGTGATCATTTATTGTGTGCGGAAAGAACGAGTTTGTGTACCTATCTGTTTAGTAATGTATCTTTCATATTTTATCGCATCTCTCAGACCTAGAGATGGAGTATGGAGTCATATAAATATTCTCTGTGTCGCTCTGAAAAACATGTTCTGAATTTCTCAAGCAGCCTAAAACTAGCGTGTAGCCTCCGAGTCTCTATGGGCTTCCACCTTAATCCCTCCAAAAGTTATAACACTATATGTACGCTAGCAGCAGTTATTAACGAAGCGTGCTTATTTCTTCAGTATTTTATTAATTTTTTTGTTAAGTTTGGTTTTACGGCAAAAGACAAAACTCCTTCGCTGCCGAGGATTGCATTGCTAACTCGATTACATTTCGGTCGCCACTAACAGACCATGGGAGCAATATAGGGTTCAGCACTGAGCTAGGACGACTCTTTCATAACTGGTCGTGCAGAGCGGCCCATGCCGCACACCCTTGAGGATTCAAGTCACGTCATAGATGTAGGTTTTAAATTAATGTGCCCCTGATTTGGTCGCTGCTTCAGGGTTAACTGTGACATTTCTATTACTTCAGGAGTAACCTATTTGACAATATTATCCGTTGAGTTCTAATCATTTAATTGGGTTGAAAGGAATTTTCTTTTCTGAGATCTTTCAGAGCCCTCAGCAAAGTATACGTTCATTGCCAATGTAGCACTGTTGATTTATGGCATTGAAGCAAATTATGATGCGCGTATTAGTGTAGAATTATGTAGAAACGAAGTGTTTGGACAAGTGGACAGAAGAGTGGAGAGCATCAGAACGCCGATCCTCGAATTGATACATGCATACATACAGAGACCAATCACGCCATTCCCTTCCGAGGTAGGCACAGTCACAATGTGTCACTCATAAATACATATTGGTACACGTAACTCTGCTTCAATAGTTTCCTCCACACTGACCTGTCCTTACAGACCTCTTCTGCCTCATTCACCCCTATACACTGCTTTATACAAGCCCTCCTGATTTTAAGACTCCTAATATTCCTCCTCCGACGAATTTCCTCAACCACATTCAACCGCAACTTTCTCGGCCTAACTCTACCTCTCCCACCATTTATTTCACTCTTATGTATCTGGAAATAGCTTTTATATTTCACTCTTATATATCTGGAAGTATCTCTTATATATCTCAAATTGATCACCAGAGATTATTTCTCAAATGGCCTACGAAATAGGCAATGCGAAATTTAATTCCCAGTCAACTCCAAATTGAAAACTACATGGCAAACGATGAAAATGTGAAATTTTTTAGATACCATGCTGTGCAGCTTCAACCATTTCCGAGAACTGCTTCAAGCCAAGGAGAGTCATTTTATCACTCTTAATTTTAAATATCCGATCAAGACAGTAGAGCGTTCAAGCATTTTATCACTGAAAAGCCTTTTGCGTTCAATTTATCGATCAAATGAGCTTCCTTACTTCCACTCCAATATAATTTGTAAAAAATCTATCAATGCGACGAGCAGCTTAATGTAACTCAAATGTACCAATTATATTAACAGCAAATGTCACAGTCGTCAAACATGTGCTGAAACAACTTGCACGGACACTTGAAGTATTACAAAATTGATACAATAGAACACTCAAGAATGAGAGAATAGAACCGATCCGACAACTCAATTACTCAAAACTGATCACCGTGGTGTAGTGGACGGCGATAATAAAACTCGCAGTTTACGAGCAAGGAGCACTCCTTCGTCGTTATGGCTTTTAGCGACATTCCGTCGCCGTTTCCCCGAGAAAAATAAATGACATGTGATATGGAAGCTTGAAGGATTCATTCGATTCCAGAAAGTGTTCACTGCTATCGCATCCCGTCATGGTTCTTTCCTCGTTATCTTCAAATGGAAAATTGAAACTTATATTGGTTGATTCATTAAATCCAAATTTATTTAGCATATTTTAGCGTGTCTTCAAATCGATAAAGAGTAAACATTTCACATGCATATCTTTTTAGGACGTTCTGGGTGTCTATAATGTTTCTAAAACGCATAAAATAGGGATTGAAATCAATGGGGATCCGAGATAGTTGCAATAGTCAAAGTTACAATTTTGCAATCTTTTACTTTAGTTCGGACGAGATAATTCCTAGATTATACTCCTTCAGCCCATAATAGCTAAACATTTGACACGGGGCATCTACCATCTAAAACTACTCGACAAACACATTTTAACATATGTAGGTTAGTAATGAAATACTATACTGAGCAGTAGGAGAAATGTTTCGACAAAAATGCTAGTAATGGTGTTAGAAATTTTTTAAAAGAAAAATTCGAGTCAATTCCTTCATATTTTTCAAAGGTTATGCCAATCATGTTGTTATCATGTTTTAATTTGTTATTTCCAAGTTAATGTTGACTCTCGAAATAGTTTTTGAGAGAATCTAAATCATAAAAGTAAAATATATCAAACGTTTTATGATAATAGCATAAATACATAAGGGCGGGCTTTTATGAAACAAGGAGTCTCGATAAGTAAGAACATAAATGAAATGGTGAATTTAATGTATTCACAACCTCTGATTGCCAAAGCGTACCATCTTATATATTGGTGAATTAGAATATTATGATTAGAAAATGAAAAATTTTGTAAATTCTACATAAAATATTTTATAACGACTTAGATTTCGTCAATGTGAGACATCATCTCGTGTCATGGATGTAGAATATACCTGATGAAAATTGAAAAAACTTTGTATATGCCATATAAAGTGTTTCAGCGACTAAACCTAAAATCCGTAAATAAAAACATTTAATGCGGAAATTATTCAGTTCTTTCAAGTTCAATCATGTTTCGTCCAGATTCATGTCAGGTGATGATCCCTTCCGGCGACAAAACCTAGGTCGTCAAAAAAATGTTTAAAATATTTTTATTTTGTTAAGAATTTACTACTTTTTTTCAATTTTCATAAAAAATTAATTCTAAAAAAGCACGCCGGAATGCATCATCTTGAAATTCATGATTTTCTCATAATTTAGAGGTCAAAATGATGAAAAAATGGAACTTATGAAAAGATGCAACCTTCTGGATTTTGTGCATTAGGAGATTCTGTTGATATTTTTCCGTTGGCCAACTTCCTCCTCGTAACCATAGCATTCATTCCGTTCCGCCCGAGAACCGTCTGTTTACGGGGAATTCTAAGGGGGTGAAATCGGTCCGCGGAGATATCGGCCGCTGACCACTTTTGTGGCTCCGCAGGGCACTTAAAGTTTAGCCGGGAGAACGTTTTACGCTCAGATCAATCTCAAGCACATGAATGCACGGGGCACGGCCTTCAAGAGAGAGAGAGAGCCAACCCAAATATCACTCGCCGAGTTCACATTGGTCGGTCGGGTTGCAGTTTTGGGAGGTAGTTACGTTAACGGCCGCCGCATTAATGTGCGGTTCCAGATATCATGCTACGAAACCCACATCCATAAATCCGAGTTTCAGAGTTCGCAAGCGTCCTTAAATATTGAGCTTGTAGCGATTGCTCGAGAGATAACGGTGATTAAGTTCCATCGTGAAGAGAGACTGAATCCGAGGCGCTAGCTGTAAATCTCTGCGGCCAGGTTAATTTTGTCCTCCGCGCCCACATAAATAAAACAGTTTCCACATCTGTAACTCTAAAATGTCACATATCATTCGAAGGCACAGAAATATCAATTTAACCTATGTTTCAATAAGTAAGTTTCATTAAAATACGAACTGACCTCTAATACGGAATTCCTTCATATTCAGGCAATCTAAAATTAGCATTGTCACAATTTTGCTACGTATTTAAGCTAGGAGGTAGAGAAAGGTTTACGTGAAGACTAGGTAACCCGTGCGAAAATTTCGCACTTTCACGCTATTAGGGAAAAAGTATGTTAAGGAAACGGTGTAATTGGGTTCTAAATAGAGAAGAAGGTGTATCATAAAGTACTTTCTTTATACTTGTTTTCTTGCAAAAATATACAAAACATATGAATACAATACAGGCAAGAGAGTTTGGTACCAGTAGGAACAATCATGACGTCTGTTACTGAATAATGGCACGCAATTTACAAAACTTCTTTAAAGACAATATTAGAAGTAACAATGTTGTCGTCTGTTTACTTTTGGGTTATGAGTTCCTTTGACACAAACATAAATATCACGGAAAGTGCGGACTCTAGAAAAGGCTACATACAACTGTCCATACGAAAAAACGGGTTCTGGCAAGTACAATCCGGCTCTCTGAAGGGTCTGACCCTGTGCATTATTAATTGCTATTGCAAAGGCCACTTTGATTGGGAATTGTTTTCTTGTCCTTTGGAAAGGCATGGTCGGATCCGAAGGGGTGAGTTTAATTCTCAGAATTATGACTGTTCTACCCGAGTCAATTAATTTAGCAGTGATTGCGTATTCGCCTAAATTAGTAATTATTAACCTGGCACCGTTAATCAACCCTTGCTTGGCGTTGAGGTTGCGGATTAACATTACTATGGCATTTTTCTTTACCAACAACATATGAGGTGGGAGACCTAAAGGATTTAATGAATTCAAGAGCAAATATATCATATAACTATGAAATCAAAAAGTTTTAATTGCATTGACTTACCAGATGACCATTCACCCATGTACAATCACTATGTGCATTTCGTACCATTTTCATTTTAAACCTTTTTTAAGTTTAGAATTAAAAAAATGTGTGGAGTCGATATAATATATGTATGTGTAGTCGAATAATATATGTGTGGAGTCGAAGTTTAGAATAAAAAAAATGTGTGGAGTCGATATACCTCGAGCGAGTAATCGACATGGAAAAATCGAAACTTTTAAGTCAAATTAATGGGTAAATAATGAAATTTAAGATTGAGATTGTGTTTTTTGTCAGAAGCCGGTGATTCAACGTTTAAAATGATTCCTCATTTATCACTGTATTTATTTAACATTTATCACGGAGCATATACGGAATAACATAAAAAGACCTTTCTGTAATAATATATATGATGATGAGTACGAAACCTCTTGATTTTTACATTCGCTGGTCCCTATCTACCTATATTTCTTTATTCATCTCTGCATACGTCTTACCTCCCTTTATCCCATCCATTAATACTATTTTCTTCATTTTTCATCCCTGCTTATCCAACATCCTCTCCTCTACCATGGCCATCATTGCACCCCTCTACCTCTTCTTAAATTCCTCCTCAGTCCCATACAACGCTATACTGCATACTAAGGTAGTAGGAGCGATTTTCTTTTCCATATAATATCGCGCGAAACCTTCCATACGTCTTCTTATTTGTAATATGTATTTATACACGCTAAAAAAAATTCGTTCTAATGACTTGGTTTATTTTCAATTCAGTGCTATTTTAACACGTAACCTTATAGCACGTGACGTATGTATTTCGAAGTAATTCGATGACATAAGTACAGATTATCTCCAAAACGCGAAAACACTCATTTTCTACTATGATAGTGGTTTCTAGTAAAACATACGGGTATCGTGATGGATTAAAAACATACATTCACCAATGAATTTTGCTTAAATTTCAACTTCTGTGCCGTAAACCCATGGTGAAACTATAACGAAACTTTAATAGAGACGAACATTTTTAAATATATTTCTTGCACCCTTTATATTACAAAATGTGTAGTTATTTCCAACGTGTGTACAACTGTGGCTAAGTGAAATGTGGTCTAAGACTTTTCCCCTCGACTTACTTTTAAAGTTATTACAATTTGCACTCAATGATTTACGGTTCGCGCTCCAGCAAACTTAAAACTCTTCACCAATCACTTATTCATATACTTACCCAAGGTCTCCGTCATCAGCCTCCTCCCATTGATGAATTCTTCAGCTAGGGCAAGTTTCCTTCTAGTGCCTTCACAACCAATTCATTTCCTTCTAACTTACACTCAATTCAAATGCATCGAACTTCATTCTTCAGTATAGACTCTGCTACTTTCATGACCAGCCTTGCTTTCTAAGTCCAAGGAAATCTCATTAAAACTTTAAAAATGTCACATTAAAGAGGGACGACTACTAGCTTTTACCTCCAGCAGGATCGGGTTGATGTGGTAATTGACGTAATAAATTCCTATTTTGAGGGCCTGGGTTCGGATCCCGATGGATTCAGTGATATTTCTGCAGATTCTCGATCTAAACTAGTCTCTTTATGGAAAGCACATGGAGGTCTAGTTTTACAACACCTGGTTAACGTCAATCGCATGTTCACGCTTCAAAGTAGTCTATGTACTCGAGAATCGGATGTCCCGATAATTGCCAAAACGCACGATCACCTTCTCTATTGGGCAGAGACCTTAAAATATGAAGGTTCTTGCTTTAATTCCACCTTAAGAAAACTTCTCAGAAGACACGATTACTCATCTCCAGAGAGAAGAAAACTCTAGTCTTATAAAGGGCCGATACTAAATATACTTATTTTCTACGCGCTGTTTCACTGACCTAGATAGAATCGGAATTAAATATAAGGGTTACTTTCCTTTCTGGTTTCAGATATAGTTAAAAAGCGAAATTCTAACTATTTGAGGGCGAGAAATGCGCGGTTATGAAACATTTCCACTTTTACGATATTTCCTAATGTTGTAGTACTTAATGAGCAAACGTGTGAATAAAGCTCCAGTTCAAATTCAAATTTTTAACAAAAAACAATCCGACGGTGACTGGAAAACATCATCAGCGATGCCTCCCCATGCTTGTTCTTTCTATGTGTCATATCCTACAGTGCAGTAAAATATGTACCCTTTTATTTTTTTATTAGATGAATATCAAGAAAATAACAAGAGTAGTTTCCACAGAGGCAGGGTACATTTCATCCTTTTGATTCTCGCATTTTCGTAATGATGTATACGGTCGCGCGGCTTCATAATAATCGTTTTGAAGAAAAAACAAAGAAGGGATTGAAAAAAACGAAAAAAAAATATGAGGGGCACCATCCAATTTTTTAAAAAATACGTCTCTGTATTTCGCGATCCTCGGCATAGCCTGGTGTGGAGAGGAATGTACATGCGCCAAAGTCGGATTCGCGTAATTCACTCCGCAAGAGGTCGCATGAATACGCTTCCTCGCAAAGAGAAAAAATATAATAACGAATACATTTCTCGCGTCATGCAAAACAATCTGTTATCCGGACACAACGAAAAATGCCCGACGGCACACACAAACACACGCACACACACATATTTCGGACTTCTTTTGTTTCGCGAACGCCCGTTGTCGAAAATACAAGAGAAGCAACCGTATTTATAACGCACCCTTTCCAGAAGCTGGCAACGCTGCGGCTACAGTATTATCTCAGCCGATTATGATCTAAAAAAATATATATGTATTCATAATCCTCCCGTTCTAGTTTCGAAATTTTTCAGTCCACTCATTCATCCCATTTTTAAATAAAAAATTCAACCCTCTCCGTACTGAGTGAAATCAACGCTTGTAATAGAGAGGCCTGGTTGTACATTTTCAATAGATTACCATGCTATAAAACACCAAACCAGGCAATTAATGCTCTACTTTCTCACAAACTCATTAAAATACTAACTTTAATTACAATAACTTCGCCGATGCATATGAAATGAATTTTTTTAAATGCTCCAATTAATACATAGTTTAAGATGCGCATTAATTATTCTCATTAAATAATTTCAAATAGCACAAATGTATAAAACATGTGCACTTTTATAGATGGAAGACGGGAACAATGCGCTATAATTTAATAACCATATGTAAAAACATCACCCAATACATTAACACCTAAAAATTTCTAAATGCAATGCGTGTATCTTCTTTAAAAGTAATGTTAGTCATCAGCTCCTACTCTGCTAATTGATTGTTTGGTTTTATTAATATTCTCTATGTTAAATACCCAATTATCATTATTAAGGTGATCTACTGGTTAAGATAGGTTTCAATGGAAGTGCATGAAATCCGCTATCTTTTTACATGCACTGGACTCTGTCTACCTACAATATTTCCTCCACATCTTGGAATGCGTCCTACCTCTTTGCATCCCGGTGATATAAACTTTTCTCTCAGAACTCTTCGGCTCCAACTTAGGCGCGTTGAGGGATTTGCGCGTTCTCATCTTCTTCCGAACCGGACTGGTATGATAAATAGTAATGCCGCCTGGCAGGGCGACTAATGCCAGATAGGTTGAAGTACCTATAGAAGCAGGACGAAAGGCAGTATTCGTGGTGGTATCACGTCAAAAATACTAGTTGGAAGTGCACAAGGGTATAAACCTCCGACAAATACTTCCATTAACACGGAAGTCAATCACGGTGAACTGAAATATGCGACATCTTGGTGACTTTTGAAGGCTTCAGTAACGATCTATTTTTCTGGCAATAAGTTTCTTAAAAGTTGGAGGTCACTAACTTGAGCAAGTAGAGCATTTTAATTACATAGGCAGTACTCTGGAAGAAAGAAACTCATTAGCAAAGACGTAAGGAGAAGAGAAGTATTAGAGAAGGAGGCGTTTAATAATAGAAGAGATCTGGTGACGGGGACCTTGGGTAAGGACGTGAAGAAAAGGCTGGTGAAGAGCTTGATTTGGAGCGTAGCGTGGTATGAGACAGATGAGTGGACCATCAGACAGTAGGGCGAGAAAAGGTAGCTGGCATTTGAGATGTGGTTGAGTGAAAGGATGAAGAAAGTGTGGTGGGCCGAAAGGAAGACGAACGAGGAAGTGTTAGACATGGTGAGCGAGGAAGGGAAACTTCTGAAATCCGGGATAGATAGAGTAGATGGCTGGAGGAAGTAATAAGAGTTAATGTGTATTCTGAGGCAAGAAAGGAAATCCTGAAGGTAGATGGGACTCTGACAGCGTAGAAAAACGGGAGTAGATTCCTTGACTTTAACAAAGATTTACCTTTTACCGGAAGAATGGAATAAAAGAGTTTCTTCTGAATTTCCGATGCATTCTGCATCTCCTCACGTTCTCAAGAGGCCAATTCTTTCTCTCGCGCGCCTACCTGACATGCTACCCTCTAACACCTCCATCAAAATTCTGGTCCCTCCCAATGCAATCTCTAATGGCCTTTGCAGCCTTCTACGTGTCATTCACTCCAATCTCCTTTTCTTCCCCACCATGCACACTACTTCCGCGTTTATCTTCCTCACTACACAATGAACACTAACCACTTTCCACCACATGCATTTCACATTCTCCCACCTCATTCTCATTGACCAGGTGTTCGAAATTAAAAAAAGAGCTTTCTCAATGAAATTGCTTTAAGTTTTCACATCAAGTCCCTACCAGCAGGAGTTTCTTGGTCAAAGGAATCGTGCACTTTTTTTTCTAAGAAATTGGCATTTCTATATGAAGTGCTTTTTTTACATGATGAACCATACTTTACAACTTACTTAATTTTTTCATTTTTTTAAATTAAAATAGTTACTTTTCTTTCCAAACCACACTCTTTATTTCAAAACCGTGTTTCTATACGTGTAATACAAATATTTACACGACAAAAGGAAGTCAGCGATGTGAAATATCCGTATGATATTACCAAGGGTCAACGTAAAATGTCATGTAGAGGGGACTGTAGCAAAGAATGACCGTTCATGTGTAACTGATTGTTTTTATTCCATTTCGACTGTATGTATAATAGAATTTATGACATGGACTCTTCCACCACTTCATGATAAAAGAAGAAAAAACTAATGAAATTTCCAATCCCGTATTCAATTTCAGTTTTCAGAGCGGTGTTCCAAAGACAAAAATATCAGCCTCGAATGTTGCCTCTTCTATACCTATTGAAAGAATCAGTATTGTATTTGAGGTTCCTCCGACAATACTATCATGAACAAAATAAACCGATACGTAATTTAGCATCATATTCGATCCTAATAAAAAAGCTGCTCGTAGAGTCTAAAAGCCTTCACTAGTATTCGAGGATCACTACTGAAGAGTCCATATTAAAATTATGGAACCCATGTATATTGTACGCTTGATATAAAGACCTTTATAGACCCTGATGCCTTGATTCCAGCCTTTCCATCACTAGGTTTAAACATTGTTCTCTGAGGATAAACCCCTTAAATCATATATTTATACTCCGCGCTCTCCTGACAGGCATAAGCCATTTTGAAAGCTACTTAATGCTGCCTTTTTGGGACACATTGCCTATGATATTTCCTGGAAATTTAGCCAATAAAGAACGCAGAGAGAAGCAACACGAATGGAAATCTACAGACCGGGAGGGAGATTCAAAAACTTCGACTCGAGCAACGCCGGAATACGGTGACACTCCGAAGTGCCCTCCCTCCCGGCAGCAGTCACGCACTTATTGAATAAAAAAAATGTCCCTCCTCTCTTCCGAAAGGATCCGGGGAGAGGGGATTTTAATGAAACGGGCATTATTCCCATAATTCATCCGAATACGAAGTAATAACGGGAGAAGGCGAGAAGGTGGGAGGGAAGAGGGGAAGGTGTGGAGTAGGGGTGGGAGGAGAGGGATGGGAGGGGGTGAATAATAAAAACCCCGATCTCAATCGTCGGAGGAAGCGTGAAGGAATCTTGTTATTTTTTCTCTCGCTCTCTCCAGAAAACGCTTTTCCTTTCAAAAGTGACACAACGCACGTTAGCGTCATTCCCGAGGGGAGGGAGGAGGAGGAGGGAAAGTGGGGAATGGGGAGGTTTAAAGCTTGCTGCCAAAGTGGGGGAAGAGGGGGAGATGAAGAGGGGAGTCGGGGGGGAGATGGAACCAAGAAAAAGCAGCTCCCAGCGGAAGTTTACCCGAAAGGAGGCCGTAAATATAGAATATTAAAATATCCGGAAAATTGACGATGAGGTCAGGAGCCTTTCGTCGCCTTTCTCCCCACCACCACCAACCACTCCGGTAGTATTTTTTACACCCCCCCCTCCCACCCCGCCCCACCACCAACCCACCCTCCCTTTCCTTCTATCTCTCTCTCTTTCACTTCTCTAACCTACCTTACCTCAGCTACTTCTCTCATCCACTTCCTTCCCTTCTTTTATTTCATCCATCTCCCTCTTTACTCACCGTCCCTCCTCAAAGATATGGGAAGTTTTTATATCGATACGATTCTCTTCTGGTCCACATCGAATGTGCCATCGATACCGGAAGCTTTTGGTTTTAGATGTTGTTGTTAGGCTATATCGGAACCCATTGGAGCACTTCAGGGCACATGAAGGATGATGAACGAGAAGGTATTACGGAGTTAACACGCTCGGCAACCTGCCGATAACTAGCATTTTGTATCGCAATCCAGGTCGGAGAAAATTTTTGCATCCACTCTATTATATTGATCATTGAATCCAATCCACTAACGTCCTAAATATTAGCCCAAGGCAAATCATACATTCATTCATTGGTCGTTCAATCCTAAGATTAGTTGACTGCAGTCCTCCGCCCTTCCCAATTTAATGCTTGTTCCCTTACCTCCTAGTAGCTCTTTTAATGTACTTTCCTCTTTATTTGGTCCATGAACTCATTCCTGAGTCTTCCTCTGGGGACCTTTCCCTCTATTTTTCCTTCAATTATGTTCTTCACTAACTCATTGTGTCTCATGGTGTGTCGAATTCACCTGGTTCTTCTTTACTATATGGAGTTTCATATGGTCCTTTCCTCTTCGGCTCTCCTGTACACCTCATCGTTTCTTATTTTGTCCGTCCATTTTATTCATCTTCGGCATCCTCCTCCAGCACTAGGTTTCCAAGGCTTCTAGTTTTTCTCTGTTCCGCTTTTCAAATGCTTCCGATCTATAGAGTGCCACGCTCCCACGAATGTTTTCACAAACTGTTTCCTAGTTCGTAGCTCTATCTTTTTTTTAGTCCAGCGTTGTCTTTTTCGCATGAACCCCTTCTTAGCTTGGGCTATTCTTCGATTAATGTACGTCATACTTCTTCCATCCCACGCGATGACACTTCTGAGATAGGAGAATGAATCCACTTGCTCTAGTTTCACCCCTCTCAGGGTGACTTCTACATTCAGCTTCTCCCTTCCGTATAAGCTTCCAACATAAAGCTATTACTATTTAATAAAATATATTTTTTTCATTGTTAAACATATTAAAAATGACTTTTAACGTATAGACACATTAAAAATAATTAATCATGATGGGATGACAGATATAACAATGAGGCTCAGAGAAAAATACCCACAAAGCTTTGAAATAGCTGTCTTATGGCTCGTATACTGGCATAGTCGTCGATATACATCTCGTAAATGTCCACGGATATGAGTGAGAAATATGCAAAAAGTTTATTTCTAACATATAAGTAGAGTACACAACAAAACTTAGCCTCGATAATTCAAACATGAAATCCATGAGCTTATCCTGTGATCGCAGACATAAATGACTCCCTTTCAAAAGTGCATAAAATGTGGAGAAGTCACACGTGATCCGAACGGCATCTCGACGACTTTACGTCACCTCAAGGTTTCGCTCCTCACTTTCATGCGCATTCTAACGTAAGTGATCAAATCATGCATGTAGATTGACCGGAAAGGAAATCTAAACGACTATTCCATCAAATTACGAAGAGATTCAGATCTTCACTGGGAAACACATCGATTTGCTGGAAGCGATACCGTTCCGTGGCGTCATTCCCCAGGTTTTGGATGAAGAATTGTTTCGTTTCCGCCAAGTGCGCGGAATTTTATAGAAGATATATTTCAATAATGCCACATTACATTCGGATAAAATTAATGTCACATATAATCGAGAACGCGTACTTCAAATGCAAATAGATTAATAAATAATGCATTCTCCCTATTCCGTTCCCCTAACCTGCTCACTCACAGATGCCTCTCATGTCATCCCAAACCTCTTTCCCCCGCTACACTCCAGTCCTCCTAACGCCCTAACCCAACCAATCCCCCCCCCGCCTCCCCCCCCCCCTGTCCTTCCTATTCCATCCTTCGTATTGAGGGCGTTGATAACCCGCCAACCTTACTAAACAAACTCCTTCGGGCGATTCCCACCCTCCAAAAAAAAAACGGGCAGTGGTCGTAACTTTAGGACGGGGCAGATCTCATTCATGGCTTCTATTCCTTTTTCCTTTATTCAATATGAGTTCCGATCATGTTTCCTTGCCTTTACTACTACCATCCGGACCAATTTCCATCTTCCACGAGTATTTTTGGCCGCCAGCGACGCCACTTGCGTTCTGAAATTGGTGTTCAAATCGATCTATCGGTTGCGCTCCGACACTTAAGTGATAAAGCATCATATGCCTTGGGTGTGATATTACTGCATTCTTCATTACATTTTAATGGGGTTTATTCGACAATTTAAAAGCACCAGTACTAATAACTGAGGGAGTGCGTCGATAATTGCGGATGTTCTCAAAATCAGATTTCTACATTTACATACCACCCTGCGAGCCGCCGCATGGGCGTGTGGCAGGGAGTATTAGGACTCCAGCCATGTAAAGATGTAGGGGGTAATGTTTTGGGAGGTGAAATGGTGACATGTATTATAGGAGTGTATTTAGTGGAGCTCAGTTTTTATTGTGGTCGCTTATTGTGCGCGGAAAGAACGAGTTTTTGTACCTATCTGATCGGCAATGTATCTCGGATTGGATATTTGGGGAGGCGACCGACGGCTAAGGTCATTTGCGCCATTGGGGATGGGTAAGGGAGGAAGGGTGGATAGAAACTCGGCGCCGGCATTAGCCTGCTCTTAACGAAAGGCGCCAAGGGGACCACGGTTTAACGTCTCATCCGACAGACGGAGTACTGTACTTGAAGTGCCCTCCACAAGATACTCGAGGGTTTCCTCTGTAAAACATCCTCCTCGGCAGGAATTTGAACCCTGGCCGTCCGTATGGTTAGCCAGTACTCTAGCCACCATACCAACCCGATCCCCAGACAATGTATCTCTCTTATTTTATTGCATCTGTCAGACCTAGAAATGTAGTGAGGCGTCATGATGATATTCTCCGTGTTACTCTGAAACATACCAATTCTGAATTTGTCAAGAAAGCTAATCCTAGCTCTAGGACGGGGGTGACGATAAATATGTCCACCTAGTGTGATTTCTCGATAGGTTCATCGTTATTGAATAAACTTCAATGGAGTTCTACAAATAATAGCCTTGAAATAGATTCGCCATGGCGCAATAAGTCCGATGACAGCAAGAGGGGCTAAGTGAGATGATGGGACGTAGTTGCCTATTCATGGTGGGGGAGAGCCAACGCTGTGGTAACTGTTTTTATTTCACTTATAAGAATATTTAAAATGAGTATTAACGTGTGCACCTTTATAAAATAATTATTGATAATGGGTTGACATATGTTACCATGTACGAAATCGGCACAGAAAAAAATATCAAAAAAAAACTTTGCTATTGCCGTCATATGGCTCGTAAACTGGTACAGTTATCGAATATGTCTCGGTATTGTCCGCGGATATGAGTGAGAAATATGAAAAAAAATATTTTTCATATAATAGCAGATGCTGCGGCTACAGTACGCTGAACAGACTCATAAGTAAAAGGCATATGACAACGTCGTCAGGGTCTGTAGTGGGATGGGGTGGTGAAGGGTTCGGTTCTTGGCCCTAGAGCACGCGAGCCCCCTTATGTATTTCCTACGTCCATACAATTTTTGAGCTGTAATCGAACTTCCTTCCCAATGGCGACTGTAGTCTCAGCCTGATTTTTCTTTCGGCTGTAAGTTATAATACTATTAACAGTATTATGTTTCTTATTGAATTTAGGCTTTAGGAAAAACGTGGCTAATTTATGTCATTTGCAACAGATGAGGGAGTTTGAGCAATAACTGTTCGTAGCAAGTGAGATAGGAAACATTTGCAGCGTGGTGCCCTGTGCATTTCCCCAGTTCCGATTTTTTTCGAGGCAGTTCCTACGTATGATTAGGGACTGATAATGAGTACAGTTATATTGCAGTTCACAATAAACACTACTATGTAGACTGTAGAAGAAAGCATGGGAAGATGTATCAATGAAGGTCAACGGTGAACATGATGCTCATTATGAAGAATAAGAAAAGGCTGACTTTAGAGCTGTAGCAAACCAGTTTATGACTGTATGACAGCTGATGATGATAATGATGGTCATCCACACATACTTCTGGTGCCTTCAAGTTCCAACAGTAGGTAAACCAAGGTGCAAATATACCTCTGTAAAAATTGAAAGTATTAATCTCCTCCATTTTCTTCATTCTCACATTGAAAGCATTAGTTCACGGATTTTGAGGTTTTACATTTAAAGCCCATTTCTCAATAGGAACGTGTAGACAGGGAGGACAGAAAATATAAGAGGAGAAAATATCACCTCTATTATCCCACCGCTAATAGCACTAGAGTGACAAATAGTACAAATGAGTGTCTCTATTCAAAATATTTCTTTCTCTCCAATACACATTGAATGGCGGTAATTATAAACCTTAGAAATCTGGAAGTACTGGGAAAAATTTTATGACCAGTCAGAGAGAATCAGATCATGTAATGAATTATATTGATTTTTTACAAAGAGCGACCTCGTAAAAATTCAGTCTATAACAACAGCAACAGTGGTATATGACAGTAATGGAGTACAAGAGAAATTTTAAAATATATATTAGATTTTCGAACGTAGGACCAGTAAGAACACCTCGGACGGGCCGAGAAGTTGAAGTAATGGGTGATATCTGTAATCTTTTAAGATTGCAACTCTAACTGAGAGCGAAAGTGAGTGTACAAACATAGGAATAAGATAAAGGAGGCGATGAATTAATCCAGGCTATGGCAACGTCAGAGATGAATAAAGGCGAACCTACCGTTAATCTATCTCTTGCTTGATGACTTAGCCCTGCCACACGTTCCAATGTCTACTAACAGTGTATTGAAAAGGCTACACGCTGCATTACAGTCCCATCTCATCAGAAAATGTGGATTAGGCCCTTCCGCACTCATGCAAGCGACTTGCAGTAAATTAAGGTAGCTCTGGCCCAAGGGTCACTTATTCCAGATTGCTCGAAAACTTAAACGTGACATCTTTGAAGTGCGATTTGTAAACTGAGATGAAAATATAATAGGGATCTCAGGCTATTTTTAGCGTAATTCGGCCTTGAAAGCGGATATTTAATCATGGATTCACACGAAAACTGCTAAGATTATACCAGAAAAACGTCATTTTGCAAGAGAAAGAATATTTTAGCTTTCTAGTAAAACTGTTTACAAGAATTAAAAGGCCTTGCAAAAATAAGATAAATATATATAACTGGTGCCTTATATTTTATATCTTAAAGTTACCAGCGAATTACCACCGTAATTGAAGTCAAAATGTGGTAGTTCTCCGTGAATAGCGCTATAGACGGCTTCGGTGGCTGGAAGAGTGTGGCCATGAGAAATATATTCGTGCAATAATCTGCATTATTTGTGTCCAAACTTTGTTTATCAATAGATAACCAATTGCATCAGCGAAAACTGGATTTTTTTATCCAAGTTCATAAAAATGTGTTTCTGTTTTGATTCATGCGTTCAGGCCAAAGCCGGCTTAAGTAAGTCTACATTTTTCAAAAATGACCCCTAGATATGAGGGAGAGAATTAGACGACTACGTTATAGGATTTCGACATTTATCATCCACTTTTGACCTCAGCGTCGGCACGCCAAGGTTGGACAGAGAACAGGAGTTAAAGATACATCAAGTAGCCCGTTGCTAATGATCAAACTCATTGTCCATATATCACAAGCTTCCTATTTCCTTCCAACATAAATAGCGGCCCAACAACACGCGGCTGCTGGCATCGAATCACCATTGGCGGCTACAATCTCTGGCTAGCCAAGCAATGGTTTTAACAAAGATTTTGACCACCTCATGACGAGTCTAGAGCGACACGGAGAGCATTATTTTTACCGTATACTGCATCTCTAAACCCAATTGAAGTGACGAAATGTGAGATATACCATCGAAGAGAGGGGTACACGGATGCCATCTTTCCATGCCAATTCGAGATTGTAAGAGAAACGGATCGAGACATTAGTCCTATGGAAACACAGCATTAACATTACTCGATGATTTTTTCGTCAATACCTATTTCATACCGGTTCTTAGTTCGCATTCTATAATCCCGAGACATTAAAACGCTGTAGTATCACGTAAAGAAATACGTAGATACACAAAACTCTATTTCAACGCATTTCCATCCCTTTTTGCATTAATGGAGACCAAGATCATTCCGCGTGCTCCACCAGCAATTTACAGTGCATTACGTTACGCCTAAATGAAGAAAAAAACTCATAAGAGACGCAATGCAAAACAAACAAGAATAGGCGACTGCACTTTTGTTTTATGCCTATTCGATATTGTAACAGAACTGGATAGAGGCCAAAGTTTTAAGGAAACACAGCATTAACATTGTTCGATATTTTCGTCAATAATTTTTTAGCAGCCCTCAGCTCGAATTCTATAATCCCCCAGACATTGAGACTTAGCAGTGGCACGCAAGGTAATACGTAGATGCACAAAACTCTATTTCAGCGCATTTCCACCCCTTTTTGCATAAATGGACACCAATATCTTTCCACTTGCTCCACTAGCGATTTGCAGTGTATTACAGGCCTACATGAAGCAAAAAAAACTCATAAAAGATAAGAAGCAAAAACGAAAATAAACAGAGGACTGCAATTTTGTTTTATATCGTCGTTTGACGGTCCATCTCTACATGGCAACTCCAAGGGGTGGACGGAGAACGCATAAAGAGAGATATAGAGAGGAGCGGAAGGCATTCTCGTCACGACATCGGCGGTCACCCGTGATTGTCGCCGACAGTTCTGTCCCGGACACGCTCGCTGGACCACGAGATGGCGTGGCGGGCGGGCGGGCGGGCGGCCTGCGAAATTGGAATTTTCGCGCCCTCTCCCCCACTCGTTGGGCACCGTGCATCAGCCAGCTCAGGCCCTTTCACATCCTACATCCGCAAACGCCACGGCCAGCGGAGAAAAAATAACGAAAAAGAAATAATAAACCGTTTGTCGAAGGGAACATTTGGTCATCACACACACACACACACACCGTGCATTTCCCGCACGCGAGCGAAACGTGAGGACGGACTACGAGGAGCGAGTGCGCCGTGCCCGATTCCGTCAAAAGAGTTCATCACTATTCCTAATTACAGCGGACGGTCGCATCAGAAACGCATTAGAAAGTCACTGTGGACGTCGGGAATGGCATTACGATCCCGAACAGTGGAACGTAGTCACGAAGCGGAGCAAGAATCGCCGTCCTCGGGCGAAGTAATTTAGTTCCTAGATGATATCCATATTCCACTTTTATCACTCTTTACCTGTCTGCACGAACTTTAACTTCTATCTCCACTCGGTAACTCCGTGGATTTTAATATTCAAGAACGGAATGCTTCACACACGTAGTGCGTCGCCAAGTATATTAATTAATGAAACGTCGCGATTTGTCTCCTAAGTTAAACTTTTTACTTATTCGACATAAATTGTAACCAGTGATCAGGGGGTTCTTGAGCAAAAACTATGGTAAACACTATAATTTGTGTCAATGAAAATTTAAAATAAGCCTATAAAATAGTGGTGAGGGTATAGTTTGTTGTTTAAACAGAGTATTACTCTTTCTGAAAATATTCATCTTTTGATTTTGAATAGCCAATGCAACGGAAATAGCCATACGATTGATATAAATTCATTCACTACTAACGGTTAATAGGGATGAATAGCTTACAAAGCAACGGTAAAATTCAGAGGAGAACCATGGATAAGTACGATACATAAAAGCTTCCATGGCAAAATCGACAATCCTTGTAAACATACTTGGATTATTTGACAAAAAAAAACAAACTGATAAAACAATGACGTTTACTTCATTGTATCAAAAGTACCGTTCTTAGGATTTCCGAGACTACAACTTCGCTCACTCACGCCATAGAATCACAAACTAGCAATGAAGAGTCACTGCTGTAATCAGAAAATTTTTTGCAGCTGGTTATATTTTTCTATTTACCGGCTGTGACTACGCGTATGTGGCAGACTCAACGGACAGGTCAAATGGAGCGTGTATAAGCTTGACTAAACCATTTATATTGCGCAAGCATCAACGCCAGATTTAATGATTTATTTTGAACTCGATAATCTTCGAGTTGACTTGGTTCGTGACGCTGCGCGGGTATATTTCACGACTTGCAATCACCTTCCGTCACCCTAATTGCCAATTGAATTAAATCAATGAGAAAACCCCGCGGAATCACTAACGACACCAGCACCCATAAGAATTGCACAGCTTGAGAACGTTATAAATATCACATAATGTGCCAGGTTAAGATTAAATGCTCGATGCCGACAAAATGTCTAGAACCCTCTGCGAATGCTGTACATGAGCGGGATTCCCAATCGGTTTGCGCAGAATAACGTAAGTAGTATTAGTAAACAAGTGAGCGCGTATTCAATTCGAATATTCGAACTATACATTTTTTAATCACTTTCAAAATGGCGGGAAGATGTTCAACTTCCGTTTGGAATACGTACAAATTTATCTCTTGAAAGAAAAATCTCGTTAATTATTTCAAGTAATCATCTCAATTATGTACAGCATAGAAAAGCATACAACAGTAACTGATAAGAAAAATCCCTACATTCTACTAAAAAAAATGTTTATTATAATCCTAGGCCAACCTCAGCGGTATTTAAACGCAGTTATGTTTATATGGGCCCAAAAATGTCCAACTAGTTACCAAAACATATCCAGAACACTGAAAATATATGGTTATTCTCAAAGAATCTTAAATTTTGCTATTACAATACGAAATTGTGGAAAACCAATTATAGATTCCTGGCGTTGAATTGTTACGAACCTGAATATCAATAGGTATACAGAAAATTGATCTGCTCATATTATATACACACATGATCTTGTTTGTTAATGTCATTGAGACCAACTGGTCTTTTGTAAATTCTGCCGTTCATTATTGGTATTTTGAATTTCTGATGCTTTTTTTGCGATTATTATTCATGCACTGAAAATATGTACATATGCAGTTTATTTTAGTCATTGTATTCTGACGTTTTTATTGGGAGTATAATTCATTTAATGAAATTATACTGACAGTTAGACGTCCTGAAACATGATGATGCTCTATAAACTGGCTTGCCTTATGAGGCGCATGCTAAACTACTAATTTGACATTTATTTTATATTTACTTACTTGTTTAAAATAAATTCATTTATTCATTGAAAAAAATGTCTGTACCTTGATGTAATGCCGATTCTACTACTACAAAATTCCCCGCCATCACAAGTTTCGTCAATTAATGAGCGTTCTAGCGTATACCACCGAGTATAAAGATATTCAGCCTGCTTAGCGAGAATGACGTCAAAAATGTGATTGAAACACGCTCTGCACTAAATAGATTGAAACTTTAAAATGAGACGCGGGATTGGAAAGCCCCCAATTTTTTTCGATAATCAAGAGAGTCATGCCTTTGAAAGACGCGTAATAATGAAGGCGAGAGCTCTCTTGGTTTGATAATCGTTTTGTCACGAGATTAAGATAAAATGACTTTTGGTCGGACGTCTCTTGGGCTCTTGGGAGCTCTGAAACATTTACACTCACAAATCCGTAAATGAGCGAGTCCGAGGGAGGTCGTGACCCATTTTCCGCGTCGTGACGGTTATAATTTAGGGTCACGGGTCTCTTCATTTGTGTAATTATTTTTTCTCCTCAAGACGTTTCACTCCAACGCCTCTTCTACGAGCGTCAAGACGCTCCCGTTAAGTGTGTGTTGGTCAGAGTTAGTCTGCGAAAATTCACATCTGCGTGGTGCCAGGAACCGATCTTTGGCAAATGGAATTAAATTACGGAAGTCATTTTCCTTCTCCTCCAGTCCATCTATCGTCATCCTCCGTTCTGAAAATCTACATGTTCTCGTCAACGGTATTGATTCAATACAACCACCAAGGAGTGAGAAGGTCATAGCGAGGTAAAATATAGATGACCAAGTCACGATCAGATGTAATTTAACGAACAACAACAACGAAAAACGACCTACAAAGAATCGTGACGACTTTCCAATTAAGCAATCGCCTTCCTTCACTTTAAAAACGAGACAAATTTTCGGGAAAGAATTGGATTCTATGATTTACCTGCCCCAACAAAAGTCACGCACATTCGACTCTCACTAGTTGCCTTCCTCAATAAAAATCGAAGATCAAATTGAACTCACCCTTTATACACGATGTCATTCCAGCACAAGAGGAGGAAAATCAGTCGGTTCGAGAGAAAGTTTGGCCCGACTAATAGCCTGGCGATGTGAAGAAAGAAAGCCTTTTGAATCGATTGAGGAAATGTTGATATTTTTTCACATAAATAATTTGAGATTCGTGTCGGCAAAACTACTTGTTAACTTGCGTGTTTGATTTACGATAACCTGAAAAAGCTACCTGTTCAACCAAAGATTTCGGAAACTACACCCCGATCACGAAACAATATATTCAGCAATAAGGATACAATACGGAGAAAGATAAGTTGAAATGAACGGGCCAGTTGAATTTTTAGCGCCTTTTTGACCTCGCATGACGCATGTAACGCTCCTTCGACGAGATTTCGCTCCTTCATTTTTGAGGGAGTTCAATGATTCTCATTTGACCAGCACAAACGTCAGTCTTCATTTTCCTTATTTAAAGCTCTCAATCATCGTTAGGCACCAATAATTTACTGCTCTGTCATTTTTATCGGAAGTCTGCGAACATTAAATGACTTTTCTGTAGAAATGGCAATCGATAAAATATCCAATGGGTGTGTATGAGTACGTTGGTTCGGAACAGGAGGTTCGGACGAAGTGGGTACAGTATTTTAAGGATATTTCTTAACTTAAGAAGGCTTTGAGCTGAAGGATTTCCTACGTATTGCATAAAACATACTATGCTATACAATTAAGCCGCAATTAAACGATCGGCAACCTAGTGCACGACAGGTTTGTTTGAGGTAGATCAAGAAAATGACGATTATACTGCGTAAACTGATGGTTTAAGCCTTTTTATCGATAAAATCTAATGCATCATCATGATGTTTTTCTTTTTCTTACTTTTTTAAATGAAAAATATATTAGATAATTTTTAACATTACGTAATTATTAAAGCTAAGTATTTTTAAATTATTTTTACCATAACTACATCGATTGCAATTGTATTTATCCTAATACGAGTATTTTTCATTACATTTTATCGTAATATCTTTCGATCTCAATATTTGCGATTTTGCACTTTAAAATTCTTAGTATTTTGCTCAAAATCAGCTCCATAAATGGAAATGATAAATAAGTGGTGTTGAATCTCATGCCGATAAAAAAACACCGTCCCCCCTGGTAAGGATTTCGTGAAACGAGAAAGTAAAAAGCGGACATAGGATATACACGTACATAAAAATGAATTTATTCCTTATAACCGATAACACCACCGCAATTTTTTTAATATTCTTAGCCCAGGTATTTAGCCTCATTATATAAAAAAGAGAAAATTCAAGAAGAATGTATTTTGAGAAAAACTCGTAAAAGATTTTCAAAATAAAAACTCATGCACAAAAATGCATAATCTTGAATTAATGACGAAATAGTGCTATGTGTCGTTGCCTTACTTTCAAATGAGCATATTTTCTTTGACATAAGTATTTTATACACTGAGATATCGAAGACAAGCCAAGCACAAGTTTCCGAAAAGCTCAATTTCTCATACGTTCGTGACTAGGCAACAGATACGTAATTAGAAAACCAATTGAGCATGGTAAACAATGCAGTTAAGGTAGTTTGAGCGAAATATCATTTTACCTGGAAATCAATGAATTTGGTCTCATTTTGAAGAAAAATATCCCATCCTTCTAATAACACCAAATATTTAACCCCTTACTACATTACTTTCGGAGTTATTTGCCAAAAAACACCAGCCCTTTTACATGGGAAATGGTACGTGTATGCAATCCAGAGAGACAACACACATTTAACAAATGAGGAATTTATAGCACCTAGATTTCGTCAAAAAGCCAACAGAATACAGTTTGTGTGTTTTCTCAACTATGTTTTAATATTAATCATATTGTCTTAGCAGTAAATTCTTCGGAATCACAATAAACCTTCCGTTTTGAAGGAGTTTCAAACACCGCACGAAAAAATTAATCAAATTGAAGACTTATGCTGACATTTTTGTTTAATTAGTTACCATTTCTGTCATATAAAACTATACTAATGCTGCATTATTAACGCAATATTTAATTCATGTGTCCTATATCTGATGAAATTAAAACGTATAATTCGAATATGGTCTCTATTTTGACTAGTGAACCATCTCGCTCGGACTACCTTGAACGGAATGAGTCCTGCAACTTTGGTTGAAATTGGAGTGGCCGAGGGCATATTTTGGGTCTTTTTTTGGTCATTTTGAGATGGAATTATCCTAATTAAAGTTCTTTGTATAACTTTATAACTTAATCAATATATTTAAAAATGGATATGGATATTTTTACGCATGCGAGTACATTTCTTATACGCTCAGCCGAACGCCTGAACTGATTCACTCGAAATTTTGTATATATTCCTTTTGGCACTAAGACGATCATCCTTGGAACGGAGAAGTCGAACTCAGACGAATCAATATTATTATTCGAATCCCTATTGTCGGATTAATGCCGAGGAACAGCATAAAATTAAGAACTAATATCGTTGACTTAACTTTTCATTGCATTATAATACCATTCCTAAGTAAAGGAGTAAAATTATTTCAGACTTGATAGGAGGAGATTATTTCACTCAAAATAAAACTTAGATATTCGGGAATGCTTAGCAATGCCATCGTTTCACCTTTGTTGCCCCCGGGTGGAATGCGAAACGATTCCAGTCCCTCTCTCCTTACCCTATCTATTCGACTATTCTCACATCAACCCAGCCCTTCCTTCGCAGAGGCTCTTCTCCTCGAGTTCATCGCGGGAGTAAACCCCCAAATACCGCACACATCCACCACCTCTGGTGGTAGGACCTGCGAACGATTCTGCACACATAGATGAGACGACGAGACTACGACGCGCCTTCGTACGTACGTCGGTATTACTTCGGAAACAAAAACCGCGCGCCGCCCGCCGCGAGGGATCGATCTCTCTCGATTCACGACCGCTCTGCGCTCTCGCGTGAGGATGTGAGGCGCCATTGTGTCCCGCGCGCACACAAGCACCCACGCGCCGCTCTAAACCCGAATAGACGTCATAAAAGGAAGAGATAGAGAGAGAATGGGAGGGGGAAGTCGGCTTCCACGCCCCCTACCTGCGATATATATTGCCCAAGAAGATGAGGAACGAAGAGGGGTTAAGATGGGCGGGTAGGGGTAAGTCTTCATCTGCACCCCACCCTAGTAGCACAGATGGCATACAGATCGGTCAAATTGGATGCCCCGCAGGCTATTTATTGTATGCGATGATTGCTGCGCAAATCACCATATTATTTGATAGCCCCATAGACTAAGTTTTAAATTCTTACCGAGCGGCAGTAATATATGTGGTGAATAAGCTGTCTTCAAGCTATTAAAATAATTCTTAGAGAATTAGAACTTGGCAATTTGGAAAAGTGAAATTTGTGGTAATCGCTCAGCAACTCCTAATATTCGTCCATAAATTTTTAAAATAAAGCCGGTCGCATTACTTTCCGGACAAACCCTATGTGGCAAATAAAAGTTAATCTCCCGGTAAATTTTCAGAGTAGCCGGCCATTTTTCAAGGACGACGCGGCACCTGATCCCTTCCATCCCAGATTCAGTTACATCATTAACAGTGATGAAATTCACCGAGACATCATTTCCCAGTTATCTTTCGCTCAAAGTAAAAGCATTTGGCTCACGTCTTTAGCGATTGGCCGAGAAGGATTCCTCTGAGAACAGGGCGAATTGCGCAAAAAAATTTTATCGCCATTTTTACATTTTCTTCCTTTGCACGAGCCCTGCTCCTGTGGACCACCGCAAGGATGTAGAGGCAGTTAGCACACCATTAAACTAGGCTTGTGCGATGACCGATTTTACCCACCAAGGGTCGATGAAAAAATTCATCGAAATGGTTCGGTTTCGATGATTTTCATCGACCCACCGACGTCGATGAGTCGATAACATTTATCGTCATTGACGTGGTTAATCAAATCGCGATGACTGAAATCATTGTCGATGAATTCGATGGATCAACTCATCGCACAAGCCTACTAATAACGTTAAACATTCAAATTTACAGAATGAATATTTACTTATCCGTTCCATTTTTCGAGTAACACAATTTCAGATGATGCTAGAGAAAACGAATTTTGAATACTGATAACAATTATTAACCACTGAAAAAGAAGGAATATGGTTTACAATTTGAATTCAAAAGGACGCACTACCACTACCGAGTTATATTTTTAAGCGAAATGTAAAGTAAATAATGGGTTTAGGCTGTGCTACGTGAAATACCTTCCAATTAAAGTTTAGGTAGTATAAAAAAATTAATTCAATTCATTGAAATTCTAAAGAATAGAGAACCTTGAGGATGGCACTCACCCTCTAAAGTATGGTCAAATATTATTAACTAGTGAGAAATAGGAACGAGTTACATCACTTTTACTAGTAGTCAATAAAAAGATAGTAATTTTCAAAGAGAATTGGATTGAATTACTCATAAAGATACGAACAACTACAATCACCAATATCGCCGTCAACAAATGTGCTGTGCACGAGAGATAAGGGCGGGATATGTTAACTGATTCAATGTGGAAGTTAAAATTTCAGCGTTCACAGGAGTAACAGGCAGAAATGAAAATTGATTTACCGGATATTCGAAACTTCAAATACCTCTCTGAATGACGTTATCTCTCATGTGTATCCAAAATTTTGTTTACTACATCCAGCGAGTCACGGCACGGCGAGTGACAGGCTCTCTATATGAAAATGTTCCTTAAAAATGGGAGGTAAAAGCCTTGTACACTGTACAGGGGGACAATAATACATCGCCACTACATTGGTGGAGTCAATGTAGCTCGATTTTTAGACAGTGTCTCGGCTGGATGCGCCCTCAGAAGTGGAGGCTGTCTACAACTCAACACAGCACCTACGAAGAGCCAGACACGGAAAATTGGCCGCTATAGCCCGAAAAACCTCCATTGGAATGTCTATATTTTATTATGAGATATTCGCAGTGAAAAAAATCATTCGTCCGGACTGGGATTTGAACTCAGACCCCTAGATGTCACGCCGAGTGCTCTAAAGAGTTAATCTGCCAGGAGTTCACTTCCAATGTGTTTTCATTAGGGAGTGAGGTGTCCTCATACTCACCACTCAATGGATGCCGCGTGGTGTGTGCTAAGCACCACTGTACACGAAGTAAAGCGCCGCTGGTGCTGCAGTTATTTGAATTAGTCAACGACAAACATCTTTGTGTTTCAAATTGGGCTTCACCTCGTGGACATTGGTGCTTAAAGACACAACACGGGGACATCGTGTCATCATGTACACAGTGCTGGTGTGGACTACTCACTCCCCAAAGCATCCATGTAATTGATAATGGAGGAGAACATGTGACTATGTTAACTAACAGAAGAAGAATCGAAGCATTAGACACGATGGATTCAATTCGTAGTCCAATCGAATGATTTTTATTTGCTGTGAACTTTTTACTCTATTGCGGATCTAGCGAGTGTCTCCGTTAAAGCTGCTGCGAGCTGAGTTCCGTAGTTTAATGAATTGGTCTTCATTTTCATCCAAATTAATTTTTCTGACAGGGTTTTAAATGAATATCAGTTCGGGTATCTAGTGAAATAAAAATATGCCCCATCTTCACATTATAAAGTATGACTAGTTTTGTCAGGCGAAACTTTACGGGTCTTGTTTAACATTGTGAAATGAAATCTGAAACAGTAATTCAATGTAAAATTTATTCAATGTAAAACTACTAGGTTTCGACTTACGACCTAAGTTAAGAAACCTAAGTCGCAAGTCGAAACCTAGTAGTAGGTAATGAGGAGTAGAAACCTATAAGTAGTAGTAGTAAGTAGAAAGTATGAAGTCATCATCTACCTGATGGTGACTTCATAAATCGAAATTGTAGTCGTTAATAAATTTATGTGGAATTAGTTAGTTACAGCTTTAATTTCACACTTATAAAATATGTTCCGAAGAGGGATTTGAAAACGTTTCAAAATTCCAGATTTTTTCAACTCATAACATTACTAATATTTGATATGCTCCTTAAAATTTCATAACAAACAAAATCATAATTCATGCATCATATATATACATAATAATAAAATGAATAAAATGACGTATCGAATTTAAAAACCAAAACGGAGCACCGTAGGAAAATTCATTCCCTTTAAACATGACCCCGAGAAACCCGTACGCGTCAAATACGAGCACGCGTTTGTATTCCACTGCATGAGGCTGATTTATTAACTTCTGCCCCTTTCGAGATTATTGCGTCGCTTTATGCTGCCCGAAATTTGACAGCCCGAATTAGATTCATGCCTCGGACGATCTGTCCAAAAAACTTGGCACAAACAAATTTAAGAACTTTTTTCTAGAGGGGGTATCAGAAAACTCCAGCTAACCGAGTTTAATATTCAAAGCTATTTTTTCTTACGGTGTTTCGAGGGTCACTCTTTTCCGTGGTGAGGGGGGAAAGAGATTTTTTTGGCATTCCAAAATCCTCGCGAGACAAAATAAAAGCCTGGAAATGATGGGGGAAGAGGTTTCGAAGTCGAGATAAGGGGGGAAAAGGAGAGTTGAACTTCAGCGGGGAGAAGCGGGAAATTGGAGCAGTTTATCTGATTGGATGCAGAGATGTAGGGAACTGTCATCGACTCAACCCTGCCGCTCCCTTTATTCACCACGATATTAGAACATCTTCCCCGGAAGACGTTATAACGCTTGAGCATATATGTGGTTTCGTATGAGGGAGGGTAAGAGAGGAGAGGCCGTGAGCACCAGAACACATTTGGAGGGCAGAGGCAATAAATTCGGTACGTTTATCTCAAACGTCTAAAACTGAGTCGGAGAGGAGTCGTAATGATCACGGGTAATTTATGACCACGCTCAACGCGAGAAACTCAAGGAAGAGAGGATGGGATGGCTTCTTAAAAAAACTTCTCATATAGATTGTTCGCTTATGTAAGGAAACAAACTTAAGGAGGATGAACATTTCAGAAACCAGCCATATGAGGTTCATAAACGACCCCTACCCTATGGAGCCAAACTTTTAACATTCAGACAAGCTCAGCCGTAAGAGCCTTGAGAGACATTCATATGCTATCTGCGGCTTTATTAAGAGTTCATTCATGCACAAATGTAATAGGCATTACAAAAACACAAGATTTCTGCGATAGCATATTAAACAACCCTCTCTCATCATAGCTTCAATCGCGTCTACCCTGAGAACCTGGATCAGGATTGCAGCATTGCAGAGCATGGTTGCTAGGCGTTATACATTGAGAAAGCTCATCTCATTGCCAAAAATTACATGGCAATGATGTAATGAGGAGTAAAGAAGGATCGGAAATGACCTTTAAAAGAAATACGCTATTTTCTATAAACTCACTCGTGAGCGGTTCCGATTTAAACTGGGATGGGTGCTATATGCTTGGTGTGGAATCACCCCGAGCTACATACCCTAGTGGTGGCTTGCACGGTATTTCGTAGATGTAGATGCTATTTATATCGATGCTATTTTTATTTTTTGCCGAACGTTCAACATATTTTGCAAGAAACAAACCATTGTGGTAGACACGATCACTGGCATATGATTTAGGAAATAAACTCCAGACCCGATAGATTTTAAATGTCACATTTTTCCACGCACAATAAAGGACCATAATAGTTGCGATGGATAAGTTCTAGAATTCTTTGACTCTGACTAGGTAAAATAGGTTTTTGCAGCAGTGCTAAATATCTTAACAATGTTATTAGCTACTAACTTCGCATGTAATCTCCAGCATGGTATACTCTTGCATGATTTAGTACCTTGTATTGCTATTTCTCTGTCGCATAAATTATATTAACCAATAGTTGTCTCTCGCGTAGTGTACTGCATGGTTGCATGTTATTCTACCAATCACTCTCCTAATTTCTGGTCTTACTGCGCACTGTTATCCTGACTGCTTTTGGCCCGCACCTGGCATCCTTGGGAACGGGCACGGTTATGATTTCAACTGGGATGAGTGCTGCATGCCTGGTGTGGAATCACCCCCGTGCCACACACCCTAGTGGTGGCTTGCACAGTATTTCGTCGATGTAGATGTAGACGTAGATGCCAAAGTAGATGTAGAACGGCTTCGCTGTCTGTGAAGATTATGTGTAACACATCGGCCTAAATAACCGAAGTACTCAGGTTCGAATCCCGGACATGGATGATGTGTATCTCTTGGGATAGAGGCTTTCCGTTATACGGCGCATTATTATATAATGAGTTTGAACAGCAAACATTCCCAGTCTAGAGTAGCAGATAATCGTTTCAGGCAAGGATTTTATCGCACCTGATATCGGATCTCTAAAAGATCCTTCAGTGCGACCAATTGGATACGCCGAGGAAGCTACGCGAATATTTCGCCATAATTTCCACATAAACAAGAGCAACTAGACATCACTTCATCCATTGGTTTCGAGCAAATAAGTGGCAATACAAGTTAGGAAACTCTCTTATCATAGCAAGCAAAAATTATCTCAAGTGATAAATTAGTATCACTGAACCTCTTAACAAGGAATAGAAATACTAGTACATCCAACACGGATCATATCTCGAGACAAGGCTATTAAATTCGATCAGAGGAAGCAGGGGAAAAAACATGCATAACTTTTTCTAAAGGCAAATTTTTGTGAGATAAATGATAAAAGATGGTAAATAAATTCAACAAGGCTGGATATTGAATGGGAGTTTTAGTTAAAGGAGGATGAAGAATTACCGGCGTGAACTTGTGAAACGGGAGCAGCAGAGCAGAGAGTATCTGAAATTAATGATTTCGTTGATCAAAAATGAAAGGCCGAAGGCCCGCGAGCGCTATTTTTTCATACAGCTTCAGAAAAGAAAGATAGCTAGCATGGGCTACTACCATCGACGTAAATATACAAGATCAGAGGCATATGGGAGCAATATAAGTCTCTCGTTTCATCCAGAAGTATTTTCGATATGATATTTTTTCCTAAGAATTTTGACCGCCATATATGTATAAATCGTTAGAAGAGAAATGTGTTGTGCAGCGGTATGGACCTAGAACTGAGGAAGAGACAGGTGAAATGTTACGTGCGGAGTGATGTGTTGTATGGATATGAAACGTGGGCCTTGGGAAGAAGAGAGGAGGATAGGATTAATGCTATTGAGATGTGGCTGTAGATGAGGCAAGAGAGAGTGAAATGGGTGGATAGAGTAAGAAATGAGGAGGTGCTGGTAAGAGATAGGGAGAAATAACCACTACTGAAAGCAATGCAGGAGAGAAAGGGAAACTGGATCGGACATATTTTAAGAGGGAAGGATATTTTAAATACAGCAGTCGAGGGAACAGTGGAGGGAGAAAAGAGAAGAGGAAGTGAAAGTGGAAAGAAGTTACCAGGAAACCAAGGAAGAGGCCCGGAACAGGTCGAATTGGAGACAGCTTTGGTGTTTGAGTCCTGCCAGTAGGTAGAATACCAGTTGATGATAGCGATATAAATCTTATAAAAATACGACTATGACAAAAATCGCGAAGAATTTTTTATAACGGAAACTGTAGAAGAAACGACGCAAAATATACCTTCTCATATAAGACCGTCAGGATGTTTTCACGTCTTCCTCCTTGAAAATTTGAAGAGTTCATTCATACTCTCTGTTTATGTTAACCTTGCTTCGGGGGTTTGGAGCCTTAGGCGTTGGCTCGTTCACCGTCCTCCCACTCGGCGCCACCCTCGAGCAACGCAATCTTAAATGAAAGCGCCGATCCCTCTCTCTCTCTCTCTCTTCCGAGTTGGATTCATCTTGAAGCGGGGGTGTGTGGGGGGGGGGGAATCTAAGAGTATACGAGTTGCGTTACCTACCTACCTACTCTCGCAAATGGCCCCGAGCTTGATAAGCTACGTTTCACGGCCTCCCGGGGACTGAGCAAAAGTTCATTACATTAGGGAAGTTAGGTATTCACTTAAGGATGGTATCCCGCTAATGAGTGTATTCAATTTATGCCGTTTTGCAGAAACTGAACGAAGCGCCAAACAATTGAGTTCTTTGAAAGGGAGGGCTCAACCCGAAATTATCCCAGTTAAAAAGGAAGAAGATGAACGGCTGAGGAATGAGAACGAGCTTAGCAATCAGAATATGAGCTGAGGAAACAATCAAATTTTAAAACGTGGAGTCAAATTGAAAAGTACTTTAAAATGAAAAAAAACTCACCGATATCTTCTGAATGATCTGAAAAAGCCATGCTTAAAAACGACCAAATGGTTCAAAATCCCGTATCATTTTGCACTTTTTTTGCTTCTTTAATTATCAGACGAGACACTACAAAGCCTTAAGCATACCTGCGGTATAAAATGATAAAGTTCGCAGTTTACAAACTTATTCTTTCCATAACCTTCCACAAAGTCATGTCAACTAGCTTACTAGCTCTTAGTCTTAGTATCGACCTCCGTCCGATACTTGAATAATCCGAAAAAGCCATGCGTGAAAACGACCAAATGGTTCGCAATCTCATATAGATCTGTGCTGTTTTCTGCCCATTAAATTAACAGGCGAGACACCACAAAGGTTTTAGCATACCTGCAGTATAAAATGATAAATTTCACCTTTTAAGACAATTTAATCCTTAAAAAAATGTAACCTTTCCATAGTCTACCACAAGGTCATTTACACTAGTTCTGTCTTCCTCGGCGCATCGATTCCTTCGTTTCCGTGACACATTCTGCGAATGAATCGCAAATTTTCAATTCATGATGAATAAATGCATTTGTGCCCTTACTCGATTAAACAAGCATTTCTTTCATCAGTAATGCTGACAGAAATTTCAGCGTCCAGCCAGAGACAGCTAGGTGCACATTTTATACGTAATCCACGTTTACAAGTATTTCCGCGCAGGTCATTCCGCTATCAACCATCGCGAATTCATTCATTGGTCGTTCAATCCTAAGATTGGTTGACTGCAGCCCTCCACCCTTCCCTATCTAATGCTAGTTCCCTTACCTCCTGGCATCTCTTCCTATGTACTGTCCTCTTTATTTAGTCCATGAACTCATTCCTGGGTCTTCCTCTGGGAACTTTTTCCTCCATTTTACCTTCAATTATGTTCTTCACAAACCCATTGTGCCTCAGTGTGTGTCCAATCCGTCTGGCTCTTCTGTATGGTGTTCCATAAGGCCCTTTCCTCTTCTCTTTTTTACACTTCATCATTTCTAATGTCTTTACATATACTTTTTATTTATTTAAATTAATAGTAATCCGCATTCTCGGTGAAAACTATGGTAACATTGAGCAGAATCCATAGCATTAAGTATCCAATATGTGTTTCAAGGTTTACTTGCTTATATTTCAAACAGATGGTGGATATTCTTGCTTTGCATCCACTAATTCGTCCATTCCCTCCTTCATTTTACCTTCAATTACATTCTCCACAGATCAATTGTGTCTCAGGGTGTGTCCAATCCATCTAGTTCTTCTTTTCTGTATTGCTGTTTAATATGGTCCATCACGAATATAAAAATGCTTTTCATCCTTCAAGTTCAGCGAGGAGCAGTCAAGCTTATGCATAATCTACATAGGGAAATATTCACCTTTTCCCTAGGCATTAACTTAAACACTACTTTCGCCGAGTAAATAAAATGCGACTTTAATTGAGATGAGGGAGCCTACTCCACTTTTCCCAGAAACGGCGCGCTTTGTTCAAACGCGAGGCTTCAACACCACGCGCCGGGAAAAGGTACGGACAAGAGGATTTCAAAGCCACTTTCGTGAGCGGTCGTAAAGTGGAGAGAGAGTCAGTGAGAGAGAGACAGACATAACACACAGACGGAGGGGAGAATGCCACCGACTCTCTCGGCTTCTCTAGGCGCAATTCCGAAATCAGAGTCAAAGGGGCTGAGTGATTAGGCTCACAATATATATCCCTTTCATCCCTTCTCCTCACGATTGAAATCATCCCGTTCCTCCGCTCCGACGCCACCCCCGACGCGCCCTTGCCTCTGGTTTTCTTTACCTAAAAACACTCCTTCACACCCCCCCCTCCCATCTCTCTCCGCCAAAGTCCCTCTACATCTAATAGGCGAACTCAAATCTCCTTTGTTACCTCCTTACTCGCCTTCTCTCTCCCCACCTTTCCTTCCCTTCTATCCCGCACGCGTCCTTTCTCTCCGTCGTCGGCACATCTGCCGCCGCTCCGAACAAGACCGCATTTCCACGTGTGAGGTCTCCTTTTTCGTCCGTCCCCTCCCCCCCCTTAGTTTCCACCCCCTCCTCGACTCCCTCCTCTCCTCCTGACCGCGGATGTAAGTTCCACCCGTATACCCCTCTGCGCTCTGCTAAACCCCGCCAGGAAGATATCGCGATCCGAGGGAACGTCCCGCTGACGGGAGGGAGATAGGAGCGCCTATCTTAGAAACCTCCATCCCGCTCGGCGTGTTTCGGATCGGGGGAATAGAACGGGGACCTTCACAAAATCGTTAAATTAAAGGAAACTGAACATTTGTGAATGATGATTTGCAACTTAAACTTTATGTGAGGCTCTGGAGGATTTCGTTCGGGGATTAAATCTAATAGGCGAAATACTGGGCTAAATTAAAGGAAACAATATTTGTAAACGATTATTTCCAACTTAGCTGCACCAAAAGGTTTTTCTTATTTTTTAATGAAACGTTCACACTAACAATAGGTGATAAGTTTACTCATTTTTTGTTACTATAGGTGCTCCTATCTCTCTTCCTAAAGTAAACTCACTTTATGTAAGTATTTTGAGGATTTCGTTCGGGCAATGTGAGTAAGAAAATAGATATTTAAAAAAAAACTCAAAAGGCTCAGTTTTATAACCTCTGGTGAAAAATTTCCTTGGCATGAGAGCCGAAGTTAAGACATTCTACCATCGAGAAACATGCGTCAACTAACAACCAATACGATATAGCTCACAAAACTCCTTATTATTTATATTATTAATGGTACAAAAATCTCTCAGTTTACATTAAGTTTACGGAGAGGCTACGTCACCTCGCGGTTAAGGTTAGCTAAACATAATAAAGTCGGACCTAGCGAGATATTTGTCCAAAATTACAACAATCATAGTCCAAAATTTTCAGTTATTTCATAATGATTCCTCTAAATCATACCAATGCTCATTCAGTCTATTTCCAAACTGCTAATTTTAAGATTTTCAATCAATGGCATAAATCTTAATTCAATTTTGAAGCGACACACGGATCGACAGAAAAAATATGGACACAATTCAGTTCGAGATTAATGAAAGACTCCTCTATCGAAATTTAAATAAGCTTATATTCATCGTAACTATTGTTATCTCGTACCAAAAGAATGACACATCGCGGCGGAGAAGTGGGGCCTACTAAAAGTTAGGCGGAGAGCTTAGAGGGCAATCTAATTGGACCATGCTCTTGGATTGTGTTCTGCCGTCATACGTTTTGTGGGTAAGCTTCGGACATGGGACACATCGGCGTCAAAAAGTCATTCGCGCCATCCTCTGGCTAGTTTGGATATGTTTCCACAGCGTAGCATGGTAACAAAAAAATGAGTAAACTTATCACCTATTGTTAGTGTGAACGTCTCATTAAAAAATAAGAAAAGCCTTTTGATGTAGCAAAATGAGCTGTTTTAGACCGTTTTCTTTTAAAACTTTAAAGAATTCTGAAACTACTGCAGTTAGCCTACAGACAGTGCATCACTAGAATTGCTATATTGCTACGGTAAATTAAAAGCTGTTTACAAAGAGATCATTTTATTATTATTGAAACGTTACTGATACGAATAACGATGTTGATACTGGAGAAGAAACTTACGCTCCATGAAGAGGAGGTAGTGCGTTCGTGCTAAACTAGGTTGAGTATTGCTATTATTGAGTGCAGTTATAATTATAATTGCACTCAAGATTATAGGATTAAGCACTCAGGATTATAATCCTTAGCGGAATAGTAAAGAATGAGTCATTCATGAATAGATGCCTCTATGTGAAGTTCTGAAACCGTAGGTATTTGTATTTTAAGTTGTTGCATTCAAAGACAGGGCATGTTTGATAATCCAATTCATTCCATCCAAATGTCCTGTCATATTTTAAACCTAATCCTCGGCCTTAACATCACTCTTTAACGACCGTCAGCATCATATTGCACTATATATACTGCTGGTAAAAGCTATTAGTTTATGAACAAATTCCCTCCTTGAATATGGGTGATCTTTAACAATTCATTCTCCATATATGATCACCACTTACCAACCGTCATTTCATCTAACATACATTTTTTCTATCAATTACCGGGTAATTGAATCGACTCCGATCTTTTCTCCCGTCACCTCTACCTGCCTACTTTATATACACCTTTTCTGTCTCCTTCAAATTACCTTAGGTTACCAACTTTGCTCCCCAGCTTTATGTAATTAGTCTTTACTTCTATTCCAGTGTCTTATTCATTATTTTAAGACCTGTTGGAACATTTAAGGATTATAAGGGATATTTTTCGGAGTGCGAAAGAACACGACTCACGCTTGTGACAGTTAAAACGGAAGTGCTTGGATTTATTGAAACAGGAAACAATATGTACACCAAATAAAAAGGAATAACAACAGTTGAGCATCGACCAGCGCCAATACACAATAACACACTATACGTACTGAACAATGCTTTTTCGGTGCGGGATTAAAAACCCAATAATACCCACGTCTGAAAATCTCTCAATTCATTTCCCTCCATCTCTTACAACTTTATATGTTTTAGAATCAAAGGATCGATGAAATGTTATGGAAAATATCAAAAGGCACATAGTTGCTCAAATCAAATTGGAATGAGGAAGAGAAAATACTGAAATAAATATCAGGTATCAGAAATAAATATCAGAAATGTCAGGTATGGTAATGCATGAGAGAATGGTATTGAGAAGTCTGCGTTTTATGAAAATGAGGCATCTACTTAAGCTATCGTAATTTGCGCCATTACAGCAATATAAACCTTCAATACAATTTTTATCTGCTAACACAACAAATGGTAGGGTTATTAAGGTGCATCAGGATATTTGAGACTATCAAGCAAACAATTTTTTACCGCCTAACGTATTTTCAGCCACACAAACAGTACTTTTATGAAGCCTCTATCCTACAACAACGTTTGCTCTTAAATAAGACCTAAGTAAATTTTGAAAAATTCTATTATTCATATCATATAGCCATTTCAGACAAAAAAAATACCCAAATTTTTATTTTTTCCCAAACATACCAGAGAAGAGTTATATAAACTTCAATTTTACTGAATTTTAATTAAACATTTTTAAGGAACCGTACCTAAAAAGTCTTTAAATCAATACTCGTGAATGTAATTTATTACAATAGTTCAACATGTTCAAGTGTTAGGCCGCCGCCGACATTTCAATTACTGACACTGCCGTTGTCCGCAAGGCCCCCTGGCCCAGAGGAAATCCCGTGACAAATTCACATTCATCATGCGCCAGGAAACTGCCATATCCTTCCTGTACATGAGTCATCCTCTCTTGGGAGGCCAAATTTCGTTACAATTCAGTGTAAGCATTGATGAAAGGAAAGCTTAGAGTTAAGATTACTTAATTATAGAGAGGCTTCAGTAGTCGGAAGGAATATCCAAACTCGTAATTTATTAAACCGACGACTGTGTTGAGGTCGAAAGTTTCCATCACGTAGTTACTTCGTTCCCAAACCCACCAGTTCGGATGTTAACTCATTTCACCACTTCATCGCTCACCACTGGGGTAAAGTTCAGCCTTTGGGAGGCGATGCGTAGTATTCAACCATTCATATAAGATATACTCGCCTATCTTGCAATGGCCCGCACGCCAAATAATATGCACAGAGGAAACTTCCCTTTCCACAATTAGGTCCCGCGAAAATTCCCAAGTGCATCCCTCCTAACCCTTCGAAAGATCAAAGGTCGCGCCGGCTCCTTCAACTGATCGATGGATTCCGAACGGCATGCGGATCCCAAAACTTCCCACCAGGGTGGCCGAATTCTCTGCATTTAGCAAGGTTCGGGGAAACGAGACTGAGAAGTTCCGTTTCCATGAAAGTCATTGAAAATTCCCGATACCTTGTACTTTATTTGATTTTCGTATCCCGTGAATATCAATGACAAACTTAAGGTAACTAAAGATTAAGTAGCTAGAGCAGCTATAGACTTAGGTATTAGTTCATGGACCAAACAAAGTGGAAAGGATATAGGAAGGACTACCAGAAAGTAAGGGACCTAGCATTAGATAAGCAAGGGTAGAGGGCTGCAGTCAACTAATCTTTAGACTGAATGACCATTTCCGATAGGAAACTATAGTTCTCTCTTCATAATGATACTAAATACCTCGTCTTGAGGGAACGCTGAATAATTTTGAAAAACGAACTTTATTTATGTTTTTTCTCCAAAAAGCTCTGCAGTAACTTATTAACAATCTCTCTGCGTTGCGCTATTTGTCTCTTCTCTCTCTCTCTCTCTCAAACAAATAAAATCCCAAACCCATCAAATCCAAACATCAGTAAGAGATAATTATCAACCATAAATACGAAATGTTATTATGAAATACAGCCATGAATTTAAGGAGCTTGGTGTTAAAACACCTCATTATAAACACCTTTATTTGATGTGAATTGGGGATTTCATCTCGGTTTTCAGACTCTGGGAAACTACGCTAAAGATGCTATTTATTATTTTCATTTCCCTTTTTCTATACTTTTTTTTCATTTTTCCCTTTTTCTTATTTAATATCCTTACAATATCCAATACACGCCATTACTGTGGCCCGCAGGGTAGTAAGTGAAATGAAGGATAGGCTTTCTTGGTGATCGAGAGAACAATCTCGTAAATTTTGCAAAAACTCTTACCTCAGCCGAGTAGACATATTTCCCGGACAGAGCTCTGATTTTCTCAAATGAATCACACATATTTCGATAAACATGAAATCCTAGTGCATTGAAAATATATTTTGTCATCATACTATGAGTCGATTCCTAATATGCTCTTTTTCCTTACCAGGGGTATTGCTTATTTGTTACTAAATAGTTTCCATCGTAAACACTATTTGGAAATAAGTGAAATTTAAAATGTTTACGCCTTTCAAAACAAAACTCTCTTAATGACCATATTAAAATTGAATAGTGGTGTTTTACAGGTAGCTATTCAAATTACATCGATGGTACTTATGGGTATTAATATTTTCTAGGCTCAATCATTCGAATAATACTATAAAATATTTATTAACGCTGCCGATCTTCTAATATGTTGATTTTTTAGATGTTAGTGAAGGTACTAAAACAATCTATTGACCTGCTTATTAAGAAATGACCTACACTTCATTGTCATTAAGATTTAAATATTATTAACATTGCCATTAGCTATTAAAGCAATTTCCATGATATCCAGAGGAAGTTTCATTCGGGAATCGGAAACGACATCATCTCCCATAAGTTTCTGAGGACTCTGAGGGGAAGGAATTACCACCCCGAAACATCGCTGCCGACAGTGCATTCCTCCGCCCATTCTCGCGTTCTAACGCCGTGGTTTATTACTTGCGCCGGAATACAAAAGACTATGCGGGCGTATGAGAGAGGAAGGCTGAAGGATTTCGGCTGCGGATTTAGAGGAGCCGCGGAGAAGTCTTGTGTGCCGTGTAGTAGCGATGTCTCTCGCAAAAGGAGCAGGAATGAACAGCAGCACCATCTCCACGGTTTTCACGCGAACGAGGATGAGGCAAAAAGACTAACGCCACCCGCTTCCTCCTCCCTGCACCTACCCTGCAGGAGATGAAACTAACGCCCGCAAAGAGCGAGGTATCGTGCGAGAGAGGCGAGGTTCGTCATCGATCAAAGGCATGAGAGGGCAAGAAGTTGCCAGCTTCTGAGTAAATTCAGAATTTGTTTATTTGCTCGAGCCTGAATTAACTCAATCAATCCAAAAATTACAATACGAAAGATTATTGGAAGGGTTAAATGAAAGTGCCCACTCGTACCGTGTTCATTAGCCAGAATATTCTGAAAACCCGATGCATACGAAAAGAGGAAATGCTTCTAAGGAATTTAAAATTTTCTTCAAACGTGGAGTATGGACACCATGGCAGTAGTCTGGAAAACAAGCATGGTCCAAGGGATAATATTCGAGCATATGCAGATGATTTTTACTCTCACTTGTAAGTTATGTAATAACATCAGTCATAAATATGGACACCGTTCTTTTTTCACTTAAGTTTTAGAGCAGGTAAATGTGGAAACCTACACCAGAATCAACAGTTGAAAAAACATGAATATAAACTGAAAGGTGCAAATAATACATAAATACATACCAATCACGCCATTCCCTTCCGAGGTAGGCACAGTCACAAGGTTTCACTCATAAATACATATTTGTACACGTAACTCTGCTACAATAATTTCCTCCATACTGACCTATCCTTGAAAACCTCATTTTCCTCATTTACCCCCATACACTGCTTCATACACGCCCTCCTGTTTTTAAGATTCCTAATATTCCTAAGAATTTCCTCAACCACAACTTTCTCGACCTACCTCTACCTCTCGCACCATTCATTTCACTCTTATATATCTGTTTTGTTATTTGACTCCCATCCATTCTCTTAACATGGCCAAACCAACGGAACGCATTTCTTTCACAGATGTCCATAAATGGAGCATCTAACCCACATTCATCAACTTTACATTCTTACCCACTCATTCCTGGCCCTATCCACCCTATTTTTGCCGCAAACACTCCTCAGATAACTCATACCCACAGCGTTTAGTCTACTCTTATGTCTATCCTGACATACCCATGTTTCACTAAAGGTGCAAAGAATAGAAAAAACATACCTGCATATATTTTTCGTGTAATTAAAATACAAGTGCTTCCGTGGTAATTTCACATCGTCAGCTCAAACAAATGTACGTTTAGCAACAATAAACTCTCTTCAAATTAAATTTATGCAACTTAAAACTGACAAGGGTTCTATAATGACTATGGCTTGCCATAGTCCAATTTTACAGCTTTCGTGAGTGCATGAATTGTGAAATTCATTTTTTTTCCATTTCATTCTTCTATGTACGAGCACAAGCATGAAATATTGATGTACAGAATTTTCTAAGGAAAAGATTAAAGGTCATATCATTTTTCTGGCTCGACTTTTAGCCAAGTGTTACGGGGAAGATAAAATTAACCTTGCCTATTTTATCATAGGCATAAAACCCTTTAGTTAGGAAGCTACTCACAAAGACCTTCTTCACCTTCAGGCTTAAACGGAAATGTTGAACCTTTTGCAAAATTCCATATTTTTGCATAAGGTTTTGAAAGCGAAACACCGCGATGAAAAAAAGGATACTTGAACGCTAGCAACCGTGAACTAAACCTTTGGTTTTGAAAGCTTTCAAAGCACGGAACAGACGCCTATCAACATAGAGAAAAAGGTCTGTGACATTAATTACTTCAGACCCGCATAGCAAAACAAGAACCGGCAAAGGTATCTCACACGGCGGAAAATTTAAAGCCGTTCGCTAGGATTTAAAAAAGGCCCTTTATAGAGAATGTACTTAATACACGCGGCACTACGCCGTTTTAGCCGGATATGAACACTTTTTTCAAAATCAAGGTTTATACTTAGCCAGTTGAGAAGGAAAGTGGTTCACGTAACAAAATAAAATCCGGATCCCTTAAAAACCATATTTTCACTATATCTCGGGCTAAGTCAAGCTTTAAACTGGCCAAAAACCGAAATTTATATAGCATAATTATTATTCTTTCAGTCAATACTTAAATACAATAAATAGTAGTATTTTATCGGTACATCTATAAGTATTTGCTGTAACATGTATGTAAAATATTTCATATTATTTATATAAATATTATAAGATATAGTAAAGGTAAATATTTTAATGTATTGTTTTCATTGCATTGTTCATATATGTAATTATCTAAATTGGCATCTACAGACAAGCATTTGGCTTTGGAGGACCATGGCCAAGGAAGGTCTTGACGCCAATAATTACCAGGAAGTTGGTAATCAATTTCAACGGAGCTGCAGACGAAGCTGCATAAATATTGACGGAATAACAAGAAACCTTCACGATGGACAAAGTATTGATTAACGCGTAAACACGATATGATAAGCTTGCGTTAAGATTTAAGGCCACCAAATGAACAGAAGAGGGAGAAACTGGAGATATTCAGTGCTCATTTACCGAGGAAACTCGAGACTTCTCCAAAATGTATCCAATCATCTTTTCTTTTCGAGCATTCATCATTTTTGCTAGGGAATAAAAATAGGTCATCCTTCTCAAGTCTTACGTCTGATGCATCTCGTTACGTAGCTGGAGGGTTTCCAAGAAACGTACGCATACTGTGGATAAGGGAAACTGGGCAAGGTTCGTTATATCAGTGGTTCTCAACGGAGTACGAATCACGCCACTGGAGCAATTTGGGAATTCGGGCGGGCGGATTGGAGGGCACTTCTGCAACGTAACGGGCTCTGGGCCAGCCAAATCTAAATGCGAGCGAGCGAACTCGGGAGTTATTCATGTGGAAATTAAAAATTCTAATTATCGTCAAACGAAAACACCCTATTATCGTCGTCACCCACAATTACGTATTTCTTTACTTTTTTCATTTATAAATCAAAAATTTTCATTTTCGCTGTCATTTACATGCTATAAATTGGAAAATATTTTAATAGTTACATTTACTAATGCTTTTAAATGATAAAACTCGTTATATTGTAAATTTGCAAAGGTGTAACATTTTTCTTTGAATAATTTAGCAGTCCGTAAAAATCTACATCTACATTATACCCTGCGAGCCGCCGCATGAGCGGGTGGCAGGTGGTGTTAGGCCACCAGCCGTGTAAAGACAAGTTCTTTGGAGATGAAATGATGGCATATATTACAGGAGTGTATTTAGTGGAGCTCATTTTTTATTGTAATCGCTTATTGTGTGCGGAAAGAACAAGTTTTTGTACATATATGTTTGGTAGTGTATCTCTCTTATTTTATTGCTTCTTTTAGATAGAGATGTAGTGAGGAGTCATGATAATGTTCTCCGTGTCGCTCTGAAAAATATCAGTTCTGAATCATCAGTTTTATCAAGCAACCGAAGCCTAGCGTGTAACCTCCGAGTCTCTAGGGGCTCCCACCTTAATCCCTCTAATAGTTGTGAGACATTATATGCACACTAGTAGCAGTTTTTAACGAAGCGCGCTGCTTTCCTATCTATTGTATTAATTTTTTTTGGCTAAATCTTTATGACCAGGATCCCAAATGCTCGCGGCATATTCGAGATGGGGCCTAACCAGAGCGAAGTAGCATCTCTCTTTGACTTTTTCATCCCAGGACCTTTCTATTATACGTTGAACAAAACTTAGTTTCTTTAATGCTGTGCAACATATGTTTTCTATGTGTAATCCCCACGATATATCAGAAGTTAAAGGAATAAATACATCTGGGCTTGGTATAAAACCCATTAAAATTAAGTACCTATGCTTACATCAATGTCACTAAAACGTCATGTGAGAGCGTGAAAAACCTTTCCATGAGAAAATATTTCTGTGGTTGATAAGCATGAAAACCATCACGTTATATGGCGAGGGGAAAAAAGCAAAAATCGTCATCTCTGCGCGTTTTACAATATATATAAACATAACCAATTTCGCATTCTTTGACATTCTCATATTTCTTATAATTTTAATGATTCTACGAGTGTCAATCACGCATATTTTCCATTTTTATCGCATTTTTTCTGAATATACATTTTTCCAGCGTTCGCCGCTGTCAAAGCGAAGTGAAATATTCGCCCTCATTTCGAGACCCGAGGTAGCAAATGAGAGCGCAGCCGCTAATTCCTTAAGGAAAATTAAAATTTCGTAAGAATATTGTTGGGTGTGACAAATATCCCCACACGCATTTTTCAGGCGTTATTCCACTTTGGTGACACCATTAACGTGGAACCCCGCCGATATATCCTCATTTCTACATTGACAATAATGGCTGGTTGATAAAATGCAAGATTTGAATATGGTATTCAATTTGAATAGATTCTGGAAAGGCATGCGATTAATTGGGTGAGACAGCTGTTTCACTTAATTGCTGGTTTTAATCACTACGAGTGTCCATATATCTTATGGTGGTTCCAGGGTGTGATACTTGGATTCATTAAATTCAGCTTATGGCTACCCATATAAAAATGTCCAATGCTGTATATTGACGGCTAAGTAAACTCACTAACAATGTTAATTTCACGCTTCGAACTTTTAATTAGAAGTTTTAAATGCAAAAATGGATTTAACATGGAAAAATAATATTTTATATTAAATAAAGAATAAATTTATGGAATTAACTGTTAATAGGAAGTGACTTCAACGTTAACATTTAAAATTAATAAATTAAGGGTAATTTTCATCTTTATTTTCGACCAAGTGGCAAACTAAATCAATAACTGTAGCCAATATGAGTGTATATTATAGAAACGTTGTAACAATATTTGGCTCCTCTCGTACACAAAAGTGTTCATTGAAAAATTATATGTCAACTAAATCGCATATATTCTTTTTTTATTGTCTGATATTCTAGAGCATGGCATCGCGTGCAGCAATATTTTATAATCAAACAACCTTAAGAATTCAACATTTGTTTGAACTTACACTGTCACTGCGACTAGCCTCCTTTGATACCATAAGCTGAATAAGTATCCTCAAGAGTCTAGACCAATGGCTAAACCACTGGCAATAAAAAATATTATCCTTCCAATATGAATTAATATCGATTTCATTTTATATTTGGGTTGAAAATGGTAAGTGATGTAATGTAATGTAAAAGTAATTTAATATAGTGTAAAATAAAATGGTAACTAAAGTATCATCGCTGGATTTAAAAAGAACTAAAAAAATCATCAAGTTTCCTCAATTTTGTACAATATTATTAAATTTCTCAATATTGCCGATCTTCTGATAACATTCGATTCGGAAAATTTCCACAAAATAAGAACTCACAATAAAGCTTCACGTAAGCCATTCATCGTCAACCATCTTCCTTAAAAAGCTCTCTCCAGCTCTCAATTTAATTACTGTCAAATCCAATCAGATGTCCCCATGCACAAAGGCAACCCCAATTGAAAATATTGAAAATTCAATGCAGTAAAAAATCAATGACAAACCGATGGAAGCTCTGATAGGTGCAAATTCTAACCCCCGGGATTCGAAGCCAAAATCCTCGCGGTGGCAATAAAGAACAATAACCCATCACCATAGAGTTCAGGAAGCGCATTTTAAAAAACCTGAAAAGATCAATTCTGAGATCAGAAAGATAGTTTAATTGACATGCCTTTTATTTCAAAAAGAGAATATTTAAAATGAAAGATATGTCCAAATGCGTGAGACTGTTATAATCAGAGCTGATGTCAGTGCCCACGTTTTTATCTGAGAAAATTGGATGGGCAGTTCTAAGTATGACAAACTTTTATTATCATCCAGGTGTATTGTCAACATGGACTCCTCTCATAGTGAAATGACGTGCTATCTTTCTTCTTTGAGCATGTTTCTAAACGTCATCATTATTTTAGCAACGTTTTTCCTTTTAGCTAACTTTAAGCCAGCACCAAATAGCATCATTCATTATAGAATGTCATTCATGAAACGTAACATCACAGGCTCTACTTAATGGAATTTTTTCGTTGTGGCACAAAGAAAAAATTCGTATTGCAAATTCCACATAAAATTTATTCAATTTCCGAACGGTTTCGTAAGAGAGTTTCATCTTCAGCTGTGTTCTTCTTCAGAGTTAAATCTTCACCTGAAGATGTAACTGTTACCGAACCGTTCGCAAGAGTGAAAAAATTTCATATAGATTGTATTTCCCCTTTGAGTCAGAATATCATTCGATGCTATTATTTCACATATTTCGATACATCGGCATATAATTTTTAATACAATATCAAAAAAGGATGAACTGCGAGGTATACAGTCAGTCCTCGGTGTGCGTCGTTTCGATGTACGTCTGATTCAATGTTACGTCCATGCTGACAAGGGTCGTCGGAAAATATTTCCCTGTTTAATGCAAACGAAATATAGCGTATGTTCATATTCTTGCGTTTTTTGACGATTGAAACATAATCATCCTATCTGAAATAGCTATTTTTTTCGGGATAAAGGAACAAAACTAATTTTGAAATTAACGCCTTGATTTATCGCGGGATTTAAGTGGTCACGAATATCTGGATCAGTTTTACGTTGTTTTGCCTTGCGTCGCCCTTCTTCAAAACGCATCTCCGACATAAATCGAGGATTTACTATATTATGCGGCATGCAATTCAACGCATTTTTTTATACAAATTTTTAATCGCGATACGATACTGAAACTCGAGTATCGCGCTGCCCTTTCCCAAAGCTCCCCAACGCTATTTCAACCTTCTCTTTGCTATTCCCGAGTAAGAGAGGGTCGGGACAGGATGGAAGATAACCCACCCATATTCTTTTGCACCATTTTTTCTAACCCTTAAAACTCCCCATCCCCCTTATCCCACTACTTTGAGTCAAGCCTACATTCTTTCCCATCATTTTCAACCCTCCCGCCCGCCTCTCAACTCACACATATAACACCTCGGGCCCGCACATGGACGCTGGAGTGAGGGACCGCCCACATCAAGGGCGGCCGTGTTTCCATGACGCGACCAATTTCGCGAGTTCCCGAAAAGAGGACGGAGAAGGAAAGGCCGTGCATGGATGCAACCCCCTTCGACCTCACCACTCTCATCCGAGACCGGCGCCACCCTTCCCCGCGACAGAGCGCCTAGGCTCCCGGAAAGTAAAGAAGAAGAAGAAAAAGAAAAAAAGAACACCACCTTCCTTTTTAATAAACGCGCATAACGTTTCTCTCGCCCTTCCACGAGAGACTTCCATTTTTTTTCACCCGTTCCATCCCTACCCATATTTTTAAAAGGGCGTTCTTTTACCCTCCATTATTTTTTTAAAAAAGAAAATGACCTCCTCCATTCTCCCTCTCCATCTGCCATACCCCTTCTCTCTCTCTCTCTCTCTCTGCCATCTAGGATAGTGGTGCTTTCTCAAGCCCCAAGCCCTCCTCCCACCCTGACGACGACAGCTGCATTCCCTGGCGTCTCAGCCGAGCCTTTCAATCACAACCTCGCCTCTACCTCCTATTCCTCCTCGTAGGTGAGTCCCCGTGTAACCTCTCCTCGAACAACTCGACATAGTCCCCAAGTATGCCTATTAATGGGATATGAGGTTAAAGATAAGAAAGCAGACGCATCCCAGGGGTATAGAAATTTCAACCGCACGTTCAAACACTTTCCTTATAAAGATCACAATACCTAGAACCGAACACACTTCTAAGTAAGGCATCGTCTCAGGCTCCATTTTATGAAATTTTTCCAATGTGACACAAAGAAAAAAATCACTTTGGATATTCCACTTATTATTAATTCACACTTCCGACCGGTTTTGTTACAGAGTTACATCTTCAGGTGAAGCCAGCTCCGTAACTGAGTTAGGTACACCTTCACCTATAGATGTAACTTTTACGAAACCGGTCGGAAGTGTGAATACATTTTATGTAGAATTTGCCAAGTGCGTTTTTTCTTTTTGTCACACTTTTTATTAGTCAAGTGATCAAATTGTTATATTGTGGTAGCAAAACATGATGGCATTTGCGCAAAAGATCCTAAACCATGGAAGAGTCCATCGCCCACGAAGTAGCTTCGCTCCGAAGAGTAAGATAGTCTTCTCGTTCGACTTCCAGGGTTCCAGAGATCACATACCTCTTGTTGCTGACTTCAAAGAGCTCAAGCATTTGTTAAAATTTAGTTTCCAGCTCTCTATGGCTCTTAATCAAATTGTTTAGATGGGGCGGCGAATATCTTTATATCATTTAGTGTCACTTTCGTTTTGACCTTAAAAATGATAGGCGCTGCTCACTCTTTCCCGACTTCCCCGACAAGTTAAATACAGTTATGTCGCCAGCGTTACCTACCATGTGCTTTTATATCCTCTCCGCTCCATAGCCGACCCTCTCTACGCAAGCCAAAATACTACCCTGCGAAGTTACATGGCAACTGCCATCAATATTCGTTGCCACTGTACCAAATGCATAGGTTCATGAACATTTGAGTTCTGACATCTGCTGTTTCTCTGAGTTTTCCTGGTTTTCCTTTTTTTCTCAACGTTCAAATGCATACAATTTGGTGTTCTTCCAAATCATTCCCTTTTATACTCCTCTCAGCTTCTGTGTGCATGTTCCATGCCAACTGAATATACGCCAATCATCATGTAATGTAGACCTTAATTTTATTGACACTATCGCTAAAGTTTTGAGAGCTACTTTCAATAATGATAATGGGGAAATTGAAAGATTGAGGCATATTACACAATATAATTCCATCAATCACCCTCTTCAACATGCAGTAACCCATTAGTAGATTCTACATCTACATACTACCCTGCGAGCCACCGCATGGGCGAGTGGAAGGGGGTGTTAGGACACCCACCGGGTAAAGATGTAAGTTTTTGGAGTTGAAATGGTGACGTGTATTAAGGGAGTGTATTTAGTGGAGCTAAGTTTTTATTGTTGTCGCATATTACATACGGGAAGAACGAGGTTTTTGTACCTATCTCTTCGGCAATGTACGTCTCTTATTTATCACTTCTGTCAAACCTGGAGATGTAGTGAGGAGTCATGATGATATTCTCCGTGTCGCTCTGAAAAATGTCAGTTCTGAATTTTTTAAGAAAGCTAAGCCTAGTGTGTGGCCATCGAGTTCTTCTACAGTCACTCATGGTACCTCCTCCCAATATTTCCCATTAGCCCTATTCCTTCTCCCACCATAGGTAACTCGTCCTCAAATTTTTCCTTCGCCCATCTTACCATTTCCGTCCTCCACGTCCACATCCAATAAGGCGTTACTCTGAATTCATTTACCTCCCATAAATACCAAGTGTTGGAACCATACAACTCTAGACTGAGTCCTCGGGGTTTTAATTATCTTTCCTTGGCGCCTTTACGTTTGCTCACCCGATCCAGTAGTTAGTTACAAAATCCGTCATTTTTGTGAATTCTTTCTTTTAAACGCAATACCACGCCTCAAGCTCTAAATATTGCTTTCAGCTATAAATCTCAGAAAATGACATGTGCTGATATTCAATTAGGCCATAATTATTATTTCATAATGTCAATATCATCGCCATTTGATGATTAATCTTCAATTTTACATTTCCTACGGTGTCTCGAACGCGCTCTTCGGATGGATCTCCTTGGCTGGCTGGCCTGCAGACGATAATAAGTGGTTTAGACACTAAGTGGTTTGTCTGTCCATCCACTAATTTAATCGACTAATGGCCGGTTGCAGGAACGACACATATTTATTCCATTAAATTATGGGACCCATACGCCATGGCAACCATACAATAAGTGTTGCAGAAACGTTCGGTTTCATAACTTATGGCATGTAGTTGTGAGTTCCATAAGTAGCCAAGGTGGCGGATGCGCAATAAGCCGATTGGTGACTTAATTACTAGATAAAAGAGTTGTTTTGAGATAGATGACCAGTTAATTTACTCTTACTGGCTAATTATTAAGTGCATTAGTAATTATTCATAGGCAAAAATTTCATAAATTTTATCCGGCTGTAGAAGATAAGATCAAACATTCGAAGTTAAAAACTATTGGTAAATAAGTTATGTAACTAGTATATGTGTCCCTGCAATCCGAATATCTTTATGACATCTCTAGCTTCATGGATCTCATAACTATTGATTCCATAACTAAATGTTCTTGCAACCACCCATTAATCAACTCTCTTCCTATGTTTAATGCAACGTACAATTCTTCTCACACCTCTCTTACTATATCCTCAGCAACGTTAACAAGCTAAAGGGATTGCAAACGCTGTACCGGCACTCCGTTTTGTTACTTTTTCGTTCCAAATAGTACTCCTAAGGAAACAACCTGTTATCTATTTATCAGACCTGAGTCTCAACCTTGGCATTAAAATATGCTCAACAAGAGGCCATAATACATTGCATACATTCGTTCAAAAAATAAAAGCGTATGATGCGTCACTTGAGATAAATCATGAATCCTAATGGTTATTTATTAATTATCACGTCAAGTTCACCAAAATTTAACTTAGACTTTGTCTAAAATTTGGGAACTTTTTTCAATTATGATTTCAGGAAAAGTTTGAAGATGGAGCAAATATAATTTTCAAGGTCTCACTGACGTCTTGTACAGTCACTTCAAAAAGTATCGCGACACGCTAGACTAGCGGCTCGTATATGTCGGCTGTCGATGCTCGAAGTACGTTGGCTATCCTGGGTCGTCTCTGGTAGCAATGAGAATTTGCAGGTACACTTTCCATTTCCCATTTGACAAAGCGCCTGGTTAAGTGACACTGCATTATGGGAGTGCTCTTGTTCAGAGGCGAGGACAGAGTTCCTCCTTGACTCGGCCTTGAGGATGAATTCGGTGAAAGAATTAAGAAGGGAAATGTGGTGAAAAGGCAATATTTAATGGAGTAAACGATTGAGTGATTATACGAGTGAAGTCGCACGGAGGTAAAACGAAGAAGAGACGAATGCATTGGAAAACGAGCTCCAACCTATGTATGAAGGAGAATGAGGACTGCTATCGTCTAAGCTCAGCGAACCAGAGAGCCTTTCGGGCATCAAAAGCTGATATTTTAAGTTGACCGCCTAATGGACAATTATGAGATATATTGACTAAAGCCATTGGACAGTAATATTGTTTCAGTGTATAGTATCCTAAAATTGTGAAACCATTTTCGTGGTTATTTATAAACAATGCAATATAATAACAATTTTGAGGTAGAGAATTGAAAAGGATAAATTACCGTTTTTACTCCTTTAATAACCAGCAGCTCACCTGTTGAACACATATCGCTATTAAGTCACAAATAAGTAATAGCGTAATTGTAAATAAAAAAGAAACGCGACAATGCATATGTAAAGTAAACAACCACAAGTAAAAAGGCGATTAAAATTATCTGTGCTTTTAATTATCGAGTTTCTATTGGACACCACAGGATAATTTTTCTGTCTCCATTACTCTGGAAAAACTTTTAATCGCTGAAATTGGTGAGGTCCCGAAAGGATTAATCATTGCTGATATTTTTGTAATAGAATCCGAACGGGCGGCCCTCTGGTCCTCGGTCAATTTGGGCTTCCAGGCCCGACGATAGTGTCGCAGGCCTGCTTCGTGAAATATATTAAGCACTGTTTTTTTTTAACTACACTCGAGTCTTAAATCCCTTTTAAGAGTTGGTATGCAACCAACCGCCAAAGGAGAATCCATTACTGAGGCAAATACTGACTCTTTCACGCTCTTTTCACTTTCCTCTTCGTAAGAGAACTGCCGAGTATAATTACGATGCCTCTGAGTTGCGAATACCCTTGCTCCCCGCTGTGAATGCACTTTAGTGCTACCCTTCCAACGCGAACGAAGTCCACAGCACTGTCGGAGTTTAGTCCCACTTGACATAGAACATATGTCGTAGTGTACCAGACGTTTCTCATAGTCACCCCTGACGACCCAGGATAGCCAACGAACCTCGGGCTTCAACAACCGACCTATACGAACCGCAAGCGTAGTGTGTCGCGATACTTTTTGAAGTGACTGTACATGTCTCTACGCTACTTCTGGAATTCAATTTTATCCAGAATACGCCTCAAGGACTGAATTAAAACCTATGGATACGATAAAGGGCACAACAAAAAAAATCCCGTTAGCGGTACAGAGATCGGTGGTATTGGAACAAATATTTTGGTATTTAGACTAAAAAACTCCTGTACAATTAAAATTATAGAGATATTAACAGAAATATCCAATCCAAGACGTAAGTTTAAGTAGAGTGCAGGCAATTCTGTCGCGGTCAAACAAAATACTGCGTGTTGACATCAGTTCCCGAGACTGGGTGAAATTGATGAAGAATAAAAACCAATTGGCTTTCCCCTGAGGTGTAAGTTTCTACGCTTCAATTGCAGGAATAGTGGTTGAGTTGTGGTTGACTTAGGGATGCCATATCGGCTAAAAAACATCAAGTTGTCGATTTTTCGTTGTTTATAAAATCACTCGCCACTCACTTAATTTTCATCGGATTATTTTATTACTCGATGATTTCAATATCTCGGCGAAAAAACATCAAGTAGTCCGATACATTGATGTCGATGTAGCATCAATAGGTTGACTAACATATTTTTTCCAGAATGCGCTTCATTCATTATTATAACAAATAGCGAGCATTCAATATAGCGTCAAACGTGCAAATATACGATGAACTAAAATCCTCTGATTAACTGTAATTACGTGAGTTATTCTTCAAATCAATAGAAATTAGTTTAGACCTGGCATTATTGATTCCTGTTTAAACGCGTCCGTTTAATTTAACATAAAAGGAGCAGATTGGTATGGTAACAAGTGCATGGGCTTCCCACCCCGAGGGCCTTTGTTCAAATCCCGGCGGTGACGGAGATCTTTCATAGAAATCCCGATCCTTAACTGGGCATTGAGTGGAAAGCACTTAAGCAACAGTACTCAGTCCTTCGGATGGGACGTTAAACTGTGGTCCCCTTGGCGGCTTTCGTTAAAAGCAGGCTAATGCCGATGTCGGTTTTCTCTTCACGCTTCCTAAATTCCTTGAAAAACCTTCACTTCAAGAAACCAACCCTTTAGCCCTAAATTGTGCAAATAACTGGCCACCTACCGAAATAATAAACAAAAGAAATTTCTTTATTATGTTCGCTAAGCAGGATTACTTTTACGACATGTATGATTCGGGAGAGCCAAGACTATTTCTTTTTCCAAGAGAAACCTGGTATTATTAATGTTTTCACGACGCCATGTCTCGCTGGCCTCTTCAAGGACCGACTGTAAAATCGATTAGAACCGAGTTAATAACTTGTCCCCCTGTTTTTGCTTTTCGCAGCACACTCATCAATCCGTTTCGCAATCCGCTCCACAGGCAATTTATCACCGGCGTCCTTTTCTGGATGTTTCTCTCTTTCCCACCTCCGCATCCTTTCATTATCTCTTTCTCATAACCATCACGCCACGCAACGATGGTAAAGAAAACAATCAAAGTCATCGTTTGGTAACTGATTCCACCAAAATATCAAAAAGATTTCTCTAATAATTATTAACTATCAGCAATAATAACGAACTACGGTTAATAAACCTCAAAATCGCGTCAAATCGGTGCCATTATATCAGGACTTAATTTAAAGAAGATACAATTTCTGTAAAATTGAAATACTTTTTTGGATGAATGTGCAATCCTTGTGTTGATTCCATCACAACACGCACAATATATCGCAATGGCGAGGTAAAAATAAAATATAACTAGGTTTCGTCAGTGAGAAAATAACGGTTGCAAGGGTTTAAATTGCTCATGTAAAGAGTAGAAAAGATGTCAAGTTATTGCTCATTTTATTTTATCTACTTACTGCTGATGAAAGCCAATATAAAATGGTTTGTAATAACACTACCGGACATTCCAGAAAAGAAGTTATTTTTGGAAAGGAGTGGCGGAGTTCCTAGATTTTACTCAAAATATGTAATCCCGCGGCCTTCATTATCATGGAGAAAAAAGGGACATCATTATTCAATTATTATGGAGAAAAAAGTTTTACAAAATATTTCATAAACCATATATATTCCCCTGATGAGTCACAGTACCTTAAGCAGAGTTCATATTTTTTTATTGGTATTCACTAAACACTTATCTTGTTACGTATAGCATTGTTGTCACATTTCACGGGAAAATATTTTCCGAAGTTCCCCATAAAACATAAAAAGTATTGGCATAAAGCATCAAATTAATTAATAGCTTCTGCTCTTAGCTTATAGCTTAGCTCTGCTCCTCTGCTCTTTTTTGGAAAGGAGTGGTGGAGTTCACAGATTTTACTCAAAATATGTAACCTTGCGGCCTTGATTATCATGGAGAAAAAAAGAGAAATCATTATTCAATTATCATGGACAAAAACTTTTGCAAAATATTTCATAAGCAATATATATTCCCTGATGATTCACAGTATGCACAGTACATATTTGATGCATATCTTGTTGAAATCTGCTGATTCATTGAGAAATGGTTTCTCCGGAATTCGTCTGTCGCGGGGATAAACTAAAATTTACATTCATCAATTACGAACTCATAATAAAATATGTGTCGAACTAAGCTTTACTAACTCTCGTATCATAGGAATAATATCAAGAAATATCCAGGAACACTCAAAAGAAGGAATATTTCCTAATGGCACTCTGCTCTTTGAAAGTTGTTCCATTTCACATAAAATTTACGGCCTCAGACTTAACTTCATAGACATAATGGGTAACCACTGCTATAACAATACCATGTTCTTGGCGACTGTTAATTTATTTCTACAAACGTTATTATTATGATAAATCATGAGGACAAAATACGCTTTATAATAGAGAAACCCGTCGCAGAAGTGTATTAACATTGGACAAGTAAAGTTTTGTAACTAAAATGGATACTTCCGTAACAAATAATAATCGACAAAATTATATAATAATTTTAATGATATTATCTTATAATATTTATGTACATCGTATAATATACCATGATAATAGGATCGACAAAAATATGTACCTGTTCTAAGTATTGCAAGAGGTAGGAGTTAGCAATGTTACCATAATGAACGTGTTAAAGGACATACGTTAACAAGCAACAGTTTCTTCGGGAAGCCACAGTAATATCAATAGGCACTGAAAGTCAGAGCGCTATGGGATTTCGCTCTGGGCACGAAAGATGTCTCTTCGCTGATTTTTATTTTCCAATTTAACCTGTGGAGAGGGATGCGAAGCCTCTTCTCAAGGTATTGTGCTGAATGATGCTTATTTTTTCATTCGAAACGGGAAATAAATTAAACTTCCTCTTTTTCTCACCTCTCACTCTACCAATCTCTCCTTCCTGATATCTTCATTTCCTCGTTCGTCTCCTCATTTTTTCTCTCGAAATTTGACGTTTTTCTCGACCTATTCTCTCTCTCCTTGACGGCGTGCTAGGCGGAATCTCCAAGGCAGACCGCCTTTCCTCATTAAACACTCCTCTAGCGATGGAGTGAGAGGGCGAGAAAGAGTGTGAGGGACTGGCAAGAATAAGGTGGGAGAGGATGCTAAAAGATAGATAGGAATTGAAGGGATCAACAATGAAATGGAGTGGGAGTAGTTTTCATACCCTTTTATACTTTCATAGCTTTCATACAGTCTCTGCTTGTAATTTTCACGCCCAACAATTTCACTGTTTCCTTCACTCCCATTGTATAGGATGCCATGATAACAATGGAATCTTATCCAATGTGATGGAAGTGTAGAAATACTCTATATCTATGATGGTGCGAATGAAATAATATAGTGATTTATACACTGTTTTCATTGAAAACCGACCTTGGTTTCGACATTTTATGTCATTATCAATGTCCATTGTCTCCATTTTTCAGACTTTGATAATGACATAGTGTCAAACTCTTGATCGGTTTCCATTAAACAAAAGTGTGGAAATTACTATCAGTTTATTTTATTATTGTCATCATCGACAGAGAGGATAAGACGAAATGCGGCCGGTTAACTATGAACTCAGATTGAGGGACGATGAACTAGAAGGGGACTGACGATGAAGTGGAAGGGGGTTGGTAGTGAAATGTATAAGGCTTTAACAAAAAAATGAAATTAGAAGGTTTTAACTATGAACTGGTAGGGGTAAACAATCAAATGAGAGACTCTAACTATAAAGTAAAGGAATATATGGACTAAACTATGAAAAAAGACTAAAACTATGAAACAGTAGAAGTTGAACAATTGAATGGTAGAGGTTAACAATGTACTGCATTGGTGTTAACAATGACATGAAAGGAGTAGACCTATGAAACAAGATAGAAATGGAAGGGCTCAACAATAAAATGGGGTGGGAGTGACCTATCTGATGGGGGAGAAGTAAAAAATGAGAACTTGGAGGGGACTGATGATGAACTGCAAGGGGATTATCAGTCTTAAGTTTCGTAAAATGTTCTAACAAAATGAATGGGTTGATCAATGAAAGTGGAAGGTTAAAACTAAGAGCTTGTAGGGGTTAACAATGAAATGAGAAGGTCTGTTAGTAAAATAAAGGAATTTACCATGAAACAGTAGAGGGTGAACAATGGATTGGTATGGTTTAACAATGAACTGTTTCGGTGTTAGCAATGAGATGAAAGGAGTACAACTATGAAACAATATGGTTGCAGCAATGAGCAACAATGGGTCAGCATTGAAATGGTTGAGGTATCAACAATGAAATGGCAAGGTGTAGGCAATGAAATGTAAAGAGGTTAATATGATAATGAATAGAATCAATGATTACATTGGAGAGTGGTAACAACGAAATGGGAGGTATAGACTACAATTTGGGGAACTTGAAACGATATTCGAAGGATTCAACAATCGAAAGGGGCTAACAAAGAAATGGAATATGACCTATTAAACTATACTAAATATAACTTACGAACCACGGCGGGTTAAAAATTAAATCGTAGAAAGGTCAACACTCAACTGGGAAGAGGGACCAACAATGAACTGCGTTGCCATTATCAATAACATAGTGGAGGGATCATTGATGAAATCGGAGAGTGTTACCAATGAAATGTGAGGAGCAGAAAATAGCACGTAGGTGAGGACGAGCCGTGAAGTTCGAGGGATTCAACGATGGCGTGGGAATGGGAGTGGAGCCAACAATGAAACGGCAGGAGACGTTTGATGGGGTAGAGCAAGTAGCCTTGAGGGGGAGAGAGAGAAAAAGGGAAATATTGAGAGATTGAGCTGGAGAAAATAAGCAGCTACCTGGTGGAGGGAATGGGAGAAAGAAAGTATAAGGGAGAAGAGGAGGGGAGAGAGAGAAAGAAAGGACAAGGGAGTCACGGGAGAGAACGAAGGAAGGTGTGACGGGGGGGGGGGGGGGGGGAGAGTATGCACAGATCCCTCCACCCCCCGGTCCGTATTTCATGGGTCTTGAAACTTGCGCTCGGAGCCACCATCCGCCTCCCAACCCCCCCTCCCCTCTCCCGTCAAGCCGAAAGGGGATCTGTCTTCCTCGCGAGCTGCCTTCATTCATCTCTCTCTCCCTCCTCTCAGGTTTTACATGCCTAGACCTCCTAACCCAACCCGCCCACTCGCCTCCCATGTAATAATACCTCTCTTTCTCTCCATCCCCACCCCTTTTACGGGAGCCACCGACCCACCCTCCCTCCCTCCCCACCCGACCTGCCCACCCACCCACCCACGCTCCCACCGCGTCATCCCCATCATCTCTCATTTGAGAAAAAACTGATAAAAGAACTAAAAAAAAAAGAAGGAAGAAAGAATTCTTTCCTCCCTTCGGAAGAATCCCACCAGGGCATTCACGTTCCCCGACGAACCTCCCTCCCTCGAGGGCAAAGGAGAGAAGGAAAAGATCCTGCTTCTGCCACTGCGTCCCTTTCTCGCGAGGCACGTTTTAAATGGGCGAGGTATCACGATCCCATTAACTAGCGGCGAGGTAGCACCGTCTTTTTACCGTGGGACGCGAGAGTGGCAGTTTTGGAGGCTAGTGCATCGATTCTGCGCGGGAGTTATAAAACACAGCCGACATCTCGGAAACCTGGGTCTGGATATCATTTACCTTTTGCCACCGCGTTTTTCACCTCAGTCCTCCGCGGATATGGCTTGAAAACGTCCGATGTTATCCCTAACCCTGTTTACAACTTGATCGTCATCATCGATGGCGGGAAGAACTCAGTCGCAGGGAGGATACGAGTGTTAAAACCACTTCGATCAGAGAAGAGTTTGACAGAACTTAGCTACCATAATTATAAGGGTAATCTACTGGTTCAGTTGGTTCCGCCGAGGAACATAAAATGCCATTTTATTCATTTCACGGATACGTTTTAGAGAAACATGTTTCCTATTATTTATGAAAAACAAAATATTATCTTTCCTTGCCGTTTTACTTTCAAATTGGGCTGGAAATAATTCGGTTTCTGACGGGAGAACAGGAGAAACACGTCGAAAAATAATATTTTTTTAATCTGATGTAAACGTCATTTTTACGGAAATTGTACTTGAAGCAAAATATTGCGCGTCATTCAATATAGATAAAAAAGGTGCATTTCACTGCCTTAATTTTTAAGTAACTAGCTAATTACTGCAAAAATTGAGGTCAACATGAGGTAGTTCTGCAATTAAGAATCAGTTTTGACTCACAAGTCACGGTGAAACCTCCTAAGGAGGAACCTGCGCTTTGAGGTAGTTTTATTAAGATACGTAAAATTTTCTGATTTGAGTTAATTTAGACTTAGTGTTGCCTATTAAGTTATTGAAAATTTCCGCCTTTTAACCGCCTAACGACAGCCAGTAATTATACTGAATCCAGAGCCCATTGCTATTCTGTAGGATTTGATATCATGATATTTTAACAAACTGCGGAAGGTTATAATCATATTAAGGAATAAAAAATTTAGTAACGTACATAAAATGCCTAATTTTGAGGTCGTTTATTAATAAATTGGATAGACAAGGTAACCAGCAGAAGTTTACCTTGGCAACGTTCAACACAGTATGTGCTCCGAAGAAAAACTGAAGTTTGTTATTTTAACCCAAGTACTCGTGTTATATTATTGATGGTCTAAGCTGCAATTAATTATCATTGATGGTCTAAGCTGCTTATTAGGTGCCTTAACATGGAGTAGTTGTCATACATGTTTTATAACAATATTTCTTGGGTGGAAAATGGAATAAAAATAGTTATTTGATCAGGTACCATCTGATTGCCATGGAAACGGTATGTTAAGGTATAAGAAGGTGATCAGAATATTTTCCCTCATTTCCGAATATAAGACATAGCTTGCCTTTCAAAAACCCTCCCTTCTCTCTCTCCTTCTTATGTAAGCTGCCATATATTTTTGAAATCTTTCACATAGATAAATAATATATGGCCGATCTCATGTCCACGCGTGCAAACACTTGATCCCAAATATTATTTTCCTACTTAATCATACACCCTGTGAGGAGACCGTTTGAAATATATCTTCCTAATAAAGATACCGTTTTTCGGCATTTCACGACTCAAAATGCACGTGATCCTTTAATAATGCGGTATCTCCTTACTAATTAACGCGGATAATTGATCATCATTTTTCTTAAGTTTAACGAAAACTCAGGCGTACTGCGACGAGGATCGACCTGTAGAGTTAGTTTCTCTTCCGTGAATGGTTTTAAAAAGTGATAAACATGTTATCTCAGAGGAAACCATTGAGGTATATGGAGAGGGCACTTACAATACTGGCCGGTGCTAGAAGTTGAATCCAGTCCACCATTTTCGTTGACCTTCATTTTACTAGAGCGCTTGGGTGCTAGCGACAAAATTTGCAATATTACTGTTTTTCATCGATAACTTGCTATAAATCAGCATGTACTTTATTCTTTCACTTGCATTCTTCTTGCGTTAATTTTTATTTATTTAAATACAATATAATCCACATTCCCGCTGAAAACTAGGGTAAAAACGAGTAGAATCAAAAGCACTACGTAACTAATTTATGGTTTAACAGTTACTTGCCTTACATTTCAAACAGATGGTTGATATTCTTGCTTTACGTCCGCTAGCTCTTCCATTCCGTCGTGCTATCCAAAAGGAAGTAAGATAAGATTAGGTTAAAAATAGGGTGAAACAATACGGTTGTAATTTCGGTTGTCCGCTACGGCTTCAGTTTGAAGTGCCCTTTCCATATACCTCAATGGAAGCGACCAACGCTTAGAAAAGGTTGTCACGGACCCCTTTGCCCTCTAAGTAAGACAAAGTTAGAAAAGCTCAACCCCATCCGCCTCCACCAAAACGTCTCGTGGAATATTTGAATGGGCCATATTTAGGCAGAGCTCAAACATATATGCAAATATGTACTCTAGCTCATACGAAGACGTGGATTCGTTCACAGTCGCTCAACTTACCGAGAAACCGAGCTACATTTTGGAGCTAAAGGAATTGAGGTATCGTGTTAACATTAAACTCGTGGTTGTCCATGTCGCTAGCACCTGAAATCGTGGTTTTTCCATGCTCAAATTTGGTCTCGTGCTAATGTGATGATAATTATCTGACAATCATTCCACCCAGTGCGTTTGAAATAGTGATGGTGAACAACCTTTATCAATCAAAATCACAGGGCCTCGATTTCACTCAACTGTCGTCCTTCTTCTAATGACGTATGAAGCCTCCTTCGTCTCTGCCAACACCCTTTGCCATAAAAAATAAACCTCTCACTTTCCTTTCCTCTTGTCTTCACCCAACATTCTCCACGTGAGCATACCGTATGAGACTTTTCCTTTCATCGCTCACTCTCTTGCCTGACTTGCGTCGGCATGAATGGAAAAATCAAGGCTTCGCACGTGATGTGGTCTTCATCGGCAGAATGGAGATGCAAAGGTCACGCAGTACCAGAATGTGAAAGCAACGTGAATAGGACGTGCTGTCATCCACGACTCAAATTCCGAGCGCACAACTACATTGGACGTAGGTACAATGGTGCTCTTTATCAATGTGATATGACTGACACCCTAGCCAACAATTGTTCTCTCTCAGTCGTCTGAGCCGCATCTGAGTCCAGGTGTTTCGTTCAGGGGAGAGACGAAAATAAGTATAATGTCTAAAGGAATCAATTAGGGATAACATTCTGGCTGTTTTACGCACAATTTATGGAGGAGGAACATAGAATATAGCGGGAAAATTTAGAGAAAAAATATGGAGAAAAATATAACGACCCCATCAACCCGGACAAGGGGTGCGCGGCATGTACCTGAAGGATTCGGTCCAAAGATTGGTGTTGCAGCCCCTTTAGCGAATCTTCCCCGTGCTTGTGGCCTGCTCTAATTTTAGGGTGTGAAGAACTGTATGGAACAAAAAAATGTTTATGATAAATGAAATATGATGATGTAAATAAGGAAGCGATGCGATAATTCCCGACTGTACATTAGAAGAAGAAGACTTATAACATCAAAGGCCTAAAATGTCCCGAGCTAGCTAAGTGCCTCAATGACAGAGAAAGGATGAGTGGAGTACTTGGCTTTTTTTTATTATCCATGAGGCCAGGTAATTTTGGAAAGATATCACCAAAGTCCACAGGACACTAAATATGATAAAAAGGCAATTAAGCTCAATGTAATGATCACACAATAACCTTGTAGTTCTCCAAAATTCTCTCAGGATCAAAATAAGTCTCATTAGAACGAAGAAGAATCTCATTAGAAAGAAGACGCCAATTACTCCAAAAACCACTTATTTTGTCAACAATCGTTCCTAGGTAATAAAATCCAGCCAAAGCCTTCACAATTTTTATTCCTAAATAAAGCGTAAAATTAAACTGTAACATTAATCGTTACAGACTGTGAAGGGACAATAATTAACTTATTTCTTCCTTATTCAAATCGACGTGTAATTACGATTTTTGAGGTATCTAATGTGCAGGCTATGTCTAAAGTGAATGCTTAATCTATCCATATTTTTTTAAACAATGTAATGATTTACTGCGTGTAATTTCAAATGGATAAAGAATAAAAACATACTTTCCTCGGTAGAGAAAATTAATGACGGTTTTGAAGATGAATTAAACTTCCTCCAAATAGACCTTGATGCACATCAACGATTCTAACACCTCATTTAACCTGTTGGAGTCAGGGGAATAAGAAATGATTAGGAAGTATGTAAATGACCGGCTTGATGACTTCACAGCTTAGAAAAAGAAATTAGACACACGCCAGCGAAATATGATCGATTAACGGGAAACATTGCTCGAAGTAGTTATACATAGTCACTAGCGACAGATTAATGAAAAAAAAACATGAAATCAAGTCAAGCGTCCAAGTATTTCCGCGACCAGCCTTAAATTCCATTGGTATCGGTAGCTATAAAAAGGCTGTAACTTATTAATGTTTTAGCCTTCGCTTCAAATTAATAATTTCACTAAGAACTATTCTATATTAAAATTCGAATTTATTCGGCGGAAAATGACTTTCTGATGCCAGAAGCTTTTAGCAACAGATTATAAAATCAATCTTCCATGGGATATGAGACTTTTCTCGATAAACGTAGGTGGTGTTCCTGTCGTTTTTAATTACACCAAAGATCTATTTTATCCACGTCCAGATGTTTTGAAATGACTGCGAAAAACTCACCCATGCCCGAGGAGTCATTAAGGTTATAGAATTCATTACCATGGTCCTAACTCCGTTCTGAAGGTCTGCAGAGTAATTTTTTCCACTCTTTTATGAGCGGAGAGGTCACGGAGGGATAGGAGTGACGGGCATGAAAGAAAACTTAAAAATAATGGCGAGAAAATAAGCTGAAAAGTCGTTATAACTGTCTCAGGCACTCAGATAATCCGAATAAGTGGATTCGCGCAAAGAAGGAAAAATTACTGGGGCAGCAAACTAAAAATTTGCTTCACACACGTGATGAAAAATAAAACCAGAAAAGAGAAACGATCAGAAAAGTGCATCATGCTTTTGTCTACTTCATGTATTCTTTGGACTATAGAGAAAAACCGCAAGACAGTACTATTATGACATATGAGCAGTCGGAATATTAATAACTTGAAGGTTACAGGGAGCCTTGATTACCATTGATGAAGAATCAAGAAAGGAACATTGAGTGAGCAGCCCAAACAAAGACACAACAAACAGGTAGAGAGACAAACTCAAAATTATCTCCTTAGCAAAACGAGCCGACTAATGCTCTGAGGAATTTTTTAAGGGGAAGAGTCCATTCCTCATTCTTCATTATGCTGAATTTCCACCATATCACACGTGAGATTCCTCTTTTTGTACCAAAATCAGAATTCTCAATCTGCTGTTCATTTGTACTTTCTGACTCTCTATGGGTCTTATCCCAATTGTTGATGAGGACTTCTTTTAGAGATTATGCACAAAATTAACGCATTTTTAACCATTTATTGGTATTTTTCGGATTCTCCCCGCGTTGCAGCATTTTTGAGGACGACCGTTCCGTCGACATTCCAGTCGGCATCAATATATCAATTAACAAGGAAACCGCGGAAGTATTAGTAACTATTTTTCTCTTTTCTCTGATCGGATAGTAAACATAGTCGGGAAACGCACAGCTGACACTCTACCATCCCTCTTCGGTTAAATTCAGTTATGTTGGCAGCCTTTCCGGTTAAGGGCTAACTTCTCCAGTCCACTCCTTAGCCAATCCCGTTTACACAGCCGATGGCCCAGGGGACTGCCACCATGTTCTACTTCCACTATAAGGAAGCTCTTCAATAAGGACACGTGCCAGAAGCGCGCTATTTCAAGGATTTCATTCTTGTATAAAGGCGGCAGCATAGCAAAGGACATTGGCAGCAATAAAATGCTGTGTCATCAAGAAATTATGGTTTTCATTTGCGTTGAAATCACGAGTTGAAATCTACTAATAACCTCGACAGAAATATCACATAAACAAGTGGGTGACTCATTTGTCTCAATTTACTCTTTCCAATGGCAACAGCCACGGCAATAAATAAAAAACTGCAAACTAGGTATTTATCAAAGGCCAACTTCAAGGTCATCTGGTGAGTAAGTATCCACTAATACGTAAAACTCTGTCTTCAGTAATTTAGTGGTACTCCATACTTAGTGTATTAATTTTATTTTGTTATTCAACTTTTACAAATACCAAAATAAAGGCAACACCGGTTTTCAACAAATAAATGTCATCATTAGGTGTTTTTTGGGAGAGAGTGTAAATCTACTCAATATGCTCTTTACAGCCAAATGAATAAAGAGAAAGGGGGGTTTGAGGAGGATTTCAAATTAATTTGAATAGCACTCCCTCCCCTGGAAACAAATTCAACCGTTGCTCGGAAGTACGCATATTTCATTGCTAGACTGCCACTTGATCCATCCAAAAATAATATTTAAACGTTAGCCTTAAGACGATATTACCCAAACAATAATTTTTATACCTCATGCACAGCTCGCGCTGTAATATGTTTTCCAGGTACACACAATGATAAACGTGGGAAGATGGTTATAAATGACTACGAGTTGGAGGTGATGATCAAAATCCATCCAAGGACCAACCAATGATGGTTAAATATTCATGACGATTAAAGGAAATTCTAGACTATTCCATAATATTACTTAAGTAATCGACCATCCAGGAATTAGGTTAATAAACTCAGTTACTCAATAGTTTACAGTAGGGAACGAAGTCCCTCGGAAGGAAAAGTAGCTCTTCCCATTTCCCTAAAATTCATCTGACATAAGCACTCTGTTACTCCTGACACTGTAGTTGATTTCACGCATTAAACATCAGGGGGCATGAAAAACTTCCATATTTTGGAAATGCAACTGTGCATAACTGATAAGAATAAGAATAATTTATTGTTCAGCAGTTTTGGTACAATGTTGTGTAGAAATATCATTGTGTCTTAGGAAGCCCCAAAGGTCACAGACCACTGTGGAGACGGCCTTCCATAAATAAAATTCATTGATGGCTTTAAACAAAACTACTCTCAAATGCATATATAATAATGACAAAACCAATAGAGAAAAAGAAAAGCAGAGACAATAATAACAATTCATCCTACTTACATTCGTATTAAAAAACTAATTAGAACTAGTTATAACATAGGGTACATGGACATGCACTAAAGATCTAGGATAAAACATCAATTTTGTCGTGCCAATATCCACTTCTTTCAAAATTTCGAAAATACCATCTTGTCTTTAAAACTTTCAAAAGATTCAAGTAAGGCGTTATATACTTTAAGCCCAAATTTTACAAAGCAACTAAGAAGATGGTATATATTCAACTTATGACCAAACTCATTTTTATTTAATTCAATTGCAAAATCATTTGAGTTTCTCCCGCAGTTGCTCTTGCATTGAAAATTTAACCTAGAAGAGAACAATATTTTATTATCTGGATGCCTGTCCAAATCTGACTTAAACCCATAAAAACCAATTCCCAAAACTGAAAAACACTCATATGAACGAGTGACTTCTCCTCGCCCTGATGCGAAAGCCTCTCACCTCATAGTGCATCGAATCGGCGCGTGGTCACAGTATACGCAAACGACGATGAGAATTCAATGTGAGATAAAATCACAAAATAAATTTGCTTCTCCTAATAGCATAAACAACAAAATGGAAAAACAATCGAAAACAAAAGGAATCAATAACATTTTGGGCGATTAAATGCGAAATGTAATCCAAATTACTACGCAGTGTTTATGTTTTCGCTCGAAAATGAAAACAAATGTGAGCGGGAACCAAAAAAGTGCGTATCCCGTTCAGCGGTGGTCGTAGCGGAGAGCGCTCGTGTTTTATTTTTCCTTCCGTTTCGTTTATATGCTCAAAATATTCGCCCTCGGTTCTTATTTGTGCAAGCCGGAGTGGAATATTGACTGGAATCTTCCGCGGCTTTCGACCACCACATAGAGAAAGAGAGAGAGAGAGAATAAAAAGTAAACAGGCAAAAGGGCAAAATATAGGATCGATGACACGAGCGCGGAATTGCGAATGAACGGAGCGACGAGTGAATGGGAACGCGCCTAGCGGGGGCAATGGAATCTCGCGGTGACGTCAACAGGATGCACGTGTATCGGTTTCGATTTCCTAGCGGTGAAGACGTTCGCTCGCGCACGTTCCACAGCATGTTCCCCCTTCTAACAATACTACCTTTTTGAGGAAGTTTGAGCGAAATATCACTTTACCTAAAAATCAATGAAGTTGGTCTCGATTTAAAGAAAAATACCTCAACCTTCCGAAAATATCAAAATATCAGCCCCTATGCGCACTATTTTCCGAGATATTTGACGAAAAATACAGGACCTTTGACATGGGAAATGGTGCGGGAATGCACTACTTATAGACACTGTTCAAAAAATAAGGAATTTCTAACACCCAGATCTCGACAAAAAATTAAGGATGTGGTAAAATGTTTCTCTCAATTAGTCTACCAGTGCGTTTCCACACCCTCGATCGCCAGCGAAACAAGTAGAGCTCCTCGCAAATCATATTGTTACCGCCGTAATTTCTTCAGGATCACAAGAAACCATCCGTTGTGAAGCAGTTTCCAAGGTACAGCGCGAAAAAAATGAGTCAAGTAAAAGATGTATGTGGTTATTTTTATTTAATTATCATAAACACGGGCTAGTTGAACCTTGAAGGTTAACTTGAGCCCAAAACAGAAAAATGGTGTTTCGTTCTCTGTGTACTCTCAACATCGGTATAACAACGTAGTTCACTGCCACCTACCAGTGAAGCACTGAATTACGTCGTATTACCGATGTTGAGAGTATGCAGAGAACCAAACACCATTTTTCTGTTTTGGGCTCAAGTTAACCTCCAGGGTTCAAGTAGCCCGCGATTACGGTACTTAGAATTTCAGTCATATTTAAGTATATAATTCTCCATTATAATTCAATATTTTATTTATGCATCCTACAGCTGCAGAATTTAAAATGCATAATTCGAATATGGTCTTCATTATGACTAGGGTTCAATTTCGGTCAAATTATCTTAAGGAGAAACTTGCGCTTCAAAGCACTGTTTTCTTAAGATAAAAAAAGTTTGTTGTAATGAAAAAATTTAGGCTGAGTTCTACCGTGTATATTTTTAAACTTCACATAAAATCTCTTTTCGGTCGATTCTTATAGAACAAAGCGTGAAACTGAAGCTTTTTCCCCGTAACGAACAATTTCAAAAATTTACGCAATTAGGTTCAACTAATGCACGGCTTCCGTCGCTCATCATTATTTTGATCTACCGTCTTCCAAGTATGAGTCAGCAAATGAAAGTTTGCTTGCGAAACTGAGCAGTCGTGACAATACGCCACTCATCTCCATTCAACTAACAACTATTTTCCCTCTGCGATCCATAGAATACACTTCTTCCTGATTTGCAATCTCGACGAGCCACGTCTGGTGAATTTTAATCGCAGGGACCCGTTTTAATTCATTTTTTTTCGTATGGAGGGGGAAAGGAGGAAAGATTTTCAAAACAAAAAATCTTAAGGAATAAACGGAAGCGGTAAGTTCGGGTGACACCGATTAGACCGCCCTCAGCGTCCAAATCATCCTCGAGTTTAATGAAAGATGACGAATCCGCATCATTAATTAGGCGAAAGATAAAGGAGGGGATGAGAACAGGAAGAGGAGGAGGCAAGATTGCGAAGGAGCAATATTATTTCTTCCACCACCTTACCCTTCGCATCCTCAATCCACCTCGCGTCCTTTCTCCTTTCTCTCTCAGATGAGACAAGGGGAACGACAGAAATAATTGATTCTGCTGAGTGTAACTCAAAATTCGAGGTGTTGGCATCTGCTTCGGGTTCCCTCTCTCTCTCCCACTCTCTCTCTCTCTCTCTCCCGAATTTCCAGCGAAACGTTGGACAACCTAACGAAATCCCACGTTCCCTTTGGAATTCACTCCGCCAATCCCTCTTCTACGTCTCCGAACGTCTCCGCCTTGATTTCGAGTGACTTCCCGTCTGCATGAATACGACCGAGGAAGAGAGATAACACAGATGGAATGGATAACAACGTTGCGACGCAAACGGGACAAAGGGTTCCGATGAAACGTCCAATTTAACTTAACATTTAGATTATTTCGAGAATTATTCAAGCAGTCAAAGTGAAGGCGTAGCGTTAGAGCTGTGAGAAAATTTGTAGGGAATATTTTTTAAATAATTATAAATAAATAGAACGTGACTTGTCGGAAATTGGAAACGGAAATGTTTGACATTTGCTGCATATGCGGTTGTGAGAAGGAGGATGGAGAAGGGAAAATTGACTAGCTAATCAACGACTACAGAATCAACGACTTTTCTATTTAGATAAAAGAAGTAGAGAAAGCCTCCATAAGGTAACTATAGCCATAAAAAAACTCGTTTGGCCACAATTTTTGCACATACACTCTATTATTAGCCAGCTCTTTCCGCGTAAAGCATATAAAATCATTGATACGCTCATTGATTTGTGACGGATTGTACATACGTGTTACACAGTGATATAAAAGTAAGATAGCGTAAATTAAGATATAACTAAAAGGAATAATATTTGTGTATGAAAACGGTGCCAATCCAAAGACCGTACAGAGAGAGAGAGAGTTATACTGACGTCGTAAAGGAAGAATTAAATGGGATAAGAGGAAAATTATCGAAAATTTGATTGGATGTCACCTAGAGAAGATTGTACCAAACGGTTAAGACTGATTAAGATCCAGAATACGAAAAAATGGAGGATGACATCCGGCTGGTTTCCTTTCGATGGCATATGCATGGAAGAAACATATGACCTACCATTGATTATTAAATGTAAACGCCAAAAAGCATTCAACTTAAGGAAAAAACGGGCTAAACACTGTCTCGCTTTCGTAGCTCTCCATACATATCTATTCTTAACTTTAAAATTAACGCGTTTTTCGCCATGAAACCGGAACCGATCCCTACCCCACCCTATTCACATAACTCCCACCCGTCACCTGAAGACTACCTTCTCCACCCCCCCTCTCATTTTTTACTATTTAAGCAATGTGTTGTACTAGCTCTGTACCTGGTGATGACGCACAGCGATGAGATATAGGTCGTAAGAACGAAATTATCTTTTGTGGAAAACTAACAAAAGTACTCCATAATTTCATTATGATGGAATTATACCAAGTTATCTGCATATACTGTTAATTCTACTAAAGGTATTTCGCCAATGCATATCTTTTTTATTCGAGTAGATAATATTTCTTTCACGGGGTTAGAAAATGCGCTCTGGAAAAATTACTACAATAATTTGTCAGAAAAAAAAATGATAAGAGAAGCAGCCAAGAAGAAATAAAAACGTTATCAAAAAAAGATCAACTCAAAACATCATTTACTTTTAATATCCCAGCGTCAATAAACTGTCACTGTTCTACTTATAAAAACACCAAATGTGTTGATGTAATATCTCGTAAACCAAGCAAAAACACGTATTTATCTACTTAAAATAAACAATTATGCTCAGTCCCATTATTTTAGGGAATGAAATGATAAATAAAATATTATAATAGTCAGACTACCTAAATTAAAATCCCCAGAACAAATTTGATACAGGAACGTATTATTTGCTTCTAGGTAAGATGCTTAATGTAATCGTGTTTCCAAACTTGAATTCCGATAGTATGCCACACCAAACCTTGATCAAAGTCCGGATCGCTCTTCACCTAGGGTCAAAGCCTCTCCATGTCGACGCCTAATTTATAATTGGCTTGATTCCTCACATCATCCTTTTCTTGTAGATAAATCTCCCCTTAACGATTCAATATTGGAAAATAAATGAGAATACGAAAACTTGGACATGTAAAAACCTCAGTAAAAAGGTTACTGATCATGGACAAAGAGAAATACGAATTGTTTGCTCACACAATAGTCAGAAAATTATAAAGCCTCATACAAACATTCTCATACCGTAATATTTTGGGGTAGACACTGTCACTGAGTTAAATTTGTTTATTGGGCTATATAGTAGACTTTTTATTAGTAATATCCACCATTTTTCCTACCTTTTGCATTGACATTGCTTCACGCCCTCTAGACGTATAGACTGCTAATAGCAGTTACATCAAGAGTCTCTTTCACCATGTAATTACTCCACTATCATATGTTTAGTTAATCGAATTCCAACCATTCTCCCAACTGGGCTCAGCAAACTAAGCACGCTCCTTAAATGTACGTACCTCACCACGGGCGGATACATTTTCGAACATATAGTCACAAAAACTCATTTTTTTCCCGCGCACAATTAGCAACCAAAATAAAAACTGAGCTCCACTCCCATAATACACGTCACCATTTCACCTCACAAAACCTGATATCTTTACACGGCTGATGTCCTTAAACCCCCTACCACAAGCCCCTGCGGCGGCTTACAGGGTAGTATGTAGATGTAGACGGATGATCTGGATCATCGGTTCCATATTATTTCACCGCCCACTTTTTACTAACCCTATCTTTTCTGTTTATACCACAAACACTTTTTACACACCCCATACCCACTGTTTCGAGCCTATCCAAATACATATCCTGAAGTAATTAAGTTTCACAGCCACACACTGAAGTGGAACATTTTTTTTATAAATACTAATTCTAAAAATGCAAGGTAATAAATAATAAATTAGGCATGTCATTTACACTCAGTATGACGAAGTTTCATGGTGATTTAGAAATTTACTTTTATCACAAACACCTGTTTTAAACGAGAACATTCAAAAAGTAGACCTGACGGTGTACAATCTAGACGCTCACAAATTGATTATCAGAAAGAGATAATTTGATTAAGTATTGTTTTATAGTCACTTAATCTTTTTTTTGCGTTCGTTACGAATAGTTAATTTAGTACTAAAAATAGCCAATGCGTTTGTTATTGAATATTTATATCATTTATGATTTATTTAGTGAATGAAAACCTCGCTCACCATGGACGTAATATGTATTTGAGCAGAACATCATGTTCTCAGTGAGTTCCATTTCGGCTATTCGACTGTGGCATAATATGAGTTTTAAAATGAAAAATTACCTTGAAGTAAATCCTACGAATAAATTTCGTCATAAGAGCCAGCAGCACAAGAGTGAGTGTTTCACGTTTGGATTTAACCTCTCGCGGTCTGTGGAGTATAGCTTGCTTAAATCTTTTTTTGATCATATTTCCGGCATCCCGAAACAACTTGTCCCTTGAACTCATTTTCGGCCAAAGTTGTGAAAGAGCAACATTATCAGTAATTCCGAAAAAGATGTTTTCCTTTAATTTTCTGCAATCTCCTTTCTCTGCTTTCCGCAAATAATGGTCTAAACTATTTTTTTTACGTTAGAGCATATTAGAGTTTCACAATATCGGAATTATTTTAATTGTTCAAATTATGTGATTCAATGGGGTATATGACTCTCAAGAATTTTTTTTTTAATAAGCAAGAAAAATGCGCATTTCAAATGCTTAATTCGTATTCCTAGATTTCTCCCTAGCCCCTCAAAAATCCTCATTTACATTGAAGCATTGTACTAGTAAAAACTAAGTCTAACTTTCATAATTTCGATTCTTATCCAAACATTAATGGACTACAACGATGTATAACAGCTGTACGACCTCTGAATCAAGTATTTTTCCTGCTTCTCACAGAATGCGAATAGGCAGCCTGTTTCCCGTTGTTGCAAAGTTTCAGTTGTTATGCACGTCGTGACCAATTGCTTTTTGGATTACTTTCAATGCAAATAATAATTTTCAAAATGACAAAGACTTTTTTCGTCTTGCAGTTCAATGCATGTACAAATTAATTTGAAAAAAATTATTTTTTTTCGATGTAAATGCCATTACCTGTTGAAAAAAAATAATGTTTAGGAATTGGATTCATTCAATGAAATTTTCCGCAGAGAATTGTGCATAAACGATGAAATATCTGTGTACGATGAATTTTACAGCTTGTTTACAGTTTCGCTTATGACTCTGGCCTGGAAAAATTGATTTATTAGCATGAGTTCACTGCTATACTCTGGAGTCATTGCGTTCAAATCTCCAGTTGGCATCTCTTAGTTCAATCCAAGTTCAAAGAAAAAAGATTCTTTTGGTGTTTGATTAAGTTCTTTGATTTGAGCAGATGTTGAAATAGTTTAGCAATATTTCATTCACTTTTGCCTCACATGAACACGACATAATTATGCGACACTCGGAAGCACTTCAAGAGATTTTGATATTTTCTAGATATCTCTCCAGAAAGATTCACACCATTTTCACTCACAAATATTATTCCTTTTCGTTAGATTTTATTTTACACAATCTCCCTTTTGTATCACTAAATTACGCATAGGTACAATCCGTCAGAAATCAATGAGCTATCATGCTTTACGCGGAAATAGCTGGCCAACAACTGAGTGTATGTACGCAACATCATTGTATTAAATTGCACACGGAGGAACCAATTTTCGGCCGTTTCTAATTGGTAAAATCCATGAAACTGTGAGCCAAAAAGTTATATGGAGGAATTAAGCAAGATAGGATGTAAGAGGTGAGGGAGGTGTTACAATATGGTCGCCGACATGGAATACACGCTTTAGCAGGATCGCTTCAATCTGCGCAAGAATTTATCGGCGACGCCAAGAAGAAAGGAGAATGTCGCATTTGAGGCGCAAGTGAGAGACAGAGGGATGTTGACAACCGAGGCGCTGCGACACCAACCACCAAGGTGGAGGGAGCGAGGGAGAGGGGTGTCGTAGGAACGGGAAGGAGAGGATAGATTCCCTGTTCTAATCAAATCGGTAACCGTGACGCGTTCTCTCAGGCTAGAAATGGGCGTGGAAGTAGGCCAGTGCGATACTGCGATGTCTTGGATATACGATATTCATGGGAAAACAGATAGCTATACTGAGCCACCAGGATTTTCGATGTAATACGATGCACGGTATCCGGTTTGAATGCAACAAGAATAGCAATGTGATAAAATATTAATTAATCGCTTTATTTATCGATGGCTGATTGAACTTAAAAAAAAACATCCCCAGGACAATGCTGCGAACAAATGACAATGTGAGATGAGCATTGACACATTACTCGATGTCGTTTGACCGCAAATATCTACTGGCAAAAGATGGAAGATTAAGAGGAAAATTACAACCGTACTTACGTACGAAAGCATTATTTAATATAGAGTAATCTAATCAGAAACTAGCTAAACATTTTAGACGTGGAATATTGCAGACAACACACGCTTTGAAAACAAAACGCTATGTGTATATGATGTCAATCCGAGGATTTTACGATTGACTGAGACGATGAAGGAATGGTGTACACTTTGTAAGAGGTGGTTGAATTGCATAGGCGCCACTTCTTTAGAGCTTAAATTCACCTACCTATAAATGTTCCGGCGATGGATTGAAAACAACAATCTATGCAGAAAGCATGGCATATTTTAACATTTACATTTTAGCGAGCAATATGTGGAATTAACATGACGTATGCATTCCGCATTTAATTCCGCATTAAACCAATCGATTTTTAAGTTATACGCATTTCACTTTATGTATTTCTTTTATAAATAGTGGCTTTGAAGGTTTAGATCCGTAGATGAGGTATCAAGGTGCTCCATGACAGCAAATGTGTTGAGTTCAAATTTCACAATGGACCCTATAGCCGATCAGGACTCCATCGTCATATCTATACTTTTCACCCGTCATTCCCTTCAATTTTCAAATTTCAAACGAGAGCGAAAAACCACCCATCAGCGCGAGATTCTGATTCGGAGATATTCAGTAACCACCTGAAGGGCCAACGGCCATTCACAAAGAGCACATCACCATTCCGATGTTATCATCTACCGGCAGATTTCATTGGCAATTGGTACATTGGTCTGATCACTGTGAGAATACTAACACACCAATAAACATAATTTTAAATGCATTTATTGGTTGTAGGTTACGTAAAGAGCATTCCATTCTAAGTGTTTAAGTTAGCGCAAATCGGAACATATCTGCGCACTTCAGCGCACACGAGCGACGATGAAAAGAGCGATGTGCCCAGGCGAAATCTTCAGTAACCTGCAGCTAATTACCACTCTGTAGCCACATTAGTCACGGCGGAAAGTTTTTTCAGCCTATAGATACAGAATTTTCTATAAATACATATTTACAAACAAAATATTTTTGCTACAAAGTCAATAAAAACCTATGGATTTCAATGTTTTACGCCTTCACGGAAAATCAACGAGAAAATAGCTGTCTCAGATGCACTCCAACAGAAAGTACTCCAATCAGACACTAACCAACCATTTTTGACGTGAAATAGTATAGGATATGTATCTACATATGTGTGTGGCGTATTTTATACTTGGATAGTCGCCGTTACTTTGTCATTCTGCGCACAAAAACTCTGCTCCCCATCTGTTTTATGTGCGTTGCCTAAAGCAGTAGAGCCTGATTACCGAATGGAAGTCAAGGGCGCCGTTGCATTGCGAAATGACTAGTGTATACTTCAGAAAATTAGAAAGCTACCATAACGCAAATAGAAAAATCATGCGATACAAGCTGCATTGGATCTTTCTCGATTCGCAATAAGTATCACAAATCTATATTCGACTGACGCAGAGCCTCACGAGGAGGGAGGTGGTGGAGGGGTGAGAAGGTATGGCATAAGATTCTCACGCCTCAGCGGCCGATTTCCGAGGGATGTAGCGAGCAAATCAGGGATGGTGTTCAGAGGAAGAGAAAGGTGTGGCCATGCCTGGGGGTTAACGCCGGTTAAAGAAAGGGAGAGGGATGAGGGTGGTTTGTAATCCGTGAGACGCCGACTGGCTTCTGTTCCATTCAGCCACGATGTTTTGCTCCCCGGCCCAATAGCAGGAGGAAGAGCAGTGAGGCTTTTATATGTACGGGGTGGAGGAAGGGTCAAGGAAGGGCCCCCGTGAGTGCATGAGCCGAGACAAAATGATAAATGCCATAATTTTATCCATGCCTATCCAAATGCACCAACGGCTTTCACTGGAGGAATGGAAAGCTTAAGTGAAGTAGGTAATTAATATCCAGTTTAGCTGAGGGTTATATTCAATAATGAATGCTTTATCTCAAGACCAAATGTAAACCCAGCATCATGCCCATTAAACTATTTTTCACTCCAATTATTTATTTACTGAAGATTAAAAAATAGATCATAGAATCAGCCTAATTCTACCGAATCATAGCCTGGAAAATATACCATCGTTTGTCAAATGTTTCATTCGTATTCGGTAAATGAATTCATTCGCCCAATGCTTCACCTATACTTCCCTGAAGGCCAATGTCTTTTCAAGATCAATACGTGAATGAGAAAATCTACTTATCGGTCTCAGACGTTTTTATGAAAGCTGCAAGAATAAGAAATGCAGAGAAATAAGGATCACTTTACTGTGGATCTTCCTGGAGTTTCCAATCATGGAACTTATAAATGATATGGTAAGAAGTCACTCGCACAATGGCACATACGCCAAGGATTGGAATTCGCCATAGAAATTATCACTTGACCAGGATTCGGAAAATTCGCCTTGAATGAAGATGACTTGGTTGTGTAACTGGCTAACACACCTGACCAGTCATTGGGAGATCCAGTTTCGTATCCTGGTCAAGTCAAGTGATTTTTTTAATGCCAAATTACTACCCTTGGTGCTTCCTGAAGTTTCTTTAAGGGTAATTAATGTCTCATATCATTCGTAAGAGTGAGATTTTTACTGACGGCATCAAGTGGAGAACACGTTCTTCGGTGAATGAGGTGGGTTAAAAACAAATTGACACCTCAACCATCTTTGGGGTGCGGGTCAAGGCGTGTAGTAGGGAGAGGGAAGAATGAAAGCCAAAGGGGGTGTGAAGGATTGAATAGGAGTGAGAGAGTGAGTGAGCGGCTGAAGAGGAAGTGTTAGACGGGGGCGGAGAGGCTTTCGCGCCTCCGAAGAGGACTAATGAAATCACTCGAGGAGAGATTTTCGAAAAAGATCGAAGCGGCATCTCCCGGATAAGCTTTGAAGCAGTAGTGGATGGTGTGAAGGATGGAGGGGGGGGGAAATTTGGGGGGTGGGGTAATCTCGTTTCACGGTTGGTTGGACGTGTATTTAGCAAGGGGGATGGGGCGTGGGAGGGGAGGGGGGTTGAGAGGGGTTTTAACAGAAGTGCTAGATGGTGAAAGACAAGGGTGGGTGGCGCGAGTCCTTGCTCGGCGTCATGGAAGCGACCTATTCCCCCACCCCCCACCTTCCTGCCAAGCCGAGGGCCTAATTAGCAAGAGTTGTCTCTCCGAGTGCATTTCAGTCATCCACTAACGCCATCCATCCATTTATATATATGCCTACAGCCTCTTCACCCTCGCACCTCTTACGCCCCATAGCCAAGCCGTCTTCGAGTGTTCCTAGCCGTGAAAGTGCGCTTCGTTTCACTCTGGCTGCCAATCATCCAATGTTTTTCGAAAGGAGAGCAAATGGGGGACTGGAGGACGAACTTCGTCAAGCGTTTGATTTATAAGACTTCCGCTGCTGGAGAATTGGTAAAGGAATCCAGAAGACTGTTGAGTTGGCCAAACAAAGACACAAACATGGAACCCTAACCTAATGACGACATCCAAGCGCTAAGGAGAATCGCTTGAATGGACACAGGAAGAAAAATTTTGTCCTCGAGAGGTTAAAATAACCATTTTAATTAGCTGCTATAAATTAATCTCATGGAACAGGCTACATTAATATTATATCTTAATGACTAGGATAATCGAGCTATACAAGGGAGCTATCGAAATAATCACGTGATTGATCACAACTTTTATTTAATTAAGATACATCCGACGCAGTTTTTTGGGGAGGGGATCGCAAAACTGAGAGAATGCCGAAATTGAAAAACCAAATGGAAGAAAAGAGGGGTATAGAGATAAAAAATTACATCTTGCCTAACAATTAATTTCAAAAGAGGACTGGAGTGCAGATGTAACAATCTCGAAGACTGGGTACAAATTCCGGCAGTGAATCAAATTTCTGGTGGAACACCGATACGAACTTACTACCTGCATAAACAGTCTAGTCTACCAAGTTCGACGAGCAATATCTTCAAGATGAGTAATTACTTAACTGTAAGTTTTCCGTGCAAATTCTTATTCCTTTCATTTTTACGGTCACACAGGTACAACTCAAAGTTAAATCCACTTTATTTACAAATTAGCCAAGGTTTACAACTTAATTTATTGCTCGTAAAAACTAGATCAAATAAACAATTTTTAGAGTCAAACGTTGGAAACATTTATTGCTAACCCACATCCGAATCGCATCATCAATAAAAATGATAAAAAATTAACTTAAGTACAATAGGTAAACGTCAATCCATCAGTTATGAGGCGTGAAAAAACGATAACTTTCCTTAAACAAAATAAATTTTAAGTATAACCACGACAGGTACAGAATTTGAAAGCACATCTCTAAACATTAGAGAGAGGCTCCCTCAGATGTATTTCAGTAAAACTGGTAGTCTCGACTTGAAAATGTAGACCTTAAAACTCAAAATACTGGACATTTAAATACAACGGAATACTACTCTCGTTAAAGTGTAAAACTAAAGACTATTTGGCATTTTTCGTTTAGAAGACAGAGCAACGCAGTGTTTCTCTCCTCTCTTTCTAAGTTCCCCAAAAAGTACCGAACATTTCCAATAGATCAATTGATTTTCATTACAAATACTCATTGCAACATAGGAGGGATAACAATGTTCCACAATTCCTCAGTGATTATTCTTAAGTGGTATAGTGCGAAGGAAACGAGTTTAGTTGAAACATCAACAATAAAAACCAGCTTGAAGTATTAACGTTTGGAAGTATTACGGCAAAGGGATCAGGTCCCGACTTAGTAGAAGCCGAGGTGATCAGAACGTATAATGGATCTCTCCGGAAACATTCCACGTGTCAGTAAAATTTCAAAATTAAATTTCAACAGCAAAATTATTCAGTAATTTTGGGAGGGCAAATAAAAAAATCGGGGTATAAAAGGATGAGGATATTGATCTGAAGTAAATGAATAGTTGGTGATATATAATAAGCATATACGATTCGTTATAATTTCCTCAATGAGTTGAGAGCCACCTCGGAAATAGCTCCGAAAATAGAAGAGTAATCGGAAGAGCCGATATTGGAAGATTGTAAGCAGTTGACACACGAAGTCCTTTGAACGATGATATCGAAAAAATAGCATTGGAAAAAGCTATTGATTTATGGACTAAGGGTTGATTATATGAATAAAAATTTAAGACCATTGCGGTAAAATATGAAAACGTAGCTTCATTTTATCCCCAGATATAGTGAAATGAGATTTCATACTCGACGAGGAAATGCAAGTGAAAACTATTTAACATAAAATAACCGTAACTTAAATAAAACTTTGTATACTCCACTATAGGTTTAACAACACGACCCGGGTTTCGACACTTCGTGTCATCTTTAGGGTGGCCTGAAGATGACACGAAGTGTCGAAACCCGGGTCGTGTTATTAAACCTATAGTGGAGTATACAAAGTTTTATTTAAGTTACTATGAATTACTTCCACAAAGTCAAGCCTGGAACCATTTTCTTTATAAAATAACCGTGTGAACGTAGTGTGCTATCGATATATCCGCGGTCACAATCAATATATATGTATAATTTGAAATTCTTAAAACTGAGAGAATATCAAAAAGACGAATTATATAGATAGTAGGATCTTCTGTGATATATTTTTATTATTTAATCGGCATATTATGTCATTTTTACCGACGTTCCATCTTTATTTTGATTTTTAAGTTTTTTTATGTCACAGTTGGTTCATAAGTTTTAATAGCTTTTTTCAATTTATTGTACAATTTAAGCAACCGATTTCCGATACCACCTCAGAAAGAGCCTCATTATGTGAAGGCGGAAGTATCTGGAGTTGCTCTACAAGAACATTGGCAGTATCTGCCATGACCTCCACATATACAATTGGTCGTTTTCCCTGGCCAATTCAATATTTATTTAAATCATTCACTAGATGGACACTAACCAGAAATTTTCGTTCAATCCATCGACTTTTAAGCTCATCCATTCGCACCATCCACAAGTTAACCTCCCATCCCATCGACTTTACTACATCAAAAAAGATCCGTTCAACACTTTCAGGCAAGGAGGTAGGTTAATTTAGCATGCATTACCGTAATAAGAAAAGGATCTTTAACTTTTGGTAAGATTTTTATTGGTTTTGGTAAGATTTTATTGGATTTGGTAAGGTTTTGTAAGATTAACTTTTGGTAAGATATTTTACGAAACAATTGAATATGTCTAAGCATTCGTCAGCTAAGTAAAACAATCACGTAACACTGCATGCTATTTCAATAATTTGCTAGACGAATCGCATACAGTGTGAAGAATGGCCAACGTAAACTTGTAAAAGGAAATGTTTTGCATCATTTGCGGTGATCGGTTAATGGGCGTCAGAGGTAGCTTGTTACGTAGAAAACTCAAGTTAAGCCATTCTCGGAGTGCCTCGAGGTTTTTTTTCAGCTGCTATAACAAGATAACTAGGCGGCAGATTGATTTACGGAAAAATATGTGCTCCGTGGCTAAACCTTTAACAGCATTATCCATTACATTAACACAAAATGACAATGCTCATCAGAGCGCTCAGTTAAAATCTGTCATGAGTAAATAGTGGGTGTGAAAACAAACCACCAGACCTGGGTTAGGAACTGCTAGACACTGTTAAGTTAAAAATTACAAGCTAGGCTAAGATTACATTAAAAATTAACCTCTCACTGCTTCTATATTGATACGGAAAATGTAGAACTTGTAGCATCATGCCAAATTTTTGTTAAATGAAAAAGTATTAAACCAAATAAATTTTCTGTGGAACAGAGTTTTTCAGTGAATAGCTATACTAAGATCATGTGACTTTTTCAAAGAGGACTCCTCTTCCGAAATTTCCTCACGTGACGTCACAAACTTGACAAAAATTGACAAATTAGTGGAATTCGGAATTAAATATTATGGAGGTTTTGACCTCAAAATGTCATAATTTTAGAAGTCAGACTTTCTACCCCATTACAGAGCACTGTATCGAGAGTCCAATTTGATCAACATTTAACACATTCATCATCTCATTGGATTCTTTCTTTGACTTTTCTTTACATGCTGGTGTCCTTGCACAATCTGCCACACCCACTGGCATTCATTTCCGGGATAGATTAATGCAGTATCATAAACTGTTCGAAAATAATAAAGACAACTCAAGTGGGAAATACAACTCGTCCTTCTGTTCACTATAAAGCCTTCAACCCATTTCACTTTCAAAGGACATTGAGTGAAATACCACTATACATAAACAATCAATTAGATTTCACTCTTGGAAAAGATATCGTATCTGTTTAGTACAAAAAATATCAGCAACTTAGAGCCCCACATTTATAGATACATTCGAACGATAAAATCCGTTTCCATGGGATTTGGTAAGCCTGTGCTCTCCAAAGAGATTTTATTTGAAAAATAAGGGATTATTAACGCCCAGATAGCGTCAGAAATGAAACTGTGTATGCAGTATTTTTTCTCAATGTATTTAAAAAATAAACCAGTTAAAACCAGTACTGTAGTATTTTCCATGAAATCGATGAAAAATATTTGTTTATGGAGGTGTTTTCAGCGTGAAGCTTGAAAACATTAAGAGGACGCATCATACCCTTCGGTAAGGAAAAGTTCTGTCGAAAATCCACAAGAGGGCGTCACTCGCACCCGATCGAGGCGTTTTGACGTCAGGAGTCTCTTACACCAGGATAAATCTTGCAGAATGTAACAGTCGTCGGTACGTTGTAGCCAAGTCTCCGGCGCGTAAGTACAGGCAGCGCTTATATAAGATCTGTGAAAGAAGACAACTAATTGCATCACCGTCCGAGCACATCATGGCTGAAAACCATTCAGGTAGCTTGTCGAAATATACCAATTACAGATTCTATCTTACAACCGTGACGGCTGTTACTTAGCATTCCGATAGAGGAGGGATTGATACATCTCCATTAGTTTTAGATATGTCAATAAAAATAATGGTTTTTATAAAAATATACCCTACATCTTGCCGTTTTCCCGATGGTTTAATTATGCTCCGGGACAAAATTTTCATGTTTCAGATACGAGCCTCCCTCGGCAAAGGTCTATTATTTATACTATAAAAATTTCAAGTTGATGACGTAAGACTTAAACAAAAAATCTGGGGTCGGAAATTATCACAAATCCGACCTGTCGAGCGGGTGTGATGCGTCGCCTTAAGTCAAGTCAAAGCTACAAAAAATTACATTCCTATATGTATTTTTATTCACTCATTTTTTTATTTCAGAGACGGTAAAATTTAGAGGTGAAAACATAGTTTTTGTACCATAAACATTTCTATATTTACTTCTTGCTTTTCATGATGGCTTGAAATTCCGTATAACCTTATGACTGGAAAATTCTCATTCAAACCTACCTTTAGACCACCAATCTTGAGTTCCAGGAATAAATATGCTCCTCCTACGAATCTCTACCTCCTATTATCCTCATCATCACAGCCTCACCATAACCTCTAAAATCTTCTAAGTTCTCCCTTCCCTGGCGATCCATCTCCGCATCTCATAGGGCTCTCCATTGCCGCCTGTCGGAGAAGTGTCGAAACTTATTCAGCCGTTCGTCCGGCGGGATATCCTCCCCGATGCGATCAGTTCTCTCTGCCTTTCCCTTGCAAATTAAGTATTTTGCTCGTGGAGGAGAAGGATGGTTCCGTATTTCGATAGTTCAAGGAAAATGAAGGTGTAATTTTTTCCTTTGGGGTTCCTTGAGTTTGTACGCTTCTCCTTCGATCTCTGCCTCCCATTATCCCCATCTCCACACTCGAAAACATCGGCTTTACCTCTTTAAAACTGACCATGCTGCTCTGACTTAATCCAAAAAGGAAAGGAAAGGGTAAGCTAGTTGAAGAGAAAAGCTAGTGAGAAAGTGTCGGATATGGTCCGACAGGAAAGGAAGAGTAACTTGCAGAGGGTAGAAATACTGGCATAATATATACAGAGATGGGGAACGAAATATTTAAGAGAGTGATATAGGATCGATTGTTGGATCAGCGAGGGAATGGGACCAGGGCCAGTGAAGAAAGACGGATAGGAGAGAAAAGTTTTACTGTGATTCAATATTGGAAAAAAAGTTCTACGAAGGACGCATTGAGAAAGACACTGCGTGTGGATAAATTTTGGCAGTGCTGTCCAACAATCCCATCATTTATTTGGTGAAACACTCAGTAATTATGAAAGTGTTTCGACTCAGAGAATGTGCGCTACCGTTCAATAAATCAGCCATGATATTAGTACGAATTCAAGTAATAGTTTTAAAAGTATTTATTCCTACAATTACTCAGCATCAGTAGAGATTATCCTCCCACATAAATACACATATTTACGCTCATATAATTCGGAAGCATTTATCTATAAATGCTATCAAGATGCTAGTTTATGCCGTCCCATGATGACTATTCTCTTCTATATCTCCCGCTCTCTACGGCTTTCGATTGCCTACATTTTTCCTCTTGTCGCTGACTCAATAATCCCTTTGTCTGCCCAAACACTATTCTCTTTTTACCTGTTTCACAAGTCTCCACTAAACCCTATTTTTATCCATGTCTACATTTGCAACCTATCCAAAAGCTGGGATAACTAATTCACATTCTTCAAACACTCGGTTGCGACGCAAAATATAACACCACACACGAGCCTCGTTTTGTATACTCTGGTTGAATATTTTCTCGGTATGAGTTCTGAAGTCAGTACGTTCTCCCATTGATAACGCTGATATCAACGGCAGTCTGATGCAGAATACAAAACCTCAACTCTCAGTTAACGAAAAGTCTACGTCATATAGTGGTTAGCATTGAACAATCATCATAAAAGAGGGGCCTAATTTTACAGCATTATCTTCATTTAAGTCATGTCCTTAATTATCCTCCTCCACTCCCCATACCCTTTCACCCGATGTTTGTGACCGCTTCTTTGAATAATTATGACTACATTTATTCAAGCTTAATATGAAACGGAAATTCTTATCATGCATGGAAATAACTTGATTGCTCCGCCGGCAAAAAGTTACATAATGCTGATTGGATTCCAACTCTTTCCAATTCTCCTGAAAAGTCTTTTCTTATACATCAATCTCTACACATAAATTTAACATTTACGCTCATGTGCATGATCTCGTTTCTGCGCTGTGATTTATCTGAATCACAAAAGTATCCGTTCACAGCAACGCCGCGCCGTATCTTCACACAACTAATAAGCAGAAAACTACGTTGGCTTCTGTCGACCTTTGACTTCAATATTTCCCTTGATTGGAAATTTAATCATAGTGATTAAACCAACGAAAGTGTAATTTGAAAATGTGCCTAATGCACGCATAGTCGAGAAGAAGGGTGATGTGGAAGTACATGAGAAAGGAATTTGTAATGGAGAGAACTGAGCTATGGAAAAATAATTTGTTCCATGAGCAAAATTGACACATGTTATCATAAGCGATACTAACCCTTTTCTAAACAATATTGGGTAGGTCATATTGTAAAATATTCCTGCTTTTGAAGGAAAATCTGCAATATATTTTGGTATTTCGTTTAGGAAAAATAACTTATGCAAAAAACTTTTTTGACAAATAATTCACTATTAACAGGGATGATATTTTAAGCCTTATAGGACGCCTTCCTGCAAATCCGTCTCGCTGCGTCGCGTTTCTCCTCTTCCGCCATGCATTTGTTTTACGGCCGGAGACTTTAACAACCTGAGCTTAACTCAAATACCCGAGCTTAGCTCGCGTAGTTTTCCCTCGTCAGCGCCGAAATTTGTAGTTTTCCCATGCGATAGATGTGCTCTTGGTATTCATGCTAGATATCCCCGGGACCCGCAATTATTCGTCCCCAAATTTGGCATGCAGACGATAACAAATGCCATTTCCTCCCATGGAATTCCAGGGAAGGCATCGGGGTCTACATTGAAATGCGCCCGTGATCCTGATTGCGGAGCAAACTCGATGGCGGGGAATTGAGTAATCTGTAATATTGAATGACGTGTGGAGCGACAATGGTGTTGCATTTTAAACATCGTCGCATTCTCAGAATTAAAAGTCTACACTTATTATTAAAATTACTAGTTCACTCAAAGTTCAACACTGATCATCAACACAGTGTAAATATCCAACAAGATGCTATAAGTAATATAAACTCAAAAATAGAACTAAGCCGCTACGACATAAAGAACATCCATTTATACTCTGTTATCCCTAACAGTACTGAATAATAGTTCTAGTAACAGCTATTTTTTGCGTTTATTACAACGACAATTATTACTCTTGACATTATGAATGGCTTATTTTGGCTATCAGAACGGAAAACCATTCATCGAGCTGGTAGCGTGGTTAGAATTATGACCTCACACTGATGGTCCGGGATCTGGTCCCTCAAAGTGTCGGAGATTTTTCGGTGGAAACCCGACTCCCACTCGGTTTCTGCGTGAAAAGACTTCAAGCGCAGTACTCAGTCCTCCAAATGGAACGTCAAACATAGGACTTTTAGGCGCCTTTCGTGAATATCAGGCTGACGCCGACGCCGGGTTTCTCCTCGCCGTTCCCCATTTCCATAATATATCTATTATCCTTAACAAACAAATTGTCCTCAATGGTGAAAATAACCTTAGTTGTCGGTTACTTCCAAAGTAATTAACCACTCCGCGCACAACTTACCTCGGATCTAAACCTCTAAACCATTCGCGTTAACTCACCAGAGCATCGAGGTCGCGTTAGCCAGCTACATCCCCTCCGAATGGAATACGGTCCAACATAATATCAAGGTCCCATGGGTAGAGTGAGTTTAAACTCAAATGAGGATTATTTTCATTTTTCTTCTCTTATTTTTCCACTTGATACTTCGATATGTCCGCATTTAGGTCCCTGTTTTGACGAAATCTCCTCAAATGCTATTAAACCCACTCTTGATACATAATAGAGCACTTTGAGTGCTGGACCGCTTTAAAAAGTACATGTATAACCATTAAGGAAAACTAATGATTTTTGCATGGGTAGATATATTTATCGTATCCCTATCCAGTTCCAGTATCCCTGCTCGAAAAAATAACGGAATACCAAGGCTATTTTTACCTTTCAGAAAAATAGCGTGGCATAGGAGAAACTTTCCCGGGTGCTTTTCCATGCTCTTTCGAAACTTAATCTAATGTTGTAAAATATGCGTAATAGAATGTAGTAAATGTCCATCGATAAACCCTTTATTCCACCCTAATATATCGCTGTTTTCAACTAAAATTGGAAGAAGTAATGTCCACAAAATTCAATTTGTTTGGTAAACATGATTCTGACCCCTCGTAAAAATAACGAAAATTAGAAGATAATACATTCCGAAAACGTGATTTTTCGAGGCGGCCATCTCGTATTTTCGGATATTTTGTACAAACACCAGATATCGTAGTGGTAGCGTAAATTTCACATCATAGCGTTTCTCAGATGTGACAATTATACCTAATACTTCATATACTTTTACTTTAAAACTTATACTTAATACCTATTTTTTAGTTTTCCGGGGATGCTATTGCGCGGGTGATTCAAAATTTTATCTCAGAAAAAAACTTCCGAACCCCGTTACCCAAGCCGTCACTCCGAGGCGACCTATTCGGCTGTTATTTTTGTAGTATAAATAAGGGTTCGTATTGTATAAGGAGTGAAATAATGAAGAATTCCTCTGGTGGATAGTGTTGAAACTTGGTAATATGGCGCGATGCGCAGTTGAAATAAGTGGAAAAAACATGATTTTAAAACGGTTTGGAACGTTATAATTGTAAAAGTGCGGAAATGAAAGAGGTATGTACAGAAAATGCAAAGCTTAAGGTTTAAAACGAGGTATAAATGACATCTGTGGAACGCCTGGAAAGCAAAATATGAAGAACAATCCATGGACCTGTTTCACGAACATTTACCGAGAATGTTTTGGAGTGTTATCTACTGACTGGATCCTTCACGGATTACAGGGTGCTTCCTCAAGGCCTAATTTCAGATATACTCATCGCTTTTTTTCAAGTCACCTCTAATTTGCTACGAGTCACTTCTTATTTGAACTACCCTTTATCTTAATTTTAGGTGTGATGTTCTTTTCTCTCGAATCATTAAAACGAAATTTTAGCAAATACGTCTTAAAGTAGCCGAACTTAAAAAATCGTAGATTCAGTAATGGTCAGTAATTCCATGGAGTTATGGCACCCCTAAGGCATGCCAACAGTTCATTAAGAGTTGTAGAAACATTCGATAAATTTATTGTTTTAGCAATGGCATCATAACTTATCGGATGAAGTTATGAGCTCCATAAGTAGCCAAGATGGCGGGCGCTCGTAGAACCACTTTGAGTTGGAATTAGCTGATAAAATAGTTGTTTTGAGATAAATGGCCAGAATGCTTACTCTGACTAAATAATCATTATGTGCATTATCAATTATGCACAGGGTGAACCATTATGAAATTTATCCAGCAAAGGAATATTAGATCAAAAATTCGAAGGAATTAACAACCGTAAGTGCTCGATTTACGTCGGATATGCGTGTTGAAGAAGTAAGAGTGCGACGTAACTCGAAACAACGTAAAGCGGATCCAGAAATTCATGACCAATTTAATCCCGTGATAAATCAAAGCGTTAATTTCAAAATTCATTTTTTGCCTTTATCCAGGAAAAAATAACTATTTCAAATAAGATGAGTGTCTCAGTTATCCAAAAACGCATACATATGCACATTCGGTCTATTTTATTTGCATAAAACGGAAAAAGTTTCCAACGACCCTTATCAGCATGGATGTAGTATCAAATCAGATGTAAATTGATTCGACGCATACACAGGACCTATTGTATTGGTTGATTAGTTACGAAACTGGTTGATGTGATCCTGCAACCTGAATATTTTTATGAGACCCATGACATCAAGGATCTCATAACAATTGATTCCATAACTAAACGTTCTTGCAACTGGCCATAAGTCAGTAAAAAATCAGTTAGCAGTAGCAATATTATTAGAAGATTCAACACCATATCTTGTACACTACTTCAAAAAATATTGCTATTCCTTTTAAAAATTATAGGTTTCCCCAACTCAATGAGACAAAAAGCCGCAGCTAGAAAAGACTATATTTTACTTTTTTCATGATTCATATTTTACATTTTATTTGTATAGATATGCTATGCTGATGTGCTCTAAGAAAAAAATTTAGCCTCACAAATTCTCAAATGATTTCATCATCATTTCCACCAAGAACATTGCAACAGAGCTCAATCTCTGCAAGTCAGGCATTGGGATGGTTGCATAGAGATCGTGCCTCAGAATATGATAACGACTTTGGTGCGTTTTCATCCTCGTAATTTGAAGCCGGGATTTTCACAAAAAAAAATAATTAAGATATCCGATAAGGAAACAAACTTTCATCGTACGTCACCTTTTTTGAAAGTTTGCCGTTCTTCGGTCTCTTGGGCACAGTTTAATCCGATCGCCGCTCCTTCGGAACTTAAAAGAATTAATCCCGCCCCGGGCGACGGTGCTTTGAAATAGAGTGGGTCCCTTAATGGCATCGCTCGGGATGGTTTGAAGTAATATAATATGGTGTAAAATCCACTACTTGACAAAAGGGCTATTCCAACTCGATTCTTTTTTTTTCAAAATATCACAGTCGCCACGACCAATCCAATTATCCTAATCCAATTAACTCTTCGATCTCTTATTTTTTTAAGGGAGGACTACAAAAAAATTTTTAATATAATCTCTTTAATTGATTTCCCGTATATTTCACATTGAAATAAAGTTTTAATCGGCTAGTCGACTCAATCGGCGGAAACTTAATTACCTTCTGATTGAATTTCCGAAATTTATAGGTAATGAAGAAAAAATTTAGAGTTGATACCATGCATACTACTTAGGCTCCTATTATTTAAATCGAGGTAATTAGGTCGGCATTGCGCTATAAATTAAAATTCAAAGTTAATGAATAATAATCATGCCATTAAACGAACATTCAAACGGATTAAAAAATGAATTAATTCGAACAATGCATTCCGCATTGCAGAAAGTTGGCTCTGTTCTTATGCTAACCACGTAAAAATACGCAATAGATTCCATCAAACTTCTTAAGTATAACAAGTATAACTAAAGGAGCTACATAAGTCTCAATAAATAAATCGAAAAGTAAAAGTCCAGCATAATATAAAGCACTTCCTTAGGATAGGGGCGGAGTATTAAAATACGCAGTAAATCCGATAAAAATCTAAAATATGAAACTTTCACTAGAGAAAGCTGTATGAAACAATTAATACGTAGGTTGGACAGTTAGTCATTTGATTAAGTGACTAACAACTGGAGTCATTCACAATATAAAGGGCAGGAGGGTGCGTTAGTTAGTGAAGGAAAAACATCAGTTCAGCAGATTGATAAAGGTAGTGCGAGCGGGATAGTTCATAAATCATAATAGAGACCATACTTGTTTATATAAGTTTTAATTTCACCACCTGTGAGACGCATGAATTAAATATTGCATTATTAAAGGTGCAATAAAATAGATTTACATGACAGAAATTGTAAGTAATCAAATGAAAATATCTCAATAAGTCTTTAAATTTACTCATTTTTTTCACGCGGTACGTTAGAAACTCCATCAAAACGGAAGGTCTATTGTGATCCCGAAGAATTTACCGCGGTGACAATATGATTAATTATCAAAAATATTTGAGAATACACATAAACTACACGCTGCTGATTTTTTGACCTGATGTAAGTGTAGTAAATACATCATTTTTAATATAAGGTCTCTCTGCAGTGCATAGAAATTTTTATTGAAAAATTGAACTCGATGAAAGAATGAAAAATTTATCCGGCTATTTATTCTTCTGGGACCTCAAGGACGTGTATACCTAATTTTGTTTGAATCTGTCATGGAATGGGAGAATTCTTCATGTTGAAACATGTATTTCAGTTTTACATATCACTGAAAATTGTATTTCAACATAGGGAAGACAAAATATTTTTTGCATAGGATCCAAAATACCATCCCAATATGGCGTTCGAAATACATATACCATTGCTTCACAGCAGTGATTAACAGGTGAAAAATAGCGTAAATAAAATCTCACATGAATTCTGTTATACTGATCGGGTAACGTAAGCAGTTAATGCCTCGGGGATGAGTGCCCATCTGAGATCTATGCCAAAGTTGCTCAGTAAATACAATTTTCAATTGTTGAAATAGAAAAAGGTTTACGATAATCAAACCAAAAATTAAAATTTGAGACCCAACTGAATCGACTACAAAAATATAATAAAATATTTTAAAAAATCAATAATTTCGGTCTTTCCAATATTAAAATTTCTACCGAATATCTTGACTGCGAGTAATTTAAAAAAGTAAACGATAAAACTATGCACCGAATTCAATTCTTACCTGTAGAAGTAAAAGTTCTTAAAAAAAAACGGCCTTCAAAGGGACTCGGGGGCCTTGATATTTTCTTTCATAGTTTATTTTTTCTTCTAATTCTTAAGGAAAACGTGTGCCAAATTTTGGTAGAATCCGTCAAGGAATTTAGATGGTTGTAGCGTTTAGACAAACAGTATTTTAATTTTCCTACTATGCTTAGACATAGATTTGTCTTGGAATTTAAATCTGTAAATAGACATGTATAATGTCAAAAAAACGAATATTCCAAAAGAGTTTAATGATTCATCTTACCACAAAAATACGTTCTCAATGGTAAACATATTTTTCACAAACCTATCCGTATTGGTGTGATTGTACACGGTACACCCACCGTATGGTTGTACCGCTCAGGCAAACAATATTTACATTTTATGGACCTGCTTAGGCATAGATATGTATTGGAATTTAAACCCACATATGGACAAGAAATATGTCAAAAAAACGAACATTCTAAAAGGGTTTAAGTATCGATAAAGTCATTCATATTAAAAAATACGTTCTAAATGGTAAACATATTTTTCACACACCTCCACGGAGCAAGAAATACAAGAAGACATATTATAAACGCGACAGCCGAGGCTTCTTCGCTCGACATTACCTCAACCGCTCGTATTTTCGCACCTCGTAATAAATCGTTCCCTTTCTCTGGCCCTCATCCCTTTTACTCCTCCAAAAATGGCTGAACCTGGTGCCATCACTCTCCAGCGCACGTCTGCCCTTAACTCGTGGAGCCGAGTTCAGGCAACCTTTCACTTACGTCAGCCCCGAGGGCGCGCCACCTACTCCGTCGGAATATTCACGGTTTTGATATTGGCCTCCGCTGCCACGAAATTGCGTCAGTAGATTCTCCGCGACTGCGCGATGCCAGTGTCTGCGGAATGAAAAACACGGCCACCGACGTGAAAAATGATGTGTGCCAACTTTCAACGATAAGCACAGCTAACGCTCTCAACAGGGTCGTTCCACGCTAACCCATCCGCCGAACAGACGCACGAAATATTTCAGATTTTGATGAAATGGTGTTTGTTGCGTGATCCGGGAAAAATATATTATGAAAAAAATTTGATTAATCGATCACCTACTGTATCTTTTTCTTAAGTAATCAATGAATTATCAGTCTCAAATATTAAAGAATCGTCGACAATTTACATAAAACAGTTGATCCACTACATATCTGAGACTCGTATTCGTCACTAAAACACAACCTTAATTATGGCTAGTAAGTCACCTGATTATTGTAACTATTTCACCGCATTGAAAGTAAATACTCATGATTATCTATTATTCGGAGTAATTTTTAGTAGCCGCAACCTTTGATCGCAACCGCAATTTTTGATCAATATTCTCAAGGGGCTCATTAAAAAAAAAGGACATTTGAAACACTACGAGCGTTTAAATAACTTTCACGAAAGAGATATAAGGTGCATCCACGGAAATTTGAAAGATGCAAAAGGATTTGACCTTATTAATTGATTATTTGACCTTAGGTGATTCATTTAGTCATTTCATTCGTGGTCAGAACGTGAAAGGATAAGATTGTCTGAATATCGCATATTGTCTTCAGCATTGCGATTATTTTGTTAAGCTCTCCTTATGACAATTATATAAAACTTCAACTGTACGAAGAAATTATCCATTCCGACATGAATTGATCTCACAATTCCTCAATGCTATTCTGTTTATATTTGCAAACTACATCTTTCATTTTATTTATGACCTTCAACTTCCATAAGTTTGAAATTCGACGATGCCCAATAGTGTGAGTATACCTTCTTGGGGAAAACATTAATCCTACGAATCAATAAATTCACAGCTCTTCTGGCACCTACGAAAAAAACCGACGATATTCTCCCATACAGCGATCATACCTTAATATGTCACAATTTCGCTCATTTTGCGGAAGAAATAAAATAATGTTTTTAAAAACGGCATGGTCCTTATACTCCTTAAATTTCCACCATTTTTTCACGATTCATACGAACAGATTTAGAAATAGGTATCCAGCGTCAAAAGAGCTCAGTTTTCGTCCAACCATGTAATTAAATTTTTATGACAGGATTGTAAAAGGTAGTCATGAAACGAGGGAATTGAAAACATTAAAAGAACTTTGATAAACCTAGGAATAAACAAAGTCTAATGATCCGTGAATCATAGGGGCTTCCTGGAGTATGGGTGTGTAAGACTTCTATGTTTATCTCGCTCAGTATTCATACTGGACCGATGATGACAGGTAATATGGTCCCCAAATTGTGCTTTATGGTTTCATCTCTAATTCAATTTGAAATATTTATGAGAAGCATATATAATGATCTAAAAGGATGAACCAGACATAGAAACTTGTGGGTAAAAATTAAGCATTATTCTTATTGTATTGTTATCAAAAGAATTTGAAGAAGCTCTTCATATATAGAAAAGAGTTGAATGTTATTGATGGATTCTTGGACAAAAGGCATTAGCAAGACTTTATCACTATCTTGTTTAATAAAAGGAGACTAAGGATGAAACGACATGTGAAGAGAAAGAATTCTCCCGCGTGTCAGCAATTCCAAAACTACAAAAATATCTGGATAGCAGTGGATTCAAAGCTTGACGGAAGAATGTTTTCGGAGCAAAAGCTGACTGAAAAGTGCGAAGAATGCTGGATTGGAGTGATATGTTTTTGCATTGAGGGGTACGAAAACAATCTGGCAAGGAGCTATCAAAATTGACTATCGGTTCTGGTGATACTGAGCGCATAGATTTTATATATAGAGAGCGTTTTTTGAAGAGGATTTTCAACGTGGAGACATTTCCGGCGGACATTTAGGCATTTTAGGGCAGAAAAAGAAGCAAATGGCCTTCACCTTCAAGCATAAATCAGGCTGTACCTTATTATGCAATACACTGTTACCTAGCAAAATTTGATTACACAAAAGAATTTCATTTGTCAGTATCATTCATACGCTTTAAATTTATCAAAAAAACTAGTTCTCTCATCGTCGTCTTCAATCTTGAAGAAACTGCTGGATTTAAAACGTATTTAATGACTGACATCGTCAGTTCCATCGTTCCACGATTTGCTTTTCTGTTATTTTTTGTGATTTTATGACAGCCTTTTTTTATTGAATATGTATCTTAACAATGCTTCATAACTATTGACTACATCAGAATATTTTAGTTTACTGTTGATAAGACTTTTACAATTGAATTCCGAAGTATATCCATTCCTTGCCACAGAGGAAAATTGCTTGCCTTTTTCCACCCTCCAATTTTCACTCAATTTACTAAACAGGAAAATGTTTTTTTACAACAATAGACCTTCATCCACAGAGTGCCTTCGGCCATTTTCGAGCGAAGATAATAACAGGTCTATATGAGTCGTAAACAAAGGCAAGCATAAAAGGACGGTTTGAGAACGATGCAGTCTCTGAGCATTACCTTCTCCAGGAATCAACTACTCACGGAACCAATCTCTTTTATGTATGTTTGGCATACTCATCGGTAAACAATCCAGTGAAAAGCCGAAGCTAGACGTCCGTTGTCCAAAACAAGCATCAAAATAACCTCTATAAATCTGTTTTTCAACGCGAAGCTCATACTAAGGGACGAAACGATGCGCTACTTTCGGTATCACTGCGAGAGACTTACACTTCCACCGGTGGCTGGATTCGTTCAAATTAATACTTACATGCTCGGATCTCCACATTGTGTAGAGCCCTTCACATAAATAATGCAAAGGTTTCCATAAGGTACTTTGAGCGAGATAGTTCCCTTGTCACAATGGAAATCATATCCGAAATACACGTTTCAATTTTAGGAGCTCTAAGAAGTATTTATTAAATATTACTTTATTAATTACACCTTTATACAGTATTAAGTACACATTTATACGACTGAAATTCAAAGTAATTAAATAAAATTATCTGCATAAGTCTTAAATTTGACTCATTTTTTTTCACGCAGTACGTTTAAAACACCCTCACAGCGGAAGGATTTTGTGGATTCCGAGAAAAATACTGCGTTGACTAATCGCTTTATTTTCATAAACAGGCCAGAAAACGTAAAAACTTCATACAGTTCATCTTCTACGAGATCTAGGTGTTATAATTGTCTCATATTTTAAATTAAGTCTCCCCGGAGTGCATACACGAACCATTTCCCATGTGAAATGGCAGGTATTTTTGGCATGTCTCGGAAAGGAGTTCAGTAAGGGGCTGATATTTTAGTATCTTTCGAAGGGTAATGATATTTCGCTCAAACTACCTAAACTGTAAATGGGTGGTGTTGCACTGTTAGAACGCAAAATTGTTGGCACTGTGAATCAATATCTTCCACCTAGTCATAAAAAGTTGCTCTAACCTCGCGGCCACTTAGTCCGCATTTCTAAAAATCTAAATTTAGCATAGTTTAAGTGCATTTCATAAACTGAAATGATGGAAAAGTAGGGTTTCTATGGAGATTGGGCTCTATTTCAGCCTTGAAAGTGGAGATTTCAACATGGGCGTTAACGGAGATCACTCAATTTACAGAAGAAAAATATCAATTTGAAAGATTAAGCACATTAGAGCATTTAAATTAAAAATTTTAGAAAAAGTGGAAGGTTCTGCAAAAATTAAGAAAAAATAAAATGTAGGTATCTTACCACCTAGAGTTATCATAGAAATAACGCCATCATTGAAGCCAAAATACAGAATTTCCATACAAGTGGCGCTGCATTCGGCTTCTATGACTGGATTTATGTGATCATTCGAAGTATATCCGTTGGAAAACAGGTAGATTTTGAACATGTATTTTGGTTATCAATAGGTAACCCATTTCATCGGCGAAAGCAGGATTTAAAAAAATAAAATAAATGTGTATTTTAGTATTTGTTTTGACTCACGTAGTCAATCCAGAGCCGACTTGAGTAGCCAGATATTATGAGCCACCTCCATTATACAATTTTTTTAATTTCATTCACTTGAATATTCGGATCTCAATTTTATCCGATTTAAATATCCATCTACAAGGCAGCTGCAGTAGCGCGGTAAGAAGTCTAACTGAGAATTTAAATTTTCCTATTAAAAGCTTCATCAGCTTTTGTCTCACTCCAATGAAAGTTCGTGGCGGAGCAAAATTACCTTTTAGGAACTTTTTTAATAAACATTTTATTGGTCATCTCGTCGTTGAGCTAGATACTTAGTCTATAACTTGACGGTAGAGCAAGAAGAATATGCCAATTATATTACGATTAAAATTGCCACACCCCTGATATTATATGTCAAATGCTACAGTATTGTGGTCGAACTATGGGCTGGTTGATGCAACTTCATCTCATTGCAGAGGGGAGATATGTCAGGAATGATTTCAACTTCTTACTGCAAGAAGTCATTTTCCACAAAACAATGACTCTTATTCTTTAAAAAAATCGCTGTGTATTATAAAAGCCACTCAAACTACGGGCTCGGTCGACACGAGATTTGCGCATTGGTTTCGAGTTGATTATATTACTTTAAGCCTCTCACAAGGGGGTGGTATTCAAGCAGAATGGAAGGAGCACTTAAAGCGCGCCGACTTCTTTCGCTCGCCGGCAAATCTGCCTCTTCTGCTTCCTTCGCACCTCCTTCCCCTTCACCCTCCTCCCCCCATCAACTCCAACAACCCATTCGTGTGACAACCATTCACCCTCCTCCTCCAACCATGCCTGCCCCTCCTCCTCCGGCCTTCCTCCGCCCTCGTCCAACTCCCTCCTCCTCCAAAAAGCGGCCGCTTCTTTTTCCCATCCATCAAGTCGCTCGCGCTCATTATCTATTTCGCGTGGCGCGCCTCTTCTTTTTTCCCATCACGCCCCATTCGTTTTCCCGCTCCGGCACCATTCTACCTCCTGTCCCATTTTACCTCATGCCCCATTCTACCGCCACCCTCATCGCGTCTCTTTCCCATAAAACCCCAAGGTTTTCCCCACCACCACCGCCACTCCAATTCCCGCCATTCTACATCACCTTACTTCTCAACCTAACCCCTTCCCCATTTCGAAAACCCTATCCACTCCCAGACCTCCGGGGGAGTAAGGGAAGGAGTGGGGAATGGGGAAGGGTGGCTAAAGGGGAGGGATAGAAAAAAATGGAGGGAGAGGTGCAGGAAGGGAGGGGGATAGGATGGGTGGATGGAGCGAAATTCCTCCACCACGGTGACAAAGAGACAGACGAGCACAAACAAGGGACGCCCACCGACGCTGCCGCCGGTGGAGACATCTGTCGATGAGAAGCTAAATTGGCGTTCGGGGAGAGAGGCTGCTAATGCCAAAAAGCCGCGGGGGGTGGATGAAGGTGGGGGGGGGATGGAAGGGAAGGGGCAAGGTCTTGACTAGAGAAGGGAGACATGTGTAGGAGGAGGATGAAACGGGTGAAGGAATGCCAGAGGTGGCTCCCTCGGATGCCTTTACTACGTAAGTGGGTCCGTGATGAACGAGAAGGAAGCTGTGAGTTTCCGGAGGATGGGAGAAAAGGGAGATCCACTATAAAGACGCGAGAAAAAAGTCCAACTCCACTCCTTTGACTCTCTTAACTTCCTCTCAGATATTCTCCAGAAAAAAAGGAAGGCATGACCTGTTTCGTAATTAAAAAGCGATTCTTGGGTTGATTTCGTCACAAGTGCTCAGTAACGAAAATACACTTCCACGAAACAACGGGAATCCACTGAAAATCTTCGACTGGAAATGGGCTTTATTCACCCTATAACATCTGTACAAAAGACGAGAGTGCCAAAATCAAAGATCCAAACAAACCAACATGCAATATATAACACTTTGCAACCATATCCCGGTAAATAATTAATTGCTTCCTTTATTTCATATATAAACTTGGTCCTTCTAAGCCAAATGCCTGGTCAGAAGGTTCCACAAATCGTGAAACAAAGCGGCAAGTAAAAAAATGCCAAATTGTAAAAAAATGGCAGAGAACAACAATTTTCTATGGTCTAGTTACAATACATCTGGCAACATTCAGCAAATTAATCGACATATTAGCATAACGGATTACAAGTTTAAATTACAAATGATAAATTTGTAATTTAAACTTGCTAAAAAAATTTTATTAATTAACCATACTTCTACTTTTTTCTTCCCCTCTTCTATGCCTATTAGGTCTTTTAGATGATTGGGTATACAATTGAGTGTCTTTCGCACATAATATATTTCCAACCTTTTACCATACAAGATATAATAATTATATGTTTCCAACACAGGAGAATTTCTTTTTTGCATACAATGAGTGTTTTTACATGAAATTTAACCTTCTTTATAAAAATAACTTTTTGTTATATTTATCCATTTTTTAATTTATCAAAAGTTAACCATTTATATTTTATACATAAATGTCTTAAGTATTACACAATGTTTACCTCTTTCTACATCATTCAATTTCAATATTCTCTTTTGCTTTCTGATAATTGAGTTCAATAGAGTACTAGAAGCCATTCCTCACACTGTTTTTCCATACCTCAAAATACATTTTACCATGGCGTTATACATCATAAGTTTTACCAACTGATGGTAATTCCAACTGATTACATACAAACGAGTAGTGGTACATCACTACATCAACACATACCTGATATCCCACCCAAAAGCCTTTCCCTTTCAAATCTAGAGCTTTATCAGCCCCTACTTCATGATCATCCGCCACATTATCGGGTAATATATAGATCTCTTCTAATGAAACTATCTGAACGGTAACACATCTATTCATCACATCGAAAGGGACTGTGTCTCTTAATGTTACTATCATTTGCTTTTAATAGAGAACCTAAATGCGTTACAATCGATTTGACTCTTTATGATGGACATAAAAATTCCAGCGCAAAGAAAACACGAAATTTAAATACCAGTCAAATGATTAGTGAGTAATTTCGAGATTGACCAGCGAGTGAATGAAATCGCATATGAACATAAGACAGTATGAAAATAATCTTCAATCGAGTCTATTGCTGATTTTCGGAGCCGACAACTGTGGTCATCCTCCAATAATATAACAAAACGTTATAAAGTTAAACATTTACCCAAACGTTACTCTGATGCGTAACTACTAAGCATAAGATAGCAAATATCATCAGTTAGTGATTGAAGACACACTCACTAAAGTAAAATGGAATTACATAACGAAACCAAACAACAAGGCTAATGGAGACAAACTTTCGCTACAACATAAATTCAAAAATAAACAAGAGGCTTGGGTAGTAACAACTGCATGATTTCATTGCCTGGAGGGTGTAATCATTTAAATACCAACAGAGCCCTCAGACATATCGATCAGAAAGATTTAAAATGGGGAGGCCGTAAAAACAAGTTAATGGTTCATACCGATTCCCGTTTTATTTTCTCAAGAAACATTCGAATTTTATTGCAGCCCCAAAACTTCGATTAACTTATTCAGATCCGATAACGCAGAGGAAGGTTTATAGCCACACTATGATTGATACGGAGACCAGGAATGATTGAAAATAAAAAACTCCAATCAAAACTGAACGCAAATCCTCACATAAGGCAGTATTTTTTCGTCCCCCGAGGATTGTTTCACTATAAAACTTTTTTCCTGATGAAAGTTTTCCTTTTTAGTCGAAGGAAAAGTTTCATTTTCGTAGATATTACTCGATAAATGAATAATTCTCTTTATAAAGAACAATTCAACGAGGAAAAATTAATTCGATAAGTTATCATTCAAGCGGTAACAATGGTAACACGTATAATCATCACATCAAAAGGGACTAGGCGTCTTCTCATCTTAATATCGTTTTGATTTTAATACAGAATACAAAACCTAAATACATTATAATCGATTTTAATCATGGTGATAAAAATTCCAGCGCAAAAAAACAGGATATTCAAATACCAGTAAAATGATTAGCGAGTACTTTCGGAATCAACCAGCGAGTAAATAAACTCGCATATGAGCATAAAGTACTTTGAAAATCATCTTCACTCGTATCTGTTGTTCATTTGCAGTGCCACCAACTGTAGTTATTCTCTTATAATTTAACAAAACGTTATAAATATAACAGAAACAACAATAGCACTTTTCCACGGAATATTTTGATGAGCAGGACGCGTTTCAGCTTACATCAGCATCAGCTACATCAGCACTTTCAGCATCATCAGGAACAAAACCAAGGAAAGATAAGACAATTGTTGTTTCTGCTATAAAGTGACGAACTTCCACGATATCTCGCCTGAATCTCTTGAAATAAAACGCTATGAAATTATATATCTACCCATCAGCCATACGTTACTCTAGAAATTTCTTCTCTGACGCAATTTTTCCTTTTAAATCGAAGGAAAAGTTTCATATTTGTGAGTTATACCGGCTGAACGAATTATTCTCTTTAAAACAAAAAAGAAAGAATTGAACGAGGGAAAATTAATTCGTTAAGTTTTCATTCAAGCGTTGAATCCTATTTTGAAAACTCATTTCGTAAAGAATCACTCCCCACGATTTCTCTCCCCAGAGAGAGAGGGAATCTCTGAAGGAAGGGAAGAGGCGAATGAAAAATAAGGGACCAGTGGAGTAGTCTTGTCGAATGATTGAGGCGTGGGGTGTCTACTGTGAGGTTTTAGGCCGGCAAGGGAGGTGGGTGCGGAGGGGTGGGTGGTGCGAATTCGATGGCCATGAACTAGAAAAGAAGTAGGAGTAAATGGAACGGAGGAAGGAGAAGAAAAAGAGACAATGCAAAGAGTGGGTAAAAGAGAAGTGAGAAAGGGAGAGGGAATTTCTGTTGCGAGAGATTGGCGAGGAAGTCTTCCCTAAGCGCGAGAAGAAATCTCATTTTCCAGTTAACCGCTCCAAAACGGCACCCAGGAATAATTAAAAGAGTTGAAAAGACTTGGGGAGTGATGAAAGAATGTTTGATCAACACGGAGTCTTTCTGGAAATAAACAGATTTTTCCCGCGCGGGTATCTCTCAATGAAGATAAACCGAAAGGGTTTCACAAAGGTGCACGAAACAAATAATATTTTCCAGTTCTTTTTTATTATAAGAACTATCCGTAAATTAAAACTCCCTGAAAGAGTGGTTACTAAGCGGTGTTTGAGAGGAAAGTACTTCTGACGGTTTTCAAGTGAGAGAAATTCCCAGCATTTCAGTTACCCTCAAGTTGCTGAAGCAATCTCATCCGTTCATTTTGAGATAAATACTACAAAAATATTATTTAAAGGCACCACTTACATTTTCAGCAATTATAGATTTGGCTGAAGCAGAAAACCATTCTGATGCACTTAGTATTTTATCTGACTCAGGCACTAAGCTGGCTTCAAATAAAGAGCTCTTGCAAAATTTACAGGGAAATTCAGATGCATTGATAAACAGGGAAAACACCGCTCGTAAATCGTTGTAAGATGTCAATTTATCTTTAATTTTTTTAAGATCATTATTCGTGAATTCCATATCTTCTGACGGGATTCTTCAATTAGCTGACCAATTTTATATTTTTAATTTCCTTAACTCATTCAATCCATATTTTATCAGTCAACAACGCATTTACATTCATAAGCTAAGTTGAGAAGTAAAGCAAGCAGTGCTACAACTGAAAACAAAATAACTCCATTAGCTTTCCATTAATGACTCCATTAGCTTTCCTTTATAATTTCACAAATTATCCTCAGTAAATCAACTTTTTAGTGAGCGTGGAACATACTTTATATTTATCAATAACATATTCCTTGTAAGATATAGGGTAAATCATTCTCAATTTCAAGTATTAATTTTAGACTCTCTCACTGATATTTATTCATTCTGGTACTGTAACACAATGTATATTTCCACCAGGATTTATCCAGAAATAACTACTTTCGACGTAGCGACATCCTCAGTTACCAATTCGAATCTAGTGATACCTCATTATACCCTAGAGGAAATATACATGATGTTTTTGACTAGGGTGAAAATAGATTTTTACAAATTCAAGCTTGGGAACATCAAATTTATATGATTATTCAAATTTAATCATTAATCATAGTTTACCTAAAGAGAGAAAAACTGTATATCGAAGGCAAATTTCTTTTAGACTAAGAATTTCCTTCCCTACAAGAAAGAACATGAAGTCATTAAAGTAGCCAAAAACGTAAATAGCATAATGCTTATAAGCTAAAAAAATCAGATAAAAATAGAACCTGACATATTTTTAAAAATTGTTTACAATCGTGGTTTTATCTTCAATTTTACAATCTTTGATAACATTCCGTGGCTCACCGTAGCCACCAACTTTTTAAAGAGAAATTAAAGACACGTGGGTCTAGCAGAGAGAAAAAAATTGAAAAATCAATAGGTGATCGACAGGGGATCTTTTTTTAGCGACCAAAGCAAGCTGGTTAGCGCAGATGAGCGATGTATGGTGGGCAAGCGGACTGGAGAAGGAAAACAACGGGAGGGGGCACGGGGAGTCGCGGCTGACAACCCTGGGGGACAACGGGAAAGGCCGGGGTAACATGGGGAAATGGAAACGGAAAACAGGGTTAGGTTTCTCGATCTCAGCACTGCGATAAGTTCCCGACCTCCCCAACGGAATACACTAAACCCTCTCTCCAACCTTTGGGGAAATTCGAAAAAATATAGTGGGAAAAACCGAGAGAAGCGGTCCCTTTTACACGGGGGAAAAATATGAGAGAAGTGGGATGGCCCCATATAATGGAGGCGACGATGCATGAACAACGGAGAGGTGAAATAGAAGGAATACACGACAGACGGGCAGACTAAAAAAAGAATGAAGAGACCGGCAAATGCATTTACTCTGCACCCCTTAGTGCTTTTTATCATCGATAACCCCCTGTTTGTTCCACAGATTGGCCACAATGCGTCTAATTTTTAAATCAAGAAGTGCTCAAGGTGTTATAGAAAATCACGTTTTACCGTTAGATTGAAAACAGTTGAGCAGTGCCTTACTGCAGAATATAAGTGCTTCATTATCTTTTTATTTAACGGCCCTTCTGAAAAAACAACAATGCCTTCCGGATTACAGTGTTTTATTTCATTCAAGTGCAATGAAGTTTAAAGTTATTTAGATAGAAGATGTATAATGACACGCTCAGGATGTCGACGACAGTTTTAATTTTATTTTTAAGTTAGAAACTTCAGATATAGCTACATGAAAATAAACTGTCACCTGATGGAGAACTTAGCAAACAAATTCTATTCAACAACTGCTGAGACGCAAAAATAAGAAAAAATTAACTTTTACAGGATAAAAGAATACCTAACTTTCCGTTTATCGACCAAAGAAACGATTTTTTTATGAGAAGCCGTTTTATGTCTCAAAAAAATGCCTAACCTCCTGAGTAAGTAATGAACACGTTTTAAGATATGTTGACCGACTGAAAAATTAATATTGGTCGAAACTATGAACGGAAAAAATCAACGAGGAGGAATGCCACGCGTAAATTACATTATTAAGGACATGAGGAAGAGGATCTGTGAATATAAAGGTGGAAATGTGAAAAGAGAATGAGGTGGATATCAAGCAAATCTTTGGACTGATGCATGATACCAGAGCAAGGGATTTTGCAAAATTACCCCGACTTATGGAGATTTCCAATCAAGATGTTGATGTAAATGCAAGTCGGAACTCAGTAGAGCACTTCAGCGCATATACGATAGAAAAAAAAGAGGCACTCCGGGAGTGCCGACAGAAGTGAAAACTTGAAATAACGTGAGCATTTTTGAATGTAGGGAATAATTTCTAATGAAGTGTTTTATTAATCAGTAGAAAGTAGTTTCATATATATAATAAATTAAATATTCATTTATTGCGCTATTGTACACAATTATTTTACATAAAAATTGTACACTTCAGAATAATCAACTTTCATCCATTATTTCAACAACTCTTTCATCATCACCGCCATCATCATCGGCAATATCTAAAACTGATACAATAGGCTTATGGTAACTAAAGTAAGAAACGAATAATTTTGATTCGAATTTGCTTAAATGTCTTGTAAATACTGCATCAATAGTAGTTTTATATTTCGTTGTGCCAAGATTACGATCATTAGACATCGTTAAACCAAACTCACTATTTAAAAATTCAATCAATGGTAGATTTTTATCGTCTGCAAAGTTTATGTTGAAATCTCCACTCAAAATCATTGGCAAATCATCAAATCTTTTCCCAATTTTTTGTTCAAGCAATGCAGATGCATCATGAGAATAAATGAATAAATTTTCATACAAGAAGTCTCGTATCGCCCTCAATGACTTATCCGGAGAAATATAAATGGCAACCATAATAATAAACTGATTATTCTCAGAGTGGCAACGACATAAACGTATTAAATGAAATTGAGTTAAATAGTACTAACCTTCACTATTCTTGTATCGAGTACACTCTCCTGCACGAGTATGTACTATTATATTATCCGGCACAATATTTGTAGCAACCCAAATTGAATGAACTAAACCGTATATTAGATATATATAATGTAATATGAATAAAATTATAATATAGTTTATTTGACGGTGACGGTGACGCGAGTCCAATGGTTTTTACCCATCCACAAGTACTGTGTATATAGCGAGTATACTGTGTATATACAGAATATACAATTATACATATATTTAGCAGCAGTAACGGTGACGGTGACGCGAGTCCAATGGCTTTTACCCATCCACAAAAGTGTATATACAGAATATACAATTACACATATATTTAGTAGCGGTGATGGTGACGGTGACGGTGATGCGAGTCCAATGGTTTGTACCCATCCACAAGTACTGTGTATATAGCGAGTATACTGTGTATATACAGAATATACATAATTATACATATATGTAGTAGCGGTGACGGTGACGGTGGCGGTGACGCGAGTCCAATGTATTTTACCCATCTTCAAAAGTGCTCAACGCGACATAAGAAGTTTTCACTTCAATATACATAATTATACATATATGTAGTAGCGGTGACGGTGACGGTGACGCGAGTCCAATGTCTTTTACCCATCTACAAAAGTGCTCAACGCGACATAAGAAGTTTTCACTTCAAAATACATAATTATACATATATGTAGTAGCGGTGACGGTGACGGTGACGCGAGTTCAATGTCTTTTACCCATCTACAAAAGTGCTCAACGCGACATAAGAAGTTTTCACTTCAAAATACATAATTATACATATATGTAGTAGCGGTGACGGTGACGGTGACGCGAGTCCAATGTCTTTTACCCATCTACAAAAGTGCTCAACGCGACATAAGAAGTTTTCACTTCAATATACATAATTATACATATATGTAGTAGCGGTGACGGTGACGCGAGTCCATTGTCTTTTACCCATCTACAAAAGTGCTCAACGCGACATAAGAAGTTTTCACTTCAAAAATGGGTCGTCAGGCAGAGCGACGCATATGAGTTTGTTTCCCCACAATTGACGAGGCATCTGCCGGGACTTTCCACGCACCAAAAAGACAAATAATTTCAGAGAACGTTAAGGTAATGTATTCAATAAAAGTGAAATGCAGTTGGGAAAAGCCCTATCCAAGCTAGAGTAAAACTTTTACACAAGGCACCAGCGTTTCTAATACTAGACGAAATACTAAACGTTTGCTACATTATAGAAATGGAGGACCACTCGCTATCGATAAATATTATTAATATCCAATAAGCATTAACTTTACATGAAAGTTTTCTCTTTTAAAGTGATATGGTACAATGTTTAATGCTAAGTGACATCAATATAAAGCCAACATGACTGCGTGTCTTTCTTTCTATCTCAGGGCAGAAATATGTCCTTTTAAAGTATTTGATACTAATTAAGCAATTTTAATATTGAACAGTATAATATTCTCGATGGTATGTTGAGAATAAAAACAGTTATGTATCCCTTGTATATGCTACAATTCGTAGACTTGCATATTTTCTACACCCACTAACGAGACATTTTAATTAATTATTTATATCCTAACGCAGTAGATTAATTATAATTATTTAGTGCCCTGGAGATGGAATATATTAAATTCCAAAACGTTGTCCGAAATCTTTGAGAGCGGAATGAAGAGCACTGGATTTTAAATATAAATTATTACTATCCATAAGATCTCTTTTTCAATATGAATTTACATTTGAAGAATGACAGATAATTAGTCAACTGCCCAATTTAGAGGTGGGGGGGCAACAGTTACAACCATGTCATAAGGAAAGAGAGTAAGGTAGCTAGATTATAGAGAATAGAAGAATAAAGGTTGCACGGTGGGATACAGAGGAGGAAAGGTAGAAATGTGAGAATATCCACCGCTGGCGGATGTTATTAGTTATGTGTCACGCCCCCTGATGGGCGCGTCGGTCCGTCTCAAGCGTTACAGGGCGTTGCCCTCGAGGGTGAAAGATAAAGGATTTTAGGACAACAGGGCCCTCGAGCCAAGCGAGACCTGGAGCGCTAGGAAGACTTAAAATACTGTTTTCGCGAGGTGGAAATACCCGGCTATCGCACAGGGGAAGTGCTCCGACGGGATATGAGAAAACGTCAATGGAGACTCCTCTCCCCGTCGAGAGAAAAAGTACGGGGGCGCATTTTGCCGGAAATTCTAAAGGTTTTGGAGCGAGGGCATCGGGCATGTATGAATGCATGTGTACCTACTAACACGCTTCCACGTCCCGCGTGCCAAGCTTTATTCACTCACGTCACGTGTGCGCGCGCCAAGGTTCACATCGTTTTCAATCCGCGTTGGCGCACATGGGCCCGGGGAAATGCAACGGTGCTCCGAACTGCAGTAGTCAAGATTCTAAAAATTTATTTCTGTTTTCGACTCTTCCGCGGGAAGAAGAAGTCAGGAGTGCAAACACGTTCAGGCAATTTGAATTTATCTTAGATTCCCGATAGTTCAAGTTTCCGTAACCGTGGCAAACAAAGTCATTCGAAATATGACTCTGTGCAAATATATTTAAAGCGAACTTCCCGCTATAGCATTTGAACTGTACTGACATTTACTGATTGCAGTCAATTGACGTTTTTGATTCAATTTTTTGTATCGCAACTTAACGAAATGACACCCAGTTAAATAACAATGAGTATTCCAGATGAGCATACTACTCTCCAGCCGAATGGTAATTCTATGAAGTCCCATTTTAATTATAAATTATTCATTAACAGATGGAAAATTGAATTATGTGAAATCATAAGTAGTTTTTACTCATTTGGTTTTTTGTTTAGATAAAAATACAATGAAATGGGTAAAGCCAAAGGCAGGAAATCCTTTACTTATACGTTAACAGGGTGTTTGAAATGCAAAATAGATTTTTATTGCACTATAATTTTCAGAGAATCGTGCATTAAAATAACCTGGACGCAACGTCACATTCCCTTTAAAATGAGGAAAAACATCGCTTCACCTAAATCAATCAATTAGAAAAACTTTAAAAAGTGCACATGACACCTTTACAAAGAGGAAGTTAAATATTTAATTTGATTCGAAATATTTATCATAACCGACCATTTTACGAACTTGAATGCATGAAATTTGTATTTATTTTATATATTAATATGTAGAGTCATCTCCCCATTCTATTTTAAAAATTATTATAAAATTAAAAATTTATGAAGGTATTATGATTTAAATGACAAAATATACCCCATATCAGATCACGTATTTCGATCAACTTGGTCCATTAATGATTTTAAAAATAAAAATTATAACAGAAGCGACTGATGCTCCACCTTCTCTCGATCTATTGAAATATTACCAGCCTTCCAAGGTGGACTGAACCCGAGGAACTATTTCGACTACATACAGCGATAAAATATCATATTCCTTCCACTATTATTTTTTTATTTTCTATTTTTTGTCTTCACAACGCTGAATACAGTGCATTTGGCCAATTTATGTCCGGTGAATAGCATGAACAACAGGCGAACACAAATATACATACCCTGAATGGTGACAATATTTCCACCCATGCGGGATTTGAACTCGAATTAGTAGGCGAGGTCTTCACCCCGTCGCCACCGGGGCCGGTAAGCAGATATCATTGGAATTAAGGGAGACGTCAATGCTCCATCCTATATTTCAAATAATATAAATCATCGAGTATATTATTGGACAAGTAGAATATTTTAAATGCGGAAAAACGACATAATGAGGAACTAGTAACTTAATAACTTTAAAGAAAGTGCACAGATATAATCTTTATCCTCTTTGCTAAGATGTGCATGCGAAGAAAGTAATATGATTCGCTCTTTTCATAATCCCCATCTAATCTCTTATCAACTCCTAACATTTCTCGGCCTGGCAGTAAACGTATCCCATTGGATTTTCATATTATTTAAGAAACTCTGGTACAATTTCCACACTTTTTTCTCCGCCATCGACCATGGTTTCAGCACATTATGCCATCATTAGGGAACACTACTCATAAAAAAAAATTAGAAAAATTGAAAATTAGACTCAGTTTTTTATGCAAATTCAAAAATAATTCCTTTTCCGACGATATTATCAATACCTTATGAATTCCATCACACTACGGTAGATTAGATAATGAAAATAAAATAAGGGAAATAGATTGTAGAACAGAAAGGTTTATTATGTCGTTTTACCCGCGATCGATAAAAGACCATAATGGCTGCGTTAGGACTTCGAAGTGGGTTAGTTGACAAGTGGTGTAGCTGAATAATTCATACCTATGCTCCCAAATGCATGTTTCCATGTCTACCGAGTTGTGCTAACAAGGTGTTTTGAATGTTCCCTACATGACTCTTGTATAAGGTTTAGATGGTCACATTATAGATTAGTATAGTAATATCTGTAGCAATTGTAGGATACCTATAGTGTGGTGGATGTTGGTGAAAGTTAATTTCTTTACTCTAGTTCATGTTGGTGATTATGCTTGACTAATAAGTAGATTACATGTACTCCATGTGTCGCGGCCTATTATACGGTTTACAAAAAGGAGTGGGGAAGTGAATGGAAAGTGGAGGGTGGAACGAAGTATAGCAAGTGACGGTTGGGTGACAAAGGTGAGAGAACGGAGAGGAAGAAGGGGAAGACTATGGAAAAGTTGAGAATTGGTGAAGGGTGGGGGGCAAGGGAAGGAGAAGAGTAATTGTTATTGGGTGAAGGTGACAGTACTAATATCATATGAGGGTATCATATGGGAGGTATGAGGTTTAGGAGAGGTGAATGAGCAACAACAATATCATTACATAGTAGAGATTTGCTGTTGTGCATTTCAAATTGTTCAAAAAGTCTAATTTTTAACCTTTGGACCTGACAATGTGCTGAAACCTTGGTCGGTGTGCGACGAACGTCGCGGAAAAACGAATTGACACAGTGGGAAAGGAGTCAAAATGACCAATACGGAATGATTTCCAAAAGTCACACTATATTTAATATACTAAATTACAATTATGATTACACGACAATGAGGCCCGAAGGCTAGCTGCCGAAACTTGACGAACGATGCCTGCTGAAGAGGTACACACTTCGGTGGCTGGCAGAGGAGAGAGCCGCTGCGATGAAACTTCCGGTCGGCGCAGTCAAAGGAGGGGAGGTAGCTCTGGATCAGTGGAGAAGGGGGAAGTAGGGGAACTGTTCGTCCAGCCATTGGTTGGGACGGCGGCGTAGAGGAGCACTATTGCCACAAAGTTCCGAAAAGAGGCCGCCAGATGCGAATTCACTATAAAAGTAGGGCACCTTGTTCTTGTCGCGCAATATCGCCGACAACGCGCAATATCGCCGACAGTGCGCACTTTGAAATCTATGTCCGCGGCGAAATTATGGCCAAATTTGTGCCGAAAATTCGGCACAGGTGTTGGAGAAAAAAAGTGTGGAATTTTATTAGTTTTTCTTTTCGAATCTGAAAAGTCATATTCCGCAAAGTTAGTGCCGATACCCAAGACTTAAAGAATTTTGACAGCAAAAAAGTCATACAACAGCCAACTAAATGATATTCATGTCGTCATGAAGTTACAATGACATCAAGCCCATTCTCTATATGTTGATCAATAATTTTTTAAAAGAATTTTACGTATAATTGGTGGGTGTGAACGGGACTTAGAGATCTTTGACCTGACAGAACAAATGAATGAACGGGGACAATTTCCGGTACGATAATGTTTAAATACCGCACGATATGACATTGAATTGCTCATCTAATACTATTGCATATCATATAATATGGACAAGCAACGAATCACATCACGCAGAAGATCAATATCGTTACTATATTTATTGCATAATTTGGAAGGACAATATCGCAATTTAATATATCGAATAATCCAGAAGTTTCATATTATAAATCGATATCTCTAAGATTGCACTCGATGCATCGTGAAATCGCAAAGTCCCACTTGCATTTGTCTCATACGCAGCACGAGGGCGTCCAAATCACCGACCCATGGCGCGCGCGAAATGAATTTTGCAACTATTCCTTACATCGCCCTCCCTGCCGCATCCTTTAACAGACTTGATAAATGGACCAAATTAGAACTGCAAGTAAACTGGAGGAGGAGGTGTCCCTGGAATCATTCCTACTCTTGCAAACGCATTTATCCCGCACTTCCAAGGGCTGGGCGCCTGAAATGGGGAAGACGCGTCGTCGAGACATGCGAGGAGTACGACGCTCCCTCCTTTTAAAAAGGAAACCTTGTCGCTTGAGGAGACGGGAGGAGGTGGTGGGGTAAGTCCCCTTCCCCGCTCACTCCCTCTTTAACGGCCGGAGCGGGCAAACATTCGCCTTGAAATCCAAGCGGAGGATAAACGATTCCCTAATTCTTATCCCCGTGCCCATTTCCCTCGTACTGCTCAGGAGACCACCGTTTACCCAACTAACACACGTTTTTCCTTTTACCCTTAAACTCTCTCTCTCTCTCTTCATGAAACACCTCGCTGCATCTTTCTCTCGCTCGCTTGGCTATTTCAGTGGTTGTTTTACATCCTCGCCAAATCCTCGCAGTACCTTCATGCTCCTCTCTTTAAACGGTTCCCCAGCGTTTTAAATTCATTTTGAAGAGATCAGTTCGCTCGAGATGAGAACAGAGCGCTCTCAAATTATCCATGCGTCTCTTTTATTCATTTTCGGTGATATGCATTGCGAAAATTTGCATTCAGTAGCAGCTCACCCTCTTATCATACGGCCTGAAGGAAAGAATTGACCATTTCAGCGCTGTCCGAATTTCCATAAGACAGAGACTAACCAGTGAACCTTTGAATCAGTACGGCCAAAACGCCAATGGAAATATTTAGGATTTATGTACAGCTGGTAATACGCTCTTTCATCTCGATGGCAATGTTTGTGAGTGCGGCAGCCTCCAACGAGAAGTAGGTAAACAACCAACCGCTCATAGCATGTACTCCCCAGGAAAAAGGTGGACCAGAAAAGCCGATTTCGAGGAGATCAATAATAATCACTCACCAACGAAAAACCTGGATGACACGTAGCAACAGAAAGTGCCGGTTTTACTCCTCCGAAATGGGTAGATATACAGGCGGTGGGACAGGAGGCTGGGAGGTTGTGGTAACCGGCACCGTCTTGCTGGAGGAAGACGACAAACAAGAAAAATTGATGAAAAGAAAGAATTGATGAAAAAATTATAAATTAAGACTAAATAAGAAATAGAATAGAACTGGCTATCACCCCTGACTGTCATTTGGGAGATCCGGGTCGAATTCCGGTAAAGTCAAACAATTATTCCAGCGTAAATTACCCTCATAACTTCTGATATATCGTGGGGATACACATACAAAACATATGTGGCGGAGCATTAAAGAAACTAGGTTTGTTAAACGTATAATAAGAAGGCCCTCGGATGAAAAAGTCAAAGAGAGATGCTACTTTGCTCTGATTAGGCCACACCAAATATGCCGCGAGCATTTGGGACCATGGTCATAAGATTTAACCAAAAAAATAATAAAATACAAAGGAAAGCAGCGCGGTTCATAAAAAACTGTTAAGAGCTTACCCATAGTGTCTCACAACTTTTAGAGGGATTAAAGTGGGAGCCCCTAGAGACTCGGAGGCTACACGCTAGGCTAAGTTTGCTTGATAAATTCAGAACGGATATTTTTCAGAGCGACATAGAGAGTATTATCATGACTCCTCACTACATCTCTAAGTCTGACAGATGCGATAAAATAAGAGAGATACACTGCCAAACAGATAGGTACAAAAACTTGTCATTTTTGCGATCAAAAAGCGACCACCAAAAAAATTAAGCTCCACTAAATACACTCCTATAATTCATGTCACCATTTCATCTCCAAAAAACTTACCTTTTTAAATAGCTGGTGACATAATACCCCCAGCCACCCGTCCTTACGACGGCTCGCGGGGTATTATGTAAATGTAGGTAAGTACAGATTTTCTAAGAACCCTAACTCATCTACGACAACTCCTTCACACTGAAGTAACGAAGACATCCATCATGAATTCCAAACACGCCCCCAAAACTCTCAAGTATCCGGCCAATATTTTATCCTTCTCCAACAAGATGATAACAACAGAAGGTTTCGAGGCAAATAAAAAGAAGAGTCACCGGGATATCGAAGATCGGAACTTTGTATCAGCTTCGAGTTCCGCTCAGGAAATGGTTACGCAGTTCTCTCTCCAAATATCTATAAACGTTAAGGCTATACAAGTCTAGCCTCCGGGATTCGAAGACTGCTCCAATGTTCCTCAATCAGAGAAAACTTTTCTTCTCTTCGCGGACCTGCCATTAGGGCATTGACAATTGTGTTGTCCGATACGCGGGTCTAAATTTTTATGCATTTTGCAAGATTGCAATCTAAAAGAAGTGATTTCACGAACTGGCTCCCGATCACGATCGATGACACAGTATATATAAAATATGTTCATCAAAAATGTTTACTCTGTTGAAGCAACTGAAATTCCAAGTAGGACCAAGACCGAGTATATGGTCTATGAGTTTGATGGCAAAAATCAAGCCGGCTCAGTTAACATCTCGGGAACACCTGTGTCTAAGAAGGATTCTTTCAGATACCTGGGTGCTGTGATAGAAGAGAATGGAGGTCTAGACCTAGAAATTAAGGACAGGGTATCTGCATATAGCCGTGGGTGGTTCAATCGCTTCAAAGCCCGGTATAAGTTGCATAATATATCTGTTCATGGAAAGTCAGCTAGGACGGATGAAAGCGCAGCAGCCGCATTTATCGTTGAATTAGCGGCCATGATAGAAAAGGAAGGATATTCACCTCATCATATTTTCAATGCCAATGAGACTGGATTGTTCTGGAAAAGGATGCAATCCAGAACATATATTTCTGTTGAGGAAATATCAATGCCAAAATTCAAGGTTTCAAAGGATAGACGTACATTATTGCTCGGTGGAAATGCTGCTGGGGATTTTAAGCTTAAACCAATGATCATTCAGAAAACCCTAGGGCTCTAAAAGGTTGCCAGAAGCAAAGCTTACCTGTCCTATGGGAAGCTAATAAGAAGGCATGGGTAACCACTGTCGTCTTTGTAAAGCGGTTCACTATCTATTTCTGCCCAGCTGTACGAGAGTGCCGCACCAAAAAAATTTAGACTTCAAAGCAATGTTGGTATTAGATAACACTCCTGGGCATCCAAGAACTTTTGAGTGATTTATGTTCGGAAGTAAAGGTTGTTTACTTACCTCCGAACACTACATCGATTCTACAGCCAATGGACTATGGTCAATTGAAAATTTCAGTTGGACAATTTCATGAAATGAAATTTGAACGTTGGAACGTTCAAATTTCAACGTTCAAGGCATACTATTTAAGAGAGACTTTCAACCAAGGTGTAAGGACAACTGAGGGTGAAGCCGGCATGAGCTTGAAGGAATTTTGGCGCTGTTATAATATCCGACAGGCCATTGAAAACATTTCAAATCTTGGGGTGAGGTCTCCGAAAAAACTATGAAAGCAGTTTTGAAAAATCTTTGGGACGACTGTGCGCTTGACTTCCTTGGCTGTGATATACCTGAGGACGTAATTAATGAAACAGTTGACCTAGCACGCATCATCGGTTTAGACTAAGTGGAGGCTGAAGACATTCAGGACCTGATTGAGGCTAATAAAGAAGAATTAACTGATGTAGAACTATTAGAAATTCAACAGCATTGGGAAATGGAAGAGCGGAGCGAAGATGTGTGTGGTGACGAAGAAATCAGCGACAAAAGTAAAGTTTTAACTACATCAAATATTAGTGAAATCTTAAATCTCGTCGACTGTGTATGCACTCGCATAAAAGAAAGTGATCCTGATTTCGAAAGAAGCTCGCTAGTGGCTAGAAGTTTAAAGGATTCTGTGAGTTGTTACCAGGAATGATTACTAGAAAGAAACAAAAAGAAAAAACAGCTCTCTTTAGATAGTTATTTCTCGAAAACTCAAAGCAAATCCTCCACCACAACCCAAGACAGCAGCAGCAATGATCGTTCTGACGACGTCGAGGTGGATCAACTGCAAGAACCGGAAGAACTTTCGTTAACGTGGTGATGGCGGTGATGCGCCTTCAGTTGTTCCTTATCTTTCATTTTCTGCACTTAATTTTTAGTTCTATCCGTGATTAATTGTTTTTTCTTCAAGTTTGTTTTTTTAAAGCATGATAAAAAACTATTGGATTGTTGTATCGCAATTTGAAGTTATTACGTATTGTTATAGTGCGCATAAGAAGGAATGCGGAATATCTTCTTTTAGTTTGAGGCAAAGCCAAAAGTTCTTAATTTCAGTAATTATTTATCCATTTTCACCGGTAAAATTTTTAACAAATGGAATAAAAACAACGTTTATTTAACTTTAAATCAATTTTTTAGCGATTTTAACCGCAGTTTATTATTTTCACATGTTATTTTACAAAATTTATACGGTTAAAGCAGCATCTCGGGGACGAATTAAGTTCCATAGCATTAGGCGTTATGGAACTTGATGATTCGAATAGCGCTGTTTCGATTAGCCCTCGCTTTTCAGGGAACGAATTAAGAGCGTTAATCGGGGAGTGGGTGTATTCCTCAACTAAGTGAAATTCTTGTTTTTCAAGTCAAACGCATATCTTGAAATATCGTTCCCTAACATTTAGCTATACAGAGAGGGGAACTCCGTAGCGTATTTATATATGTGGGTGACCTTATAGATGCACAACTGAGGAAATTCGGTGAATTCACTCAAAATCTCATTTAAGTGACATGCAGATGAATGAGAACCACAAGATTATCGAACATCAGAGCCCTGTTTCTGACTGCTCCAAGTCTACAAGTTAAGTAGAAAGCAGACATAATGCAAACCATATTTAGCTTTTATTTGAAGCATACAGTATATTTCATGAGCTTTTTTGCCATCATCCTCATCTAAGAGTCAGTGCCAAGTTGAATGGTGTGCATAATTGTGTGATTATATGAAAAACCGTACCTTAAGTTCAGAATTTACCTTAAAAGATCTGAAGCAAGGAAAATTCAAGGGCACAACTTGAATAAGTAGTAACTTTTTCCTCTGCATGTAGTGAAGCAAGGACTTGAAATGGACGTTATTTATAATGTCCATTTTGAGTCCTTGCATGTCAAGATATCATGTTGATTTGTTCTTATCTACCATAAAATAGTGCATACAATATAGAAACGTAATATTCTCAAACATCTACATGGTTAAGTTTTGCATAGTGACATACCGATGTATCACAGAAATATATTAATTTCATTTACATATTTCAGAGCAAATTTTCTATAATTGAAATTATAATTAAATTCTAATACATCATAAGTGTACCCCTGAGAACTATTCATATAAGCTAGCAACAAGGCGTTGAGGTTGGGGATGGATAGATAGGTATATCAGTGGACACTCACAGAAAGGCGATCCATGGCGACACCGGTGTCCACTGCTCTCGGAAGCTTTCGGGTGAGAACCCTTCCTCAGCGGGAGAAAATCACAACTGAAGAGTGTCACACTGGAGTTGAGGGTAGAGGGTCTGCTTAGGAGGGTGGTTGGTTTTTGAGGGAAGTGATTGGTTGGAAGGAAGTAAGGGAGGGAGGAATAAGGGGAGGGGATACGGAGAAAGCTAGCGGAGGTTAAGCCCGGGAGTACAAATACATCTTAGGATTGAAATATATGATTATTCCCAATGGCGGAGCTCCATGATAGATGTGTCAGGTGGGAGGGCGCGAATGATTTTTACTTGGAAGCAGTCGTTGAAGGGGAGGTTATGAGAATTGGTGTGCTCCGCTACAGGCAGCTTCAATTGTTGTGTCACGCTGCTCCTGTGGTTATCGATTCGTACATTGAGAGATGTGCTTGTGAGGCCAACGTAGAAGGCCTGGCAGTGCTTACAGGTGAGGAGGTAAATTACATTACTCGAGGAACAGGTTCCCCGAGTAAGTATCTGATACGTTATATTTGTGACAGGGGTCGTGAAAGTTCGGGAGAAAGGGTTGAGTGTCCATCCCCAACCTCAACGCCTTGTTGCTAGCTTATATTTCTAAATTTATTTCCTTTTTCTGTAATATATATATACACGATGTGGATAGGATGGAGGAGATACACACACAAAAAAAGAGACGATCACACTTACATCGCGATGTAAGTGTGATAGCCTCTTTTTTTGTGTGTCTATCTCCTCCATCCTATCCACATCGTGTGCTCATCGCCGCATGGCTGACTCCAATCCATCAACGTATTTATATATATATATATATATATATATATATATATATATATATATATATATATATATATATATTTATTTATTTATTTCTTTTCTCTCGCCCATACAAGGATCGTGAGTTAAGACCAACAAAAATAGTAAGTCACTTCTCATGGAGATGTAGATTTTTCCTCAAAAGTTACAAACATTTGTAACTCACTTGTAACTCACACGTAACTCGGTTTGAGAAACGGAAGGTGTCGAGTAATGTGGAGTTACTTACGTGTTAACTAACGAAACTTTTGAAATGAAATCTTAACTTATGACCTAGAAAATAGTAGACTTGTACGGTTGAACAATAGAATTTCACAATTTATGTCTAAATAGACTTTTATCTTCTTCATTGTTTGTTCAATCCTAGGATTGGTCGACTGCAGCCCTCCACCCTTTCCTATCTATTACTAATTCCCTTGTCTCCTGGTATCTCTTCCTATGTACTTTCCTCTTTATTTGGCCCATGAACTTATTCCTGGGTCTTCTTTTGGGGAATTTTCTCCCTATTTTGCCTTCAATTGTGTTCTTCACAAGCCCATTGTGTCTCAGGGTGTTCAATCCATCTTGTTCTTCTTCTCTGTATGGTGTTCCACATGGTCCTTTCACCTCGTACCTTGTAGACTTGTAACTTTGAGAAACAGGGCCCAGCAGCTCTCGACAGAGTCAAGTTTCAAATTTCCAAACATTGCATGTAACAAATCATATGGTACGAAGTCACTCGCACGGGTGCATATACACCAGGGTTGAAATTCGCTATGAAAAAATCATATGACTTGACCGGGATACGAACCCGGATCTCCCAATTGCCGGTCAGGTGTGTTAGCCAGTTACACAAGTTAGTCAAGTTTCAAAGCTTCAAAGTTGGTTTCATAAAGAGTGAGAAAAATACTTAGTTGTTGAGATTAATATTTATATTTAAAGCCCAATGCAAAGCTTGAAATATCATTCCAATAACTTCTCGCTACATAGAACTGAGAACTAAATTGTGTAAACTGTGTGCGGGTGACTTAATAGATGCATGAATAACGAGAATCAGTGGAAGTTACTCGAACTTACGATAGGGAGTATACAGATGAGGAGACTCGCCAAAATATCGAAAATCAGAACTTCTTATCGGCATTGGGTCTCGTACAGGCAGAGGGCATTGCAGCTCTCACGCTCCTAATCCCTACAAGTACTTGTTGGCGGCGTCACCAAGTTCCTATCGCCTCCAGGACGCGAGATTAGGAGCGAGATGGAAGTTACCTCGGCTTGAGAGCTTGGAAAAGCCATTCAGTCGATATTACAACGTTTCTCAATTTAGGGAACTCATTCCTATACCAAGCCGATCTGCCAAATGAGGTAACCCGCTCATTATTATCACACGCTGAGTAGGGTGGGCCAAAATTTCAATGTACAGAAAATTAAAGGTCTTTAAGTTAATTTCTTTTCCCTTTGATGCTAACAATATGTATACCAAATTTGGAGGCAATCTACCCCATTTAAAGTCAAATAGCACATAACTTAATGTTGCCTATCCACAAGGGACTACCTAATGTGTGATTTTTTCATTACTATTATTTAGGTAATATAAACGGCAATTAATTAATGTTATAGCCCATCAATGTGTCCTTAATGGAAGTATTTACCTATCAAATAGAGTGTATAACGACCTTTGTCATTTATATCGGATTAGAAAGGAAAAAAATGTATCACCATTCAAAATCGAATATATGTCACCTCTGCAGCACGGGTTATCGAAAGTTGATTGAATCGTAGTTTTGTACATTTTATGTTAGCACAAAAAGAAAAAATTAAGCTCCTAGACCAATTGAAGTTTATTAAAATTAAAAATATCGGAATTTTGACCAACCCTAACGCCCAGCTGACAGTTTGTATTTTGTCAGAGTCATTTCTCCTTCCTAGCTCATAGAGGCTCATCTCTCACCCATCTCTTCCCTCACCCATCAATGCATTCTTATCCACATTATTTACCACCAAGTGCTTACGTCCAAGAATGACCTATACATCTTAAAGCAATGGCATTCTATGGATCGGCATTATGGGCCACTGGAAAAGATGTCCATAGAAAACTAGAGCATTCGAAAACTGGTGCTTGGGGAAGATGCTGAAGAAAAAATGGATGGTCAAAAAGAGAAATCATAAAGTGTACGGAAAATTTGAAGAGGAAAGGACCACAAAGAACACAATAGAGAAAAGAACAATATGAATTGGACACACCCTGAGACACAATGGGTTTATGAAGAACATAATTGAAGGAAAAATAGAGGGAAAAAGAGGAAGATCCGCGAATAATGGGGCACCCAAAATGCATACGAATACCTCTGGCATAATATACACGGTACCTCTAAGGACAACTCGCTCCTTAAAGCCCCCATGAGATTGACATTGGAAGAGGACGCCTGGGTAGCGTACTTGGTTAGAGCACTTGGCGCGTAATCGAGGGATCTGGGTTCCATTCCCAGTCCAGGAGAATGATTTTTCTACTGTGAATTTCACACAATTGTGTGATCATTAGCGGATGACTCCGTTAAAGCTACTGTGGTTCTTTGGAAAAAACTGGAATAAGTTCATGGACCAAATGAAGAGGAAAGTAAATAGGAATAGATACCATGAGGCGAGGGAACTAGCATTACATAGGGAAGAGTGGAGGGTTGCAGTCCACCAATCTTAGGATTGAACAATCAATGATGAATGAAGTGTTTATTTTGACTCACAAAGTCGGGCCAGAGCCACCTTAATGAACTGCTTTTATTGTTCGAATACGTATAGAACGTAAATTTACTTAAAGAAAAGTTCACCTTTGACTCCCAATGAAGAATTTCGGGCTGAGCCGATTCACACTAATACCAACCACGGTATCGGAGATTGGGACTTGAGGTTGAAGTTTCTCGCAGGAAGAGGTATCGGTATGTATGCGAACCAATCTCAAAGAATTTAGTCGGGGTTGTTTAGTTACCATTGGCTCCAGGGGATTGGCGATGAGGCGCTTTCTCTTCTGCACAGGGTTCACCACCCACCCTTCCCATCTCAACCCACCACCCAGCGTCTTATCCGGTTCCTAACACGCGATGCAGCTCAGCAGAAAACTATCTCTTACGGAAAGGAGAGACTCTTGCGCGCTACTTCTCCAACTCCTCCTCCTGCAAAAATCCAACGTCCCCTATACAGCGCTCTTGCACTTCCCCGACTCCATTGCAAGAGGGAATAGGGGGAGGGGGTGTGCGAGAGACGAGCACAAATTCCGCAAATACGGTCACGTATAGGGGGGAAAGAGGAGGGGAATGCTATGGGGAAGACATTTCTCTCCAGGGTCTCCTTTGATCTCCCCTCCCTTGCCCGTTTCCCTACCAACCCCAAACAGCCACCGCTACCCTCTGTCACCGACGGTTAAAGTCGAACTCCCTCCCACTCACCTCCGAGGCAACCCAGCGCAACTACCTCCCGCCATTTCTTCTCCGTTGAGGTAGATGAAGTGTGCACTACGTCATCAAACTGTAGCCTGACGACCAGAATGACAACCATATTGTTAATCCCTTCTTGATCCCTTATTTTTCTCGGGATATCACAAGGGAATGGACGAATGAGCGGAAGTAAAGCATGGACATCAACCATATGTTTGAAATTTAAGCCAAGTGAACCTTGAAAGATATATTGGATACTTAGTGCTATGTATTCTACTTCATTTTACAATAGTGTTTTCCCCCGAAATTCGGATTATTATACATTTAAATACATTAAAAAATACATGCAAGAGATAAGAAATTCTGAAGTGCACAGAAGAGTAGAAAAGGAAATGACCAAATGGAGCACCATACAAGAAGAACAAGATGGATTGGACACACCCTGAGACAAAATGGGTTTGTGAAGAACATAATGGAAGGTTGAATAGAGGTATAAGTCCCCAGAGGAAGACCCAGAAATAAGTTCACGGGCAAAACAAAGAGGAAAGTACATAGAAAGAGCTAACACTTCATCTGAACACATCATGATTTAGGTTACAGTTACATTTTGCGGCTGGTGGTCCGCTTTTGTACGCAATAATTATTTTAAAAATTGAGAGAAGACCATGCGTGCTCCTAGAAATTATGAAAAGGTGCTCCAAGATCATGACGCAAAAATGTCGGGGAGTACACCAAAATACTTGCGCTCGTAGTATTTACTCCCTAGTGTCACTAAAATTTGAGCCAACGCGGTGGCCATCCTGTATCAGCTCAGTACAAAATGTCCTTATGTAGCGTTTTGCAGCTAACTTTACGCATAAAGGAAATGGTTGCAGGCTTTACTCTGTGGAAGTTATCAATTTTGGACCAAAGAAATTTTTGACTCCGCTTGTAGTTAATTAGCACGTCCCGGGTTTCGACACTGTGTTATCTTCACGACACGAAGATGAAACAAAGCCGGATCATGCTAATAAATCACAAGTGGAAATAAAAAAGTCATTTTATTTGGCCAATTTGCGTATAAATATTACCGCGGATGAAACAAAATTCGTATGAAAATTCAAAACTAAATTGAACCATTGGCGAACAAATTCCTGCTCTTGAGAATGGATGTATCAGTGGAGGAGTAGTAGACGGAGGTTTGCCTTCTCCCCCTCCTGCAATCATCTCCTTCCATGCTCACTCTCCCACATTCCATGGCCTCCCTTTCCCCGAGACGATCGTAATCGTACGTCACCCCATCTCAACGCACCACTGTTACGAACCCAACTTCTCCCCCTATTCCCAGCTACCTGCTAACCACCCGATGCTTCCCTACACTACCTTCCCCCTTATCTCCCACACCCCCGAGAGCAAACACATCCTCCTGCGGCACATACTCACCTAGTTTCCCACCTATCTGAGAGACTGGCTTCGCATTTGGTTGTATATATTGCAGCAGACGATTTTACTAGGAAAAAAACTGGTTAAAACGCAATTGAGATATGTACTTTGAGCGAAATAGCATTTCACCTAGAAATCAATGAACTTGGTGTCATTTTAAAGAAAAATATATCACCCTTCCATTGAAAAAAAAATTTAACCACTTGCCACACTACTTTCCGAGATATTTTCCAGAAAATACCAGTCCTTTTACATGGGAAATGGTACGTGTATACCCTTCAGAGAGACATTTTTTAATAAAGGAGGAATTTCTAAAGCCTAGATCTCGTAAAAAAACCAACAGTGTGTAGTTTTTGCTTTCTCGAGTATTTTTTAAAATAAATCATATTGTCAATGCAGTAAATTCTTCGAAATCACAATAAACTTTCCGTTTTGATGAAGTTTCAAACGTACCACGTGAAAAAAATGAGTCAAGTAAAGACTTATTTAGATATTTTCATTTGATTACTTACAATTTATGTCATGTAAAACTATATAATTGCACCATTAATAATGCAATTTAATTAGTGTGTCTCACAGCTGGTGAAATCAAAACATATAATTCGAATATGGTATCTATTATAATTAGGGAACTATCACGCTCGCACTACGTTAAACGCCACAAGTAATGCACTTAATTTTTTCGCTCACTTGCGATCACATTTAGCCTTTCATCCCATCTCATTTAACAGCTCCACTTATATCAAATATTGCGATGCTTATTTAAAGTAAAAAATGGAATACAGCGACCAGCTAGTAATGACAATGCATAATATTTGAATTTACAACACGAATCTGGTAACTAAATATCGAACAAATATACCCTCAGAAGTGTCAGCCAAAACCTGTGTACTAACGTGAGCGTTAATTCAGGCAATTGAGGTTTAAAATTAAGTAGAATACTAAAGTGGGCCTGTGTACGCCTGTATTGATTTTGTCATGATTGACAGTCTCTTTTTGCATTGAGCTGGCTTGTACAGCCCTGAGGTCCTATGATTTCTTACTAGCATCAAAAGCTGGAGGAAGAAGCATTTGCAACGTTATAGGATTCATGGAATGAGTGATATTAGTCACCACCAAAAAAGTGCTGCGGTGCGTGTTCATATCACACAGCATCACAAGGCGTTTGATGGTTTAAAAACCAAACAAATTCGTATAATATTTTTAACAGATAAGTCCACTAGTTTCACTGAATACCTTCATCTTCAGGATATGAACCAAAGGATACGTTCAATTTTCTAATGATAATATACTATAACAATACCTGTTGCAGTATTAAAAATGACTGATGAAGTATCGTAAGTTTATAACTAGAAGTTTTGTAAAATCCTTATTCTCCCAGGGAGTTCAAAGGAAACAGAATTAAGTCCAGTAGCACTAATATTTTTTTCGAATTATAGGCATATTAATGCAATAGTTTAAGTCAAAAGGCTATAATTCAACGCAAACGGCCCTTGAGTCTGCTCCAATATGTGGAATTAGTACAAATTAAAATAAACTTCCACCAATCTGCATAGTTTGCACCTAAATATGTAAGTAAATATTAAAGGATGCCTTCAGTGAATGCGAATATTTTTTTTTAAACAGTGTAAACTTAAAGGATGTGGTTAGTATTAGCATCAACAAGGAGGTATTTGAATGGTTTAAGTATTTGGTTTGGTGCTCGCGTGGTCGGGCAGAAGCCAAGTGGATATTTCAATTAAGTCGAAAAAAATTCTTGGACCACACTCCACTTAAGTACAGTTATGTAAACTTTGTAAATACCCATACATGTTCTAACAGCGCGTTTCATTAAAAACGACTACGAGCGTACATAAAGAGTTTCACAACTTTTAAAGGGATTGAGGTAGGAGCCCCAAGAGACCCGGGGGCTAAATTAGGTTCAGGTTGCTTGAGAAATTCAGAACTGATATTTTTCAGAGCGACACAGTGAATATTATCATGACTCCTCACAATATCTCTAGGTATGAGAGATGCAACAAAATAAGAGAGATACACTGCCAAACGTATATGCAAAAAAACTCGTTTTTTCCGTGCACAATAAGTGACCACAGTAAAAATTGAACTCCACTAAATACACTCCTATAATACATGTCACCATTTCAACCCCCAAAAACTTATATCTTTACACGGCTGGTGGTCTAACACCCCCTACCACACGCCCATTCGGCGGCTCACGGGGTATTATGTAGATGTAGATGAATATAAATTATGCAAGATATATATTCAAATTTTCGTCCCAATGAAAGCATTGCTATGGCTCTCCTTTAAGGCGCGATACTTTAAATTTTATCGAAAATGAAATCCATATACGTGTATTTTATTCGGCATGATGCCTTGTTATTTATTAGGAGCCATTTAAATAATATGAGACGTACGTTTTTGTACCTGGGATTAAATCTGTACATATGCTAATAAATCATTTCAAAATATATTTCAAATAACATGAAGCTCCGAGTTAAAATATCTTATAATTCCCAAAAGTACAAATCGTTAGCACGCATTTTTCTGTTTACATTTATACATATTAGTACTAAGTAGATATATGTCAAGTTTTACGCCAATATTAACACAAAAAATTGTTCCAACTACCTTGATAGAGGACTACTGCCGAAGCCAGGTTTACTTCCACACTTCCTCTGATCCCAAAAAAATCCATTCATTTAGTTAAGGCAATTTCCTCACCTATTCCAGCGAATCCTAGATTGACAAGCCGCATCTCTTGACTACATTGGCCAGCGGCGAATATTAAGAAACATGTTCATCGAATAGGATTAACGAAGCTTGGTGACAATCATTTGTGAAAATCATGACGTCGGAGAGAGGATAGCATGTAAAAGAGGTGGAGGGTTCTTCAAGAGGCACACACGGGAGTCCTTAAGTTCTCATATCGACTCTCTAATTCTCCGACATCAGAATCTCCACTGTCCTGTGCCACCAAGTTTGGCCATATCTATACGCTTACGTAACCGATTTTGTAACAATCATTAGACTTGACCGACTTGAATGATAAGACTTGACTTTACTCGAACCCGGATCTCTCAGCTGTCAGCCATGTGTAACTGGCTAATAAACCTGGCCGGATATTGGGAGATCGGGGATCGAATCCTAGTCAAGTCATTGATTCTTTTCATAGAGTGTTTTTTTACTTTGGTGTGTATGCACCCGTGCGAGTGATTTTATACGAAATCATTTGTTCTTGCAACAATTGAAGACCAATAGCCTTTACGGTTCCACGCTCCGTTCCCATATCCATCCCTTTGACCGATTCCCATCCTCTCCCTCGGGATGTATCACTACATCGAATTATTTTTAAGTCCACCCCTTTCTTTCTCCCCTCTCTCTTCTCTTTCGACCTAAAATCCCCTTCAACACGCAATCCTCCTCCCACATGTGGCTCTCTCCTCCACATCTCTATTCTTCCCGTCTAGTCCTCTCCTAACCCACTTCTCGGCAATTTACATATTTTCCGCAACTATCTGGCGTAAAAAGGAGTAAGCACATCTCCCAACAGCCCGTCCTGCCTCGCACCCTCATCCCCTAAAAACCCCTTGCTATCCCTGGCGCGCATACACCCTAGTTATTCTTCAAGGCTAAAAATTTTCCTTTGCGAAGCACGAGTAGTAATTAGGACCGCATTGGAATGTCTCCTTGAAAAAATTAAACCGCAGACTTCTAAAGACCGAAAGATGGAAAAAAGAATAAGAAAAAATGTCGTGACGACGAGCGAGATGCTATTTTTTGTACAGAAAATAGAAGCAACCGAAGGAATAACGATTAAGAAAACACGTTTATTATATAAGAATAAAATATTTCGGCTGGGGATGCGAAAAATCTAGACCAATGGGAAAAGCCATTCTCTGTGTTCATGAAGTGCAGCAAGAACATCGCCGTTCAAATTGACAATATTTTTCTTAAAAAACATAACTGATTTTTCTTAAATAGTTGAAATTAGTAACACTAAAGAGGCTGAAAAATAAATTTTCAGGCCTATAAGATAATATAATTCAGAATTAAATAGTTATTGTGAATAAATTTGCCCATATTTCTTTTATAGAGAAATTGAAATGCCTTAACATCAGAACTTGAAATGCCTAAAGTTTTTGAGAAAAGTGACAAAACACTGTATTTTATGAAAAATATCAAAATAATGTTTTTAACCCGTAGTCCGAAATTCCGAGTTAAAATATTTAGCTCAAATAAGACTGCAAAAATTACGAGAGCGAGAAGCCCGTCGGTACTGACATATATTGAGCCCTCTGCCAACAACTGGCCCCTGTCGGGCCGATTTATCGAAAGGTAACAAATGTGTTTCGTTTCGACCTAAAATGAAACTAAAGCTGGTAGTCCGAGCTTCGTCACGTTACAGTACGATCTGAAATGTATTTGGGCGAATGGTTTCGACCTGAGACAAAACGCTACCTTTGGAGACGGAACGACACTGTTCGAAACTTCCCATTGCCTAGCTAAGTTTAAGACTCAAAAGCTGAGTAGATGGGGAAAATAATCAATATTTTGATCCATACACAAATGATTGTGGAAAAGACGACGAGTTAAATGAATTGAGCAATATTATCACTATGCTCACCGTGATATTCCTGAATACTATGTATGAAACTCATAGGAATGTCCTGGAAGATCCATTGTCGGCGATTGTTGAACTAAGATTATAATTAGCATTGTTTAGCTGAGCGCACTAATATCCTCTGCAAATATACACGATAAATTTTTTGGGTTTTGCAAAAATTGTCACTCACGTACTTTGAGAATTTTACTATTTGCATGACGGAAAAAAGATTCCAAGCGCGGTCCCAGAAAATCTAAAAAAGTTAATGATCAATGGACCGGTTGGTAACTATGATCGGCTTGATTTTGATGATCGCTCAAATCGTTAAATGACAAGTTTAAAATATTAAAATTCTTAAAGTCGGTGGTTTCCGGCGTGACTTTAAGGAATTTGCTATATATTTTTAATAAAAGGGTTATACTTTTGTTTTTCCACGATAAATTTGAATGCTACACGACCATGGTTTCGACGGTTAACGTCATCTTCAAGTCCTGAAGATTATTGTTTATTAAATGACATTATTAAAATTTGTTGTGGAAAAACAAAGTGTTATCCTTCGATACAAAATGGCCTCTTGTAACTATTCAATAAAAGATGCTTAATAATTTCATGATGCTGGTAGATAATGAGATTATTTAAAGTAAATCATTAGATGTATAAAGTTTTGACAGTGCTATTGCCACGCCGCGCTCCCATTTATTTTACTCCTGTTAATTACTGTTTTCGTGTTGGTTTTGTTTCATTATATTATTTATTTGTTGGTTGCATCAACCAAAAATTTTTCTTTTTTTAAGTTTTTTTCATGAGTTTATGGAGTTTATTTATTTGTTTCGACGTCGTCAAGGATTTGTTTAAGTCTTGGTTTAGGTGGCGATTGATTGTTTTAAAACATGGAATGAGACGCTTAACGATTCCAAACGTGTGTACTAAAATTTCTTTTCATCCGTCTGAACTAATAAATTATATCAAGAAAATTGCGTACCAACTATCTTAATAAATAGCGCTACCACGCAGCAAGTCGTATACCAAACAACAACAATGTCACACCAAACCCCTCTGTCAAAATGAATTTGTTCTAACTTCAACTGGAAAAGAGTCAACGGTGGAATTCATGTGACTATATTCAATTGTTTATCTAAGGGCGGATCACAGAGACAAAGTGGATACACGCGTCAGCAAAATTATTTATCATCATTCGATTTGTGGTGCGAAACTAAGCCGCGTGTAAATGAAGTACACAGTTCTGACGGTGTGAAACTTCGATGTAAACGAATGTGTTAGGTTTCATTCCTGGGAGTGCTTTTAGATTCAACCCGATTTCGTTTCAATTCCGATTTCGTTTCGTCCTTGAATTTAGTTCCTCTGGTCTAATTCCATTTAGTTTTCCTTCAACATTTCGCTCCCAATGAAGAAAACAATCAACATTTCCCTAGTTTTGAGTTTTGTTCCAATTGCCATCCCTACCAAAAGCGTCTGACTCCCTTACACAGTTTACAATCTCAAGAGACGAAAATGTTGTTGGAGAAATTTTATAGGTAATAGTTTTATTCTATGCGATGGAGAAACTCGATGTTGAATCAAGCATGTTAAAGCATAAGACTCGCAGCCACGTCCGAACCCTTAAAGGCTCTCACAGAGGATAAGAGGCCATGTCAGTCTTTGTGCACCGTGAGCAGTTACGACCTTCCCATGGCACCCACTAATTTAACATGACGTGAGAAACGACGACAGTTATCGATCGAAGTTTCTCTGCGATGGTGAATATTTCATTGAGAACTCTTGATGACCTGCTTAATTCAACTGGCGAGGCATTTACGAATGGCGCGTGAGATCTAAGCGAATCCAGAGGCACCAATAGAAACAAATCTTCGCCTCAAACTCACCGGCGAAAATTATGAAAATTCTCTCCTGTCAAAGTTTGGAATTAGAAGATTTCCAATCCGCTCAACTTCGGCGAGACGATGCAAAAGTTTGCGTAAGAAATGAAATTTTCTTACGCGTATGCGAGGCAGGTGGCGACAGGACGGTTTTTGCACCGTGGAAAAAACGCTGGAACAAGTCCAGAGACACCTTTTCAGAAGAAATCAGAGGACGGAGTTCAGCAATGGTGCAGAAAACTGAGATTTTAATCAACGATGAAGGGACTACTATAGCACGACTGGTTATCAGTAGAGCGCTCCAGCAAAAGGTAGCTGGAGCGATATACATCCACGTACAAATCTGCGTAAAATATGCAGACGTGCAATTTTCAAGGTGCCTTGAAATGGTGCATTGGCGCCGAAATCATGGTCGGTTTTTGTTAACATATGTGTGAAATCAACTAAGTTTTTTATTTCTTAGCCATGTTTGAAGCAAGTACTTTCCACCATGTGACGCCTGTGACATTCTTAAACGTATTTTAACACATAGCATTATCGCACTAGGCATACATTTCGAAATAATTTGATGATATATCGTTGTCGTTCTGCAAGACGCAAAAACAAATGTTTCACATTATTACAATGGTACCTGATAAATGTCAAGATATCATGCCGAATAAAAAAAACATGTATTAAGAGACGGTTTTCGAAAAATTTCGAACTCCGCGCCGTAAACTCAAGTCATAACAATGCTTTCATTGGGACGAAAATTTGAAAATATAATTCTTGCATCATTTATATTACAACATGTGTGGATATTTCCAATCTATAAATAGATGAAATTAAGTTAAGTGTGCTCTAAGAATTTTTTTCGACTTGAAAAGTTATAAAAATGTGCACTCAACGACTTACGATTCGCGTTCCTACCAGCATACCTTATAGAGCAACATTGGAAATGCATGATGTAAATATTTTACGGTATACGTGCGTATTCTTCATTGAAAAAGTAATGAGATGGGCACCAATTTGGGAAAGAAAAAGTAATTATACGCCTGAAATGTGCACCTAGTATTCTATTATTGTTATGTAATTGCAAAATCTAACAAATCAATTTCAGATGAATCCTCCCCATAGAGTTTTTATCAGTTTCCACACAGATTTGAAAAGAACTGATGTTAAACAACTGATCTTAAAAAATGGATGACGCTTGACTTCGTAATGAGACCTGAAAATTTCACAAGATAAGGGAGATGAAAGTTACGCATTTTTGTTCTAGGTGTACGCTATCTTAGAAGTAAAATCGCAACAATACATTGCTTTAAAGTCACCATCGCCAGGCACCACAGCAATACATCAATCCCTATCAATGGAGAGAAAGATATTACATTTAAATTAAGTAAAAGTTTCATAAAAATGATGCTGCTCTAGCTCATGCCATGTGCAACCAGATACCAATGTTCGTGAAGAGTTTCCAAGCAATAGGATACTTTTTATAAGTTTCAATAAGAAGTAATTATAAAAAGTACTCTATTTGAATGGTGCCAATGATTATGAATAAAGATAAAAACGCTTTCGAATCAGGATAATGAAGCCAGGCTATAATGAAATAAGATTGTGGCTGGAAAGCCATTAATTGTGCCATAGCCATAAAAAAAGACCATAAAAGCTGTTAATTAAATATACTCCCACGCTTCGAAAAATATTTCTGAGTAGCTTTATTAGAGTAAATATTTGTTTGAAACTTAAAGCTCAGGAACTCCACGGGTCCGTGTCGAAGGGAAAGGCGAGAGCATGTCCCCGTGGGCGGCGCCGTCATCCCTCGCTCCATCCGACTCTGGAGTTGACGTCAGGACCGAAAGAGAATTCGGGAGTAGCTCTCGTTTAGCGGGAAGCAACCGCCACTGATTCATGTGGATACACCCAAGTAAATATGTGCAATGGATTAAAGTCAACAGCCTTGAAATAGCTTCCCGTTAAGCTTTGGAAGAGTACAAGAGCGAATCCATCACTCAGTTTTAGAAATTAGTTTTCGCTCGCCGATGGGTTGTTGGAACCAAATGTTAGGTGCTCTGTTTTTGAAGTAAGCAGAGTTCATGCCAGAGTTCTGATTTGTTGATAGAGTAATCAAGTATTATAATTGCATGAATTAATGCTAAATATAGTAAGCAGCCAGTAGGTATTATATAAAAATCAATATAATTATGAACATGGGACATTCTACTCCCCTCCAACATTAAGCTAACGTTAATATTAGCAATCACCTTCCATCGAATGGGAATCCACGCTCACACAAGTTTAAGTAGGTAGTAACTTCACAAAACTATCCATCAGTTTAAAAGGATATAGTAAACGCAGCCAACAACCCATAGAAATTACACATCGACCGCTTCTCGTTTTATTTGGGTACAAGTTTAGAAACTTAAAATGCCATAGCCAAATGATTAAAAAAAGATAATTTGACATCTTCGCTTTAAAGCTAGCCTTGAGAAACGGGTCCCATGGCAAAGATTGACGGATGACTAAGCTAAGAATCCATAAAAGAAATTTCATACGCCATTTAATGCTAATACTAATGCAATTTATACTAAAAATGCACATTTTATTTCCTCATGACGATCAACAAAATTTGGTAAAAAACTTTATTATTTGAAAATTACCTGGCCAAAAGTCGGTCTACATAATTCATGCTTCGCGGATGTGAAGAAGGTCTCGTAAAAAAAAGAATAATTTTATTTTTACTCCAACTTATACTGATCTAGGTATATATTTGGCATCCTGCTGTTCATTTATGAAGGGGACTGGTAAATGGCGAACACAAGTTTTAGAAAAGCGGGTCACGAACGAAAAACAAAATTTTTGAAACAGCCGCACTCTAGAATCCGCCCATGGTCTATTGTCTCGATGAACTCCGATGTTAAAGGAAGAAACGGTATATTATAAGGTCCGCCTGCACCGTGGGGGCCGCGTGCGCCGCCACCATGTGTCGAGCGCCGTAACTTAACATTTTTCGCAGCGTCCCCCATGGATGTATCCCGGCAACATCCCCCGACGCAGCCCTTCGGAGGAGGAGTGGGTTTTTACTGATGTTCTTCGCGCCGATGTGGCTGGCTGGCGGTGTCTCCTCCTTCCATCTTTATGCATCCCCTTAAGAATGTCGCCGTTGAGCCGCGCCTCGCTCTCTGCTCCTTCTCCCCCTGGAGCGAAACCATTTTTCTCGTCATCGATCCGCTGCCAGCGTGCTCGCCGCTCTCTCAGTGCGTCGTCGTTCCGCGAAATGCCCCTTCGCCTCATCCTTACCGAGACCCTGAAGGCGCATCCCTTTCCCACCGCGTGTTCCTCCATCTCTCTCGCAACATTTCCATTACCCTCGTTATATTTTTTGTGCACTTTTCATTGTTATTATTATTGTTTCCACCAGCCTTCAAAGTCTGATAACAATCGCTAGAGGGGTAATATATTTTTATTACGCCTTTATTTACCATATTCGCCAGAAAAAACCACCCACGTCCCTTGGAGGGAAAATTTTTGTTATTATTATTTTTTCCTTCGTTCTCCACAACATCTTACAACCATGCGAGAGTGGCACATATACTATAGTTTTAATTTTATACGTTTACCTTATTTTTTGGCCAAAATCGTGTTCCACGAAATTTTTTCCAAATATTTTTACTTCGTAATTTCATTTTTTTATTTTACTTCATCCTCCGCGACATCTCACAACGCCAGGAAAGCATCATATGTTTTTCCATTTCAATTTTTGAAAATACTTTTATAGTCCGAAACCCACCCGCGCCCCTTGGCGTGTTTATTTTTTTCATTAATTTTTTTTATATTTTCACTCTTTTTCTTTTCTTATTCTCCATTTTTTTCCATCTCCATCCACAAAGGAAGGAACACCCCGCCGCGACCTACATTTGTACGGCATGTCACACCTACGGCGTTATTCACTTGGTCTCGTCCTCTCCTCCTCCTCCACCGTTCCATCTATCCGAGTACCCACTACGCTCCGCCGCCGCCGCTGCCGCCACAACACTACTCCGAGTCCACGGTTGGGTTAAGGGGGGAATGTGGGGAAAGGGGGGGTTAGGGACATGTGGAAAGGGTTAAAAATGATAAGGGAGAAGGAGGGGGCAGGGAAGAGGAGGTTGGGTTTGCGCTCTCTGCTAAAAGGACGGAGGTGGAGGGTGGAGGGAGGCTGCCGTCATTGTTCCGAACGTTGTCGTGAGCGCCGTCGAAAACTCATCCTTTCCCCCTCCTCGTCTCCATCCCCCCACACCCCTCTTCAATCACCCCTTTCCATCCACGAAACAATAAATTCAGCCCCAATCCATCCCCAACCCGCCCCCACTGACTTGACTCCCACTACACTCACACGCACCAGAGGCTCTAAAAGCGAGTAATTGGGCACTTTTTCCAGAGTATAAATATAACAAGACTTATTTTTTATCACCACACCCGATGTTTCTAGGAGGCCGAGAGGCGTTTTTCATTTGTTTCAGTGTGTTCTCCTCATTCCATGTTATATTTCAGCTGGGCCTAATCTTGAAAATCCCACGTGGTGCAATTAAGTGAGTAAAAACCTAAAAAAAAGTCAAGCATTCTACAATCGAACATTCTACACTCGAACCTTACATGCTTCCGAATGAATCGTATGGTTTTGAGTGGTATAACGCAACATTGTCTTAACAGGGACTCCATATTCGATTTGGTTTCTTTTTCGCAGTAAAATAAAACCATAAGTTTTATATAACCGGTTCTGATGCCGCTATGAAGTGAAGCCTCAGTTGTTAAGTTTCCAAATGTTCCTCTCTCCATTTTTAATATTTTATCCTTATATTTCGAAGCTTGGCAGGTTAAAACTTCAATTTTCAATTGTGTAAAATTCACAGTGGAAAAATCATTCTTCTGGGTCAGAAATCGAATCCAGCTCCCTCGATTTCGCGCCGAGTGCTCTAACCAGTTAAGCTACCCCTGGCATTAATTGGCAAGAGCACTCTGCGCGAAATCGAGGGATCTGGGTTCAATTTCCAGCCCAGAAGAATGATTTTTCCACTGTGAATTTCACACAATTATGTGATTACTTGAGGGTGACTCCGTTAAAGTTACTGCGCGTCTAGTTCCGTAGTTTTTCGAAAAAAAATCAATTTCCAAAGTTATTCATCTCTAACCCTGCAAAGATTCACAATCAATGATATGAATTAGTATATGTTACATAAGATTTTCTAAGTAGTGTTATATAGCCTTAAAATTTAAATTATTGAAAAATCAATGGCTGTAAGTTTCACTGATTCAGGCGTAATATAGGAGAAGATCGTTATAATGAGAGCAATAATCGCACTTTTCCACAATTTTTTTATTACCATTACACAACGTTTCAACTCACAGGGTCATCATCAGGCACAAGGCCTTGTATCAGCAAAGGTCTTGTACCTGATGATCAATCTCTGAGTCTAAATGCATGTTTATTTTAAATTTTATCAATAGCTTTGTTATGTTTGACTAATAGCTGGGATAAGTAACTAAATAATACCTTCTTTTCTTCCAGGTAAGGTGTTCCAATGATTAGTTGAAGCAATAAGCAGCTCTTTATCCTCATCAGAAGTGTATTTTCACGTCCATCATGAGGTAAAGTTCTTGGCTTTTAAATATCTGTACTCCTGCAAAATTATTAAACACAATGAAATGTCTTTCCTGGCGAGGTCAAGTTCAACCGACAGTTTCCCTTGAACTTTTTAGAGGACTAAAACTATTGATAGTCCTAAGATCGCCAGCTTGATTTCAGCTGACCAAAATTTTCACTCATAGAGCACGACTTCAAGTGGTGTTTCCGAGAGCCTTAAAGTTTCGATAAACCTGTTTAAAATAGCTATGAAAGACAATGAGGCATAATAAAAGACAATTTAAATTTTATATTCACCTCACGGCTGAACGAAATGAGCAATTTTATCAACATTAATTCCAAATTATTTACCCTCAACAAGAAATTTATCTCATACCCGACAGATTCTTAATATAACTAGATAAACATACAAGGGGAAATTTATGATTTCGTCCGCAATATGAGTGGATAAAGGTATGACAAAAAATGTGTAATACACCCTATTACCGGAGTGTATATTGAGGAACTCATGTCTGTATGATGGACGCAAAAGATTATTGGCCATACGGATCTGCCCCTCCCCGAGGGTGTGCATGACGAACAGATACTCCATCTAACCAAGTTTATTCTAGCAGGGGAAAAATCACAAAAAGGAATTGGACGCAATAGAAAAATTAAATAAGCGTAAAAGTTTGAGGGGAAATGTATCCCATTTTTGACTCAATATTTGGTGATACAAAATTGAATACTTTAACAACACCCTTGGATCACACTTTTTAACGATTCCTCAGATAACCCGATAAAGTGTACACATCCATTGAATGATGAACGCTCTTTAATTACCAGGTATATCTACCAAACGTCCAAAAACCGCATATTCATCTGGAATTAAATTGGAACAGAAAGATGCAAAATCATGAGTCACAGCTCACATGGACAATTACGGGAGTTAATGACGGCATCTGCCAGCCAAATGAGAATCCCCTGGCGAGAAAAACATCGCATCGGTCAGTTAAAATGGAGCAATCAACATCAATTTTTAAAAAATAAAATATTACTGCAACTGATCCGCCGTCCACACTTCAATATTTTACTTTAAAATATCTGCCGGTGACGTCACGTAATTAATTTTTATCTTCTAAAGTTGGCCACCTCGTGTGACTTGTGAGCCTTAAGTTACCACAAGGGAACATTTTTAATTCCTAACCTGAGTTTTAACCCCATTCAATCAAATCTTTATCTGATTTTTGCGACGTGATTAATTGCGAGAAGCCCTTGAATGATTGCCTAGGGGACCCGGATTCAAATGGCAGCGATTGTCCTGGAAGATGGCCAATCAGACACCACGGTTAACTCTCCAGAGAGCAGGATTACCTCGGAAACAATTCGCTAACAAGGTAAAGGAGTCGGCCTTTCTCAACGGATGGCAATTGTTTGCACGTCAATGATAATTACGAAATAATCCCGTATTATTCACCAGTACAAGTGTTATAAGAGATTGCGACAATAGTTCGCCTTATTTACCCATTCATGTCAAAAGATTTGCTCAAAAAAGGGTTAAAACCATCTTTCATCAGAGAGCGTGTGACGAGATAACTGTATACAAGGAAGTTTTGCTGAAAATATCCTGGAACCATAGCACTAAGATTATTGTTTAAATATGGAACGGCCAGCAAATTTCTTGGAGGTGGTATACGAACCTACATTTACATCTACATACTACCCTGCGAGCTGCCGCATGAACGTGTGGCAGGGGGGTTTTAGGACACCAGCCGTGTAAATATGTAAGGGATAAGGTTTTGTGAGAAAATGGAGACGTGTATTATGGGAGTGCATTTAGTGGAGCTCAGTTTCTATCACGGTCGTTTATTGTGCGCGGAAAGAACGAGTGTTTGTGCACATCTGTTCGGCAACGTATCTCTCTTACTTATCACCATTATCAGACCCAGAGATGTAGTGAGGCGTCATGATAATATTCTCTGTTTCGCCCTGAATCGGACACGGGGTCAAGTTGATGTAGTTTCTATAGCACTGGACTCCCATTCAGAGGCCCCAGGTTTGAATTTTGGTTGCTGCAGTGATTTTTTAGAAGAATCCCAATCTAAGCGTTCCATGTAGAGAGCCTTAATGTTCAGTACTCTGTCCGTCGCAATGGGCGTTCAGTGATGTGGCTTGTGTTGATTGAATTATATTGCCTACTACAAATTCTCTCCAGCCTTTTTTTTATTCTCCGTATCAACAGCATGTATTAAAAACCTTGAAACTCAAAAAATAAAAAGATTACAGGGCTCTCAAATAACCATGGCTTCGCCTCGTTTTCAACTTATAGGCAGTTTATAGCCGTCAGAGTCCAACATAGTGCAGAACTATTTCTTATCAGATGATAAAACAATATTTTACATAAATACATATTTCTACATAAAAATTGAATGAAATATTTTCAACAAATGAGATACCAGGTCCTCATTCTGAGACGACGATATTGTCCTTCCTTTCACCAACATTTCCACCCATCCTCAAGGGCAAAAAGGTCCCTGATGGTAGTTCGTTACCCCAAATCACTAATCAACCAACAAATCTAAGAAGATTACCAACTGTATCTAAAATCAATGCCTCAAATCTAAGACATCTAGGTGATTATTGGTCAGCAAAAAAAACCTGTTACCGTATACCAATTATTTATTAATATCGACGCTCTTTCTACATTCCTCAACACCATTCAAAGTTGATGTTCTTTCCGTCTTTCTTCCAATATAATCCCTTCTTTCACATACTTATGTATCCAAAATCTTAGCCCCTTTAGACAACATACTTATTCGTCATTCCTGAAACAACTTCCTATATCCCTTTCCTCAATCGTCATTCCTGAAACAACTTCCTCTTTCCCGCGAACGAGTGAAAAACCTCGTCTATCTCATCAATTAGTTTATATCTACATACCTTCCTTATACACTCTCCTCTCAAGTCTCAAAGTCACGCTCATATTTTTTTCCAAAGGGCCAAGTTTCTGAGTGAAAAGTTCATCTGTTAACGTTCCTGCTAACATTTCCTTCAATCTACTAATTTTTACCAGTCATTTCACTGTGATAGCAAGCACTTTGCTACGTCCGTACGACTGCCAATCTTTCATTTCCCAGGGTTACATTAGAGAATTTGTATATTTTAAATGCAAAACACAAGAAATAACCGAAATTCAATGAATTATATAAGTTGATAAAAATTGTCAAATTCATACCTCCCCTCACCTCTATTTACAATCCTTTTTTGTGATTTTCCTTATAATTTTCATATGGCTAGAAGCAAAAAAGAAATAAAAAAAACAATTATTTCGGATTACTCATCCCCAGTTTAAGATAAATATCCAGCTATATTTAAGGAGGCGGAATTTATCAGAGCGTAATATTTTTTGCGAACACTTTTTACCTCTACCTTTCTTGCGATAACGGTAACAATTACGACGGAAACTGATATCAACAGAAAAAAGGGGATATAGATTTTATTTTGCGTTGATCAACGTTATGCAACCCACGACTAGATATGATCATGTATAAATGGAGTGCAACCGGAGTGCACCAGTCCCTCAAATATATCGCCCAGCTAGAAGATTCATGGACTCTACAATGCCAGCATTTGTCAAAATACGTCGTAGATTGATTTTTTTGCAATGCAAATTAATATGACCAAAATGCATGAGTTTAAATGATACGTCAAAACTAACTAAAGGCTGAAACCGGTAGAGGGCTTTAAATGGCTCAACCATAACAAATCTCCAGGTGGAGAAAGCACGGGCAACGACGCAAAGCGCAGCAAAAACTGGCCTATTTCTCACACGAGGAAGAAATGTATTTCAAAATTGGAAATATTTACATGCAGGACCAAATTTTTGTCCGAGAATTCAAGCAAATTTGATACATTACTAGTCATTACTTGTGATATTTTATATTATACTACAATGTTTAAATATCACATATCTTTCCCAAACGCTGCGATTAGCCTGCCCATTTTGAGTGTAAGAGACGAATCAATGCAATAGAGGACGACACCTGCAATGGGTAGCAAACGCTGGCAGTTTTTTCTCTATACAGAGGCTTTATCGAGTAAAAATGAATGGACGAAAATGAATATTATAAATATTCTTCTCTGCAGTTATATTGCTCGGTCACTTAGTCCTTATTCCCACCAGAGTCACGGTAGTTAAATTCCACGTTCATCCGCTGTTCTTTTCATAGTACAAACAGTATAAATTCATGCACTATTATTTTACGGCTAATTTATCACAGACTCATAATTTTTTGTCAACAACATCAACAGTACAAACTTAAACGACAGAAACTTTACTGCTTGTGGTTTGCCGTCACAAAAATTGGTGGAGAATGGTGTTCATCTGTGTATGGGTGGCAACACAATTTACTTCGCGTTTCGACCTTAAGAGTTATAAAAGAATGTAGTGCAAATACCGAAATATCTGCAAAAACTGGGAATATCCCTCACAAAGAGTAGCATTCGAATCAAGTAAATCCAGCGTCTTCTTTTCGTAATAATTTCCTCAGAGTCCATTCATTTGTTGACCCAAATTAATACGGATAGCGCTTTGGCCATCCTTTCGCTGGCGTTGAATATCCAAATGCACACCAGTGAGACATAATGACGACAATTTCGCAACAACAAATGCTGCGCACTTACACGTAAACTCCATATCCTTCAATGTCATTCAGCTGTGATTTTGAGGCCGTTCACGTTGGGAACCAATCTTAATCCTTGGTGGACGGCATCGGTCGAGGACAAACGTCCGCACTTTCCTTATCAAGAACTTCAAACCAATAGCCGTTTTGGTTAATAGTGAAGGAAAAAGAGAGTTTCGATAAGGCGACATATCAGGTTCCTCAAATATTTCACTCCAATTTCTTTAAAATAAGTCGAAAACGATTGTAAGGTATTAATAAATCAGGTGAAATACAGCATTATCTACTGAAAAACTTGAAATAAGAGCGTCTGCTCAGCAGAGATTTAAAATAGTGCGCCATTTGCAAACAGAGAGATGTTAATCAGAAAATTATTTCAACATCGGTAAGATGAAAATTATTTTATCTGCGCCACAGAGGTGTAGAACCGTGAAATTAAGAGCAGAAATGTAAAAAACTGATCCTTTTTCGACTATAATTGAAAGTTAATTTAGCAGAATTAATTATTTCCACAGTCCCACCCAATACAGTTTAAAATTATTTGTAATTACGATGATTGTGGTATTGGTAAAAAAATTACTTAACGTAGTTAGCGATTTCAAAATGATAATTTTTCGTCGACATACTTCTACTTGCCAATATTAATGTGCCACATTGAAGGCCTCAGATTATTTCCCTTCACCAACGTTGTTTGATTACGTCTCGAAAATCAAACTAATAATTCAGATGCTGCCATTTCCATCAGTTTTTTTGCGACACATTCCTTTACTTGAGAAGTTAACCAAAAAAAAAGAGATAGTAAATCACCATTAAGATGGAGAGGGAAAAGTGTAAAACAAAGAAAGTTGAAAGAATTGCAATTTTACGTATGTATTCAAAGTTGATTTAGTCCAAGCGTTTATCTAAATTATTGTTTAATCATGCCAAAGGAAACTTTTTTGCCCTTTTTTTCGAACGACTTTTGCGGGGATAAGCCGGTATTTTCAGCCGGAAGTGATTAATCAAAATTTTGAGGGATATTTGAAATAAAACAAAATAATTCTTTTCTCTCTCCCTCTTTCGCTACCATCTCTCTCGTTAAATCAGACACAAAAATCTCATTACAGATGAATCGTTCAACCGTAATAATCCCTTTCAAAGCAAACTGCGGCGTGTTCATTAGCCAACATTCGTATCCCCTTTTCCGCAAACCCGGGAGAGACGAGGTAAAATGACAGCTGGCTCAGCTTCGGCCACCGGAATTCTTTCACTCACCCCATCCTCTTCCTCTATAAGCCCTCTCTTCCCCCTACCCTACATTCTCTTTGTGTGGGACTGCAGGGAAGAATTATAATGACTGCTTCGATCGGCGTGCGATTGATGGAATGAGTGCTTATTGCTATTGGCTGTCACCGTTAATGAAGACAAAATTTCGGTTTATTTCGTCGGAATGACAGTCGGGTAAAATCAATGCAATACTCACCCACAAATCCGGGTTCATTTCAAGGCCCGAAATCCTCTTCCCGAATGAAACAGAGAGAAATAGTGAGCTATTTTTCTTTTGCTTTTCGGAGTCTTCATTTTTAATTTACGATGACAAACAAAGCATGTTTCTTAATTTACGGCGACTGGAATAGCATCTGAGCATCATTAAAGGAAAATTGATCGGGTCTTTTTTGTTAATCCGTAAGACACAGGACGTCCACCAGCAAAACATTCAAAACAGTGACAAAGCCGTCAATTACTCTGGAAGGTAATTCATCGGTGGGGGGTGGGCTGAAAAAAGTATATCTGTGTAAAACTTTAAAGATATAACACATCTAGGCGTATTACTATTATCTTGATATAGGAAAACCATACCATTCGATAGAGAAGTAGAGCTCAGCAGAAAATCTGTAAACGTGGATATTTGAGGTTTTTCCTAAGCTATAAAAACTGACGAGCCGAAAAATAGTAATGATAAGTGTTTGAAATATTCTCCTTCTAAGTTGAATCTGACCTCTGACAGGTTTTATTTGAACTGCTCCCTCCATGCTCGTCTATCTTGTGCTGCCTCCATTAGCTCTTCGTAACTCCTTCCATTCATAATATCAACCAACATATTACTTCTTCGTCTTCTCCTCCCTCCCTTTCCCTTCCCTTTCCATTCCTTCTTATATTTCTTTCAGCAGGCAATCTTTCCTCAGGACGTGTCCCATCCACTTTGCCTTCCTCTTTCGTATTGATCTTAAAATATTCCTTTTCTCATTTATCCTTGCTATCATTTTCTCGTTTCTCACTTTAATACTTCGTTTTTATCTTTCCATTCTTCTCCATAGCCACATTTCAAAACCCTCTGGATATTTCTCCTCTTTTCTCCCGACTTTCCATGTTTCTGCTCCATAAAACCCAAGGGAAATATTAAAAATTGTTGGAAATATTAAGGGAAAATACTGACACAATGAAATATTGATTTCATTTCTACGCCCGTGAGTGATGAACTATTAAAAAGACAGCCAGAGCTAGTCAATACATACTGCTTTTGCACATATTAGGTTTGCGGCCAGAAAAGGTATGGGTTCATGATTCCCATCTATAAGAGATCATTTACATTCGCGTATCCGCAGTGTCCTTAAGAAGGTTATTATATATTTTTCTTCAGAATTGCCGTTTCATTGTTCTAGTTAATATTCGAGTTAGGAGAGATTTTTTAGACTAGCGCTTACAACATTTAAGTACACGTACGATCATCCTACCTCAGGAAAACGATCACTTTTTCCACTCCAATGATGATTACTTCCAGCGCTGTGCGAGAGATCTCGCCGGGTCTGAAAGACAGCCAAGAAAGCGGGGAAAGAGGGAAGAAAACAAAAGGTTTGCAAAAGCATTGGCGAATCCTCCCTCCTCCAGTTGAGCTCCCAAACGCCTATCTTCGCCAAATGGAGCCGAAGTAATGTGCCGTGAATGGTTCAATATGACAACACGCAAAAAGAGAAGACACGCTTACAAATGTGTGGCGACACCTTTGAGAGACCCATGTACGTTCCTTTGCGATGGGAAAAAACAGCGGAGAGCCAGGGAAAACCGATAATCTACGATTGGATCCAAAAGGAGCTCATGTCTTCCGCTTGGATCATTTTTTCTTTTAATCTGCTCCATTTTCCCAAAGATATCTGCGAGCCGACGAAAATCTCATCGGAAAAATAACATACGACTAGCAAGGGCACGTCGATAAGTCTAAGAGGTAACTCAGATGGCTGTATTTGGAAAATTAAAATGTCCTTTCTTTCTCCTGATATGTATTTTGTAGCAACAAAATCGAGATAAAATTTGATTTGATCACACGAAGAAGACCTATGTGATGCAATTTTTCTCTACCGCTAAACGGGGTAGAGGCAGTACGATATTGGAGGTTGTTTGCTATCCAGTAATCATATTTCTTATTTTTAACCATGAAATTTTACCGAGGTAACTAAATCTACTAACCGTTTCACGTTTGAATTGTAGCAATCCAACCACTGAATGCTCAGAATAAGAGGGTTAAGTTTGTATTGCCTTCACCCCATGAAGTAGGGTGAAGACGGTACACCAACACATTTTTCGTTGAATCCTCGTAGACATTGGTTTATATTTTAACTTTACCCCATTATGTCCATACTCCTTCTCCTTTTACAGGCTCTGTGCGCTTTGGCAGCGCCTTACCAACACTTTGTGCTTATTAGATTTTTCACAGCAAAGCGTTTACCAACTCTCAAAACCTTAGCAATTTCCATTGAATCTTTTGGTATCAATTGCTTTGATCGTCTCCCTAATGTTTCTGTTTTCGGCTTTCTTTAATAATAACATAATCACATTTCACTATAATGTCCATAAAGTTTTATTACACCACGGCTTTGACAAACTTATGCCATTCTCACGGTTCACAGGTTCATTTTTGCGAGTTTGTGTATGTTTAAACATGGAACGATTCGCTTAAACACGTATATACTTGCATAAATGAGGTTATGTACCTTGGTAATGATATAGTTCGTCGAAAACTAGGTCGGTGAGATCGAACTACGGGGAAATACACAATATAACTTTAATTTTGTAATAATTCTCTCAATAATTTATTTCCACGAGATATTGCCTGATACATTAAACTATATTCTTTTGTAAGAACGCGAAATCTAGAAAAACAGTAACTGGAACGACAATAACCCACAATAAACATATAACTTCAATATACCAAGTGTACCAAATTTATCCCTGTATTTTTAGATATCGTAGAGGATAAAAAGTTGTAAAGCATATTTTCACGTTTTCTCAACTGATTATTATCCCCAAATAGTTAATTGAACGAGTAAAAATACCAACTCGGCTCTATTATTAACCGGTATGGCACAACAATTGAGGTTTTTCGATGTTGTAATGATGACATTGATGACTTATTTAGTGTAACCAACTGGAAGAGAGACTTGGATTAGTAGTGAGACAGTCTGGTAATGCCAGCAAGAGTCCAGTACATAAACTAACCGCTGTCGTCTACCGCCCTCTTTCGTTAGTCCGCCAATTCCTTCCAGATTCAAAATTTTCTTGTTTGTACCAAATTCACTCCGGTTTAAGATGCTTAAATGAATACGACTTCGCGATTTCCAATGAATGACTTTCACCACAGTACCCACTTACCGTACTTTTTCGTGTCTGATAGTATACAAGAATTACTTGACAGGCGAAAAACATTGTTTCGAGAAAAACGAATTAATGAAAAACAAATTTTTGTTAGTTTGGCAATAATTTTTAATTCGATAATTTTTTACAGATGCTGCCCTCTAAACCATCGTATCCCAAACATTTTTGGACAATTTCTCCACTCACCATCGTTCAAAATGTCATTCCCCCTTCCCAAATAAAATTATTTAAAAACACATTTATTAAATTATTTTATAAATGAAATTGTTTATTAAATTATTATGTAAATTTAATTAAATTATTAAATAACACATTTATTCCGTAAGTGATAATAATTGTAACTGTTTAAAAAAAAAGGATTCAATAAACGTTATTGAAATTCAAAGAATACATTAAGACAAGCTTCGAGTAAACAGATTTTACATAAACTACAAATCATAACATTTTCCTGAATAGTGGCACCGATTCTCCCTCAAGCCCCGTAAATCTTCCCTAGCGAGAAATTCCCCACTGGATGAGAACCTCTGCTCGAGACGGAGTTTAGTTTCATGGTGCGACAAATATTTAGTTATTCGCGCTCACACTGTCGCCTGCTGGTTGAATCATATATATTTCAGATACACATGAAATATTACTATGGTACAACGCAGCATAAAGTGAGATCAAGTGAACAACACAAAAAAAGTTTTCATTTGGTTTGAATGGAATTGCTATTCAAAAACTCATTTGTCTCTCCAGCATCACTCCAGAAGTCGAGACTCCGATCAAGATAGAATTAACGGTAGTAACGTTGCATCACAGCCCAAGAGGACAATTGCGCAAGCTTCAGAGAGAAAACGCAGGTCGTATTTTTAAAAAATGAGTCAAGTCCAGGCTCAGACAAATGTTTTAAGGTTCGAACATTGGAAAACCTGGGAATAAGTCAAATTAGGCTCGCACAGGAATGCAGTGGCGTTGATGACAGCACGGCACAAGTAATGAACGTTGCGAATGGAAATGAACCGTCGAAACGCAAATGAAGCTAATATGTTGAAAATGATCTTTTCCGCAAATTGCTATCCTCTCCGAGCAGCGATCATTTTGATTGGAGAATACAATAGGAAACACTGGTTTGCTTGTGTGAGATGGGTGATTGACGGTTGTATGGCATAAAAGTCTTTAGTCAATACTTACCAAAGAAATAATTACAACAGATCAATTATTTATATGCTGTGTGTACTCTGTACTTTCTCCATTATGAGTCAAATCATTGTTAAAAATAGAGGTGGAGTAAATTCATAATTAATGTCAAATTAGTGTAAACGTAACAGAAAAGCAGTAAACGCAGGTTTTCGTTCACCTATTTTCATCCCAACAACAAAAAAGTGGATCAGAAAAAAAAGAAAGTTAGGTCTCATTTCACTTGCAGAAAAAGCAATGCAAAAGGTAATAAACTAAGAATTAAAAGAAGCCACTCATTAAGCGAAGATATATTTCGGAAGAGGCGATTGCGTGACACAAGGCTAGTGGTAAATAACAAGAACACAGCCAGAAAGCAATACTTGCTCGCAAATTGGATTGCGAGAATGTTTTTGATATAGAAGACTGGTCCTAATTAATTGAAGTAGATTCACAATAATAATAATACAATACTGGAAGAGTTATAACCGTTGGCAAATAGAACACGGGGCAAAGCAAAGTTGGACTTGAAATAATTAACGTACAATAATCCCAATGAGCAAATAGATGATCAAATCAAAACATGAGTAGCCCTTTCAAATTGTTGCCTCTAAAACTTTAAACGCAGCGAAATGATAGATTTACAGCAGTAACAAATTCTGTTTGAGTAATAACTCAACATTGGGCCGCCTGTCGTGATTATAGGGATTGTTCGTTAAAACAATCCTCGAAACATTTCCAAAGTTGTTTAGTAGCAACCTGTAAAACCGTTCTAAAACGATTTTTGGTCACACTATAGAAACATGTGTTTTCGTAGAGACAATCATTCAAGCTATTTTTACAAGGAGAAATAATAATTTGTAAAACGAATATATGATCTGAGCGAACTGAATCCTCTACCATTTGCCCGTGAAATATCACTCTGTTTAACTTTTGACGAATGTGCTCACTTACACGGTATTTTACCATAGCCATTTGGTAGCGTATAATTAGACGCAGTTTAGCTAATTGTATTTTCACAGAAAAAAATGGGGATATTCAAAGTGCTACTATACTTTTAAAGTTCGTCAATCTTCAGAGCCATGACCAATTCCCCTCCATTCGGTGCCCACAGGAAAATGAATTTTTAATTCGTGTGTTCTAAAGAATGGTTCCACAAAAACTATTGCCGTGAAGTTCCACTCTTTACATTCATCTCGCGTAACGTCTGAGGAAAAGTACTTGGTGTGCCGTAAAAAAATGTTTTCCCTCTTGGGGGCAGGGTACAACTGTGATAATCCAAAAGCGTCCAAAAATGTTCAGGCTTTGAAAGGGAGAACAATTTTATTATTTTGGAATGCCAATGTTCATTTTAAAAACATGCGAAAAATTCTAACATTAATTCGCAATATTTTTCAGCCGGAGGCATTTGTTCCATCAATGTTGCGTGATGTGTTTTGTTTAGTCAAAATAATATTTAGGGAAAATTACGTGACATCCAGGTTTCCACTCACAATACACGTCATCCTTGGACAGCACTAAACATTTTCACTGTTAACACCATCATGTTTTTACATATGAATCTGAGAGATATTTTTCAAGTTTAAAATTTTATATTATCAATTATTATAGTTTTACATTATTTTTTTATAATAATATACTACGCAAAGGATATCATCCAGCGTATTTTCCGCTCCCAATTACGCTACTCATTTCTAGGCAATAAAATAGTTAGAAAGAGGAAAGTGGCGCTTCATCGATAATGGTAGGAAGGCTCTTTCGTCAAATCGAGGGATTGTATCCCATACTCTTCTTCCCAAATGCATTTATGAATAAAGGACCACATATAAATGCATACATAAAATATAGAAATGAGGAAGAAATTACACCAATAATCACGTGTCTTTCTCGCCATGCCTCAGCGCATTATTTAACCGCCACCTTCACGGCACCTTCTTCGATCAAGCGGTTACATCAACAAGGTCGTTAAAGGACGTGGGAAAAAGCACAAAATTGGAGGAATATACGTATCCTATTAATTACCTTTAAAATTCATCACCTTCATTAACATCTGTAGTCATCATTCCGATGAGTGCACTCCATCACTTTCATCTCACTAACCACTTCATCACAACATAACTCTTCACATTAGTATGCATCGTTCTTTTCTACCATTACTTCAACAAAATTCTTCGTACAAACACAAAAAAAAATCCATAGCTAGAAATCAGATTTCCCCACACATACAGAATGACCTCAGACTTCCAAGTGGAGCTTTTTACATTCCTATGCAAAGTTTCTTACAGGAGATCAAACCGCCATCCAAATCCCCTTAAAACAACACTGCACTCCCGTAACCCTTTCGAAATTATATGAAATGGGAAAGACAAACAGGATAAGTTTGTATAGCTTGGTATTTAAAAAATGCAATGCAATAGCTGTAATACATCTTAAATCGGTCAAACTGATCAAAATTTCATATCACGCTCGCAAAAACCACACCATAAATTATATAAATATGGATTCCACCTCTGAATTTATCAAGCATCTGCTTTAAAAGGATCATGCAAGTGATTTAAAACCAAAAATTTTACATATTCTCCCGAAAATGTTAAAGATGGATGCTTTGGAACAAATAAAAATTATTAGACAGTCATGCAACCCTTGTTTGCGTGAAATAAATCCTGCCAAAACTTAATCTAAAGGAAGAAAAAAAGTCCGAAAATTTCTAAATGAAAAATTGGTTAATACTTATAAAATACATTGAGAATTTGTTCTGTGATTGGTATTCAATATTTATTGAAAGATATGTTAAAACATGAAGCGTTAATTTAATACTATCGCTATTGTTATACTAAGTACCTATATCTGACAATCTATTTATGTATCCCCTATTTCGTAGCAACTGATTATCACTGTGTATATCTATGAGCCAATTGTTTATATTAACTTCAAATTCTTCACTGAGCTTTTAAATATTTCAAATCAGAACGTTAATCGTGTTTTGTTTGTTGCTATTGCTTTTGGTTTCGCTACCACGTGTCATCCCCAGGTAAATTTTTTGGGTCATGGTCGAGTTGAGTTATATTAAATAGTGTGGAATAAAACGAAGTACCTTTTTATTATGAGTAACATCATAAATTTCCACCAGGTGAAGCCGGAAACTGTCTTATATTCATCCTTTGTTGCCTATTTTGTACTACACTGTTATACCTGAAATTAAATGAAATTATCATTACTATTGTAATGAGCTACATATCCCCCACCTCTCCCAACTCCATCTCGACAAGATTTCTCTTCTAAATAATAACCTTCCCCGCCTTAGTTTGTGTTCCCTTGCCTTCTCTCCCAAAAGTTAGCTTTTCTTCACACTCCCCTCACACATCGCGTTACTATCGCAACAATGATAAATAAATATTATACAAACAATTTTACCTGAAGATGTCGTAAATCTGTGAAACTCGGCGTAGGAATTAAATAATTGTAGAATAGAAAAAAGTTTTATTTAAATTTAAGTTAATTTTTCTACGAAATTTTCTTGTGGACTATTTGTGACTTATTTCTATGAAATTTTCTTATTTCTTGTGGACGAGTCTGATGTCGTCCAGTTTATAATTCTTCACTTTGACATCCCTCATTATTTTTACGATGTTCTCCATTGTAGTTTTAAATTTTAACGAGATAAAACTTTTCCTTGAACAGAAAGCCAAAAAGGAATTATTCATCGTTTCACGTACGACGATATGTCACTTTCGCTGCTGTGAGCAGACCGATCGGCCAGAGAAACCGGCCGTGGTTTTTATTTTTTTCCTTACCAACAGCGACCGAGCGACGTCGAGGGAAAACAGATTTTGAAAAGCATTCGCAAACTCTGAAATAATCTCCACATGGCAACGTCACACAAAAACAAAACGCGGAAATAGTGTACCTACAAACCTATCGCTAGATCCCGGGCGAGGGGATTACGGATTGCACGGCACCAGCTTTTTTTCAATTCTTAACGCCAGATGTCACCTCCTATGGCGGAGGACTTCCTTTTTCGGGAGTTGCGGTGCTAAGCAGAAATTTTTTTTTCAGAATAAATGCTGAGATGGAAGTGGTCGCTTTACAGAAAGAGAGAGATCGACGAAAAAAAACCATCGTGCCCCGAATGCATTCAAAAGAACGCCATTTCGTATTCCGCCGCTACGACTCTTTTCGCTGAAAGAAAAATGTGGGCTTGTTACTTCGAGCCCTCTTGCAGCTCAATTAGGGGAACTTCGGGAAAAATCTCCCGCATCCCCTTAATGACGAGGTTAGCACAAATTTTCGAAAACCCTCTGCTGTGTGTTACTCTTCGAAGAGGCTATATTAACCACGAGTTCTCCCTTCCATGATTTGATAAGAACTTCCGCCGAAAGGCGTGAATATAAGTAATCAGACGCAATTACGCATGCCACTCGACGGGAATTTGGCCAGGTTTTCTCTCCTTAAAAAAAAGTCTAGAGGAATCTAAAGAGAAGCGAAGAAGTTTCGACTCGCAGGGAAAAAGGTAACAACGGCGGTGAGCGGCGAGAGGAAAAGTAATTGGCTCCCAAAGGCAACCTCCCTTGTCGAAGTGAGCGTTAAAGCGTCGGGAACAACGCAATTACGCCTCTTTCTCTCTCCGTTAATAGTGTTGCTCTCACGGTCAAGAATCGCCTGTTTTGATTGCTCGTTTGGGCCACTTAGCGGCAATTGTGTCGAATTCAATGAGCGCTAAACGCTCTTTCAATAGCTTTCATCAAGTCGCGGAACTGCCGAAAGACTTGTTTGAATGAATGGATACTGAATCATGGAATGTTGGCGGCCACTTCTTTTACTCGACATAAATAATTTAATAACTGTCTCTCTATCATTATTTCACTTCGTTAAGACACAAGAGGAACCTTTGAGGTTACGTAACTTCGATGAAGTGAAGTCGATCCTTTCTGCGCAAGGAATATCGTTTTTAAACAAACGCTCATCAGGAGTTGGGATACTTTACTAAGTGTCGATGCTATTTATGAAAGCTTGAGGCCCAATTCAATTGTTAATACTCAAGAGATCATTAAGAGAGTGGAGTTGATACGAAACTACTACGGAAGATGCACACTGGAAACATGATTCCCATCGATAATTGAGATAATTAACCCCGGAGAGTTCATCAATTTTCGCCATATTGATTGGATGAAATAATAACATTTTCTTCATAACTCAGAATCAACCATAGCCGAATATTTCAACACGGGTTTCTCACTAGCGAACAGTAATATCGGCTCATTTATCTCAAGGTGAATCATTTGGCTGACATATAAGACAAGCTGAAAACTAAACTTGATTATTATTTGTTTTTTTTTAATCTCCGGTTAGCGTTGACCGTAAGAAGGCGTAGCCTAAACGATGTTGCTAAGAGCACTAATGAACTGTACCTTATGATGGCACTAAGCGCCGAAACGTGTTGTAGAAACAAATAAATAACTTAGTGGACATTTCAAAGTTTCTTTCCTTTAAATTCAATAAACTATTGAACTCTTTCCGATAAAATATTTCAACAAAGGTTAAAAACATAAGTGCCTCAGGTTCTACTTCGGGCCTTTCCCCTCTTAATCATATATTTTGCAATTCAACTAAATAATAATAATGACATTGCACTTAAAAACGGTAATCAGCAGCTCATCGCAAAAGAAAACACCGTACGAATTCAAAATCTCATAAATTGTAACAGAAACTTTGTTCTGCCTCCGATCATTTTTTTGGACCGAGGAAGTAAACGGCTACCACGCTATTGCACCGGAGGGATGTATCATAGAAGCGACAAATTTTGTTCACCGCGAGGACTGACAGATGTTAGCGAAATAGAAAAAAATGAGTAAGTTTTAGGGACCACCGCTGTCATATCGCAAAGCCTGACCTAAGGCCTAAATGCTAAGACAAGCTCTGAATCCATTCCTGGGGAGTGCTTTGAACATTCAATTACTATGGTGTTAGCGACACAACTACCGTGGTCTACTTTTATGAAGGTTTAAGAGAATTTCTGATTAAAACTTTAACCCTCCAACAAAAAGGAAATAATTCGAATGAAGGAGGTTTAAAATTAATTTCAGGCCGACGGCTGCAGTTGTCAGGTTAAAAAGCTACGAAGAGCTGCTGGATTAAATATTTGTATTTCATGCCCCTTACGAACTCTAGCCTATAGAAAACATTTTCAAACCTTCAATGATCCTTCAAATTGAAATGACAATCATAACCTTGAAAAGAAATGTTTTTTTCAACGACCTCGCAGAACAGAATCTTGCGGCGGAATAAGTCTAAATAATAAAAGAAATGTTTCTCTTTTTTGCGCTCAACGGCTTTCAAGTAGTATTTAGCCTGCAGTAAAAAAAACAGACATACAAACCTAGAAGCGAACGCGGTGAAAGAACATGTTGAAACGATCACAGTAAAAAGATAGGATCCCCGGGGGAAGAGTAACGGGGTGGGGCGGAGTACGCCTTGAAAGCACAAGCAAAAACACAGGTCAAACATTGCTAAGATTTTTTTCCTCGGAATCCTAAAGGAGCAAAAAGAACAACAACAACACCGCGGTTATCGCGTTGTTTGCTTCTTTTCGAAGAATCGCGGATACACCGGTTCCCCTCTCCCCGACCTAAAAGGGACAATCAATAGCTTTCGTCCATGCGTCATTCACTGTTTTTGTGTCTCGCTTCGATAAGCTTTTTTAAACGTTGATTTCACTTCAGTATTGAATAGAATCCACATTTCTCCGGACACAAATAGAAGAGAACGCGCGAGAGAACAAAAAAGGGAACAGAATATAAATATAACAACTATCCCGCGAATCCTTAGTAGAACAGGTATGGTAGAAAAAATTACGGGGGGGGGGGGTGAATGAACGAACTTCGAAGTCGAATAAGAGAGAAACAAGTGAAGAACAGGGAAGCGTGGTCGTGTGAGGAAGGACGCTCAGTCCCATGAGCGATCGAGATGTATAAGGTGGTGGGTTTGGTCCTATGAGGAAGTTGGCTTGTGACCACATCAGGAAAAACTTACGAAAAATATGGTTTTTTATGAGTAGGTTGTAAATAAAGATTCTTCTACTGATATCAAAACTAAGAGAAAATGGCATATTTTCGGCTATAGCTTGGCTCTTCAAAGGAAGTGTGCTGGCAAGTGCGTCAAATAATACCGGAGTGAGATGAATTAAATAAAACGTCCAAAAACACTACTAATCGCAAAAACAAGCCAAGGTGAGAATAACATTATTTATTTTTCACTTTTAAAAGCAATGTCTCTACTTTTATGCACCTAACATTTCCTTTTAAGACAAATGGATTGTTATAATATGTCTTCAATATCTTATAAAGTGGCAAGTTACAATAATTGTTAAATATTTTTAAATATTCCATAACAACAATAAGATGTAGTTCTGCAAACACGTAGTGCTACCATCTATGTAATACCATCAGATATATCTCGGATAATTCTCTAATTGCCCCTGAGAAGAGAAGTTTAACGAATAAAAAATGGGTTTACATTAGAGTAATAAGGTGTTTAATAAGGAGCAAAGCATAATATTTATACAGCTACTGGATGGTCTTTTAACAAATTAAAATATATAAATAGAGCAGAATAACATATAAGAACAAAGAGAATGAATTTCCTGAAATCAGAGTCTTTTTTTGTGGGATAAATCTATAACAATCAAATTAACCTTCTTCTACCCATCAAGCATTCACTTCTTATTAATGCCTTCCCTTATGCAACGCTTAAATAGGTAATGACGATAAAATAAACGTGTTTCGCTGAGATTATAGGTTTGTGACTCAATAAAATCTGAATACTTTCAACCCCTTTTTTTCTCGAATTTTCCGCAATATACTTGAGCTGAATGCGGTTCTTCAGCCAATAGTACCCTCATGAAAGTAATTATATGGCTTTCCAGGATATATTTCAATTGGATGCCACGTCCAACACTTCATTTTCCCTGTTTCATCGTCTAACCTTTTCCCTCAGATCACAGATATTATGAAAAAACAAAGCACTGACAATTCATTATTTCATCAATACGCGTTAGAAAAATAAAGAAAGAGGTATCACAAATTAATAACATAAAAATATGAAGTAAGGGAATTTTTGGGAAAGGGAAATTGAAGTAGACACTGTACCATTTCAAGTAAAATAATATTAATTGTCATACAAACGCGAAAAAAAGGTTTTTCAGGATCTGAACGCCTACTGGTGGTTGGTGAACGCCTACGCCTAGGTTTTCGTAAGGTAGTCTACATCGACGAAATAATATGCCGGTCACCTCCAGGGTTATTCCATACTGGGTATGCAACGCCATCCGCAGTTATAGCTCTAAACCTCGCTCGCTCCCCCTTTCCCAACACGATGACCAAAAGCTGTAAGGAGAAATATTCGGAGACAAACTGGAACCAAAGTTGTGCTACGTTGACAAGGATAAGGTAATACACAGAAAAAGGGTTTCTACATTATAACCAGTTAGTGTTTCCAATACTATTTATTTATGGATATTATATGATATTGGTTAATTAAGATTAGTTACGCGGGATATTTCAAGCCGAACAAGGCGAGAGTATAAATCGTGACTTCAAATACAATGTTTAACACGCGAAATTCACTAACATCTTCATACCTCGATAGCCACGCTAATGTGAATACATTATGACAAAGTTACCGACACAAAAGAGTACACTCTACAGATTTAGGCTTCACTTCGACGAAGTTAATAGTATCCATACTTAAAGAATACAATTTTGTATTCCTTCAGCCGCAAGTCGGTGAAACACGTCGTACCATCCAAAATGAAATTCTCTGGAAAAGTCCAGAATGTATGGAACGTAAGAGGATTAAATTAACTATCATCTATCTACACGTTGTGTAATAAAAATAATGCTTATTACTCCAACACAAATTACATTACAATGATAAGTGTCGAGTAAATTTAAGTAGCCTTAAAGGAGAACCTGTTTAGATAACATGTTATGCGTACATTTACATTCATATATATGGCTCAAGTAGTGAGACCAAGGCAATTACGTAACATTGTAAGTGCGTACCATAAGAAACAACAAATTAGTTTACAGAGTTATTTCAAACACATTTACAATAATATTTCCTTCACTTACTCTTCAGCGAGAAGCCAAGACTGTTCATTTTTAGATAATATTTTTACAGGTTTAGAATCAATGCACCAATGGGGTAATAAATTGTACACTTTTGGTCCTACACACAAAAAACATCGTTTAAATATCGTCAAATTTGGTTCGGGTAAGGATAATTTTTTTTTGCGTAGCGTAAAGGGAGAATGCAGGCACCGAAATATTCCAGAGTTACCGTCTCTAATATTAAGAACAAACACACATGAAGAAGTTTAGAAAAACGAAGCCTATTTTAAAACGTATTGATGGCTTCGATCATATTCATCGTGGTTTCTGATCGTGCGTGGATAAAATTACTTTTAAAACCAGTCGTGCCTTAAATCCATCTACCTAATTTTATAAAAGAGGAAATGCGGGGGAACGAAGAGGGGAATGCTGAACGCAGAGGAGAAGCGAGGTGAGGGGAGGCGGCGCTGAGCAGGATAGACATCCGCGGATGGCAAAGGGGGCGGGGCGGGGCGGAGCGGAGCGGGGAGGTGAAGTCGTTGGGAGAGAATGGGGCGAGGAGGGGCGAGAGGAAGACACGACCACCGTCGGTGGGGCAGGGAGGTGAGCGCCCGTGGGGCGGACAGGGTGGAGGATTGGGGGGGAGTGGAGGAGAGTCCCCCGGAATATCGCACACATCAAAGGAAGGAGGGCTCGCCGATCACCCAGGGACACTCCATTCGAAATGTTTGCCCTCCTCCGTCCTCAAAAGTAAGTGCTCCCCGACGGTCGCCGTGGTATTTGCGCACGGCACCACAACGGGGAAACCCACTATAAACAAGGGATGCGGGCGGAGCGGTGGGTCGCCGGCAAGAGGTTAAGGGTGGAATGGGAGGGCAGGGGGAGGGAGGGTTGATAGAGGAGAATGGGGGAGGGGCGATGGGTGCAAGGGGGAGGGGGACACTCGATTCATCCCTTTCGCCAATCACAAGCGGGGCGGGAGAGAGGTAGGCCGAATGATTCCTGCATCCGCATATATACGTGTGCCCAAGTTTGCGTAAACATATACCCAGTCGAGTAAGGGATATGTGTTCCGTCATCTATGTTTTCCCTCTTTTTTCCCACCCCCTGCCACTAACCCTCCTGAGAGCAGCTTCGTTCTGTGGCATGCTGGCAGAGCGATGGCTTCGAAATATTAAAATTTTGCAGACACGATAAAATTTCTCATGCATGGTGAATGATGCATGCATTGCGCAGCAATGCGAACACAAGGATCATATTTTAAAACGTCTGAGTAATCTTAACCACAACATGATGAGGATTTTACGTTACTGCCCCTAAACCTCCTGAGAGCAGTATCGTCCTACAGATGGGATATAAGTAAGGAGTCTAGATTTCGTTAAGTACATCAAAGTTGTTTGTTAAGTACATTCGGTGGAAGGACATAATAATCATATATGGGAGGGCCTATCAACTCCAGTTATCATGCAGATGAAACGTTTAAACCGACATTATAAACCAGATGCGAGGCAAATGAAATAAAAATCGGTTCAACTCCGTGGAGTGCCATGTTTATTAGTAAAAATAACATTTACACTCCACTGGTCACAGATCAATTTATTGAACAATCCGTATTATCACTGGGCACCTGATGATGAAGCCTGGCATCCGAATCCGGATTGTGCTAGAAATTGATCTGTGAATTGACCAGTAGAGTCTAAAATTTATTTTTCTAATCAGACCCAAGATGGCTAATAATAATGGTATCTGGACCTGATGCTATAATTGCATAATGTAGAGAAAGCTGTAGCATTAAATAAAGAAAGACGACAAAGTCATCCGTATTTTACTGGACAGTTCGAAGCCATTTACATTATCAGTATTTGTTTTTTAACGATTCATATTTTTCTACCTGAAATAATACCTTAATATTATACGAGAATGAGGGAAAATACAATGAGAAAGCGCGGGGCCCAAATCACCATTTACCTCTTAATATCAACTTAGCAATAACGTCATGGATTAGGTTTGTATAATGATTCATGGAATAGAATTCAGAAAAACGCCCGTTTTTTTATAAATAAAGCCCTTTATTATAAATTTAACTAGAAAGGGCTTTAAGAGGATTGGACTTTAAAAATTATTGATTTACCATTCACTGCTCACTCGGACGAATTCGTTCACCACCTGCCATCGCTAATGCATATTTACCTGTCTCCATTCCCACATGAACAGTCTTTTCTGGCTGTGAAATCAAACAAATTTCAAAGACATAAAACGCGAATTTCCCAGGCCAAAAAATACAAAATAATTACGAACGGTGGAAATTTTAACTTACTATCTAAATTAATTTGGGCAGTAAAGAGTTTAAATTATTGATTGATTATATGGCCAATTATGAACCGGTTGTTAATTTTTCATAAACTTCATTTATACACATTTTCCTCACACAAAGTAATATTAATAGATGTAAATGTTCTCGAAAAAGCCAAAAATGTTACTTGCGGACAGAGTTACTCATTTTCTGTTGAAGAACATAGCCTGATGATTTTACTCAAATGCCACTTTGACTCGACTAGCAGTCATGCATAAAATCGTACAGATTTAACATACCTGCTTCCATCGTTTCATTACTCGCATTTATGGACTCAATTTCAAGAATTTTCCCACTATCTTTCTGCTCAAATCATATAAATTACAATTATTGCGGAAACAATGGCGATGGATCACTCAAATGTGTGATAAAGGGAAGAATTTTGTATTAGTGGGGAAGGAGAGGAAGAGAATAGATTTTATTGATGGAATGAAGAAGGGCAGATTGTATGCAGAAGCGCAAAAGAAATACTAGAGATAGATAGGACCTTGAACGTGCAGAAAACTGGGAGGAGTTTCTCTGACTTTAAAAAAAAACATTTTCTTTTCACCGGTAGAATACTTTTTAAAAAATTGATCCTAAGTCCGTTATAAGAAAAGAATATCGCAAATTCCAAAAGCGCTCTTATGTTTCACTGAGCCTCCGACAGGGTATCTATGCCGTTGTTTCGAAGATAAATCCATGGATTTAAACTTTCGCAGAGATTTAGTTCCCAACTCAGTGGGAAGTCTAAGAAGAATCCACATTCACTATTCCGCGAGAAAGCGTAAAATATTTCATTCCGAATACGCCATTTACTCTCCAGAACCCCATGTCGATACTCTGGAACGGAGTACGTCGCTGAATCATTCCTTCGTCTTGGGATGGTTAGTCTGCATCCGAAGAAATCACGCCATTACCATCACCTCTAAAATCACATGTTACAGTAACCGAGGTTCTCACTCGATTTTGGCCGAACGCGACATTTTCTGCAACGACTCTTAACCGAATACACAAGGATAAAAATAATAATAATGTCGTCTTTATTTATTTGAGCGATATTAGGACTATCCAGTCCTCTCTTACATATAACTCATTTACACATGGGTGTAATTCGAATATTGACTCTAGAAACACGCCTATCTCATGAATTCTTTTCCGTTTATTTAAGTCGGCCAACATTTTCAGAGTGTCTGGAGAGGCAAAGATCGCGAAATTTCGGATGCCACATAATTTTCACTTTGAAAACTTAACGGCAAGAAAGGGGATCGAAAAGGATGGGTTATATGTTTCAACTAAACCTAAGTTATACTTTTGTTTTTGACATCAATGCCAGATCAAATCGACGGGAATAAAGGCAAAATTAGAAATCGACTTTAGAAACACCATTATTTTCCTCTACTCCAAGCTGACTCTCCAAACCGGCATGAATCCCCGTATACAAAAATGAAAAGACTGCACGCGCAGGGATCACTTAATTGTCATCATCTCCGCAAATAGAGGTAAAAATAGAGAAGCGTCTCCGATTCCAGGATGAATGTCTGCTTATACTATTTTCAGTGACAAATTTGGTTGATTTACACGAAAATAATTAAATTAAAATAAATTGTCAATTTTCCACAATATAAACTGTAATGCGACCGGTTTCTAAGTACTACATCAACATCAGGTAACAAGTACGATATAACTCATGGTCCAGATTATATATATATATATATAGAATAGCAAGGTTCGGGGAGAGGGGAGGTTGGGAATGGAATGGGAAAGGGGGGGGAGTTAAACATTGAGGAGTACTTAAGAGGGGGAGGAGAAGAGGGAGAAGGTATCAGGGTGCTTGGGGTCGAGTAAAACCTATAATAATTGCGATCTGGAGAGAATAATTACACCCGTAACTAATTCCAGACAATATTTTTGTTCGTCATGAGAGTTTTCCGGTCCCTAATCAATCCGAATACATCAAAACTTTTTTCTGCATTAAAACTAACCCGAACACGGAAGATTATCCCTCACTACTTTAAAACGCCAACAATAGGCTTCACACATAGAGTAATTCTGCAGCGGGCAAACCTTATAAATGGCCTGCAAGGAGTAGGTACTTAGATGAGTAAGCAGGGACATCCATGGCAGTAGGTACCGTTATGGTTAGTAATCGGAAAAGTATAGTGCAATAATTTATATTTTTATGGAAATTAGCCATCTATTTTGATTTCAAATGAAATTTTATTTTTGCGTTGACATCACAATAAATCCAGTAGAAACCTGATTTGCGAACCGCGTTCAGGAATAAAGAATCCAACCAACAAATTAATTTTGTCGCATGAGGACTAATTATTAGAAAGATTTATGTTTAGGCTTAGATTGATATGATTGCCGTCGATTACTTCGGAGAAATACTTGAGCCTGCTCTTTTGCCTTGGCTAATATTTGTCTTAATTATGTATTATGTAAAAGGCTTTATGTATGCATTTCCATTATTCCGAAAAAATTGGCCGTTTTGAGGTGACCGCTTATAGGAGGTGGCCGCGGAGGGAGGTTTCATTGCATATAAATGCCTATGCAATTTGAGGAACGCGGTATGAAAACGCACTTGCTGCCAATATCTGTCAATACTTCCTTAAAAGGTTAAATAGATCAATTAGGTCAATTAGTCATCAATCAAAAGGTCAATTAGTTAACAGAACGATACGCCTACAGATGTGGTTTTTCAAGATCTCTAGGGATCTTTACCGATCTCCGCCCTTCCAGGCTTGCATCGGTTGTGGTATTTAAATGTGCACTGCTTCCAGTGCCTAGAATTTATTTCCGATGATGTGGTGGTTTCAGAATATTCAGATCTGTAGAGGAGATGGGATCCAGAACGATAAGAAGCACATACGAAACATTGGTACACTTTTTATTTCATTACAGCCAACTTCAATTATTAAAACCGCCCAGCGATTATCGCGGTATATTTCGATTCGAATCCATCATTTCTTTCCCATGAGTCGCGAAAGTTACACTGAGTAACAAAAAAAATCATTATTTTTTGTGTAGGAGAGAAATAGGATGTGGAGATAAAGACATTATGTGGTACAAAGGCAGAGTATCAGACAGAGTCCTCTAGACTGTAATCTCGGCACTACTCCCTTACCAAGTCGTAGTTGTTACATGGCAACCTAGAGGACTCGGGTTGCAAACACCGCTACTCACGCAACTATCACAGACACAATGGTAACCTTACGCGAGAAAGATGAAGCCACCAGCCTTGCGCGTTTAGCCATGTTCTTCCTATGAAAACATTGCCATCTTTCCTTTAACTCCGCGTATTTTAGCGGTGCAATTTTAATCGAATACGGGACTCAGGAGCTAATATAACACGTGATATGTATTTTCATATTAATATTAACCTTTGCACGTTAAAACAATGGTTGATTTGATTCTTCAATTCACGACAGTTCTTAGCAATAGTGAAAATAACATATGCCTACAACATCGTCTGCTTCGATGCCATTGGAAACCTAATACTTACAGATAACCTTCCATTTCACATGAAATTCAAGTGTTTTTGGGGAAACTCCTGAGTATTAATGTCAGTTCCAAAGCTTATATTTGTCTCCGTTTATCACAAATCGACGTAATGACGTATTCCAGGAATCCCGGGAATGTCTAAAATATCATCTGATATGATGTCAGCTGAAACCGAATACCTACTGATTATGTCCATTACGCATTCCAAGTAGTTTCAACCGTCGTCATAGAATTTGCTGCGTGCAAATGTTAATTCATTTTCTTCAATAGTCCTCAATTAATTAAAAATGTACGTAAAAATGGATATCACAAATGAATACAATTTCGTGTCCTCCAATATTAATTGGTCTGATGGTCTGACAAAAAGAGGTCGAGGACATGGATGCAACTACTTAGAAATCACAGTGGATCATGTTTCATTAGAAATAACTGTTGGGACCTATGAATTACAGATGATCAATGTAATAATGAAATGCAAAAGCGTCCCAAAACATCTACAGTCAACTCACTGCAAAAAGAACTCCGCCTACGGCACATGAGCAATATTTTTTAATAGCACGCCTTTTGCAGCTATATACATTCATTAAAATGCACCAATCATCATTAATTTTAACGAACTCTAAGTTAAAAACAGAGGCGTTCAATCCTTCATCCCTACAAGGCCAAGGCTAAAAGTATCCAAAAATTGAACGCAGTTGACTGGTACAAAGGATTCATTCAATACCAAGGAATTTTGGGAAAGACAATACTAACATTAGTAGCTGTTTAGATTTCTTATTTATTCTGTTTGCTCTCGTCAGTTTTGAAAACCCATAGTACTCGTATCTGGTTATTTAGGGCGTGAAATACTAACATATATCCTGCTCCAGTTCCCTGTGGTGACAGCAGTATTGTTTATTTCCTTAACAGTATACCTCTTTTTTAAGGTAAGCAATTTATCCAAAGAAAAACAAATTTACCGTGGTTACGCGTGTACCTTAGTTGCATACTCTTAGCCCAGGAAAAAACTTCGCCTTCCCCTCCATTCCCCGCCCCGGACAACAGCGCTATTGATGGTACCGTGGAAAATTCATTGCATGGATTAAGGAGGATATTTACTGTGACGTTATAATACCAAATTTTCAAAATTTTGATGACTTTTCTTTGAGTGAAGGATTCCTATTTAAAATTTGTTTTATATTTTTTTAAATATACGTTGTAGCGATCACCTGATTTCCGAAAAAATAACATTCCTTCCACGGTCAAAATAGTTGATTAGAAAAGGAAAAAGTGAAAAGTAAGGATACTTATAATAAATATCAATCCCTATTCCAGAGGCTTGCGTAAACAGATTTACTTGAAGCTGCAAGACGGAGCCGTGAAATAAAATTGCGTAGCAGTCTGCAGAAGCGTCTTCGGCCGTGGTATATCTAGCCTCCTAAATGCCAAATGTAGGTGATTTCCGAAAGTACCACATATATTACTTACTTTATCCATTTTGCAGGAAATAATCGTGAATTATGTGTCATCAGAGCGATTTCAGTAAGTAAGTAGCGATACAATTTGAGATATCGCTACACTCTTTAAACTTGAAACATTCAGGCGCCACTTCGTGGAAGCATTTTATATACGAGTCCATATTAAAAATAAGCCTTGTGCTCTTCCACACTTATTTCCACGGTCAAATATCTATGTAATTCCCGTTAGCCCTGGTTAGACAACTGGTTCCCTTTTTATAATCTACTCCTGAATTCTATTTAGTAGAAGCACACTTTTTTGCTTCTCTTACACTCATGCTTTGCTTAATACAAGCTCTCCCTATCTTAAGGCTCCTAATATTCCTTTTTGTAACACTTGAGTTGTCGGAATTCTCGTCTACCTAAAATTTCCTTGGTGGTCATTTTGACTGCTATATTTTTTTATCGCCATTTGTTAAGCATTTTTCAAATGCTTGCTGCATAAATAACAGTGGAAAAGTACGAGGCTTATTTTCAATATGGAACAGCTACAATTGCAACTTCCATAGAAGTCAACTTTCATGTGTAAAACCGCCTCTACGACGACTTTTACCCCCTCCTGTCACTCCTTACCCCCCCTCTTGCCCATAAACCTAACAAACCCCACTACACTCTGCACCCCCTTCCACTCTCCCACCCCAGTCTTCCCTTCCCTTGACCCATTCCTCCCATCCCTTTTCACACGCAAACAACAGCCACAACTACAGCTGGAGAGTTTTCATATTTTCGGAGCCCCCGAAATGAAACGTGTCGTTCACTCCGAGTCAAAAAAAAAAGAAAAAGATGAGAGATTTTTTTAAAACCAAATGAGTGCACACAGACGTACCTCGCCCTTTTGGATGGGGGTGAGGAAGAAATTCAGCCCGTAGGGATGGAAAACGGGAAAAGAGGGGTAGGTGACGCCAGAGGGTTCAGGCGAAAATAAAAAAAAGTACATGCCATCGATCGGACTAAATGCACATTGATTTCGAATCGGAATAATAGGTGGATTTTGGCGTCGTTTCGTTGTTTCGTCCTCCCATGCTTCTTCACTTTTTTTCCATCCGTTTCTTTTTTTTATTCGGGCGAAAAACCGACAAACGTGGTCCGTGAGCTGCTTGCGGGAGCTCACGGACATTAAATTGGCGAACGCTATCCCCTTCCCGTACATACGGATCCATGGGAAATAATAATTGGCGCTATTAGCATAAAAAACACAGCTGTTACTCAATAGCTAAATCCTGAGGTGAAACAGAACGAGGGGATAGGAAGGAAGGAAGACAACCAAGAAATTTCTACGGCACATGCCGACAGCAATTCACTGAAAAAACATTCCTTTCATTTGGGAGGGATGAACGTTTTCAACATGATGAAATTGAATGGTAAATAATGAGGTTAAGCATGCTCTCGTAAGTACTTACATAATATTACTTACTTAATACTTACATAATCTCGTAAGTATAAACATAATATTTCCTAAATTTTTTTCTTTCATCGATCACGACCCCAATACTTACACAAGCATTGCAACGATAACGCTGCATTACAATTTATAAAAAGCCCGTACTAAACACCAATTACAAAGAATCATTGAGATTTGACCATTTTTAAGCAACAAGGCAATCAATCCTTCTGAATGTAAAGCGGCATAATAATTGGGTTCGTACATCATATAACTCAGGCAATTAACAGTCAAAGTTATTACTTTCATAGTACCTAAAAATTGTATTATTGTTTCTTCAATAACTCTCTATTCACTGGAAGCGAAATAAGAACGACTTCAGTGCACTTTTATTCCACAATGAAATTGTATAAACTGAAAAAAGAGCGTATTAATGCATTACATTAGTTTTCATCATTCCTTTTCAATGGCAAACCATTTGAGAGCTGTAACCATTTTCCAAGTGCAATTTCTGGATTCGTTTCTTTCTCTCTTAGCCGTTTGCTTAAACTAGGTACAACTAGTAAAATACGAAGAGATTCAATTCCTTTAGTCACGATCATATTGCCAGAGCGGTGACATAATATAACGCGCTGAAAAAACAATCTGAGATTTAATCAAGTGGTTAAGACACCGTTTTCTTCTCAATTCTCATCATTAGTAGTCATCAATTAGAAGATTTGAGGGTATCGGGTTGGAGCGATGGATGAAGAGATGGCTTACGCTACCAAAGACCTGGGTTATAACAACGGTGTTTTCGGATTTTTTTTTCAGTGTAATCCTTAACCCCACATAGGGTGTTATGTGGAAAGAATTACAAGTGTAGCATTCCATCCATTGAAATGGATGCCAAACCGTAGATCCCTTATCAGCTTACGTCAAGGTGGTTGGAGCGCGAATCGTGAGTCATTGAGTAGAGATTTTTGCAGCTTTTCAAATAAATGAAAAAAATTCTTGGACCAAATTTATTAGTTTCAGCCTTAACCTTGAAAACTTTTTTCCATATTTTTCATGAGTTTACAAAAACTTTGTGAGTTTTAAGTGGAATATTTATCGGACGACTGATTACGTCGATTAGTCAACATCATCAGGCACACTTTGGAACATAAATGACTAAGAACTCTGTACCTGATGATGTCGACTATTCGATGAAACCGGATGGCTAATAAATATTCTACCTAAAGCTTACTAAGCTTTTGTTAATTCATGAGCATCCTGAGTTCCTCATCCTCAACTTCATTTGAGTATAGCTATTGATACGGTGGAAATAACCACATATATAAATGATACAGCTATTATATTCTAAATTTTTTGTCACAGTTAAAGCATTATTATGGCTTGTGTTTACGGCGCAGAATTCGAAATATTTGCGAAAAACGTGTGAATACATCATTTTCATTTGGCATTATGCCTTGACATTCATCAGGAACAATTGTCATGATAAGTGTTTTCGTTTATGGGAGAATATCTATACACATGTCATGGATGCATTCCGAAACAGTTGTGAAGTGTTATACGGCTACGTGTTAAAATAGAATTAAAATTCAAATAAACCAAATAGGTAACACGCATTTTTTTCGCATTTATTCAGACATATTACTTATTAGTACACGTATGCAAATCCCTACGCCAATGTGTACATTAAAAATTCGTTCCAACTACCCTAAAAAAGAGGGCTACTGCCGACGCCAGGTTTCCTTCCACGCTTCCTTTAATCTCCGAAAAACCTTTCATTTACTTAAGGCGATTGCCTGATCTATAAACTAAGAAACCTTAGATTGGCTATCCGCATCTCTCTGCTACATTAGCCAGCCGTGAATATTAAGAAACATGTTCATCGCATAGGTGTAACGAAGCATGGTGGAAATCACTTGCGAAAACCATGACGTCTTAGAGCGACAAGCATGAATAAAGGCCGTTTTACACGGTTCATTGTACAAACGAATGTATGAATTTCTTCATGAGGAAAATTGTACCGTGTAAAGGGGCATATGGTATGATTGTCTGAATAACTGAACGAGAAATAGAACCTGCTCTAATTCCATTCATTTTCTCGTACAATATATGACACATCCGTTTGCCCAATAAAATGTACCGTGTAAAGCGGCCTTAAGAGGTGGGATAAAGGGGTGGAGGGCTCTTAAAGAGGCTCACTTGGGAGTCCTTAAGTTCCCTGCCAGCTCTTATCGACACTCAACTCTACCGGCATCATAATTTCACAGTTATTTGCCAACAAGTTTCGCCATATCTATACACATACAAAGCTTTTATAGAAACAATTTATTGGACTTATTAAGTTTTACACACAAAAGGCTCTTCTAAACATGGACAAAAACATTTCAATCCAGATGTAGATAACAGAATGACTTCAGATCTTCTCAGCAATTCAAGGTGGGCTTGTGCGATGAACGATTTTGCCCATCGATGGTCGATGAAAATAATTCATCGAAGTGATATGGTTTCGATGATTGTCAGCGATCACCGCCGGCTATAAGTAAATTAATTCATCGCCGTACATAATAACCATCTTTGTTGCGTCGCCCACCCGCCCATACCCATTCGTACCACAAATTCAGTCATCACACAAAAGCCATACCTACACCGTGGGTGAAGTAAACAAAAAATCTTCAACAACAGTAAAATATCTTGGAATTACCTTAACTTCAGATATATCGTTGGGAATACACATACAAAAGATATGCGGCACAGCATTTAAGAAACTAGGTTTTGTTAAACTTATAATAGGAAGGTCCTCGAATGAAACAGTAAATGAGTAAGTTGAGAGATGCTACTTCGCTCTGGTTAGGCCACACCTCGAATACGCAGCGAGCATTTGGGACCCTGATTATAAAGATTCAAACAAAAAATTAATAAAATACAAAGGAAAATAGCGCGCTTCGTTAAAAACTGCTACGAGCGTACATATAGCGTCTCGCAACTTTTAGAGGGATTAAGGTGGGAGCCCCTAGAGACTCGGAGGCTACACGCTAGGCTTAGTTTGCTTGATAAATTCAGAACTGATATTTTTCAGAGCGACATAGAGAATGTTATAATGACTCCTCACTACATTTCTAGGTCTGATAGGTGCGATAAAATAGGATAGACACTCTGCCGAACAGATAGGTACAAAAACACGATCTTTCCGCGCATAATAAGTGACCATAATAAATACTGAGCTCCTCTAAATACACTCCCATAGTATATGTCACCATTTCACCTCCCAAAACTTACATCTTTACACGGCTGGTGACCTACCACCCCCTGACACACGCCCATGCGGCGGCTCGCGGGGCAGTATGCAGATGTAGATGTACCAGCAGTGTTGAAATTAAAAATATTCAATTTGCAGTATTTGGCAGTATCATACCACTTATGCATAGCAGTCCTGAAAAATATGATGAAATTCTCTAGAGTTTATGATCTGGAGTGTGGGTTTGCGTTAAGTCATCGGTAGCAAAGTCTTTTTGCTTTACTTATCTCTAAAATTTACTCCCTCGGGGCTTCATTTTTACTAACTCTTTGTTAAGTTTATTCCACAATTTTGGATTGTGAGTTATGAAACTCAGCAGATTTGCATTCCGACACGAATGGTTACTGGTGGGCGGACGACACAACACAGTTCTCATCTACGGCGATGAAATCATCGACGTCATCGGCGATGACTTAAATAATCGTTGATGAATCGACTCATTGCACAAACCTAATTCAAGGTACCAGCACAGGAATTCCGTAGGTCTCTATTCCGTGGAACAAGCCTTCTTCGCAAGTCGAACGTTATATATTACACATTCACAATCCCAGAATGCCGATATTTATCTAATGGCTCTGACAAGTGAGATTTATAACATAGCTTAACAATTGTAACCAAATATTCCCGGATCAGCTACCGAGAAGAACTGATGTGACGATATCGGGTTTCGCTATGTCACTGGAGACGTGTGGAAGGGAAATTCATGTTCTCAGCTTCGTAGCACTTAGCGAAATATGCTTAGGAGGTGGCGCTCGCGGTTCTGACCGTCATCTCATCTTACGAGGGAGACTCACACCAACTTTACGTCATAATTGACCTCAAACCTGGTACCTCTGGTCTATGGAATTCCTCTTCATCGCAATGCTTCTCCCGCCAACATTATTACATCCAGCAAACTACCAAGTAAGAATCGTATGCTGAAGTAAACTCTCCAACTAATCCTCGCCCTATTTAATATAAATATACTTTTTCATCACGAGGTAATGTTTCCCCATGGTAGCTACACATAGAAAATAAGAGCACAAGAAAACTCGTCGATTTAATTTCACATTGAAATTTATCTTTAATCAAAGCAAAGACTGTTGGCCAACTAAAAACCGCTGGAAAATGCAGATTTTAGCTTAAAATAAAAGCAAATGAATACGTTCATCGTTACCGCAACTCTAAGTCCCAATTAAAGCATGTATAATGACCATAAACCTGACAAAGACGAAAAAATCGATAATTTCTCTGGTGCTTTCCCGGCGTATAAACTGGATGACTCTCCGCAGGTCATCCCTTATCAAGAGGAGCGTATCGAACATCGAAACGTCGGAAACTATGAAATTTCTCACCCGAGAGGACTTTCTTACATCGATAAAATAATGACGTGAGTCTAAGTGCTTCATGGCTTGGGAGTAGGCATAAACTTATCATGATATGCAGTAAAACATTGACAATGAAATTAAGAAGCTGAAAACTCATTGACTCTTGCTGGGGGCATAAAAAAGAGTAGTTGTTATGTTTACGAATACTACCGAAACTTAAAATGATTTGGCATGTTCTCCAATTGCGCCTTGACCAATACTCGACACAACGAAATATTTTAAACCTCCAGCTGGCATATTGCTTTCTTGTGTTCTTAATACGTCACAAAACATTTTATTAATACGTTCGCTAATTAACTAAGGATTCATCTTAAGTTCGTGGTAAAAGTCAATGTACGCAGATGAATACATTCATTTTTCGGAAAATTATACAAATTTCGGAAAGTATTTCGAACAAAAAAATCAGATAGTAGTGCTAAACGACATTCCCTGGTCTTGATTTGATTATATATTTGAATTTAGAAAACGGAGTGTGATAGCTCGTTATTCATGAAACTCCTGAGCATAAAAAGAAACCCTAAATAACAATAAAGAATTAGCAGCTTAGTTTTTGGATGAAGAATTGTGTGATATTCACAGTAGAAATATCATTCACCTGGACTGGAAATCGAACCCAGATCCCTCGATTTCGCGCCGAGAGCTCTAACCAATTAAGCTACCCAGGCGTCCTCTACTACAGTGAATCTGATGGGGGCTTTAAGGAGCAAGTTGTCCTCACAGGTACCGTGTATGTAATGCCAGAGGTACCCGTATGCAAGCGCTAAGCGCTACAGTCCACGAAATCGAGGGATCTGGTTTCGATTCCGAGTCCAGGCAAATAATTTTTCTTCTGTGAATTTCACAAAATTGTGTGATTACTAGCGGGTGAGTCCGTTGAAGTTACTGCGCGGCTAGCTCTGTAGTTCTTTGAAAATTTTTCGATGAAGTTCAATGGATAACCAATAACTTCTTCAGCGCTTTTCACTTACACACGCTCCTTGTCTGGTTTGGTTTAATCATGTAAGTGCTACCTATTAATTGCTCACGGCATTGAAAAAAACAATAATTATATCGCCATCATCACAATTATGGGTCCGTTTGCGTAAATATTACCGATACCCATCTATTTTTATCCCTCATTTTTTTGGGAGGTAAATAGCCAGGAGAGTAGAAATTTCAGCTAACGGCAAAGCGAAGATTCTCTGAGAATCGACAACTGAGCCAAAGGATGAGAGGTCTTCCAGGAATCGGAGTCACTGAGGCGGCACAGGTTGGATGGAGAGTTCCCGCCGCTAATGTGTAATTCCTGGCATCGTACGGCTCCGACGGAAGCAAGCTTTGCCTGAAGCAATCAAACAAGCTTCAATCTGGCGGATATCTTGTTTACAAAACCGAATTTCAGAGAATTTAATGCGATTAGACGATCGTTAATCGGTTAGTGTTTCTTGAGAGGTGAAAGTTTACTTGGTGATGCGATTAAATACGATGTGGTTCTAACTAAATACGTTTTCCAACGGATCATAATCGTTGGTAGAGAGGCGATTTAATACCATTCTTCTACTGATTCAAATAATGCGACGTTTTTATTATTTACTGCTAAATCTTTATCTTTAATAAAAAACAAATCATGCGCTGAAGTGTGGGTCTGAATAGAAGCCTAATGACTTTTATTTACCCCAATGACCAATGGTAAACCTGAGAAGTCCCTTCAATTGGGAAGGACCTGGAACATCATATGATTCTACACAACACCTTCTCCGATGGGTCGTAATTGGTCGCAATATTGACGGTTGATACTTTTCTGTGACTAATTAAATTAAGTCAACTTGTTATTTTTATATGTTTGGATGTTACACCGTTAGATCATTTGCATTTAGAAACAATTAACCTAACCCGTGTGGTCAAAAAAAAGGTTGTAGTATGACATTTAATAACCAGTTTACATTCCGTAAATCGATGGGGAGACCTTAAGGCCTTGAAACTGTGTTCCAAGTAAATTCCTGCTTACTCCGGCCCCTCCCTGTCGCTGATCCCCAACTTTTTCCCCGGAACCACCACCTTAAAAACTTGAGGTTACTTTTTTCACCCATCCTCATTTGATTCATTGGCTAGTTTTATCACATCCTTCTCCGCGCCCTCCAGCCTAAGTCTCAACCCTCCCTCCCAAACTGCCAAGTCGAGCGCACATGCAATTACACGAAGGTTTTCTCCGATATTTTTTCGCATTAAATCAGCTTTTTTCCTTTTCAATTTCTCATAACTACCTTGTGCCACTCTCGGATGTGAGTGGTTGGCGGACGCTATTTAAGGATTCATGAATCAAATTTCAGTTATCAAGCCGTATATCCATTTATGAGCATATATTCATCTACATCTACATAATACCCCGCGAGCCGCCGCTTGGGCATGTGGCAGGGGATGCTAGGTCACCAGCCGTGTAAAGGTGTACGTTTTTTGGAGATGAAATGGTGACATGTATTATAGGAGTGTATTCAGTGAAGCTCAACTTTTATTGTAGTCGCTTATTGTTTGCGGAAAGAACGAGTTTTTGTACCTATCTGTTCGGCAGAGTATCTCTCTTACTTTATCGCAAGATGTAGTGAGGAGTCATGATAATATTCTCTATGTCGCTCTGAAACACACCAGTTCTGAATATCTCAAGTAGCCTACGCCTAGCGTGGAGTCTCTAGGGGCTCCCACCTTAATCCCTCTAAAAGTTGTGAGACACTATGTGTACGCTCGTAGCAGCTTTTAACGAAGCGCGCTGCTTTCCTTTGAATTTTATAAATTTTTTTGGTTAAATCTATTTGACCAGTGTCCCAAATGCTCGCGGCGTATTCGAGGTGTGCCCTAATCAGAGCAAAGTAGCATCTCTCTTTGACTTTTTCATCCGAGGACCTTCCTATTATACGTTTAACAAAACCTAGTTTCTTTAATGCTGCGCAACATATGTTCTGAATGTGTAATCCCCACGATATATCAGATGTCAAGGTAATTCCAAGATATTTTACTGTATTCAACTTTATAGAAGATCACTCGAGTGACGACGTATAGATATAAAACTGCCACATAGAGACAAACAAAAAACACAGCAGCAAAGGCTAAAAAACACAAGTTGGCTCCTAAAATTTTTACAAGCCTTGCCTTGTTTTTCAGAGGAGTGAGAACTGAATTCAGAACTGAACTTTGAATTGAAAATTGAGCTTGAACAGAATCAGAAGATCCGTGATTCGATTCCCGATCCAGTCGAAAATTTTCCACTTGGAATCTGCCATCTTTACACCTTCACATCCCTATTGTACTCGTCAATTCTATGAGTTTCTATCCACTTTCTTTCTGCTTATCTGTTTGAATATTTATATAGGTATTTAACGCTGAGCGGTCTGAGTGAATGAACGAATGATTTTTCCCCCTACTGTGTAGCCTTTTATTCGTTTCATTCCCAATCTCACCACCCCCTCGTTTCGACCTTCTCTACATTCCTCCCCACGGCAAACTCTTAACAAAAACCTCAGCAACCCGCGCCTCTTCCTCCTCCTTCCCTCAATATCCCATGGCTACCCTCCTTTTTGAACTATTTCCGATAGTAGCCGCAGCTGTTACCGTTGGAATTCATTCCATGCCTTTCGCGGCCGTTCGTTTTTCCTCATTTGGTCCACCGGAGCGAGATTGCACCACCTCTCTCACTCTCCACAAATGAGCAGGGCAGGATGGAAATCCTTGAAAAGAAATTAAATAAAAACTTCGCGCTAGAAGCTCTCCGTAAGAAGAACTCATTCGCGTGAAAGAGAAAACATTGAGAAATATTTTCTTAGTCGTCACAGTGTCCAAATAATGGGCTTTGCAAAATCTGAACCTGCCCTAGGAATTGCTGCTTCAAATATTAGAGTCACAAAGAAAAGATCGATGGCATTTTCCAGATAAATATAAAATGCATTTCTTGTTGCTATGGAAGAAATGGTTTGGGTATAATATTTCGTGTATCTTGGTTGGTTCATATCGTTGAGGTGGACGGGGATGGCGCTTGCTATGGTTGCCAGCGCTTAAAGCTGTTTCTCGGGTACGACATGTAATAATAGAAAATATGGAAAATATATTATTGTCGTCCTATAGTTAAGCCTTCACCTTCGCGCAATTAAGAGCCTGATATAAAATCTAAATATCGCGGAAACATTTTTGATAATGACTCTTGTCCTCAAATCAATACCAAATGAAAGTATATTTAGTAATATAATTCACCCAGTGGCTGAAAAAAATCATTACCTATCTTCTTACCACAATAGCATTACTTCACCTTCTTTCGAGAATAATAATTTCCTTGCTGAGGTAGACTTTTTTCCCTTGTAAGATCACGATGCTGCCGCACTCAAAACTTGGGTTAAAAGGAAATTTACGAGACAGCCTGAAACTGCAATTACATGTGAACTGTCGACGACAGGAGACAAAAATGGTGAGGAAGAGGAGCTAGAAGAGACGCAATCTTGAGTGGAATGGGCGTTAATAGCAAAACTGGGCATTACTCCTAATGAAGTGCTCGCAAATTCGCACAAGTGCTTAGAACTCTACTCCGCTGCGGTTTGACGGCAAGTATCGTCGAAACTCTCGCCAACTATCCTCTCCCCGTCATTGTCCCCGCCTTTGTCTCCGCTCGCTTATTCGCGCTCGACAACGGAACTCACGCATACACGTTCGCAATGGACACAAGGACGGACCAGAGACCTTTTATATCATCATTATCGAATAGGGTCCAGATGGAAGAGCGCTTCATCCCCCTCCTACTGGAATACCTCCTCACAAAGGGAAGAAGTTACTGCCCGTCTGGCAAGACGCCGTTCGCCTGGTTCTCCACGACGGAGTTTCGCAGCACACATTCGATGCAAGTGTGCAGTGGGCGAAAACTCGAGAGCAGCATTACGTGTAGCCGAGCACGGTGTGGTTGCGGACAGAGGCATAAATATTTTCATTTTCCCAATAATTCCCGAGAGAGAAGAGCTCAGGAGTAATCGAAGAATAATGTGCATTTGTGCTGAATGGGCAGGAGAATTTGATCTTCCCTTGCTTTCTAACTAAAATTGGTGGACGAGAGAGATAATTAGAAAAAGGGTTGGATTAACTCCATTTCACCGACACATATTTTTCATCTTTCATTTTCTATGAGGGGAAAATATGAAGTCCATATAGCGGAAATACAATGAAATAAAAAAATACGACTGTTATAGTCTGAAACACTATTCATTTATGAACAAACCTCTCTGTTATGCTCTAATAGTGGTTGTAAATATCACTTTTAAGGGGCAAAATTAATCACTTACTTTTAACCACAATACTATCTCGAAAAAACTTACGCACATGAAAATATTAACGAACATACCTATCCCGGATAGATTCAGAGGAAAGTAAATTATCAATAAATATTGCATTAAGTAAATCGCCGACCAATTACAATACGGCAAATTATACTGAATTTAAAATAGGCACAATGAATAGATGAGTATTCCTGCTAACATTTCGAAAACTGGAGTCTACCCGCGGCGTCCATTCCAACTTTCAGTTCCTTTTGAAGGTTCGCTTATTGCCACGCATTGAAATATTTATGCCATGGATTTTAAAAAATTATATTACTGTTGCTTTGGTTCATTACTGGCATAGAACATTAACACTAGCGATAAGCGTGCCTATATATTCAAAATACAATGATCCGCTCTCATTGGGACACTTTAGAAGTGATCTCCTTGGCAGACAATGAAAAGAATCCGAAAAAACAACACTTAGAAATTAACAATAGCAATGATTTGAAAATAATTTGAGAGCAAAGAGACATTCTTATTATCTTCAGAACAGAAGATAATCTGACTTAAAATAGTAATGTAATGTCTACTTGTGAAAGCATGAAAATTACAACCGAAGGAACACACTTGAAATTTTAGCAATATTTTCATTGTATCAATAATAATTTCATGGCTGCCAAATCCTTTTATAAAATATTTCTACACAACCAAGTTTACGGAAACAATTTTTTCTCATTCTAAATAAATACCAATTCCATCAACATGAAAACTAACACGCTGTTCCAGTGATCGCTCTAATTATTGACCAATTTGTTACGCTTTAAAAAACTTTAACATCCATACGATCAAGAAAATACAAACGCAAACCAAATCTAAGTTTAGGAGCGCCCCAATCCTCATCGGTACCTAAATCAGAAGCAACACCAGACATTGAAGTTTGACAGTAAGCAAAGAGACTGGCAACATAAGGAAAACTCAAACTACAAGCGCACACGTTACGGACTCCATAAACTTCAGGGGGCATTTAGTAGCCTGTAGTAGCTATTTGAGAGAGAAGAGGCCAACGGACAAATGCCAAAGCAGTCCCAACGCAACTCGACGCGTAGGGAGTTTTCCTCACACAAAGGAGGTCCCGCAAAGCCACCTTTAAGGATCGAGTAGACATGTATGCAGGCGGGAGCGCTGTAAATGAGTTTGCGCGGGCAATATTCACTTAAGCAGAGTTCCTGGTTGTTTTGACTCAGCACGCGGTGAATCTCTATTGACTGTATTCTGGTAAAGGTCAGGGGTAGTAGGACACACCCACTACGGTCAGCCTTTGGCCTGGTCAACATACTTGCGTCGTCAAACGCTATCCTGTGGGAACACGTGGATGAAATATTTATGAAGCCATCACCGAACCATAGACTATTTACGGAGTGCCCAGATTGGTTTCTTCGTGTGTTATTTCATTGTTGCGCACTCCGCCATGTTGTTAGCAATGCTCAGCCGTAGTCTACGGTGCATCTGTACACATGAAATTTGATTGGCATCCGTTCATGAATAGTAGGCTTAGTACTTTCAATGCCCTCAAGGAGTAAAGGAAAAAATTCGAGTGAAAAATTATTTTAGCAGCGAAGATTTAGTTAGTACCATTAATTTTCTTACAACAAGAAAAAGGTGAATTTCTTGCTGTCTACGAGATGTAGCTAAAAGCGGCTGAAATCCATAAACTGCTGGAATTCCCTTATATCAAAACATCAGGGAGAAGAAGTCAAATGTAACAACCAGAATGGCGCCCTAATATTTAATCACTCCTCATCGTAGAACAAACTCTTACAAAAGAGTAGAAAACTTAGGACTATTGCTTGGAAATTAATATGAATCAAATACCTCTCAAATAAATAGTGCATTGAGTTTCATGAAAAGTTAACCCAGAAAGTTGTGTATCGCATCCCTTAAAACGGTATACACGTTATTGAAAAATACATATTAATTGACTCGACCTGCTTTCAAACAAGATTTTGTACATCTGCTGGAACCGGTAGACAGCAAGAAAATAAGAAGCTGATGTAAGTAATTGTCAATTTAAAAGTGGTTGTTAAAGCCAAAAGTTTGTGATAGACGCAAATGACTTAATGGAGTCGTTTTTCCTATCTTTTATGAAAATAACTTATAAATAGTAGTTTATTTAGCGTCAATTTTCCAAGAGTACACATGTAAAGATCTGGCGCGTACTCCAAGGACATTGTGGTGATATTCGTTTCCAACACAATTGTATGACAACAGCCATACTAAGAAAATAAATGTCTCATTGAATATGAAGCAGATTTTCGTTAGGATAAGTTGTAAATATAACAGGAACACAAGTCCAGAATATAGTGTAGGAAACGACATTTCTCCTTCCAAAAAATGTGACAGTAAAATGCAAACCTCTTAAAAAAATACAAAGCACCACCTCGATTAAATAATCTCAGCAGGGACCACTCCAAATAATATACTCATATCCGTAAACGATTTTTGTCCAGCAAAAAACTTTAACCATGTCCTCATTCTTTACCGGTTATTTTCAGCCTTTTTTGCCTGATTTCTCCCTTTCATCGAATAAAAAGAAGTTCAGGTTACATTCCTTATTTTCAAGATAATATAGCACAAAAAAATACACTTCAATTGCATTTAAAAAGAACAAATGATCAGTGGAATTTTATATAGTCTATTTAATACCAGAGAATAATTTTATTAATAACAAATCACCACTTAACAGATTTTACAATAATCGACAGAACATTCCGCTGAATAGTGGTCCCAATTCCCCTTAATATTCCTTTTTGTCCCCCAGGGGGAATTCACTGCCAATTGATAACCCACTGCTAAAAACCATTTTCATCCTAAAAGCTACTGAGAAATATCTAATATCCCACACTGGTCTAGTTTATAACTGCCCGAAGCAATGTATAAAATCTAGTTTTTCGACTCTAGACTTTCGACTCGACATTTTGCTTCTATAGGAGTAAAGAAACTCACTCCGAGACAAAATGGGTTTAAGAAGAACATAATTGAAGATTAACTAGAGGAAAAAGTTCCCATACGAAGACCCTGGACCAAATAAAGAGAAGAGTATATAGGAAGAGATACCAGGAGGTAAGGGAACTAGCATTAGATAGGGAAGGATTGAGGACTGCGAGCAACCAATCATAGGATTGAACGACCAATGATGATGAGAAATAAATCATATCCTAAGACACGCAATCTTATTTTAGTATTGACCACCAAAAATAATAGACGACAACAGGCAATACACTTCAATCAACTGAAAGTTAGGTAGAGAGGAAGCGAGCGAGAGAGGGGAGCTAATTATGTTTTCCTTCCGAGAACGGTTACTCCTCGGGGAAGCGCTGAAGTTGAAAAAACTTTTCCGCGTTCCTTTTGATTGTCTTTATTGAATCAGCCACTTCATAATTGATCTCAGTCGGTTTCTTCTGGCAGGCGCTAAGAATGGCATGATTCAATAGTTGGCTTGTCAAAAGTTAAGACTTTCAGGTAACACAATTTTGACTGATTCAATTACTTTCATTTCGGGGAATTATTTACAACTGGAGGAAGGAACTGCGCCGTAAATTGATGTTTCTGGAGGAGAGTTAGGTACATTTCCGCACTCACCACTGGATTCACTAGGAAAGGGATGTAATTGGAAACAATTTTTGTCAATAACTGTTTACAATCCTTATAATATGTTTGCAAGACAGGTTGAGATTTAAAAATTGTTCTATTTTCATTGAATACCTATGTTACATATTTTGTCTCAGTATATTCTATTTCATTTCGAGTTTATTCTTACCTACTGATAAATTGTTTTTTTTAGGTATCCCAAATACAAGCAAAGCCTATAGGGATCCATACTTTATCTTTTGTTATGCCTTATAGTTGTGTTTGTACAGTTTATTTAGTGGATAAATAAATTTATTATTTATTATTATTATATTATTATTACAAGTCTATAACTATATTTAGTAGTATTTTTCTAAATGAAAATAAAAACTATTTTTATTTACCTGAATGGAACAAAATGATGTACGATACAAAGTATTTATTATTCATTATATAAATAAAAATATAGATTAGCTAAAAATTATTAGACTGCTAGGCATCCTTCACCTTCCATTAAGTGGTTCATTAACATCAATGTTGGGTAAATTACCAAAAAATGTATTTGGAATACATTATAATTACTTCAGTAGAAGATAATCAATTAAAAGTTAATGCTGAATTTAAAATAGAGTTATCATTAACAATTAAACGTAGAATTCAATTCTTCATACGCAATCGCAAACTGTGTGATAACCAAAGCACTGAATTTTAAGAGCGTCCCACTTTTAAAAGTACAGTGTTGCGGCATAATGTACTAACTCAAGACTTACGAATTACGCTATTCCATTCCGGGCTAGGCAAAGTCAAAGAAATTAGCTATTAATCTTGAGTCTAGGAAACATGTTCCGTGTAGAATGCTTCTGTTAGAGACACGGATTGAAACTGTGATGAAGGTTATGAAGAAGGGTGGAGGAAAAAATTAATTTACGAAATTAATGGTCAAGAACAAAAGCTATCGCAGTCGATAACAATCGAAAATTAAATCATCGACAATATGTCTGACCAAGTACGCGCGGAATATAATTAATTTAAATAACCCCGCGAGTAACGATTTACCACATGCAACAATTAATGTCGGAGGAAGTTACAATTGACAAAAGTAACGAATAAATCAGATATAATAGTTACCGGTTATCGGATTACTTGTTATCTATGACTTTTCATCGATTCACTGAATTTATTCATAACTGAATTTAAGATACTCGATCACACAAACAGTTCAAAAGAGTGTAAAAAAAACCAGCAAAAATACTATTGATGAGATCAAACAAATGACACACAAATTTAACGACCATTTTTATCTCAAATTTATGAAATGTAGAATATTTATAACTTAAGTAAATATTTTACTTTCTGCAAAAACCAGCGAAAATACTATTGAAGAGACCAAACGAATGACACACAAATTTAATGGCCATTTTTATCTCAAGTTTATGAAATGTAGAATATTTATAATTTAAAGAAATATTTTAATTCCTGCGAAAACCAGCAAAAACTCTATTGATGAGATCCAACAAATGACACGCAAATTAAATGACGAGTTTTATCTCAAGTTTATGGTATGTAGAATATTTATAATTAAATTTAATGCGATTTTAAATAAACGCTACTACAAAAAGTAAGTGCTTGGGTCTTTATAATGGTTTAAAAGCGAAGATTTATGAGTATTAACTATTACATACACGTCCCCTTTTCACCATTCCCGGGGCCACCTACTCGGGTGATGTTTTTCTGATCACATGCAGAGTCAGAGTTCTTTTTAACTCTCCATTAGCAAGGCATTCTAATAGACAATGCAGCTATTCCTAAGCGATGCTTTTTCTACGCATTTTATTATGCACCACAAGCTATGTATTAGTTTTTAAGGTTTTTGAAGCTATGAAACGTTTTCGTTCTGTCTTTTCAAACATGAATTACCACGGTATTTGTTGCAATTTTTTCCCGTCAGGGAGAAGAAGTCAAATATCATAACCAGAATGGCGCCCGAATATTTAATCACTCCTCATCATAGAGCAACCAATTACCAAAGATCTTTTTGTGTTGGTGGGGCAAGGTTATGGAACAGTATTTCCAAGGCCATAAAAGATTCCACCTTACTGCATATTTTCAAGAAAAACTTTTTCGCCGTCTTCATCTATTAGAAAATGAACAATAAGAAATATTCACTCCATGAATTATTGTGTGATAATTTGTTTCCCTATTAATTAAGTTTCCATTTTTCAAAATAATTCAATAAGTAAAGTATGAGCTCCATTACTATACTAATTTCTTTGTACTTTCGCAGTGGATGACGAATTTCCAAGAACAATAAATATTTCTTTACTTCTTTACTTACTTCACTATTTAAAGAAAGATGGCGATTGTGCCCCGCGGCCCCATCCATTTAACGCAACTGAATTTACAATCCGCGTTTACGCAATTGAAAGATAAATATTAAAATCAACATTTTTTTTAAATATAAGACGTGAAGAAGTTCCTCGGAAAGACGTGTTGATAAGCGTTATCAAGAAGTAGGCTATGAGCTGAAACAGGCTATATATAGTTGTTTTTCCATGTCTCAACATTTATGGAGCTATTTAGATGGCTTTTATGTCAACAGTAATCACAATAAAATGTTATTCGTATAGCTAGAGAGTTATTTAAGGTGTAAGATAATTTTTTCAAAGAACGTAATTGATATTTAAGTGCATACTTGTGCACAATCAGTCGGGAGTACCAGCATAAAAAAAACTAATTAGATAAATGCATCCCTGCTATCTAAATAATTTATCCAATAAAATATCTCAACTCATATAAAAGAAGCAAAAATATCAACTCTTGCTAAAAGTCGTACTTACTTGGCCTTTACTCACGCTATTGCAAATAGCAATCAATGAGGCATTTATTTAGGGTAAATTGACAATCACAGAATACCAATACGGATTACCATCAAACGAGAATACTCAATGGGATACTACCATCGTTGCCATTGATTTCACCAAGTCTACTACTTCAGCTTTCATGTGCTAGAGCATATCATTACTTCATTTAGTGTGCCAGAAAAACTGTCGCCACTTTCTTGAACTGCTTACATGCATGCTCCTGCCGTTTAATCACACTCTCATAATTATGAGAACGTTCTTTTTATGGGTTGGTAGTACAGAATTTTGTCCATTTTGGTTACTAGAGAAAAATTTAAGCACTGCTCCAAATTAAACCGAGAGAGAAAGAGGATATTTTAGAATGAGCGCGTGTTTTTTCCCACCAACAGCAAGAGTTAATTGGATTTCATCCGAATACGAAATGGGTTGCACACTCTATAAAAAAATCCAGCACCTGTTGTCTCGGCGAGAAGTTATAATTGCGGGGAAAAAAGCACATTCCTTGACTTTGCTTCGGTCAAAATCGATAAATATGAACATGACTCCTACGCCCGCAGAGGAAGACTAACGATATTTCTAGCTTTATTCGACTGGCCAGAAATTCCTTTTCAAATCCCTCAGCTCGTAATTGAATATAATCTGAAATACGGAAGTGATAGCTGTATGACGCAGCGCAACGTATTTCGCTCAGACTTCTTAATGATCATTCGCATGAGTCAAACTTTACGTTATGAGAAATTCAAGTACCTCATAGCTGTTATAGTTATATCAATTTCATGTGAGATTTCAAGTCTAGCAATTTAATAATCCTTTATCCTCTGCCCTCTGCCGATCAATCTATCTAATGATTCTTTTTCCTCCATCTCTCACGCTCTTACTTATAGCTAAAATGGACGCTAAATTCCAACACATTTGAAGAAATGGAAGAGGAAAGCAAAATTAACCACTGATTTTACGGAACGCAGAAACCGTTCGGACTCTGTTGGCATTAATGAAACGTATGAAACAAGAGAATTAGAAACAAAAGAACACTTTAGATGCAGTAATGAGTATAACAGCAACAGAGTATCAAATTATTACAACCGAAAGTTCTTATACCTGCGCCTTAATAGAACTTAAATTGGATACTTGAATTGTGAAGAGTACCAAAAATTCTTATCAAAAAAAAACCACGTTGAAAAATATGGCGCGCTTATGTAATTACTCTCTTAGATAGGAATTTTACATAATACGTTATCTTAAGAGATTAAAGAGAGGTGAGAACAAACAGCCGCTCTTACAAACTTAGTTATCGTGGTGTTAACGGTACGCAATAATCAATTTAGTGTGATCAAATAAATATAGTCCCAGTATCCTAAACATGCGTAAGAATGACGAAGGAATGGTAAATATACTTCAAGACTAGAAATTTTATCTATGAGGCTTCATAGATCTCAAGATTAATGTAGTTTATCAAAAGTAAAACTATAAAATGCGTTCGACAGGACTAAAATAAACGTTGATTTACGGGGAACTACTAAAGACTAAATAGCCTAAGTTTTGACAGTGAACGCCGATAGGTAACGATTCTACACAGCACATTACTATACTTACATTACATGACTAGTAGAATGGGATCACAATACGGATTACATTTTTTTGGTTTAATGCCACCCAGGCTATAAAATTTAAACATGGAGAAGCCCATATACTAAATCTGGTGACATAACTGAATTGATTTGCGAAAATGTATTAAAAACCCTTCATTCCATTCAATGTAACTATAATTATGTTGCGGGGCTTCTCAATAGAACATGCATACGACTGCAATTATTCCAAAACTTTCAACATAGGGTGTTAGATTTAGTCATTGCTACTAAAATCCCACTTCTTACAAGTGTCTTCATTACTGAATGAAGGGTAATGGCAATTATTGTATCACATTCTGTAAGGGAAACAGAAAAACCACTGACAGCCTCTCATATCGGCATAGAGCCTATTGCATTCAATGCGATGCACATTTCCCACTCAGTTGAAGATAACTTACCCCAAAACTCTGAGTTGGAGAGGAAGAGATCAATACTGTTGATATTACTGATTAAACATCTCCCCAGCAAGATGACATAAATGTGAGAAATCCATTTAAAAACATCTCAGCCTGGTAATTTAATGAGAATGGATTATATCCATTGGATATCTTCCGAGTATGGCAGATTTAGGAAGTGATATCCTCCGCTGTTTTCACTTCGATCTATTTTACTTTTGCATAGTTTATTACAGTTTCCATTATTATCCTAAACTTAGAGGGAGATGGCCATATTTCGTTGAATTTTTAAGTGATAATTATCCTTACTTACTACCTGCATCACAGTGAAAAGGTGCTTGGAAATTGTGTATTTTGGTATTCATTTCTATCGCGGTCTGTAGGTTGCTAGAGTTCAACAGCGGTACCTACGTAATCATTTCATGACATAAGAACATTATGAATTGATGGAGTAAATACTTTTTAACACCTCAGCTTAACGTTATTAGTAATAATTCAATTCCAAAATTTTCATAATTGGAATGTGCTGCTTTAATGTACGCATTTGTAAAAGGTTAGGTGACGAAAGAGTTTTTCTCCTCACAATCTGAGTCTCTGAGCATCTACGCATCAAATACCTTATGGCAACGCATTCATTACCCCATCTAACTTTTACAAAATTAAGCTTCTCCACCACACGCATGACACAGTGGAGGTTCGTGATCTTCTACCAGTTTCTTATTTTATTTTAGGAACTCGACAGTCTTTCCGTCGGTTTGAATAATTTCGTACGACTCCTTCGTGAGCGGGTAAATCAGTATGGTTAGGGGTAATTATTCTTGCTGTTTTATTTATCATCAATGTTTCATATAATCAATACGATAATACATACATATTTCTATAAACAGCGCAACAATAGAATACTTTCTATTTAAGCAAGCTCAGCCGTGATTGTGTAACAATACAATGAATCAAATACCACATTGCAACACATGGTTCATTTGGTTTAATATCCTGCTTTCCCTGCCTTAAATCGTTACCTATTCAAAACCGAAATTAATGTAACAATATATAAAGAAAATCCCACAAATTTACTTCCAACATACACTTAGTTCCTGCAATTTGCGCCGATATCAGCACCATTTTTATGAAATTAGCGATTAGACACTTCAGTTGTAGCAGTGGATTGCTAATTTATCAAAAACTATGTCTCAAGATACCCACGTTTTATTTTTACTTAGTTTCTAGTGACTTTTACTTCCCGTAAAACTTTTTATACGTAAATAGCTTTCATTGTATATGGAAATATACTATTTTTCTCATGTTTCTCTTGTTCTTCCATTCCGGAACATGTCATTTCTAGTTCAAATTGCATTAAAAATAGCGAGGAAGGTAGCATCTTGTTGTTGATATCGGGTAGATGACATTTTTTTCTTCTAGTAGACTATTTAAGAGTGAAATGACAATTTATTCACTCTCAGGTGGAACCACGTTGGGATATAATAATTACCTGTAGAGCACACACGGCATGAATATCATTAGTTTTAAGGCTGGACCACAAATTATGAAAAGAGCAGGAGGAATCTGTCGTAAGTATCACATTTTTCCTCTGATCCGGCTCATCAACTTACGATGGAATAGTTGTCGCACGCGTTTGAAGTCTACTCCACGCGAGACCTCACAAGTAGCGCAAATCGGATCGCAATTTCTGATTTCCCAGTAATCGGTTCGAGACATTCACAAAAGCGAGACCGGGGCCATTCGGTCGTCCATCGCACCAATCCCATGCTCCTCTGGAGTCACAGAGAGAGAAAGCAGGCACGAAAGGAGTAGTATTCTTTGTAGGGGGAGCGAAGGAATATATATGTGCGGCCGACTATCCAATCTAATCCACGCGCCTATCCAATCCCACGGTGCTTCGCTGCATCTCAATTCAACAGCCATATCCCTCCTCCTATCCGGCCGACCCCGACCCAAAGCCCTTAGACCTCTCTCCATCCTCCCCTTCACTTGCGGCGTCCGACAGTCATCTCGGACCCCGGCAAACCGAAGCCTTGTAAATCATGCGGGAGGGAGCGGTTTCGGACCCTGGACCGGTCGGTTCATATCGGTGCCTTTGTATGCGTGAGTCGAGGGTTTGGAGGGGCTTTCGGGGATGCGTGATGTGGATGATTTCTTAAAGAAGCACGGAAGGATCTCAGCGGAGGGCCTTAAGAGGAACGGCGAGAGATATTTCTTTTGCCAAGGAAGGGATTGAAAGGAAATATAGTCGAGCAGCCATTGAAAATAAATTTGTAGCGATATATTTACAAGAACTAAATAATTCGTCCAGTCTTTTTCTAACGTCTGTGAGTTCTTGACACTTAGAATTATAAACATCCCAGAGTCTGCAAGAAGTATATGTCCACTCTCTTGAGGCAACCGTTGATAATAAACTTGTAGCTATGCGTTTAGGTATTTACAAGAACAAAATAATTCATCTAGCCATTTGCAACGTCTTCGACTTCTTGCAGCGTAGAACTATAAACATCCCAGAGTCCGCGAGAAGTAAATACCCACTCTCTTGAAAATCATTCATTGCAGATTGTGTTTCCCTCTTGTTCGCACTTAAAAATCTCAATTTCCATGTTCGCTAATGAAATCTGTTAGTATTAACCACATTGATTTCAACTACATTTAAGGAATAATGACGCGGTTTGATGAAAACAGAATATATCGGAGAAGCAATAGGTAAGCTAGTTACCTGATGGGTGATGACTTATGGGGGAGGTATGGCAAATTATAAATAATTTTAAAAATTAATTTATTAATTTAAAAAAAATTAATAGAAAAAAAATAAAAAATTAATCAAGCGAATAGTACGAAGATATCGCCATGCGTTCAAAAGAATTTTAAGGCTCTAAAAATTGATCTTGAACACCTCACTCTTATTCCATCACTCTCTTCCCTTCCGTCCTTACCTTTGAGGTAGATGGAGAGGACGCTTACTATTGTGGCCAATGCTACAAGCTGAAAATTGGGCGTGACCAGTCCGATTTTTTCATAACCCCAATTTTCTGTCAGCGCTTGTTAGCAGCCGCGCTAGTTTCGCAGATTTACCGGGTTTCCCATTAATAACTTTCTAGAAATCAGTATGCATTTACTTCTTTAATTTTCATTCCCCTTTCATATAATGTTTTCTTTAACCAAGATAATAAAAAGCCGAATCCGGTAAAATTGAGTAAAATCCATAGCTTTAACTAACCAATATATGTTCAAGAGTTTTTTGCCTTAGTAGCCTAAAAACGTAGTACGAGCGAGATAGTTCCCTAATCATAATAGAGACAATACTCGAATTATATCTTTTAACTTCACCAGCTGTGAGAGACACGAATTAAATATTGCATTAGTAATGGGGCAATAATATAGTTTTACATGACAGAGATTGTAAGTAATCAAATGAAAATAACCAAATTAATCTTTAACTTGACTCATTTTTGTCACGCGGTACGTTTGAAACACCATCAAAACGGAAGGTTTATTGTGATCCCGAAGAATTTACTGCAGTGAAAATATGATTAATTTTTAAAAATAGTTGAGAAAACACAAGGACTGCACACTGTTGATTTGACGAGATCCAAGTGTAAGTAATGCCTCATTTTCAATATAAGGCCTCTCTGGAGTGCATACACGTGCCATTTCCCGTATAAAAGGGTTGGCATTTTCTGGGCAAATATCATGAAAAGTAATGCGGTAAGGGGTTAAAATTTTGGTGCCAATGGAAGGGTGATATATTTTTCTTCACTTCAAGGTCAAATGATATTTCGCTCCAACTACCTTAAATTTCATACATATTGTGGATACTCTTGCTTTACGTCCGTTAATTTGTCCATTCCGTCATGTTATTTAGAGAGCAGTAAGGAAAGAGAATAGGTAACCAATATGGTTTTATCCTGGTTGTCAGCCGACAGTTTTATGACATAATGCCTTCTCCAGCTACCTCAATGGCCCTCACCATTCACCCCTTCAACTTCCACCTCCCCCTCCTTGCCCAGCAGTTCTACGCCAATAAGTTTTTCAGGCGCTATTCAGGTGAACAGGGATATATCACACCAAAATGGACAGGTAAATACCGTGCGGTTGTGTTCCCGTTTCACTCACCCCTATTTATTGTGGAGGGAGAGGTAAGAAAGATGAAATGAGCGGAATAGCAAGGGTTAGGTGCAGAGAATGCGGCACGACATGCTAGAAAGACACCTCCTCGTAAATAATTACGCCCTGTGGGCGCCAAGGAGGGAAAAAGAGCGGAGAAAGACGGGTAGAAAAGTATGTTTCCTCTTCCTTATCTGTTTTTAACGATTATTTGAAGTGTATATCCTGTTTCTTTCACGTTCCCGCTGTGCGTCGTCCCAATTAGGGCGTTATCAATGTCGCCATGAGTTCTACAATCCACCTTTTGGGGAAAAAAATTAAGAGTATGAAAGAGGGACGGAAGCCAGTCCTTTCTGGAGTCCCATAACTTAAAGGTATAATTATTACAGAAACGCGAAGTATTACGAGCAGACAACAAAATTTGAATCTATATATGGTGAAGATTAATATTTTTTAGGAATTTTCAAAATCTCTAAAGGTTGAGTGAATTTTTTTAGCTGCATAAAGAAACTTCACGAACGATTGGTAAACAAAATCGTCCTACTAACCAAATCACCTACGTTAATTTCACCGTTAATATTGTGAAAAATGTTAGTATAAGGTTCGTGTTTCGTATTTTGTTATGAATGTATGGAAAGAACAAATTTATACTACCCGATGCCAGCAACAAAATTTATCTTTTCTCGATATTTTTCTTGCATATTGAATTGGAAATTACACGTTACTAAATAGAAGAATAGGAGGACGAGAAAGATATTTTTCCCACAATATGACAAACATTTTCGTTTGAAAAGGTTTAACGAAGTAAAACCGCAATGTAAATTTAATAAAAATAATATATAGTTATCTTACCGGCTTACCTCGTGAAGTTTTAGTTCATTACTTACAAAATAGATATCAAAATTTGACAATTCTATGAAAACGGCGCTACAGTCTATAGTTATACAAATTCTTCATTAAACATGTATTCGTGGAATATTTGGTATTTTTTGTGCCTTAATTTTGATCTTCAATTGGGAACACATCCCATCAACGAAAGCAGGATTTTTATAAACCATTTAAAAAGGAGGAAATATAGTATTTGTTTTGTCTCAAATAGTCGCGGTGGTACCTTCTTAATTCAATCAGTTTATCAAATAAAAGTCGGAGAACTTTCGGAACTTGGCATATGGATTAGTCAACGGCATAGAGCATGTCTGGGGTAGAGTAAGAAGCAGCAGCCTTGAACACGAAATCTATGCGAGCCCAAGTGCCAATCAAATTCAGAATAACCACTAAAATTTGGGTGATAGTTTAAATTTAAGGAGAATCATGTTTGAATTTTTCATCATAACCGTTCCTGGAAAAAGAAAGAAAAAAGATGTTACTATAATTACAGGCCCCCCAAAGCACGGATCTAATTAGTGAATATTATGACTGGTTGACAGAAATTGCATTAATGGGGTATCTTTTTTTAGTAAATCAGCGCGTATAGTGATTTGAGTAAAAAATACTTAAGAAATGGATTCAAGAAGTATGTAGGGAACGAGAGGGTGGCATCAATTAGGGTGGGGCGTATTACATAAAGCTACATTCTACCTCAGCAGCCCGACATTTTCTCCAAATACAGGAAAAAAGTCGTGAAAAAAACAGACAGTCGAAAAGATTAACGGCGTGACCTAATTCTCAAAGAGGGTGCCTAAATGCTCCCTTTAGAGGGATGAAGCGATCGAAAAAGGAGTCGGGCTTCATTTTTAATCGTTTTTACAACTGCTTTTACATATCTATTTCCGCCGACATCGAAAGGAACAAATTATCGCTACGCTGTCTTGGAATTCGTTCGATCTTAAAAGGTTATTAAAATGACTTATCACATTAACTTCATTACTTCGTCATTTTTACTGGGAATATCACTCAATGTAGCGCCTGCATGACGGATCAGTATCATCAGTAGAGACTAAGCATGCTGTCAGTAAAGCAGAGGACACTTTTCAGTGGAGAAGTCCACGGCTTGCGAACGAGCTGCGCGCGGGGGAGTCAGGAAGTCACCACGTTTGATCAACAGGGTTCCAAAGGTCTCAAATCTTCTTTGGTAACTTCAAAATACCCAATCCATTTATACAGATCAATTCGAATACTCTCTAAGGCTCCTGATCAATTATTTAAATGGCCTTTTCCAATGTGTTGCGATCAGTATCGGAGAATTATGATGCTGCTTTGTTTGTATCATAAACATTGTCGTGACACTCACTACTGCCAACCCAATCCCTTCGGGAAAGAGCAATTACACCGGAAGTATTACCCATTCTCTCCCCTCTCATACTTTGCTTCACTTTTCAAGAGCACTTTCTACCCTTTACATCATTCCTCGTACGAGCATCTTTAACTCAAGTTCTGCTATTAATGCACTACCTATCGATAAATATAACATGAAAAATCACGTATGGTGACCACATAATGTATTAAGGACGTCAAAGGCGTGCCCAGTAAAAACATATAAACAGAAAAAAAATTGAGAAGAAAAACTGGTTTTAATATTTCGACGACACACACCCTCCTTCTTCAGAATGTTAGATGGTATTTGCCATTTAACGTTCGACGACGCTATCCGGTACCTAACCGCTATTGCTCTCTGTTCACCCACAGGTCTTCTGATAGCTGCTTTGCTCCGGTCACCTATTCTATTTCTTCACTCCAAATTAGTCTGAGTCAGCCTCTTTTTTTCTACTCTGAGGATTCCACCTTCCAATTTGTCTAGGTAATCTCTCCTTTGTCATGCGCTGTGTGTGATCATACCATACAAGCTATTTTATTTTAATGCCTTCGAGTATATTATGTGTGACTCCCACTGCATTTCTTGATCTATCACTTGTAATTCTTTCCTATCATGACATCCCTGTAGTTTGTCTCCAGTAATCTATCTCGAAAACTGTGAGCATTTCTTTTGTTTTCTCCTTCATCTGCCATTTCTCCTTCCCACATGTGATAATGCTTCTTATAATTGTGTCATATATTTTTTCTTGTTTTCTTTGCAAATACTTTGGTCCAGTAATATGCTATCCAAAATCGATACTGTCTTGTAAATTTCTTCCTTTCATACCACCAACCAGGGTAAATGTACTGCTTTACTCTACTGAGGGTCGAAGCGAAACTAGGGTGATAAAATCCCTATTCCATATTTAATTCCCATCGACAGATGGAATTCGGACACGTATTTAAATAATGAAGAGGACTATCCGACCCCTATAGTCTAAGTTTCTTAAATAAATACTAAGTGAGCCACCAATATAACCGTTATCATGACGTAATAGACGTCCAAAGTAACCTTAGGAGTGGCACAATACACGTCTAAATCAATCCGACATCCAAAAACAAGTGAGGAATTTTATCGTTTTACTTTTTGACAACCATAACTTTGTTTAGTTAAATAACTAGGCGCCTAATTACAGCAAGTTAATTGCTAATATTGTTTGTTCGGTGGACCATTTTTCGTTTGGTCGTTAGTCTAAGACTATTTCTGAGTGTTCTGACTATTGACTTGGCAAGCCAAAGGTTTATTATTCGATTTTCGACACAGAAATATTTTTCCCTAGGTAATTACCATCGATTTAGTACTAGTCCTAGAATAAAGATTGTATGCTTGGCGATTTAAGATAATTTTAATACTGGAGTTATTAAAATGCAAAACGCTATTGTTAAAAATATGGTCGGTTGCTCGAATATCTTCTTGAAATCAAGGAATATCGCGTCAACTTGCTTTTTTGATTCACCTGATTTTAGGATACCATGAAGGAAGAGCGCAAGCTGTGTTTCGCTAGACCTGCCCTTACGAAAGCCGTGCTGACTGCTATGTAAGAAGCTATGAATATCCAGGAATGTCATAATATTGCTAACAACAATGTGTTCGAGGATCTTGCAAAAAAGTGATGTTAACGATATAGGTCGGTAATTTCCAGGGTCACTTCTAATTCCTTTTTTAAATATCGGAGTGACATTGGCTATTTTCCAGTCTTGGGGTACCTTGCCTTCGGATAATGATTTGCTAAATATAATTTCTAAGAATGGTGCTAACTCCTTGAGCACGCGTGTAGGTATTCATTTTGGACCTGGGTACTTGTTATTTGTACTCGAACGCAGTTGTTTGATTATTCCATCACGTTGAATTGTTACGTCAGCCATCGGCTCGTTAAAGTCAGGCATGTCTAAATTGTCTATTGTGTCATCCTAAGTGAATACACTTTCGAAGTAGAGCAGTTTTAACGTTAGTGCATTTAAGTTTTGTGTAGCTAAACTAGGAGAGTAACCTTTTGATATGTAAATGAAAGAGGAAAACAATTGAAATATATACTTTGGATTGAATGAGTCCACAGGATATTATGTTAAAAATGCAGCCAACTATAAGGACTCCATAGCTACTCATTGAAAAGGTGGGGAGGAAAATTCCATTATCAAAATTTCACTGTAATTCATATGAAAACCACTTAATCTAGGTTAAAAAGACCACAGGAATAAGTGCCCATTTGTAGTTCATGCTTTGTTCGTCAAAGAAATCAAAATTTTCATCGTTGAAATGGTACAAAAATTGACGATTTTAGAGTAAAAAAGGCAATTTTGAGAAAAATTGTTACTCGCGGGTATGGATGATTGCTTGAGGTTTTTTAAAACTATTTTATGGCTGGTTTTGCGTGGTGACCTGAATTCTTGCCTGCTATCCACGTCGCCTTGAAGTCTTTCAAACAGGCGCGACAACTAAGAAGAACAGGAAGGACAGAAAGACTAACATTTTTAAAAATATGCACGTGGGTATATCAAATTAATAAATAAAAACTATAAATAGGAATACACAGCAACAAAGCCCTTTTTTCTATAGCGAATGCAGACTTCGTTGGGTCATCTGGGGAGTGAAAGTTTGCCTTTGCTGAACACCGCACTATTCCAGAAGAGAGGAAAGCGTCTCGCTTAGAGGCGGTTAAACGCCCGCGATCAAAGGGGAAGAAGGAGACAAGAATTGGTACACAGGGGCGGACACTGGAGGGAAATTAAATGAAAGAGGCGGAGGAAACGAGATCACAAAATGGGACGGTTGAGAGTAGAACTGGGCGGAAGGGGAGGGGTAAGGCAAAGGAGGTGGGATTTGGACAGAAAAGAGAGGATGTTGCCCAATTTGGAGAAGCTAAAGGATGAAAGAGGGAGAGGGGATTTGCGGGGACTCGGCCAAAGTTTGGCCTTTAAAAGTAGGGACCGGAGAGAGAAGAAGCGAGCGGGCGGAGGAGTTCATTTGTCAAATGGAGAGGCAGACCAAATTCGTAACGTACGGACGATCAAAAGCTAGAGAATCAATCATAGCAAAAGATGAATATGGTTCTAATTACCTATTCCTCAACTTATATGCAGAACTAGCTGACCTGTGCGAACATTTCGCACAGTATGTGGCTTATTCCTGTTTCTTCCTTCTTTCTTCCTGTTCTTCTGCCTGCCGAATATTTCGCACAGTTTGCGGCTTCTTCCTGTTTCTTCCTTCTTTCTTCCTGTTCTTCTACCTGTCGAATATTTCGCACAGTATGCGGCTTCTTCCTGTTTCTTCCTTCTTTCTTCCTGTTCTTCTACCTGTTTCTTCCCATGGACAATTATATGTTATTTATGTTTGTGTTAAAGATACATAACGTAAACTTAAATGGTAAACGGTCACACTGATTGCTTGTAGAATGTAAACAATCTAACTAAACGATCTGTTGATAGATGGCGCCTCCCACAACCTTTAAGCACGTAACCATAGCCAACATAGTAGTTGATTATATTGTCAACAAATGCCACTGCTGAATTCTGATCATTTATTTAAATTTTTTAAACAAATACATTAATTATAAACTTTTTAATTTGTCGTCAAAAGCGGGGAACATAAGCTTTAAAATGACTTCTGAATAATTAATTTTGATAAAAAATTAAGAGAGATATGGCCTATCCACAAAAAAACACCTTAGAGAAATAATATATACGGATGATAGTTCTATAACATTGAACGGGATATATGCATGAGCAAGAAGTTTAGAATAAAAAAATGTGTGGAGTCGATATACCTTGAGCGAGTAATCGACATGGAAAAATCGAAACTTTTAAGTCAAATCATGGGTAAATAGTAAAATTTGAGATTGAGATTATTTTTCGTCAGAAGCCGGTGATTCAACGTTTAAAATGGTACCTCATTTATCACTGTAGGTGCAGTATTAACGGAGCATATACGGAATGACAGAAAAAGACCTTTCTGTGATAATATATAGGATGATACCGGCGCTGTTCATCTAACGCATACTCTCCCAAGGAGAACGATGAATAAGATGAGACCTATACACTCGGATTGAATGGTATATTTTATAAACAATTAAAAGACAGTACATTGAACTGAAAAATCGAGCGCTACCATTCAGGAAAATTCTTCTATCCCAATTTTCTGAAAGATACATCAACAAAATTTTGAAAAAATGTCTCCTTAAATTCTGAGCATGTTACCAATATCCCCCACAATTTGATCTGAACAATACAGACGTTTTTAACTATTCCCTAGACCATGCCAGAGACATCGATTTAAATTTTAAAATAGACTTCATTAGTGATTCAAAGTAAGAATTAATTTTTATTGTTAATGGCCAAAATACGCCTCATTGAGGAAGTAAATAGCATATAAATTACCTATAAAAGTTCCTCGTTTTATTCGTGATAACAATAATATTGTATGCTTTTTATTAAAATAATAATATTTTATGTTTAAATATGCAATCCGCTTCAAAAATGTGGTATTTCTTGGTTGACTTCAAAACTAGCATGAGTAATTTTATTTTATTATTGCGTTCTAAATAGAGAAATTATCAATATGATACATCCACTGCGCATTAAACTCCTCCAAAGGTAGAGCACCCGAGCGATTACTAAGGAATTCCCACGGCCGCCTATGCACTGCAGAAAATAACTCTGCGGAATTTGAGGGCCTAGTCCATTTTTTGTACATATCCTTAGAAAAAAACCAGGTTCTACGGAAACCGCGTACATATCCTAAGAACCGCTGAAATTCTACCGAACAGCTCAATAGGAAAATTTAGCAGGGTGTTGCCATCAAACGTGGTACTACGTGCGTCAGCCAATTATGGAAGCCTGTCAAAAATTAAGAATAAATAAAATTTAACTACCCAAGAAAATAGTTCAGGAACGACACGGCCACTCACAAATGGAAGACATACTAATTACTCGCGCCAATTTCAATGAATTTCTCGGTAAACTGCATCAATACTACTCAAAAATTAAGCGAAATATAATTAGTAACTTAAATAAAACTATGTGTACTCCACTATAGGTTTAATAACACGACCCGAGTTTCGACACTTTCAGGTGAACCTGAAGATGACACGAAGTGTCGAAACCCGGGTCGTGTTATTAAACCTATAGTGGAGTATACAAAGTTTTATTTAAGTTACTATGAATTATTTCCACAAAGTCAAGCCTGGAACCATTTCCTTTGCGAAATATAATTGTTTGTTGAATGAAAAAGCACAGCGTGTACTATTTTTCTTGGCATTGGATCATCAATTTCATTGTAATCGCCCTATGATCTAGAGCAAAATGTCCCATGTTATAAACTCTAAAGAAAGATTCCACTATTTTGGTTAAACTAATGGTAGATTAGTATAGTTTCTCAAAGAGCTTTGAGTGGTGTGAAACATTTTCTCGAACGTAGATTCTAGGCTATCAGAATAATAACACAGGGATAAATTATCGTTGATAGGAAACAAATTTAAACATAAAACTCAGTCTTCTTCAAAAAACACTGAAGATAATTAGGAAAAGAAATATCAAAGAAAAAACATCCCTTGAGACAGTAAAAATAAATCGATCTGAGTTGAAGAGGGAAATAGAATGCGACATGCATATACTTCCCAACAATTTCTACGTTTAGGGATAGTCCGAATGTGTAATACGACAGAAAACCTTTTTAAATAATTACTTAATTACGCAATTTTAACATTTTCACTTCTCAATTCAACTAAAAATATAAAAATCGAAATAATAAAATAAATTTTCTTTTTAAGAACTTTTTAAATGCATTTTATACATGCAGCAATCATATGAAATTTCTTGCTGTAGTCATAAAAATCCAGATAAATTTTGTAGCCCAAGTAAAAACATTCTCAAAAAAGAATTGTTTTATCACCCCCCTCTTCTAGAAGACACCTAGGGGTAGAAAGAATGTAAAGTCAGAGAAGAGTTGGTTGCTTACTGTAGGACAGCATGAAGAGAAATAAAAGAAAGATATCCTTACTTTAGATTGAGAAATGGGATTCCACCGGAGGAGCATTCCGTTGGTCAATTGTAGAGAAGGAAAAGGAAAATACATTTGAGGCGGAGTAGGCGTGTTTGAGAAAGAGCGAAACAGGAGTGTTGTCCAGATAGTGTCTTTGGTCATTTAATTACAATATTTTTTCATATTTTTACTGTTAGCGTTCGTGGTATTCAAAATATTTGTTCTCATATTCAATGGCATTACGCTGCGATTTTTTCAATATGTCATTTAGAGCTGTCATGTAAAGAAACACAAAATGGAGGCGTTGTAGCTTGTCGAATTACGCGGTGACTTGAACTTTTACCTTATCTTTCCTGTAACGGATTAAAATAGTGAGCTAAAATAAACGTCTGCAGGCGTTTACTCATCTTTTTCGTCATCAATTATAAAAATCTATCTATTCTTAATATACATCAATGTTACCATATTGTCAGGTCTCTATGCCATTACGAAGGAGGAACTGCAAGAGAGGGCAATATGTAGTTGTGCTTTAGTTTAACGTTCTTCGATGGCTGCAATCATTTCAATCTTACTGCCATATACGAGGACTAAAGCACTTAAGGTGAACTGGAAGATTACAAATTCGTCTCGAGCACGACGATGTTTTTAAGCTTGTGTGATCAAGCGAGAGCCGATGATTCCAGCTTGGCTAAAATAAATTTACTAAAGTGATTGCTCATGATGTGGTGATAGGATCTCAAGAAAAGTAGAAAAACTGGAGTTAATGAGAGGACACAAGTGAAGGGAGAGAAATTCAAAGGGTTATAACCTCGATTTCAGATAAATGTTTGCAAAATAGCGATAAAAAGACATGAGACGCATGGCGCGTCAAGAAGGTACCTTGTGATATAGAGAAACGCGAGTCAGTGAAGTGAGAGAGATTAGGAAAACTTTTAAGGTAGATTATACTGAGAAAAAAACGAGAAATGTGCAATGCTGTAGGTGAAATGAGAGTTATTTCACATTGGACTTAAATAGCGGAAATAAATGAAGGTAAAAACGTGTCTATGATGATGAATTTTTTATGCTGACCACGAATCACAAATCCTAAGAAATCCAAGTGAATAATTCGCACGATTTTTAAATCCCATACGTACTTTTCCAAATAAGCCTGGATACGATATTAAACTGGGTAAGTTAAAACTCACATTGGTTGGAAAAATATATTATACATGATTTCTGAAGTTCATATTCCTGGTTGATACATTTCTTTATATGTTGATGAAATTACTAATTGTTATTTTTAGAAAAGGAAATCGAAGAATATAGAGAAAACATGAAATAAAAGAGCCATCATTTTCCCTCCGAAGACAGAAATCTTGGTTGTTACCTATTCCAAATTTCAGTCTTCAATTATTTAACAGAAATATACCTTAATGTGATACAATTTTCCAGGACTCTATAAAAAATTTGCTGTAGTCGCTAATTTCTTCAGCTTCCGTTCAATAAGGATAAAATATCCCAGCATATTATAATCATTATATAATACCAGGTAGCAAGATCACAAGGAAGATATTTTTGGTATGTTTTCTGAGTAACCTGACAAACATGATCAAACATTTCCGACAACAACGAGAAAATCCTTGATATGGAGTGCGTGCATGAATGAAACTGAGATACATGACTGTTCCCGGGGATACATCAGGAGTTAGATAGAACAAAAATACAGAGACGGGTGGGTAAAAGAAGTGAGATAAGATAGTTGGCGAGAGGGTAATGAGACAAAAGATATTTTCCTCAAGGTTTAAAGGCTAGGAGTAAGTCTACGCTGAAGAAGAGTGAATTCAGGAATTAATGCGAGTCTGGGATTGGTTTTAAGGAATTAAGATGGAGGGGTGACGACATAGGTTAGGGAGCAAAATTATAAGTATATTTTTTAAGTCGTGATGGGAATTTATCATCTATCCATAAAGATATGTTTTGAACGATACCGCTTTGCCAGGCTCTCCGACGACATCAAAAAGGAATCCACATTAGAGAGAAAGTAAGGGATAGGAATAATTTAATTACTCAGTTTTGGTTTAGTGCTATATACCAATATCAAGGAGTTTTAGGCAGCCTCAAATGCCTCAGATCTGCGTGGATACTTCCATAACTTAAATTTATTGCTGCTAGTAAACAAAAATACTTTCAAAAGCATATATGATGATTAACATAGACGATTTCATTTTAGCTCAATTATGAACAAGAAAAGCAGAGACAATGATAATTATTCATCTTGCTTACAATCGTATAATATACTAATTAATACAAGTGATAACATAGGGTAGGTACATGTATATACATAACAGATCTAGTATATAACATCAATGCCGTTATGTGCATATATCCATTCCTTTGAAAATTTTAATAAAATTCTGTTTTTTTAACTTTTAATGAATTCAGGTAAGGCATTAAATACTTTAGGGCCCAATTATACAAAGGATCTTTTAAAGAACGTGAGATTTGGTTTTGGAATCCGCGTACTTAGCATCCTTCGCAAACTATGCGCATGCTCGCTTCCAGATACTGCGGACATAAAATACTTGAAATTTTAAGGATTTAATTTAAGAAATAATAGTTACAAATAGTTGACGCGAAGGTTAAAATCTTAGGTTTTTTTTATCCCTGATTCTGTTGACTTGGGAGTTAGGTCTCTCCAGCACGTTAACTGGCTTCTTTAGGTCGGATTAAAAATATCTGGGATTTTTGTTTTCTCTGTGTAGAGTAGGTAAATGTGTTGCTGGTCTGAGAATGTTCGGATTTTCATGGGATGCTTAGAAATTTCAATGTCTCATTAGAGGTAACTTTCTCTTCCTCAAAATTAATTTCGGTCCCGGTTCAGATCAAACATGTTCTCCTACAACCAAGAGATAGAACTGCATGCACACGAAGTGACGATGGAGCCACGAGAAAGGTGGATAAAAACGAAGTTAACCAGAGCATTTCGGGGCACATAATCTTGATCCTAGAAAACTCTAAGAAAAACATCTTCCTCCTCCAAAAAAAAGGACGAGTTGCGTTAAAAAAGAACTAGAGACACATGATGCGTCAAGGGGATACACCTAGAGATGGAAAGAACGAAAAGTCAGTGGGAGTTGAGTTGGGGAAAGATTGTTAACGGAGGACATGTAGAGAGAGGCGCGGTGTTGGGTGGGTGGAGTCAGGTCGTAGGGGGAACTGGAGAAGAAGGGAGACGGAGATCCAGGGGTACATGCGAAGGAGGATAGAGGAAGGGTGGTAGGGTAAGAAGGAGAGGAGAGAGGGAGTGACGTGTCTAAGGGGCAAGGAGTAGGAGATAGTCGCATGCGCCTCAGTGTGTGGGAAGGGATGGGAGGAAAGATCTTGTGTGTTTCAGATGGAATGGGACTCGGCTGTCCTGATTTATGCGTCCCCGCCGACGCCAAACGCAGAGGAGCGAATTCCCATTCCTCCCCCACTCCCGCCTCACTTTCCCTCCCTCTCCACCCCCATCCCCCGCATCAAACACGTCTCCCTCCTTCCACGAGACTGTATAACCCTATCTCCTTTCCCTCCGAGCCACTCCCAAACCATTTCCTCCCGACCCACCCACACACCCTTCCCTTCTTCCGACACCATCCTCCTCCGCTCTCCTCTGCTCACGGCCGTTATACCCTCACCCCCATATATAGCCTTTTCTTCCAATCCAACCGCCCCTCTCGCCCCATTCTCCCTCGCACGACGTTCACTTCGCCGCCATCAACCATTGCATTCCCACCCAGTAGCACCTTTTGAAGGAATTAAGGTCATGAAAAGGGTAGGAAATTGCACCCCGTCGGAGGGTTGCTTGCGGCTAGCTGAGAACGTTTGACTTCCTAGTGTTAAATGTTGACAAACGCTGATTGGTCGCTATCCATTCCCACGCAAAGTCTTCATTCATTAATCCTTTTACTATTATTCTCTTCCGTGCTTTACGTCAGATATTCGTCAAGAGTCAACAAATATGTATTTCAGTACTAACTTAATTCATTGTCACTCCTTAATTAGGGGAAAAAAGATGCTCGCACATCACAAATATTGCACATTACGAGGTATTTTGATCCCAAGAAAGGCTTTTATTGCCTTTGATCAAGCTTTGTAGCCACTCCTAGTATTTTAACGATAAAAACAGAGCATTGGAGTCGTATTAGTTGAGTGGCTCTCTAAGAAACCTAAGGCGGCATCAGCAACCCCCTTCCTTACGCTGCTTTGTGAATTGCATTTGAAATTGAGATGGTTACTACTAACTTTGAGTAGAAAACTGTAACTTTCACTTGTAATATCAGGGTCAGAAATGAATGGAAACTTGGGGTTGAAATTTAATGAACACAAATAAAAGATGGAGGATATATTATGAATGGAATATGTTTGAATTTATCTTATCTGAGGGCAAGGGCTTAGAGAAGGAAGAGGAGTAGGTATTTAATTAATGTCAAGGATATTGGAAGATAAGAGGAGTAGAAGAGAGTGATTCCATTAGGTATTATCCTGAAATAAGAAACGCTTGGGTCTATTTTCTAGACTGTGGGGAACATAATATTTGAAAAAAGGTAATTCAAGAATCTTTCAATAAAGAATAGTGATGTAATAAGATATCCAAAACAATTTATAGATGTAACCATTTCAGACAAGGACATCTTCGAAAGGGGGACAGAGTTTTTTACTTCGACAGAATAAGAAGGCAGTACTGAACCCTTCTAACTCTTCTCTGTATTAGAGTGAACTTCACCGGAACTACTCATATCTCCTCGCCTGCTAGGATGGCAAATTTGATACGGAGATTTGGGATGTTTCCTATCGAGGGTCAATCTATACCAAAGGGGCCTACCAGGCAGCTCGAACATTTTAGAATAAATTTATATTTTCAGAGTCGATAGTCTCAAGTTTCAACAGTTCTAAACAAATTTTGTTAATTTTTCTGGTTACAATCTGGCGGTTATTTTTCAGTCTCTGTGCATAGCATTTTCTGTGTTTGTAAGCATTGGAAATAACTTGTTTTTCTCAGCTGTGGTAATAAAGAAGTAAAATCTTTTGCGTTATTTCTAATTAGGACTAAAGTTTCATATGTCTTATAACCTGGAATTTCTCATGCTTCGTAACAGATTTAATTCAAAAATGTGAGATTGAAATCCCAAAAATGACTGTTATCCAGAATTTTTTTGAGGAGGAAGGCAGCTAGTCAAGGTCTTCACATTTGTTCAATAAGTGCCCTTTCATCATTTTTCCACGTCGAAATAATTTGTTACCAGGAAAAAATAAAATAAGAGTTGTTTTGAACTGTCGAAATATAAATGTATCGATTCTAAATTTATGATTTTTTTTCTAAAGTTTTCAAGCTGCCAGGTTGGACCACTAGATATGGACTGATTCCAGAACTTAAAATCTTTGGATGTGTAACTTTTCCGGACACCCGGGTACCGGTGTGACCACCCTGTCACATTTTTGTTTTTAACTTCAGTAATAATTAAAATTTTCATCTGATCCTCAGGAACCTCATTATTTAACTCCTTCAAAAGCAAAATAACCACTGACATTTTATTCATTTTTTATAGGCTAACAAAATGGTGTCAAAGTACATGTGCTCAGCGGACATACCCGGGAACCTGGGTGCCCATTGCCTGAAAAATGAAGTTTATACCGGGAAATTGATTAATAACATCTTTAAATGAGTTTTTGAGACCACAGGGCTTATTAAGGTAGTCCAAATGAGATGGTTCCCTAGTCATAATAGAGACCATATTAGAATTATACGTTTTAATTTCACCAGCTGTAGGACACATAAATTAAATATCGCATTATTAATGGTGCAATAATATAGTTTTACATGAAAGAAGTTGTAAGTAATTAAATGAAAATATCTAAAGTCTTTAGCTCGACTCATTTTTTTCACGCGGTACGTTTGAAACACCCTCAAAACAGAAGTTTTTTGTGATACCAAGAACCGACTGCGGTGACAATATGATTAATTTTCAAAAATAGTTTAGTAAAGATACAAACTACACACTGTTAGTTTTTTGTCGACATCTAAGTGCTAGAAATACCTCATTCTGTAAGTAATGTCTCTTTGGAGTGCATGCACGTACCATTCCCCATGTAAAAGGGCTGTTATATTCTGGCAAATATCTCGGAAAGTAAAGTGATAAGGGGTAGAATTTTTGGTGTCATTGGACGGGTGAGATATTTCTCTTTAAAATGAAACAAAGTTCATTGATTTCTAAGTAAAATGAGTTTTCGCTCAAACTACCTTAAATAAATCATTGCAACAATTTTATGGCAAATTAGTTATTACTACACAACGGTCCAAACAGGTGAAACCGCTCCATTTGCGTCTTGCGTGGCCTTATACCTTCCTTCCTTAATGGAAACTGTGTAAGGCTTGGGGACTTTCAAGTGCTTACATACTCTCTATTGATGTTTATTAAGTTAAGTATATTGATTTGAAACTGTTCTGTTCACATGCTGACTCATAAATAAATAAAACCTAGAGGTGGGCACCAGGGTACCCTGGGTGTGTAATAATGTGGTAAAAGTTGAATGTGCACATAAGGGTTAAGCAACTCTTACGTCGTATTATTTTCATCTTTCTTCGTAGAGTACTATATAGATATCCAGCATCATAAAAAGTATTAACGCAATTATGTTTAAAGTATTATACAACCTATCCCTTCATGGTAAATTACCGATAGTCTCATCTTCAAAATACCATCTCTGCCCTTCTCATCACCTCTACGCTTCGTAAGAAGGAGGAAGGGCAGGTACTGAAGACTGAAAAATGGTCGGGTGGGCGACTTTTTGGTGGAGGGGCAACTTTCTCGAAAAAGATAAAAAAAACAAGATGAAGCTGGAAGATAGAGGAAGAGAGAGTTCTTTTGGAGTGAATAAGACAAATGTCCTTCGAGAAAGGATAGTAATGGCTCTGAAGTCGATAGAGCGAACGGGAAGCTAAACGTGTACCTATTGCTGTGACAAAACTTGTCGACACTCACCAGCGGTAAATTACAGGTTCCCTTGCTTTCCTTTCCCTGATTTCACCCTCTAACGAACAAAAAGCCACCAATTTTAGCCACTCCAAAAGCAGTGCAAGTTCATCTCTCGCCAACCCCAATATATGTTTTTGAATTAGGTATACAATCGTATTTCCAGTACATACTTTCTTTCATATGTTCTTACTTTATTCCACAACTAATTAAAAATTTTTCATAGTCATTTTTTCTCAATCTTCCTGAAAGTTTCCGACAGTACTTCCTTGTACCTCCCTCTCTCCTCTTTCGCAAAAAATTCCGAGCTCATTTGCCATTTCATCGACTCCAAATTATTCTGGTGGCCTGATGACCCAAATTTCGCCCGAGAAATAACATATTCTTCAATAGGGCCTCCGCTCACCATTATTTTTTTCCATCAATTGACAGAGTACTATAAAATTCTCAATGCGGAAGCTGAAAAAAGCACTGTTGTGGGTATTCTAACAACTTCGCTACCGATGCACATTTGCCATTTAATTCCATGCCATTTAATTTCCTCGCACATCTCATGGATGCTACTGAGCTTTGGATCAGAAATTTTAGCCTCCACAAGGAATGATAATTTTCAAACAGGAGAATACTATAGATTCAAGAGTAATACTTGGGGTGGTGCCCTTCCGTTAAACACTGGTGAGACATAGTACTGGTAAAATGCTAAAAACCTTATCAGTTATGCCTCCGATTTTTTTTCTGAAAAGTAGAGCTAGAAAATAAGGCATTCGATCTATGTGCAATTTACTTTCCCCTTCTCACCCTTCCTATTCATATTCCCTCTGCCATCTCCTTTTCTTGGCTGGTATCCTTACGGAATGACGGCTTCCAGAGCAGTATGTAGACAAAGTGTACATACAAACAGGAAATCCGGGCCGCGATACCCTAGAGACGCAGCACTTAAGCCCGCACCGATAGTCAATATGCAGAGGAAAATATTGAAATTAAAGCGGAGGAGGTAAAATACTAGACTTTTTTATCCACCATGAGTAAGCTTTTGGTATCCGTCCATCGCTTCCAGATTTAAACGCTCAATATCAACCAATATCAGACCCATGTCATTCCTCAGTTATAAAAACGATATCAGCTTTAGAGCTAGCGGAAGCTTTAGATTGCTTGCTAAGTAGTCATCAGCAGAGGAATAGCAAAAAAAAGCGGACTTAGAAGTTTTCTCATCAGATCCTAAAAACGTTAACTCGGGATTTTTAACGAGAGGGGTCGAATTCAATCATAGTACATTGCAGTCCATTCACGCTGAACATAGGTTGCTGGAACTTTTCATATCAGGCGACTTTCAATATTTCCCAGAGCCCAATTAAAAAAGTATCATAGCCTTACTAATAGGTAAATACATTCCTTTACACTTATCATCAGTGACTAAAATACAAGTAGAGCTAGAAAGTAAGGCATTCGATCTATATGCAATTTACTTTTACCTTCTCACCCTTCCTATTCATATTCCCTATACCAACTCCTTTTCTTGGCTGGTATCCTTACACCCCTAATGACGGCTCCCAGAGCAGTATGTAGACAAAGTGTACATACAAACAGGAAATCCGGGCCGCGATGCCCTAGAGACGCAACAACACTTAAGCCCGCATCGATAGTGAAACGTCTGAGGCGGTCTCCACTTGATCAAAATCATGTCAGGTGAACGCAAAGGCGACCTTAATCATGTGATCTTGGCAGAGAGACTCGGAGCAAGATTACACATACTACAACTCAATCAATCAACCGTAAAAATGCAACCCACGACGGTGACAAAATAATCCATGCTCTACATTACATCGGTAGGCCATATTATCTAACACGACATTTACTGCGACAACATACAAAAGAAAGCAGCAACATAACACAAATAGAAGGGAACGGTAAAATCAAGTAGGAACTTGAAGGAAAAAGAGGATATGAAAGAGGGGAGAGAGTGAAGAATTCTTAGAATAAAATGAAAAAGGACGATGGGTTTTGAAATATTATTATCTCGCTCTATTTGATCCCCACCTACATGCAAATTACTCTCCCCTTTTCACCTGTCCTATTCATGTTCTACCTATCCTTTCTCCTTTTCTTGGTTGGTGTCCTTACACCCCATGACGGTTCTCTATTCTACGAATGTGATTTTTGAATTCTACACATTCATAGAATCCATAGGAGTCTATGTTTTTTTTCATTTTTTTCATATTATTTTCATTTTTATTTTTCATTTACATTTTATTTCATATTTTTCATTTTTCATTTCAATTCATAGGAATCTAGAATTCATAGGAGCAATTCATAGGAGTCTATGAATTCGATGCATGTTTAAATTTTGAAATCAATAGTACATAAACGCTTTTCCTGGCATTGGTTTGATATATTTCCGTACGTTCATACCAGATTGGGACCAGCCATAGGGACTCCAAATATTACTTGTTTCTCCTTGTAACTTGAGCGATTTATTACATAATTTTTCATTTTTTGTAAGAAGGTGAAGGGGAGAAGTAAAACCAAGGTGGGACGAATGAAAAAGAGGATATGAAATTGGGGAGATAATGAAGAATTCAAAGCATATAAAGGAAAAGGAAGATGAGTTGTGGAGAATTGGTATCCGGCTCTATTTGAGGGAAAACCAAGCATTGCGATACACATAAACGATTTGTGATTCACGTCATAAAATATATGCCAGATTTCTTTCGCTCGGAGCAATTTTTCCATGTCTGACAGATGTGAACACGATGGATGTCTCTCTCTATTCAGTATAACTCACCATCAGGTTGCCAAACTATTTGGATTTCTAATCCCTGATCTTGTAAAATTAGTGTGTTCCTTTGAGTAGTGCAAATCATTTACAAATTATTATTATTATATCAATAATGTTACAAGTGGGCAATTGGCCCGGTGGTAACAGATAAACATGGTATGAACAATATATATCTTAACTCTGGTTTACAATACCCTACAGTTAGATTATAAAAACATCCTTCTTCAATTTATTCTTAAATATGTTTATATTTTTTGGGAAGGGTTCGAGAAGCTTTGCTGGTAGATAGTTCCAGTCAAGTATCGTTCAATTCAGGTACGAAAACTTCTTAACGTTTGTCCTTTGTGGTCGGCACTTAATCTTAAATTGGTGGTCATTCTTCCCCACAAAATTGGGCTTTAATATTTCCTTCCCTAGATCTTCCCATGCTCTTTCCCCGGTAACTATTCTATACATCCCACATAACCTACACCTTTTCCTCCTTTGTTTTAAGCTATCCCATCCTAGTTCGTGGATCATTTTCTTAACACTTTCCTCTTTCTTATGTCTTCCTAACACATACCTGGCTGCTTTACTTTGCACTTTCTCCAATTTAATACCTTGACCAATCTTATGTGGATCCCATACTAGAGAGGCGTACTCTAAGATAGGGCGTACCAGAGTCTTGTAGGCCATATCCTTTGTAGCCTTGCGGATCCCTTTGAGGTTTCTCATTACCCAATGCAGCGTTTTGAACGCCTTTTTGGTAATGTAATTCACATTTAAGTCCCAGTCTCAATTCTTTGTCAAATGCACACCCAAATATTTACAGCTATCGGACTTCGGAATAGCATTGCCAGAGAATTCGTATGTTCTATTTGTGGTATTTATTTTATTGCTAAAGTTAATATACTTGCATTTTTGAACATTTATATCGATCCCATTTAACGATACCCAACTCTTCAATTTGTTAATATCGCCCTGAAGGGCTTCATGGTCACTCAGATTACCTATTTTCCGATAAATCATGCAGTCATCCGCAAAAAGTCTTACGCTGGAGTTTATTTTTACAGGAAGGTCATTTAAGTAAATTAAGAAAAATAAAGGTCCAAGGACGCTGCCTTGAGGGACACCCGATGTTACTTTAGCTGGTTCTGAGCTTTCTTCACCCACTTTAACCCACTGTGATCTATCTTTAAGAAATTATTTGATCCACAAGATAACTCTTCCATATACATGCAACGGCAATTGCCTCATTTTTTCCATAAGCCGTTCATGATCCACTCTGTCGAATGCTTTAGAAAGGTCGACAATAATCGCATATAATTCCACTCCCGCATCCATGGAGTCAGCAATTTCTTGGCAAAACCCTAGCAACTGAGCAATTGGTCGAACTCTATCAGTATTTTGCTCGTTTTTTAACAATTTCCTTTAATTAATGTTATTCTTGATATTTTATTTGCTATAGAAAAAATTTAAAGGTTCATAGCTTATATTTTCCAGTCCAGTATCACCGAAATCTGATTCAGCGTGTATTGCAAGCGCTAACTTCTGTGCTGCGTTTAATTTTCTCCACATGTGCTATCTGCGAGTTGCTATCTCAAGGCGATTGACTGTGGAGTCGTAATGATAATCAGTTGTGAAACCCTTGAAAGTATTTTGAAGTTATTATTGCATGTTATCTCATCATAAATCACAAAATTAACAGTAAATGTGTAATTATGCTTTTTCTGGTTTTGATTAGATATCTTTCCGTACGTTCATATCAGAATGGGACCAGCCATTGGGACTCCAAATATTACTTGTGTATCCTTGTAACTTAAGCCATTTGTTATACGTGGACCCTAGAAGTCCAGGGGTCTAAGTGACATTTTTGAAAAATATAAGTTAGGTACGGGAATGGGATGTGAAAATATTAATCTTTTTGGGGGTAAAGGGATCCAAGTGATTTTCTTGACAAGTACTGCTATCTAGGGTTATTACCTCTTAACTACTTAGTGGGTTGAACCAAACATTTTCAACTTTGACTTAAGTTTTCTCTAAACAATGGTTTTGTTACTTAGACCCCTTGACTTCTGGGGTCCTCATATGATGTGTCGTTCTTTGCGAGTGGGAGGAACTTCCCGCATCCAGTTTATTTTCTTCTCATTTGTTGTACAATGCTGTTGCAGCATAAACATAAATTTTCCGCACGCCGCATTACCGAAATCTTTCTTCAAATCAGGACCCAGTCAACTACGTACTATTTTTCTCGTCTTAGGGTACGTACGTACTATCTTTCTCGTTTCTCGTCTTAGGGTAGTAAAATATCGGGTATCCTCATTCTTCTCAGTTTTCATCCACGGTAATCTTCATTTATTTTGTAGGCTAATATACACTGTGAGATACTCCGGCGCTCCAGCAACAAGAGTGGGTTAAACAATACTAGTTTTATGATAACAATAGAGTGAAGGTGATCGATAAGTTGAACACATGTCATAATTAAAGTTAACAATGCCAATAAGCTCTATTTCAATTTCAAAATTCTAACCGATCGCTAGACAACCTCCGTGAAGTTCCAGGTCTATTTTCTCTTAATCTTTGCCTAATGAACCAATTATTACAATCGCAGCTCATTGTATCATAATTTACACCCAAGAATAATATACCAATAATTCTTGATAAAGTCTCTACTAATGTTTTGATCTTTAGTTATTCTACAGTCCTCCACAGATGTAAAGGAAAATGATATCAAAAACTATTTTGCCCCTCTTTCACAAACTTCGTTGTAACAAAAAAAATTTCACTCTCACGTGTGCGCGACTCTGATTTTGTCTTCTCCTTCTGAAATCTCCAGCAAACCTCACTTAACTAATAAAGTGCCCGGACTCTCCTTCTCAGTTTGAACAATGAATTATTATGAATTATTCACAAAATATTACGAGAAATAAAATGACCCACGCTGAAATACGGTTGCTCCTCTAGCAGCTTGTCCCCGTTGATGCACAAAAATAAAATAACTTCATCTGCTCAGCCTTACGGAGTTCATTGTTGACTGATCACGTCTGCTCATTTCCACAAGAGTCCTTGATTATTGTCAGACTGCCCCCGTGCCCCTCAGCGTGTCTTCTTAAATACCCTTTCTCTGCCCTCTGTTCTGCGTCGCCTAGCTGCCATTAACAAATTGTTGTGCGTTGCTTAGCTGCCACTTACAAATTGTTGTAAGTCGTTTTCGGAATGCCCTGTAGTTTCTGATATTTTATGCTATGTTGGAATGAAAATGTTACATTTTATTGCCTCAAATGGATGACTACAGTGACATTAAGCTGATAAAAATTAGCTCCACGCTCCTAAATCACGATAATTTTTACTCAAAGTTATCCGACGCTCAACAGCAAAATGACGATATTCGCGGGATGATTTGAATAGTCTATTTTATTTTGCTCCCTGCGACACACTTTTTAAAAAAGTGACCTCTCGTGAAATTTGGGCACAGAAGAAAGTGAAAAAAACACCTGAATCGCAAACGCTTCCCGCTAACCGTCTCCCTTTCCCGTGGAACGCAACCCAGTGACGCAGGAATTCAAGCCGCAACTCGGGCCGAAGAGGCAAAGAGAGAGGTTGAGGAAGGCAGGGTGAGGTTCGTGGAACACGAGGGAGAGTCTTATAAGGGTGGAATGTGTGTTAGTGTGTTTCAGAGGATAAACCCCCCCCCCCCCACGCCCCCTCTCCTATTTCCACATACACACACACGCGCTCCCCTTTCACGAGAAATCAGGCAGTAGGTTCAAACAGGAGGGGACGTGTGGTAGGAGAAAGGGGGCGTGGGGTGGTGGAGTCGTGGCTAAATGGAACGCAAAATGGTTACCGGCGTGTAAGAAGAAGCAGGCAGGCAACACGTGCGACGTCCGAAAAAAATAACTCTTGGATACTTGGATGAAGGCAGTCTGGGGTTGGGTGGAGGGGAGAGCAAAAATGTGGGGGATGGTTCACAGGTGACACCACACAGGTGTAATGGCTGAGGGGAATGAAGAGTTTTCGTTTTTTTCATCTTGTATTTTTTCAAATCCTCATTTTTTTTATACGTCGGCCGCAAATCTCCATGCTTGAGCTACAGGCCCATTCCAGGAGAGACTTTTTTTTTGGATGGCGAGTTTCACGGCAAAATTGTTCTCATTATGTAAAACTTCACTCAATTCATCAACACGAGCAAAAACCAAAAGACCGCCTGTGCCTTGTGAGACCGCAGCACAAATGAATAACGTTGGTAACGCAAGAGAAAGATCCTATTTTCTTTAAATGAGTAGCAATCATGCGACCCTAGGGCAAATACACCTCCATAAATAGGCTGGTAGAACGGAATACATGCCTCATGAACTACAGAAAGAAACCGTAAACAAGGAAAATACATGATGATCTATTTACTCATGAAAACTTTTACTGGATGATATATAATTGGGTATCTCGAGTAAGTCACTAATTGACTAAAATTTTTAGGACAAAAAAACTGCTGTTTGGTTTGAACTGAAATAAATAAATAAGTGTATTATTGTTCAGGAAAACTCGTTAATTGGATATAATCATCTTTCTTGATATATCAATGGAAAAGTGCTTCACCTCCCAGAATAAGGTTCAAGTTTCATAATTATTAGCCACATCTGTACATCAGTTTTGCTCTACTGGTTGCATAGAACTGATTGAGTCTCGCTATTTCCAACCCAGATCGTCATCTATAAACGATTTCATGAACTCAGTATGGTACGCTCTGTAAAGACGATAGGGTAAGACCAGGTAATATATGTTTAGGTACACCTAATACCAGAAAACTAAAAACAATAAAATAACGAGATAGTTTTCACACACGCCCGTGCGGCGGCTTGCCGGGTATTATGTAGATGTATGTTCATTATAAATGTAAGATCAGTTACACTTAATGTCTCATTAGGTGTCCTTAGATAATCAATAACAGCACGGTTTCACCCACTTGAGGCAAAAATTGCGAAACCACAACAATGATATTACGCTTCGTAACCAATTAATCCCTATTACGGAAATTAAATAATTCTTTCGGCGGTCAAATTACCTCCATTCTCCCACTACTGCATCTCCAATGTAAACGAAGATGATGATTTACTAAAACTTCAACTTTGTACTCGTTGCATGCATGGTTCTAAATACTATTAGCAGGTAATATAGTAGCCCGTCATTTTTCAAACAACTGTAAATTGTAGTCGATAGTGTACCGATTACTACTCCTATAGAGCCCTACAGGTATTGATGTCCGTGCTTACACATCAGAGTAAGACGTGCCAGCAATGTAGAAGGCTATTACTTTAGATGTGACTTACAGGTATTAAGCCGCCTCTGCAATCAGTCGTCGGCTTACAACCTATTCGAATTGCGAAGGTTCATCTTATTTACGAGCGATTTTCAGCGGCGTGGATGTAACTGCTCAACTGGGTGACGCTAGAACTCGGTCAGTCTGTTATCAGCAGCGGTGTTGACTGGCGTAATTTTCAATATTTTAGCACCCGCCATTTTGGGACAAGACAACGTACTATGAGAGCGTTTGAATCAAAAAATCCCCCAATAAAATTAGGAACATTTGACTTACGTCCATATTCACATACGAACAGTCCCTCGGAGCCAAACGCGATCGTAAGTCAACGACTGTCTATACATATATATTTTTTCTTATTTTAAGAGTCGAATTATAACTCGACGCGGGAAATTTTTCGCCCACTTTCTCACCTTCTTTCACCTTAGAATTCCCGACGATCGAATTACGCGCAGATCATTGCTCGTCACTCTGTTACCAGTGACGTGTCGACTGACGTAGCTCATCAGTCTGTTATTAGTAGCGGTGCTGACTGGCGTAATAAGAAAATTTTAGCGCCCGCCTTTTTGGAAACAGAAGACGAACTAAGAAAGTATTTCTATCGAAGTCAACCAATGAAATTATGAACATTCGACGGACGTTCGTATGACATACGAACGGTTCGTCGGAGCCACACGCTGACGTAAGTCGAAGACTGTCTGCACATGTATATCTTTTTCTTATTTTTAGAGTCGAAGAATAACTCGACGCGGGCAATTTATCGCGCGCTTCCTCTCCCTTTTTCATCCCCGACTTCCTCACGATCGAGTTCCGCGCAGTTCCTTTCTCCCTCTTAACATAATCCTTCCTCCGTTTTCCGGAATAAAATCTTCGTGCGCTCATTCATCCATTCACATTCCAAAAGGCGGTCTCCTTTCACGCCATTCCTCACTGCTTCCATCAATTCCCCAAAACTCCTCTTTTCCATAAACCCTCCACTTTTTTCCTCACCCTTCACCGCTGATGTCTCCTGCCTTCAGCTCGCTTCTTTGTCTTGCCTTAACGGTCTCATATACACATTTGTTATGCGACGCCCATTTAAGGCTTTCGATACAGAATTTTCGAGGATATTGCACATCGCCATGCGGAAAATGTTTCATTTTATCGACTCTTCACGAGTTGCGACAGCCAACTTTTCACGTGAGCGTGATAAAAAAAACCATAAATCGATCAGTGAAATCCAGAAATACATAGTGAAAGATTTTATTCACGTTCATAAAATACGAGATAATTGATGTTTAAAGGTATAGATTCAGGGTATGCATAATTTAATTATTTTAGGGAATAATTATATAACCCTTCAATTAAAAACTAACCAAAATTACGCTTTTTATGAAATATATAATGCTCTCCCAGCGAATCAACCTGTATATTCTTATCGAACTGCCTACGTTCCCATTGGCAGACTTTGCTATCATCTTCAATGTCGTAGATATAGTCTATTGCCGTAAAGATCATAGTTAAGTCTCCGATCGAAGCGTTTGCCATCATGAAGATACTAATCCACGGAGAAGCTACAGAAGAATGCATCGCAAGAATTCTTTAAAAATGTTAGACGAAGAAACTGTCTTTATATTACTGCCCTTTCCATCATTTTTTCGCCAGATTTGCTTACTGAAATGTATTTCCAGTTTGTTTGGTCAATTAAGAAATGCAAAGAAGAAGAGTATGTGGGAGGAGCCCATAACTGTAAGCATAACTCTAGATACAAATCCTCGTTATGCCTATCGTTTCCTTAAATATTTCAACAGGGAAAGTTTAAAATAGAAAATACAGCAAACATTTGTTATCTCGCATAATTTTGGCAGGTTTCCGGAAAAGTTCAATGGCTCTAAGTGCTTTTTCGCTATGTTTGCAATCCAAAGTTCATATCAAAAATAAAATGCTGTCAGTTTATCAGTGGCACTAAATAAACGTTAGATAAAATGGAATGGAAGGGCATATATTATATGATATGTATATCACCCCGTACAAATGTTAAGAGTACAAAATAAAAAATACCCAGACTTAGTTTCCCAAAAATTTCTCAAAGCTTAAAAAATCTAATTTTTAATTGCGAAACGTTGTCGCGAAAGTAATAATGATCTTAAATATCCCAACAACCATCCTCTCGCTAAGAAATAACGATTTATTGAAAATTCATTGCCGAAGAGTTTGCTTTAAATGACATCAGTTTCTCAATTAATATCTCGCTATAGGAATGCGTAAAAAAAACCAACAACTCTGTTCGTTCATGTAACAATTATCCGTCATGACAATTATCCCACCACTAAATTGATACTATGTCATCATTCAAATTACCGATTTTCTCCAATTGGGAATCAGCCATTAGAGCGAGCCAACTTAATAGAAGTTGCTCCCTCATCCTTCAATGAACTTGAAGGATGTAAGTTTCAGCACACTTGTATATGAGAGATGCATCAACACGGAAGTGTCCGAATGTACAAAAAGTAAACGAACTATATATGGTCTGTAATGGCTCTCTTAATTGGAATTGCTTGAGACTGTAAGCTCTCGAACGCTCGTTTATCTAATTTGTTGAGATAACATTCAACCATCCCCATCAAAGATTTTCGTTTTCGAGAGAGCAACGTAAATTTTATCTACTTACTACAAACGACCAAAAAAAGTCAGTAGAGATAGGGCGCTGACGTATAAATTTAAACGGGGAGTTTACCTTCGGTAGCAATTTCCAAATGTTGAAGGGCAAGAGAAGCTAATGAATTACCTTCGTGGACCCTCTGTTTTTTATCAGAGCTCGCATTGTAGTATCAATTTGTCCTCCATGGAAACCAATTATCTAGCGACCGAGTGAGGCGATAAATAGGTCAGCACTTGCCTTCCTGATATCCCTTCCAAGGTCCGAAGGAGAAGAAAAAACCTCATCCAAATTATCTCATGCAATTGTAACAAAGACTGGAAAAATATAATGCATTGAAATAAATTTTGAATCAAGCGAATAGAGCAGAAAACTCCTAAAAATGTAAGCTAAAAATTGATAAACTTGCTATGAATTAAAATCCAATTTACTCCAAAAAACAAAGATAATTCTCCTTACAAACACTACAGCAGTTACCCTAATCGCGGGTTTAGATAAAAATACAATATACTCCTTTTGGAAATTGATGTTATAAACTATCTCCTGGAAATGACAAGTTTTTATTTGAATTTTGCTCCAAGACTCAAGAAATCTAAAATAAATACGCTCTTGCGAAGAATAAATATATTGTCTATTCTCATGAATTTCTTGTTATAGCCGAGGGTATTTCCATCCCCTCGGTTAATAAAAGTAGAAATGGGGCATTTTAACAGTTTCCAGGATTCATGATAAAAATATAGGGAACAGAAGAGTAAGAGTAAACCTAACTTCGGCATAAGATCGTTACCATTTACTGAAAATCCGAAATTCCCAATATCCCGGATTATCCTATTCGGGGAACTGGGAGCACCTACGTGCTACCCAAGCAACGAAATCATCCAATGACGATGTCGAAAACTCGAAGAATGTCGAAAAGTTCTCGCGCCATAGAGTGAAAAAAGGATACGGTTGAATACTATGACTCTTCAGAGATGCTCCTGTATCAAAAACGAACCAATGATTTGCTGGAAAAAATCTCTTAACTCCTAGAAATTAACTTCTGGACGTAAATGAAACAATTTATGATAGTTAATTAAGTTTTATTGCCCTAAAATAATACAATAAAAGAAAGAAGAAAAATACCACTGAATGAGGAGTTATAAGTAACCAATAAGAGACATATTTCAAAAGGATTTCTAAGTATTCGTTTATAATTCGGTGTTTTAACCAAATGGAGCCCATTAGACATTGGCAAATGAACGAGGACGATTCTAGAAGTACCTATGTGCCAACTGTGTAACACCTGACGTATAAGAGTAAACACTTTTATATCTCGGTAGCGTTGCATTGTTTATGGTGGCCTAATAGTTTTAGACGCAGCTTAGGTTTTCAGCTTAAAGGAAGAGATGCTTCCAAAAGAATAAATAGACAAATATTTAATGTTTTAGAAAGCGCATCAACGAGCAAAAAGGGAATACATTCATGAACGCGGAGGGTGACTTTATTTAATAGTAAAAGTAGCTCAATACACAGGAATAAATTAATGCAATGTCGAAGTAAAGAGGGGACCGCAGGGATACCTTTAAAAGCACATTAGTGCAGTTCTTCAAAGTAAGAAAGAAAGGCCAAACACAAAAGCAACATTAATCCATTTTCACACGTCTCCACCTGATATGCCGGCATAAAGATCTTTCATTATTAGAATATTAGCATATTATTAGAAGAGAACCAAAAATGTAATCAACCTTCCTTGTGACGTAAACATGTCAACAGTAAAGTTGATTAAATTTTTATTAACATTTACAGCAAAATGAGACCAACTGCCTACTTACATTGAATTGATTTCAAAGGTCTATATTCGGTGACAAAAACAAATTATTCGTCCAGAAATAACTAATTCCACAAGATAAGCAACTGCATTCGCTACCAATTCGGACGAAATACGCGGAACCAGAAACGTGAGTCCAGAAGGACGACGTCCTCTAAATCCCCGGACCAAAGCCGCATTCACATCCTTCTGTGCGAACATTGGCTTGAGGGCGACAAATTCCTGTCTACGAGCCACAAAGCTAATCCGATATCCACGAGATAACTAAATCCCGCCTTTACGAAACAGTTCCACCTCTAAAAAACAAACCCTGCAGGCCGCCTCAAAGGCATGCAATAGAAAATGGGCAACAAGTTCCTTCATCAGCAAGGAGAGAAAAAGACTAGTATAAAATGGGAAGATGAATAAAAATTCTAAAACGATAAATAAATAATAAGATTGAACAAAGCTTCAGTACAGCAAAGAAGTCTCCCAAGCCATTTTGTTTCAAAAAATTTTTTCATTGCAGTTGAGTGTGAGATCATCACGGTGCATAGACAGCTATTGTCACGTTGCCCCTCGCAGGAATGTTTATACAAATATTGGTGTTTAATCCAAAACATTTTTATAATGTAAACCTTAATTGTATATATAGTTGGCATTAAAATACAACTGACTATCGACATCTAGTGGCAGTTTGCGTTAAGGTTTGTCATGAAAATACCTTAAAATACGGATAGTATTCTTCCACAACAAGAAATTTACTGGATAAGTAAAATAGAAAAGTTTAGGGGTTTCCAAAACGGATTAATGAACGTTTCGATGGAAACTTTTCAACTTATGTTTTTATAATTTGGTTGATTTTTCATTATAATCTTGGCCATATGCTCAATTTACTCGCATAACTTGTCTTAAATAAATGGTCCCTTTTCAGCATCGATCAAAAAGCGTGACCTCACACCTCAACTGAGATAGGCGAGTCTATCAGAATACCTCTTAATGGTGCTTAGATCGATTATCGTTTACGCAAATATTTCCGTGAAATTTTGCAAAAGTGTACTTTTTAGTAATGATTGCAGATGCACGTGAAAAAAATGCAATTTGCTGATTTGGTTTCTTGTCAGCTTAAGGCGGCTTTAACGCGTAGCCTCGTGGCACTTGACACACTTTACGAAATATTTAGATGGCAATGTACATATTTACTCCTAAACAGGAATTCATATGTTTTGTGTTACTATAGTAGTTTTTTATAAACATCAATAAATCATCGGAATGACAAACACGTATTTTTTGCTTAAATTTCGAATTCCGCCATGCACCCAAGTCGTACCATTACTTTCATTAAGACGAAATTTTTAAAATATAACTGTTGTTTAATTTATATTACACCATGTATGGTTATTTTCATCATACATAGATGTACTTAAGCGTAGTGAGGTCCAAGAAGGTTTTCTTTTTCTATTTACTTGAAAAGGTTAAGGGTGCACTCAATGACTCACGATTCGTTCTCAAACCACTTTAAGGGTGGCATGAAAGGTATACTATAGAGAATCAACGAGGTGGCAAGCGTACTGGATAACAAATATCAATGGTCAAGTTCGGTGGATTGCGGTAACGTCTCTGAAATATTCCGATTCTACTTCGTTAGTACAGAGGGGAAAGCAACACGCACGGAGTTCCATCCATTGATAGCAAACCGTACTCTCTTTGGCGTTTTTCGGTTCGAGGACATTAAAACCTTCCCCTGGATAACATTCAGCACCCATCATGCCTTCCTTTCATTTTTTCATACAGGTTTGAATGGATAACTCTTGAATTTCATGGTGACCGGAGGGACAGAGAAGCATGTTATGGCTCTTTTAAAAGTTCCCGGCGCTGCGCATTGTGCGATTTTTGAACATGGCCCACGGAACTTAAAGAGCCTGCGAAACAGGGGAAGAATGTTTTTCAGTATTGAGGGTCACTCAGGAAATCTTTCTAATTGCTGTCCTGAGAAGTGGGAACACACAGAACGACCTCCCGTTCAGTTTCACAATGAGACATTAAAGAAGTCATAGCGATGAGTCATTTCAATCAATAGCATTTTATCCTAAAAAGTAGTCACCCATTCTCAGTCCCTATTCCTCGTACCCTTCCTTTTACCCCTCCACTTCTACTTCCCCTTCTTACTGCACAAGTCTGCGCCATAAATATATGTGAAACTAATTATCAACTAATATAAGGAGTATGCAAAGAGATGACGAAGAGAGAAGCATATTCAAACATCCATCACAAAAGTCATGTCAACGCCAGTTACTAACCTCATAGATCTGAGGCCACAAGTGGTCCTCAAAATTTGAATAGAAACACGATGGTTTGTTTCGTGCTATAAATTCAAATGAAATCTTGACAATAAATTAATTACAAAACGAAACTCTACGTGAATTAAGCATGTGGCCTCTTTTTATCTCACAGAGATCCGGGACGCAGTAATCACAATGAAAAAGCGGTTTCAAGGGGTTCTCACTAACTACTTTCCAGAGCTCCACTCAGTGACAAGCAAATCGCACGAACACAAGGACCCAAGTCATCGATTCCCGGTTCCTCGGTCCACCCGCGTCCAACATTTCGATCGAAGCCGGTGGCGGCGGTCACCCTCCCCGCTCAATCCCCGATACGTATCCCTGCCCCTGATCAACGTCTCTCTTTCTCTTCCGTATCCCTTTCCCTGGAGAAAAAATATAAAAAAAGAGATTCGAATCCTTTATCGCTCTCCCATTTTTAGGGGGGCACGGGCTCTGAAAAAACTCCCCTTACTTTTCCACAGCGCGAGCAGGTGCACAGTGGGTGGGGGGGGCGGGTGGAGAACGACGACGACCCTCCTAACGCTGAGTGGTGGGAATTAATTGGTTTGCGATTCCGGTTTTTTTTATTCCCTGCTAGGGTCCGCCCCAGCGGTACACTCGTTCCCAAGACGTGTTCCAGCTCTCTCTCTCTCACTCAACCCCCGAGACCCTTTCTCTTCCCCCAAAACCCTGCCTCCATCCTCCCTTCACCCTCACGCACACACCCTCCTCTCGTTCTCCAACGGTAAAAAAAAACCCTAACGTCCACTTGTGACCCCTACCCTGTTCTTTATTATTATCATTTTTTTTAATTCGTACGGGAAGGAAATTCCGCTCCGCGATAATCCACGCGGTGAAATACGACGGCTCGCCCATCGGAAAATAATAAATCACCTATTGTCTTTCGCGTGGACGGCGATGCAATTTTAGTCGGTCGAATTGCTCGATTGGCGTGCTTATATTCATGTGGAAGTCCAATTCGCCATCGTAATATTTCATTTCGTTGCGGACGCTTGAATGCCTTAATGGATTCCCAACTCTTGAGTGGGATTTCGCTTTATTTTCTCCGTACAAAAAAAAGTTATGGGAGCTCGTTTCGCAGTAAAGCAGTGGACACGAGACCCAGCACTCCGTAGTGTGGTTGAAGGTTTCACGGCCAATTCTCCACAGGTTTCCGTGATTACCGCATCGGATGAGGTTCGGGTCAGAATGGATGCATCCTGCCAGCACTTACGGAACGTTACTGAGGTGATGCAATGTCAAGGACTCCGCAGTGAACTCGTGCGCTGCTGGGTAGTACACTCCTCGACAAAGTGTAGTTTTACCACAATTTTTCTCCACTCAAGAGGCACGTAAAGTTACCTCGGGCCGCTCTTCCCGAGAACCAAGGTGTGGATACCTAGCCTTTGTGTGTGAAGAGGAGTACATACCTCCACCTTTATGAGCGACCTTACTTCTGACGCAGGCTTTCTGCAATGTCACACCACTTGGCCTGCTCGCGTTCTTCAAAACACGACCCTCTAAAACATTCCTTCCCCAAGTGGCTATGGAACACCTGAACCACGTCAAGAGCCTCTCCTCCGCATCACGATCGCGCGTTCCTCTTATCATAACTTGAATTCATGGCCGCCTTGACAAGATGTTTCAGTAAAGCGTTCAAAAATAACGTTTAAAAGAATAGCATACTTCAAATTAAACTTTCATGGAATATTTTTTCGCCACATAAACTACAAACTTTAAAGAAATTGGATCAACTTGAAGTCTGAACTAATCACCTTACTTAGCAAAAGAGATCATGCAATTAATCCATACCCTTTCTTCAACTATGCTGAAGACTTTTCCATAATATTTTCATTGTTATTCACCGTTCTGATAATGTAATCTATCATCACTATTAAGATCAATCATTACGTAAGACTTTTATCAAAAACAATTATTAATAAGATTTACACTTCCTATAGCTTTTAACATCATCAGGCTGGTGTGCCAGCAGAACAGTTAGGTGAGTATTCTACTGTGGCCGAAGAAAATTCCAGGGGCGAGAGATCATACATAAATGGAAAAATCATTCAGAAAAACGTCTAAGGATATCCACTATAATAATTTGGGTGATCCTTAGAGTATTTACTCTACCCCAGACAGTACTAAGAGGAAAAAAACGAAATAAAAAGGTTCTGTGAGATTATACATACTCTTTATCACTTCGTCTACATTAGTAAATCAGGAAAAAAATATCGGGGTGAAATTTTGATGTTTTAAAAACTATAATAATAAGTTAATAAAAATAACTATGAAAAATTCTCAAACAATTTTAGGACGGTCAGTGAAGATACTTTGTTTCATCTCACCGTAATTATAATAATAAGCCAAATCTATTCCCAAGTATAAGATAAATTACAAGAAAAAATATTAATAAAATTAACAAGTTAATACATGCACAAGAAGTTCACAAAAAAGCTTAAATTTATCAGAGTAAATATTTATAACAAATTTTGGGGTCGCACAGACGAAATAATCACGACGGAAATCTAATGAGACTTTCGAAATAGTGCCATTTATTTTTCTTAGGCTTTTCACATAAATAGCAAGATTTCATCAAGAACTGAGTAGTCTTTCGGAACATGGAAATCAGGAAGCATCTCAAACTTGGAAAGACAACTCTTACTTCGATTTGTAAGGCAGCCAACCTAGGAGTTGGCCCGCAAAATTGCAAAGAAAGGCAGGTTTATATTGTTGTACTGAGTGCAAAAATATACTCATAATATTATGTAAGTGATTTAAAATGCATACGCATTTGAAGATCTGGTGCTTGCGTCAATACGTCAGTTAACCGAGGACCGGTAACGCATTCCCCATCGCGACTCAGTCCTTGTTAACTATAGAACCCTGATTATTGGACTGCAATATGGGAAAGCTGCAAGAGTGTGTAAATTTATGTCGTCGAAACGAAATTAAAATGTGAATGGGTTGCATTCAAGCTAATCGATACACTTGCACTCAGGGAACACTTCCATGAAGGGATCTCCATGAAAGATCTGGTTACACTTCAAAATATCGAATTATAAATAACAATTCACAACAAACGACTGAGTTCATGAAGTTAAATCTTTCATGTTAAAGTTGAAACTTCCGTGAATAAAAACGTTAAAATTTAAAGCAGAAATCTCAATTAAAACGATATTGTGATGCGTATCATTACTTCTAAAGTAATTCTGTATAATCACAAAACAATTAAAGTAATTGTAAGGCACAGCCATTTTCGCTGGCTATTACACCACCAAGATAACGTGCGTCAAAGTCTGCACATAGGACAATAGGGTCAAGTAAAAATGCGTCAGAGGATATACCTAGTCAAAAATATTATGTAGAACCGAAAAAGTCAACTTCGCATAATTCTTTAATAATGCAGGGGTCCACCAAAATTACGCCAAACAACGTCGATTTAATGAAAGCTTGAATCTGTTATGCGGTGTAAACTTTTATCATACTAACGAAAAGGGTTCAAAGGGACAAATAAGACGGATGAGAGCCGAGCCATGAACTAGATGGGGGAAAGAGTGAAGAGGGCGAGAGGGGAGGGTGCAGGTCGCACAGTGGACGAGAGATCAAAAGAGGGAGACGCCGAAGACGCACAAACACGAGGACACGCCATTGGCGGCAGAAGTTATGACGAGGAGGACATAATAATAAAATGAAAATGCATGAAAAATAAAATATATAAAAAAGAGCCACGGAGGGCAAAGAGGGATGGGCCGGAGGAACTAGTCCCGGGGTGAATTGATGGGGGTCCTTCGTTTCCGAGTTATGAGAGGTCCTTAAAGGAGGAGGAGGAGGAGGAAGGGGGGAAGCTGTGGAGGGGTTGAGAGGGGTGTAAGGAGAGGAAAGAATGAAGGGGTGGAGATGCTGAGGGAAGGAGGGGGGGAGGAGTCAACGCACTTTTCCCCAAGAATCGGAGCTTGAGGATGACGAAGGAGGGGGTGCGGTCTCCAAAGGCCGAGCGATATTACGATTTATCGAATACAGTTGGCGATATTTGTTAGAGGTATCGTATTCGATACCGAGCAACCGAGCCATGGAAATCATGGGCGGCTTAGTTCATGGAAGCTGAGACTCCAACTGAAATCTCGAGTATAACGATATTGTAATGGGTAGCATTACTTCTGAGCTTAATTCATGTAAGTTTAAACGTGCACAGAAATCTCGTGTATGAAGAGAGAGTATTTTGAGGCAAATGCACCATGCTAATCATACACTGCAGTCAATAAAAATGCGACAATTATGATACTGATAAAAACCTCCAAATACCTGTCAAGTTGCAAGATTTCACCAAAATTCACCCCACGATGCGCACGCAACCAACGTTACAGAGATTATGAGCATAAACAATATTTGGCAACTACATAAATGCGCAGGAATAAAATAGTAATACAGGAAGCGTGTAAGACGTGTTACTAATATAAAGAAAATTTGTACAATAGATTATAAGAATTAGAAACATGCTTTAGAAAGCAAATTAAATAATAAGCTACCCTAACTATCGCCAAAATCCTAATTGTAAAGTCTTAGAGGAGGTTAATATGGTCTCTAATCGTTTTGAGGGATCACTATGCTATAAAACTGTTAGCTTTATTTCCCTAAATGTATTTTCGTGATCTAACCTACCGTGGACATGTAGCGCAGTCTTCTGTTTACACGCTACTACCGGTAAATCTCCAAACAAGATTGACGGAAATAAACACCAAAAAAGCACTTTTGAAATCACCATATTACGGAATTCAATGCGTTTGTACACCAAGTACAAGAGTTCCACAGTTAAACGCGACATCATAATTTTTTCATAAATTAAGTATAATTATACATTTATAAAGCGTAGGTTCAAACTTTAAGAAATATTATTTGCGTGACTATACAGGGTAAGAACATTCAGGTTTCTTTCTTTCGTGTACATTATAACAGCAGAGAACATCTTTTATCCGAAACACATACATTATTTTACATATTTAACTACTAGTCCTCTGGAAAGTCTATTTACAGTGACGTGACTGAAGTACAAACGCGCCGCGGATTATAATACGTCTGTCCCCTGCCATTTGACCAATCTGGCATCGTTGAAGCTACAAGTAGCCATTATATTGGATCCTGCCAGTCCAGCTAAGGGTCATCAGAGAGCGTAGCCTCTTCTACCACGTCAATATTGAGTAGTTTCCAATCACCTTGCGCAGATGAGGGCACATTGTATCCTGCGGGAATACACGAGCAAACATTCAAGTTGATGATTTGAACAATCTACGCTGAAGTGTTAACAAAATGATGAGAGCGCGTTCAACTTCATCAAAGAAGTGGTTACACTCATGAAAGATACCTAGAACTCAAACTTAGAATTCGTATTCTTTTATTTCTTTCGAGTAATCAACATGATCAGCGCAGACGTTAAGAGATCACTATCTCTAATATTTCATATTTGCCCGCCATCACAAGTTTTGCCCACCACCGCACACGCTAACACTTGTGTAACGTATTACACTAGTGTGCTTGCAAACAAAAAACAGCAAAGACAAATAAAATGACGATTTAATTCAATCTATTCAGCGCAGATGACTTCACAAATATCACTGTAACACGCTTTATGGAATGGAAGAAATGGCGTAAAAACGTGATTTCATAGCATCCATTGTTTAAAGGTCGTCGTAGACATTTTCCTGAGGAATAGTTCCAAGGATACGCGATGTAAAAGCGAAGGAATGAGATACAATTGCAACACGCTTATCAAATGACATGCATATCATACGAAGTGTATTGAGATACAACAACATGTTTATTCGTGAAGCCAAATTTGGTCACGGCCACAAATTGAGACACGACAACCCTGAATACGCCGCGAGTATTTGGGACCCTGGACAGAGATATTTAACCAAAAAAATTAATAAAATACCAAGAAAAACTGCAAGTTTTGTTAAACACTGCAATGAGCATGTATATGTTGTTCCTCAGCTTTTAGAGGGATTGATTTGGGAGCCACTAGAGACTCGGAGGCTGCGCGCCAAAGTAATTTTGCTTGAAAAATTCGAAACAGGTATGTTTTGGAGCGATATAGAGATTATCAGTCTGACTCCAAATAACATCTCCAGGTCCGACGGAAGTGATAAAATAAGAGAGATTCATTGTCGAACAGATAGGTACAAACATTCGTTCTTCACGCGCACAATGATCGACCATAATGAATCCGGAACTCCACTTAAAACAGACCCATAATACACTTCACCGTTCCACCTCTCAAAACCTCATAATTTATACCTTTAAATGGCTGTTGTCATAACACTCCACTGCCACACGCCCATACGGCGGCTCTCAGGGTAGTACGTAGATGCAGAATACAGCAGTCAAATGAAGTGGGTGGAATACGTAGTGAAAGGAAAGACGGCTAAACCGAATGGAATTCGGATTATATGAATGTAGTAAGTGTGACGATATCTCGAAGTGAACCCCTGCAGGCCGGACATCGTTCGGATTTCATGTTACTACTTATTTTCTCTAAAAGAATGAGCCGTGCATGAGAGGCTCAAGGTTCGGGCTGAGAGAGAGAGAGAGAGAGAGAGAGAGAGAGAGAGAGAGAGAGAGAGAGAGAGAACGTCAGAGAGAGAGGGACGTCAGCAGTCAACTGTTCCCCCCCTGGAAGGTGTTCCTCCGGGAAGAAAATGGGTCAAACTATATATATATCCGGGCCCAAGAAAGAGGCGGGCTTTGTTCCTTGGTGGTTCCCGTATGGGAAGTTGGTGACGCTCCACTCCTCGACAGCGCTCCTGGTGAGCCTCATCGCCTCCAGAAGTAAGCTTGGGATCCGGTATTCCCATTACCCCACACTGAAAGAAAAGGTCGGCTGCTGGAACCCGAGAATTGGTTGTCGTAACCAACTTTGTTGGATACTGGGGCGCCATCCAATTAGTTGGCTGTGGCAACCATTTTAAATAGATACGTCAGAAATGGCTGCACCGACCAACTTTCATGGTTCCGCTGCCTACGTAGTTAGGTCCCACATCCAACTGTAGTGGAAGTAGCAAGTGATCGCTATGCTGTCAAGACTATGCACTCTCTACATTTCTTGCTTGACCAGTATTGAATATCAGGTGCTCTGATTGAGCAATAATAGACTTTCAAACTTTCAAAAATACTCATTTCAAAAAAAACTTTCAAAATACTCATTGGCCATTTTATGTCTAGTTAAATGTTTAGTCATTTTGAAAAATTTATGGCATAAATTCTTCCACAATCTTCGATTTCTAAGAACTTGAACTGGCCGTTGACGCTAACAATACTTTATAAAATCGGGCTTTGGGATAATATTTTAAAAAGTCAGATATCGATACCTTTTCAACATTAAGCCTTCACTTATGTATATCATATAACACTAGCTGCAAAGCCAATATTTTCTGAAAGCATAGAGCAAGGGCAAAATGAAGATGATAACCACGTCATGTTCGCATATATTGTTTATTTGTAAAACAAATTAAATTCCAACCTTTACAAAAGGGCATATACATTGAGATAGATGTCAATGCCTCTCAAATTGCATGTCTAAAGGCCACATAAAAGTTGTTGTCCGCCATCCTTACAAAAATAACTGGCTGGAAGGACAATAAATCACAAATGTTTACACATTTACACTTCCCGTTTTTACTACTTCATATGCCCAATAACATTCATGCAATCCTAATGTATATATTTCATCATATAAAATGCACACATCACCACTTCCATTTGAATATATTGTCTATCACACCAAATACTGGAAGGCTGCATTCCTCATCAAACTTTACAGCAACACACATCCCAATATGGTATCTGGTACCCTTCCACTTATCCCAAGGCATTTTCAATCATTTGAGAACATTCTACGAATATTCTATAATGATCCCAACATCCCTGGAACCAAATAGGCATATTGAGAATCAAAATAGGAAATTCCTACAATATCCTCTGCTGTGTGGGTGGGATCCAATGCTAACGATAATCTAAGTTAGATATCAACGAGTTCTTATTCAATAATTCAAAACTGACCGATAATCGCTTCAAGAAAACAGACGATGAAACTATCCAATAGACCCAACAAAAAGCTAAACCAGAAAGAAAGAAACATGAATGTTACAGCAAAATATCTGTTCTTGATTGCCATACTTACCTTTAAATTTATCAATGAGACAGTTCAGGCCCAATATGCTGAGTAATTCTCTTATCTGGTCATCCATGTAGCCGTCCAACAAAGATTCAATATTCGAAAAACCTCTTCAGTATTCGATGAAGGCCGATACAATATTCCACACACACATAAGCACCATAGCTCGCATGAACTTGGGATATTCCACCGAATAAACTTCCGCGTAATTTAGAATGGCGAAGTATTGCGAATGGTTGCTAACAACAAACGAGTTTGAGAATTCATCACCATAGCGCTCTGAAGTGGAAGTCCGGCTGACAATCGCATTGGTTGTCCGATCCAACTATTGGTAAAGAGGCTTCTCGAGTGAGGTGTATGAACCAACACGGTGGTACGCCGACCAAGTAACGACTATCCAATTAAATTGGTTGGTATGTCCTATCATCTTGACTATCGTGTCCATAGCAGTTGATATTCAATCCAACTTTTCCTTATCCAACTAAAATTGGATGCTTCACCCAACCTCTTTTTTGAGTGCATTGTTCCACCATTTTGCTCCCCTCATCTCCCCCCCTTGTGACGCAGTGCGAGTTAAGCATTTGGTTTTTTGTTCGTTAAATAAAAAGGGTGTCCTTAGTTACTCTGCAATTTTTATTTTCCTTCTTACTGTCACTACCCTTCCCGTCGCGATCGGTGGCGACAGTTTAAGAATAAACAGAGGTGTAATCAATGATAACGGATTAATGGACCGATTGAAAAAATCGCCAAATTTCGATAATCAATGCATTTGAAGACAGAGATTCGTGTATTTTAAAAATTTGTATAAAATACAACACATCTACGAGTTCAGCTACTGAGCGTACCAGGTATAAGAATCCTATCATTTCTTGCTGTTGAATATAATATCTCACGAAAGTCTTACCTAAAGTATTCCATAGTAAAAAAATAATTATTTATATATCCAGCCTTAAGTCTTCCACCGAAAAATAAATTTTAATTCACATTTTGAACCACCATTCACAGTCAACACATTCAGAATTTCACAGGATGCGATGCGATTTTCTTTACAGTTGAACTTTTACTTTCAAGCAAGATAGAAGCCAGTCTTAATTTTCGTCTGAGTAGGAGCCGTAAACGATAGCATGATGATTATAATCCTCACCAGCCTTCATTACCATCGATGTCCAGTATTACACATTAAATTAAACTTGCAAGCAAATTTCAAGGCTTTTAGTCTAGAAGTAACTTAAATGGGTGATTCTAATTTGTGGCGATAGTGGACGACGACCAATTTGCTTGCCATTGAACGGAATAAGCGCATATCGTTGGCTGTCGGCGGCTATCACATTCGAGTCGATACAAATAGCTGGAAAAGCCATATGTGCATTTGTTCGCAGCTATTAGCCTTGGCTTATGCGTGCGCGAGACGAGCTTTGCATGCATGAATTGTCGCTTGAAGAGGATTCATTTCATTCGGCCACCTAGCGATCGCATCATGAGCCGGATTTCGCCAGTGGCATATTCTCTCTTCTCTTCAGTGTTCAACCCTGGGGTTGGTTTGCAGCAGTACGCCATTCCTCTCTTCTGTCTGCTTTTCTCTTCATTTCTGTGTATGTGGTGCAACCCATATCATTCACAATCTGCTGCATGAATGACATCCTTTGTCGTCCCCGCCGATTCCTTCCCTCTATAGCTCGTTCTGCTATTGTTCTAACGATGTTGTCGTGTCTTAGAATGTGCCCTACGAGTTTGTCTCTTCTTGTTTAGATATGCCTCCACAGGGATCTGGTTTCTCGATCTCTTTTCAGTACCTCTTCATTCGTGACTATATATTTCCAGCTGAGCTTCAACATCCTTCTGTAGAGCCACATCTCCAGGGCTTCTAGCTGCCTTCTCTCTAGTTTTCTTATTACTCATGTTTCGCTCCCGTATAGGGCCACACTCCAAACAAATGCTTTCATCATCCGTTTCCTTATTTCCAAACTAATGTTCTTGCTGGTGAGTAGGTTCTTTCTAAGATAGAATGCAATTTTGGCCTGATGTATTCTCCTTACAATTTCTTTCTGGCTTCTACCATCTCTTGTTATTCTGTTTCCCAAGTATGCAAATTCCTCTATTACTTCTAGCTTCTCTCCTCCAATTCTCATTATTGGGGGTTCATATTGTTCTTCATTACTGCAAACCATCACCTTGATTTTGCGTTTGTTTATTCTCATGCCATACTGTTTACAGAAAATCCTACCCATTGTGTTGAGCATTCTTTCTAGCACTTCTTTGGTCTCTGTGATCACAGCAATATCATCTGCATAACGCAGCATATCTGTCTTCTGTCCATTAATTTTAATGCCCACCTCAGTAGTTTCACGAACTTGGTCTATAGCTTCCTGGATGTAAGCATTGAATATAAGAGGAAAGAGAGCACATCCTTGTCTCACGCCATTTCTAACTTTTGCTTCTTGCTTTTGGTGAAAATTCCTTATCACGACCATTTCGTTCTTATTGACATATTACGATAAAATATTTCTCCGGAACTAGTATCTCGTAGTACCCATCAGTTCTTAGTCATACTAATCAATAGTAGAACGATACCGCTTGCATCGCATTCTGGCATGTTTACTGACTTAGCACACCCTAGGCTTCTTATTTTGCCGCGCATTGTTCTCCTGACTGGTTTGGTCATCGCCTACCAGTCGTGGGAGTGTTTGAGGTTCTTGGACGAGTGTCGCAATCCTGATGTGGAATCACCCCGTGCCACACACCCTAGATGAGGCTTGCGCTGTAATTCGCGCACACGTCTAGAAAGGGCCCCATTAATAAAGCAGCTTGAAGTGGAGTTCCAGCGATACGCGATCATCATTGGTCGTTCAACGCTAAGATTGGTTGACTGCAGCCCTCAACCCTTTCCTATCTAATGCTAAGTCCTTAACTTCCTGGGATCTCTCCATATGTACTTTCTTTTTTATTTGATCTATAAACTTATTCCTGGGCCTCACTCTGGGGACTTTCACCTCTATTTTAACTTCAATTATATTATTCACAATTCAATTGTGTCTAAGAGTGTTTTCAATCCATCTTGTTCTTATTTTCTGTATGGTGTTCCATATGGTCCTTTCCTCTTCTACTCTTCTGTACACTTCATCGTTTCTTATTATTTCCGTTCAATTTATCATCAGCATTCTCCTCCAACTCCAGAATTTGAGAGCTTCTGGTCTTTTCTGGTCAGCTTTTCCAATGGTACATGCTTCCGATCCATAGAGTGCCAAGCTCTGCACTAATGTTTTCACAAACTGTTTCCAGGTTTGTAGTCTTATCTCCTTTGAACACAGAAGTTGTTCTTTTCCCATGAACGCCTTCTTAGCTTGGTCTATTCTCCGCATGGTGTCCGTTGTAATTCTTCCGTCCGACGTGATGGTACTTCCGAGATAGGTGAAGGAATCTACCTGCTCTAATCTCTCTCCTCTCCGCACGCGATACAAATGCAACATAATTTAAACATGCTGAACCATAGAATGTTCAATATCATGCGATATGCATAGCCATATCTTGCGATATATCCTCTCGTGCATTTCCGACGCCAAAACTCGAATATCGCTCGACCGCACCGATCGTACGAAGCGAGTGGGGTACGCGGTGGGGGAGAGGGGAGAATGGGGGGGAGGGGAGAATGGGGGGGAGGAGAAAAAGGGTTATTCAGGGGTGGCTAGGAGCAAGGGACACACGCACACAAACATGGAGAGGAAACCCCTCGATGATCGGTGGCCTTGTTTATACCTCCGAGCGGTCGGGGACACGGGGTAAAAAAAATAAGGGGTGTCGCGACCCCCCACCCCCCCCCCCTCAACCCCGGTCGCCCCTCCGAAAATAAGAAGTCCTCTCCTGAACTCTTGCATCTCCTTCACCCTTAATCTTCCATCCTCTCCTTTCCCCTCCCCAAAACATTTTTTTTATTCCCTCTTTTCAGCTTGTGAGAAAACTATTGAGAGAGGGTCCGGCGGTAAAGAAGAGATGAGCTGAGAGGGAAGAAAAAAGTCCCTATGAATCGTATTAAAGGGAACGGTATGGAGAGGGGAGCAAAAGGAAGAATAATGGACTGGAAGTTGAGAATAAAAATAAATGCACGGAAAACAAAAAAAATACCTCAGACGAAAGGGTGGTGGGTTTAGAAAAAACGGTAAGTGGGGGGTCTCCATCCTTTACCCAGCATAGGAGGAGAAGGCCGGCATGCTTCGCCCTTTACCTAGACGGGCCTTTTCCCACAGGAATTCTGAGGTCACTACAAAGAGAGGTATTTTTATTTGGTCGGTTCAGGACATCAAAAATGGGGGAAAGAAAACTCCCTCCCCGACGGTTAAAGTATCCTTGTAAATTTGCAGATTTTTCAGAAGGGTTTATAGCTTCCGGCTGCGATACCTCGTTGAGAAATTTCTCATGGATGAGTAGTTCCTGAGTAGGGTCTCACTGCAAGGAAGGCACTTCAGGGAATATCGCCGCATAAAAAAAGAGGAACTAGATGTTTGGAATGATTGAGACAAAGATCTTCGAAATCTCCGTTGCCCTCGACTCCCTTTAGCTTGGCTGTTTTGGGATGAAGATTTGAATAAAATTAGGTGTTTACGTCTCCAGGGAAAACTATTTACAAATAAGCAAGAGGAGCTATCGAGAAAACATCAGATGGGTCAACGATCTCATCAAGAGGGAGGAATGAAGAATGCTTCTAGGAGAAAAAACATCGTCTTTACAGAGATAAACGACCAATTTTCGATTTTCAGATATCCACAGCGAGAATTGGATTTACCCCAGGTTTTCCTCCGGAAGTGTTTTTCACGCTTCTGCTCTGTTTTAGGATGCGAAATATTCGACAGTATACGAAACCATATAGGATCAATTCCGATTAACGTTTAGCTTACAAACGTCAATACTGACAGAGGGCTCGACGATTTTTCTTATAACATTGTATCCGCAGTTTAAACGTCCTTTACATCTTGGCTATTCGCTGTAAATATTCTTTTCAGCTTCAGTCATTTACAAGACTTTAACGATCAAAATCATATAGACCACCAATTTATTGGCTGATTATATCTAGGTAAAACTCCCTTATTTCAATGACGATGAAAAGGGTGACAATAGATACAAGTAAGAATGGCTTTTCGTCTTCTTGAATGACTCTGTTCCTCTTTCATTCTAATTCAAGTAAAGTACATAGATAATATTAGTAATTAACTTTTTTTAGAAGCAAATGACAACACGGATGTCGAACCCTCATATAACTGACTTTTCTCACAAGAAAAAATTTACATGGAAAATGATGGCTTACCTCTCATCCATTTTCCTATGGGAATTTGTCATTGGGGATAATTTTTCAAGAGGCTATCACGCATTATGTTTGCATAAATATTTAAATGATATTCCCTTGATATTTAAAATGATATTTGTACTGCAGAACTGTTTTATTCATTTTTAAGATTAATTTTTCAGGGCATAAACTTAAAATTGAAGGGTCCTTCCACAGAACTATTCTGTATTTTTAATTATTCACAGGCAAAAATCAATAAAGAAGAGCCCTCCGATAGCTTATCAACATACAGACACAAAGTATGCGATATGAAATCAAAAATCATCGCCCAGATGAAGTTGTGAATGCGTAAAATAACACCGAACAAAACTAAAGAATTGATTTTTTTTTCAAATCATTTATTCCTCATTTCATGCTTACGTTAACAATTAAACCAACCACCAAAACCCTTTCATTTAACGAACTAAGCAAATGAACAGACAAGACCATGCACAAATGAAATTAGCATCAGTTCATTAAACCGAATAATGATACCAGTTCAAAAGGTTCATCAAATAAATAACTTGACGAAGACCATTGGGGGGGGGGGAATTTAGGGGGAGAGGAATCTTTGCCTTGCGGTTCCGCTCCGGGGATTAAATACGCGATTTGTCTCCCGAAAGAAAAACCTTCTCATCGCCACGGGAGGGTAATTCCAGTTGACTTTTCTCGAAGGATTAAGCGCGGAGCGAAACAGTCAGTCGACGCGTTCACTGGGGTGGTCCGCGAAACGTCAAAATTCATTGCCGTAATTATGCTCGGGAATCAACAAAGCCTTTGTGAATCATCGGTGGGAATTAGCACGACTGTCGGGCTCTCTAAGAGTCCTTTTGACAAAAAACAGACGGACGGGAATGAAAAATAGCGAAAAACACTGAAAACATGCCACGGGATCTTAATATAGAAAAGGGATTCTGGGGAAAAATTTGTCCGCTTTGAAAGCGACAAGTTGGTGCGTGTCACAACAAGCAAAACGGCAAACGGTGAATCAGAGTTATTTTTTCCGAGGAAAATATTACTACAATTTTCTCTCGATGCTAAGTGTTTCTGTGAAAAGTATGCAAGTACTGTCGCATCGCCACAGTAATATGAACAACATAATAAATAGTAAATAAGGAGAGTCAGTAAATATTATGATTCATGCCCGACTCTAAAACTGCTACAGGATTCCATATCTCACACTTGCATAGGATGAGGGATATAAGACGCCAGCAAAGTCAAAGGCATAAATCCATTTAGGACCTAGGGCGACGTTTTCATGATAATCACAGGTTATTACATCTCTACCTAAACCTACTTTAATGAGCTGACTACTAATATTGGAATAAAAGTTGAAGAAAAAGAGTAAAGAATGAAATATTTGCCAAAACTAATAAGAATTTATTTTACATTAGCCGAGGTGTAATATATTTCGTTCACATAGCGCGAAAGTATCCTTCTCAAACGAGCAGCCCATGGTCATAGAGAAGTAACCTTGAGTAAGTAGAAGGTACAGCCACCTAGGATGCACATGGATTCGAGCGAAAAATCAAACGAAGCCATTAATAAAATATTCAGCATTGTAAAATTTCTATTCCACTCATTATTTTTGTTTCACTCTGATTATTCTGTATTTGTAACATGCAAAATGTGAATTCATAAAACGTATCCAGCTACATGCAAAGACACAAGTGAAGTTGATACATTTGCATTCACACAATTGTGCGAAATTCACAACGGACAAATCATTTGCCTGGACTGGGAATCGAATCCAGGCCCCTCGACTTCGCACAGTGTGCTCTAAAGAGCGCCGAAAGAGCACTCAGCGCGAAATCGAGGGGTCTGGGTTCGATTCCCAGTCGGGTGAATGATTTTTTTTCACTGTGAATTTCACATAATTGTGTGAACACTAGCGGGTCACTCCGTTAAAGTTACTACCCGGCTAGTTCCGTAGTTCTTTGAAAATGTATTCACGGATTTTCAGCAAATTGTAATATTTGCGCATTTGAAAACAAAAATCTGTTTAAAGTGCCACAATTTCCTATTAGCCAATCAGCTACAAGAATGTCTTCCATATGTAAATGAAGAATGAAATTTTGACCCTTGAAAAATCATTGGGAGGAAGTACGGCAAAGGATGATCGGGGTTACAGTATTCGAAAAGAAAAGATAAGGAATTGTAAATAAATAAATTGTAAACTCATGAAAACATCAACTTTTTTAATTCCTTCATTTTAGTCATTGCGACGAGGAAACAATTTTTGACTGCCAAACGAGTCTGTTCATGCCCTTTATTATTGCATAAATGAAGGCAAAATCTGGAAAACTCCACTGTATTTAAATGAAAATTGATTAATTGAATATAATTTCACAACCTCCTCTGGAGATTCAAATATTTTCTAAATTTACAAATAACTAACTATTACCAAAATCCTAGTCCAAAGATGTGATTTTTATAAACGATCCCTTCAGATGAGTGACTCTTAGAGGAAGAAGAGTTACAAATTCTTTGTATTCATCATGAGAATATATTATGGATTGTGATCTCGTCGCCAAAAACTGTTGTCTAGAATGAAAGAACTGTTGTCTAGAATGAAAGAAATGTTGTCTAGAATGTTGTTGCCTAGCGATGAAAGACGGAAGTTCAAATTTAAATACAGTCGTTAGGGTCGGTAGTCTGTAAATAAACAAGTCTTCCTGGTTTACTTATGAGAAATCATAATGCAGTGGATAAAAAATGTATTACCACACGCGGGACGTAATTATACACTTTTTAATATCGTCCGGTCTACAGATATATTTAATTCCTCTCCAAAATTTAATTAAATAAATGCACAATTAACTTGTTATTAATTCGTGAATATCGCTATATGGAAATTTAATAATAATACGAGGTGACTTCATGAGTATTCCCAATGGCCATCATTGCAGTGTAAGTAAAAAGGAATGCACTTACTGCAGCCTTCAACAGATTCTTATTTTTCAGTCCAAGTCTCCTATTTTGGGTCCTCGTAGACGCATACCCTATTTTGCAGCCTGGTGCGAAGCAAGCTCTGTTTAAACAAGGCATTATAAATTCTTTCTTTAAGACGAACGGGCTTAATGCATTCAAATTAGAATCAGAATCTGGCAAACATCGTCGTCGGCACACGATGGACGTTTCATAAACCTCTTAAATATTTTCTGTAATAGATATTTCCTCTCTAGCATTTACAAAGTAACTTTTAGCTCACAAAAATAGCAAGATATTATTCAAATCATCAAGTAATTCTCATCTCCTCGATCGTTAATGAATAGTCACCACAGTCTCACGTTAGAAACAATGAACTACATATATTTACAATTACAACTGAAAATACTCTAATCGAAGTGGCGCCAAGGACTAAGTGAACTAAAATTGAAAATTTAGGCAACACGTAGCCTAGGCAACAATTCCAAACATCCGAATCCATAATATATATTCATGGTATTCGCCCAGGTAACATCCGTGAGTTAAAAAGTGGCTTGGGTTACTTTGGTCATACGCGTAACTTTCGAGTATTTCGCGGCGTTTTAGAGACAATACTTCGTGAGAACATTTTAAGAACCTCAACTTAAGGGTTCCCGCAAGGGTTTCAAATTTAATTGAAACTTTAAAGTTTTACCAACATTGGGTATCATGTATGGTATTTGAAGATATAGTAGGAGTATTAAATAAGAACATTCAATCCAAACGGTAAAACATCTGTAAAAAATATACTGCTTCGCTGAGAACTATTACTTATCCGCTGAAAGCGGTCAATTTTTGTCTTTCTAATATGGTAAATGACAACGTTAAAAGCAAAGTAATGCTCCATCATTAAATCACCAAAAGGTTAAAACTGCATATTTTTTTCTTCTGGCATGCAAAAAGGACGATAGAATTCCCAGAGATCTAAAAATGCCTCCAATGTTTTATTTACATACAATTAGTATCCAAACACGCTTAAATTTCAGTATTAGGCCTATACTATAGATCTACTAAAATACTATTAGATTACTGACATACTTCCCTCAGTGTGGAGAAAATGTATTAATCTAAACTCCCAAAACATTACGCGAAGTTGGCGTATTCTGGAGCCAAAAAATGGCTATGAAATTTGCTAAATAAAATCTCCTCCATTAATTTTACTTCCAAAATAATGGAAAATTGGATATTACTCTGGAATCTCATTTCAATTAAAATGAAATAATACATGAATCGCGGTTTCCGTGAAGACAACACTTGTGTTATTTTTAGGCAAATATTTAGCAAATGGAACTTTTTTCAATTGGTTAACGAGTCATTTACTTCATCATCTGACACTTTTTCGCTTTGCTCCGCACATTTTGTTTACCTATTTTCACACTCTAATAGCCGGCTCCCACTTGCACAAGTTAATTCTAAAATAGTTTACAACTTTTATTGATACCTGCGGATAAAAATCTCAATAACTATGAGAACCATATTAAAATGTAGATGTTGTTCAGCTACACCAAACTCATGACAATTTGCTTGAACCGATGGGGGCTGTAAAAAGCTGACTTCTTAGAGAAGTAATCGAATTACCTATTTCAACTTCGAAAAAAAGTATACAGGCGGGTTTTGGTCAGCGTTATACATATTTTAACCTTAAAGTAGTATATTTTCTAAACATCATGTTAGGGTGGTCAATTTTTACGGTCTCAAATCATCCAGAAAAGGCTTAACTATTGCAGAAAGGCAAAATGAAATGTAGATAAAATATTGCATTAAAAAAAATTCATTTACCCATGTTGGGGTAGTGAAATAAAGTATTTTAGAGAACTGCATTTACAGAGCATGATGACTCTAGTCGTGTGCGGTATCTAAATTCTTAACATATGCATTTCAACTATCAACAGTATAAAACGGCCTTGATATACGCACTTGAGGTGAAAATGCTCTCTCTCTCATAATCAATGTACAGCGGTTTTCTAGCTAATTAATATGATAAAATAAGTACAAGAGACAGTGGCAATAGCAAAAATCATATTAAGATCATCCTATCCACGGTCATTTTAATGAGCAAGCTACAAAAAATATGTCAACGAGTGATTCAAATTAAGTTCAAAAGTCTTGGAGATAAAGATAGTAGGTGATTGGGAAACAATCAGGTATATGTTTTTTAATCTCATGAAAAGAATTCCATCACATTATGCTAAATTTGTTAGCATAGCGGTTAGGATTGACGGGGAAGAGATTAATCTATATTAGCAGGAAAAAAGAGCAGAGCAACAAGGACATCCGCCAAATGATGCACTGGCCAGTCGCTGGTGGCACCCACATATATTAAAACCGGAATTCCGAAGGGGTTAGGCGAGGTAGTGTGGGGGGGGGGATGAAGAAATCCACGACTGGCAATATATTTTTAGCGAGAAGTTTCGGAGGAACGAATAAATCCAACGGAACGTCAAACTCTACATTGGTTGGCACTCCCGCCAAGGTCTCCCGTTCCGGAAATCCTCACCGACATCCAATGTGTTGAGCTTTCTGGGTGCCTCCATGCCCCACTCCCTCCCCATCCCCCCACCCTGATCCAACCCCCGCAAAACCACAAAATGAAGACCCCAAGAGCACATTCTTCTTCGCAGCCACCGGTGCAGAAGGAAAAGGCAAGCAGTTTGCAAGCGGCAGACGTAAAGAGAGAGAGTGAGGAGGAGATAGAGAGATAGATAGGTGGATAGAAAGTAGGAGTTGGAGGAGGAGGAGTGAAAAAGGAAGATGGGAAGAGGGAGGCTTTTGCCAAGGACCCATGTCTAAGCGACGATCCCCCTTCAAACTGCATTTGGCTTGGGCTCAAATTGAGTTACGCTGCAACCAGGTTAATCAAATAAACTACCCCCACCATGATTCTCTCCTTCTCCCCCCTCTCCTCACAAACCCCTACTAGGATTCTCATCCCCTTTGCCAGGCACACATACCCCGTCCGTATCCCTTCTCTCCTGCCCCTCCCCCCCTCATACTTCCTTACACTTCGCCCCACCCGCCCCTTTTTTTTACAATCCCTCTCCGAGGCCGCTGCTTCCGAAGATGGCGGACTCTCCCCGGAGGTAGGAAGCTTACACCTACCCGCCTCACCTGTCTCTTCGGCCATCGCGGAGCGCCCATACCGCGCCATCCGCACACCCGGGCGCCCACGTACGTACTCACGGGGAAGGAAACGGAAGGAGGCGCGGGGAAATGGAAGTCACTAGCGCGTCCGCAAGTTTAGGAGCAGAATAAACAAGTAGGGAGAGAGGGAGAGGAGAGTTTCACCGGACGGAGGCTCGCTTGTGCATGGAGCACGTGAATTCCTTCAAACCACACGGACGGGCTTCGAGAAATGAAGAGAGGAAGGATGTGATGGGGATAAGAGAGGGCGGGGAGGAAGAAGTATGGGGGGGAGACGGTTTCCATGCTGCGGCTGAGCTGGTTATTAATAAAAAGTAGGTAGGGAGACGCGATAAAAAAAATGAGACGGAGTAAGACGTTCTGTCTTGGCCACTCCCTGGACCGGGCGAGAGAAGAGGCGCTTTCATCCCCACCATTCCGGGGAACGAAGTAAGCGTACGTGAGAGGGTCGTCGTTTGTCACCACTGGGACTGCATCTTCTTTTTTCCCACACCCGACTCTCTCGCACACATCGACCGGCCAATCACAACGTTCAAACAGAAAAATGAAAAAAGGAAGAAAAATTATCGAGTTGAATTTTCGGATTAGACGACTCGTCATCGGAATTTGCCGAAGATTTCTTTATTTTTTCATTGAAAACGCGTCATAAGAATGTCACGACTGCATTGTTGTCGGTATCACGTTCGCTCGGTGTTCTGCAGGTTAGGGTGCGTTAAATTAGGGCAGGTGAGGAAATTGGACGCGACAAAAAAAAAGATGAAATTTTCGGTTGAATTTCTGGGTGAGGCACCTCGTCATCGGAATTTCCTTTTCTTTTAAGGTTGATCAGGCTTCAGGGTAACTTGTTCCAGATTTTCTGATACCCTTGTTATGGCATCTTATAAGTGCGTTTCATAATCTGAGATTAACAAAATATAGATTTCCAGGCTAGTTTAAATGTAATCAAAGCTTGTAAGAGGAGATTTAAAAAAAGAGAAGTATCAGACGTAGCATGGAGGAATACATCTAAATATTACCCTGCGAGCCACCGCATGGACATGTGGCAGGGTGTGTTATATCACCAGCCATGTAAAGAAGTTTTTGGTGGCATGTATTATGGGAGTGTATTTAGTGGAGCTCAGTTATTATTGTGGTCGCTTATTGCGCGAGGAAAGGACGAGTTTTGGTACCTATCTGGTCGGCAGTGTATCTCTCTTATTTTCTCGCATCTGTCAGACTTAGAGATGTAAGAGAAGTCATGATAAGATTCTCTGTGTCGCTCTGAGAAATATCAGTTCTGAATTTCTCAAGCAACCTAAGCCTAGCGTTTAGCCTCCGAGTCTCTAGGGGCTGCCAGCTTAATCCCTCTAAAAGTTGTAAAACACTAGAAGTACGATCGTAGCCGTTTTCAACAAAACGCGCTGCTTTCCTTTGTATTATATTTAATTTGTTTGTTAAATCTTTTTGACCAGGGTATGGAATATCATCATGATGTATAACAGAATTGGCTATTTTCCACTTAGATAAAATTTACTTCCTGAAGGAGAATTTAGTTTGGTTTAATTAATTAATTCAATTCGATTTAATTAATTAGGAGGAATTAAATTTTATCGAGGTAAAAAATTGCCATTTCTGTAATTCATAATATAGATTTTAACATGGGTTTTTATGGAGGTGGCTCACATTACACCAGAAAAACTTCAATTTGAACGAGAAGCAAATTCAAGTATTTCATTAAAATTGTTTAAAAGATGTGAAAAGTCCTGGGAACTCAAAAAAAAGAAAATATAGGCATGTTTCCACCTATTAATTACAATTATGAGCGAATTACTGCCGCATTTGAGCTCGTAATGCAGAAATTCCACGTAAATGGTGCTACTGTCGGCTCCTATGGCTGGATAAATGCGGCCATTAAAAATATGCTCGAGGAATAAGCTGCAAATATTGCACTCTAATTGTAGTTTTTAATAGGTTATCCATTTCATTAATGAAAGCAGAATTTGTTAAACTGAATAAAAAATAAAAGATTTAAGTTTCTCCTGGTGAATAGTATTAATAAACTCTTCTCGGGCTCTGAACCAGGTGACTGGCTTCATGTTTGCCGACGTTTCGGAAAACGACTGACTACAATCTGACACGGACAGAGTAACACGCCTTGAAAATGGAAAGCAAGTCGTTTTCCGAAACGTCGGCAAACATGAAGCCAATCACCTGGTGCAGAGCCCGAGAAGAGTTTATGAATAAAAAATGTGTAATTTCGTGTTTCTTTTGACTAACATCCTCAATCCGGAGAGACCTTAAGGCGCAATATTGGACAGTCAGGTCTCCATTGCCGTTAGCATGAAATTTGCGCCATATTCTGAAAATGGAGGTATTTGTTTTGATTTGGCTGCAAGACAAACGGCAAAAATGGGTGGGAAGGAATAAAGAATGGACATTCGCGGGTTAACTTCAAAACTTATAAACTGAGATTGAAAAAGGAAAGTAATTTATTTCAAAACGTTTCATAATGAAGAAGAGTAAATCTATTTCAAAAGAGATTCACTTAAGTAGCAAGAGTGATATTTTTAATTATTCATGATACGCACAAGATTCCATTTTTATTTTTAATTTTACGCATTCGCAGGGAGCACGGAGCAGGTGTAGTAATAAAATGACAAAAACTGTTTTACCTATATGACCAAACTTCTCAGTACTACACTGAATATGAGTACTCATTCTAAGGTTAAACCTCAAATATTCGTCTCACTCAAAAGCTGTATATGCCCACACAACCGAAGGTTCTTCAAGAATTTTACTAAAAATAAAACGTAGAGCAATCAATAAATGTTTCTTAAGCTTACTGAGGCATTTCAAAGATACACAACGTAAAAATTTCTGACGCGGTCTTCAAGTCAAAACTTATATTTTTATGAAGTATCCCTGGAGTGCACAGCTCTATCTTGCCATGGCATTGAAACGATTTATTTTTAGTAAATATTTCGAAATACAGTGCAATGAGTGGATAACATTTAGGCATCACTATTAAGATGAGATACTTTCATTCATAATGAGGCAAATATTCATTGAATATTTTCCTAAATAACACACCACTCTAAGTACCTTAAGGTAGTTAGAGCGAAATATCATTTTTCCTAGAAATTAATGAATTTGATCTCATTTTAAAGAAAAATATATCACCCTTCCATTGACATCAAAAATTTAACCCCTGAACAAATTACTTTCCGAGATATGTGCCAAAAAATACCCGCCCTTTTATATGGGAATTGGTACGTGTATGCACTCCAGAGAGACCTTATATTCCAAATGAGGCATTCCCTACACCTAGATCTCGTCATAAAATCAACAGTGTGTAGTTTGTGTGTTTTCTCAACTACTTTTGAAAATTAATCATATTGGCACCGCAGAAAATTCTTCGAGATAACAATAAACCTTCCGTTTTGATGGAGTTTCAAACATATCGCGTGAAAGAAAAGAGTCAAGTTAAAGACTTATTTAGATATTTTCATTTGATTACTTACAATTTCTGTCATGTAAATCTATTTTATTGCACCATTAGTAATGCAATATTTAATTCGTATTTCCCACAGCTGCTGAAATTAAAATGTATAATTCGGTATAATAAATATGGTCTCTATTATGATTAGGGAACTTACTCGCTCGCACTACCTTAAGTCAATCAAATTCACAAATTTTCCTTGCAAAACGCCTAGAATAATGTATGCAGGCTCATGGGTGAAAGATAAAGATAAAACAAATCGAAGATGGCCGTGAAATAAAATCATTTCACTTGATTGGAATTTGATCCCAGACCCTCCAATTACTGGTCAGGTGTGTAAGATAATCATCTGATAATCAATCCATCTTCACGCAATGATTATTATCCGACTTCATTGGATATGCGAGAATAAGATTTGATGAAAATGCACCTGTCTGACAATTTTAAATCTGGGTTCGAATTTTCATCGTGTCATTTATCAGGATTAATTTCTGTGCTTTCAGTCTATATCGTATTTTCAAAATATCCTTCCAAATCTCATTACTTGGACGGAGATAATCTCAAAGAATACTATCTGGTAATCTTAATTTGGGCCTTACTCGGAATAAAAACTATATCCAATCACTTTACAGAGTTGGATTTAATCTTTTTCGCTTTGGAACGATTGGATGTGGTGCAGTTATTCATTACTTTCAAAGCAAAATTCAACTATAAATTTTTTCGTCCGAGTGAATCTCGTGAGGATGAGTGCGATCAGAGTACGGTGGATGATAAGTTGGCTCATTCAGATTTCTTGCATCTACGAAGCGGAGCAGAAAATGGGGATGACCCCCCCCCCCTTCACGTAGGATAACGAATGATGCATTTAGAAGAGTTTTTTCGTATTTTTGTCCTCCAAGTAAGTGTTGCAGACGTGGAGTTAAAATGCAACGTGGTAATAATTTTTTGCCTCAATCGTGCCGCACAGATCCGAGAGGTACATTTTCAAAAATTTAATGGCAAGTATTGATCCTTTAAAAAAAGTGAAAAAATGATCATTCAAATCTCTCATCACTTGCAAATACGAGTACAATCAAATCCATTCAAGAAATGTTCACCTTTCCTACGTCAATACTGATCATTAGAAAAGTATACGAATCATGTAAATTTCTACATTTTCTGTAACAGTAGAAAACAGTTAGTACGCAAAATTACAGAATATCCGAAAATTATACGGAGACATAAAGCCTGCCACTCCCGTTGGGAATTATACAATCCATTTTGGGGAAATTGAAAACAATTTCACAATTTTAGAGGTGAAAATATAAAATAAGATATGCAACTATGGTTTCCGTCATAGAAAACTAACGGACCCAATCAATGAATTAATCACAACACAGTGGTAGAGAAGAAAAAAATGGTAGGCACATTGTAACATGTACGTTGCTTTTTTCCGCGTATAAGGAGAGAAAGATTAGTCGTTCCACATTTTCCGCACTTGGCCAGTATTTCACAATACCTTGCACACATCTTTAACTTGAGCAAACCCTCTTTGACCCGCCCGCAAGCGCCCTTTATGATGTCCAAGAACGAATCGTTCCGAAACACCTCCACGGGGAGCATGAAGAGGAACGTTAAAAGTTCCGAAATACCTTCCACAAGCAGAACATTCCATCCGTTTCGCAAACCGATTGAGACATAAACGACTCGCCAAAATATTCCCGCTTTCGCCTCCTCCGCAAAACCCAAGAACATGCGCCGCTGTTTCATCGCATCAGCCATAGCCAACTCCGCGGATGATTCCCTTACGACCGCAATCTTCTCCATCATGTTTATCCCAACAGTTACCACTCAACCGCCCGGCAGGCGCCCCTTTTAATAGCCGCAACTGCGATGCTGGAGGTATGGGGAGGAAGACAGGTTCCGATTCCCTTAAATCCCCATCGCCCGGCATGTATTCACGCTCCATTTTAAGTATAACATCTTGCGTAATAACTAAGTACTATTGAGTTAGGTATGACCAGCGCACTGGCAATAATGCACGATTGATTGTGAACTAGCTGAAAGTCTAAATTTTACATAGGGTGTTGTGCTTTTTTTTTAGCGCAATCAGGCCTCTGACACTTCCCATTGTCGCTGCGTTGATGTTTTGACGATGGAGGTGCAAAAAATCCCCATTGATAACGGGGGTAGGAGAATTCATTTGAGATTTTCCACGATATAAAGGTTTTTCAGCTTAGATCTTATCCGATAATTTGATTAGTGGAGGTAAAACACTTAGTATCATATAAATGCTGCAAAATATCATAAATATCCTGAAGTATATATGTGTTGGTTAATACGACCCTCGGAAATACATTTCCCACCACTTGGGTGGTGTTACTAGTGCTGCCACTATTCCAGGCCTTCGCCACGGCCTCACTGCGTGAGCCACTTTTCTCGGGAGTAGCAGGGGTCTTGCGCGAAGTAGAGCCATAGGAGGTCGGAGGTAAATTGGGTAAGCATTCGGACGATACATATGTACAAACCCATCACATCATTATCATTCGGGGTAGGTAAATCCAAAAATCTCAAATATTGCCGTTAGCACTAAAAAATACTGGAACTTTCTCAATAATTTCCTTCATAATGCGTCATCTTACAAAAAACCATCGCTTCTCCTGAATTAAAGTAGTTGCTTTATACACGCTCTCGTATTCTTAAGATTCCAAATATCCCTCCTCTTGAGAATCTCCTCTATTGCATTCACCCTTGACTTTATCTCACACCATTCCCTCTGCCATCATACATGTTTTGATATTTGACATTTCTCCAATCGCTTGATATGGTAAAATCAACCAAGAACACTCGATGTCCTTGACTGTTAATTACATATCTACATTGTGGGTGCAGCAAGCATTACATCTTCAGATAAAGTCAAATACCTTGGAATAACCTTAACTTCAGACATACCGCGGGGGACACAGCTACAAAACATCTGCGACACAGAATTAAAGAAACTAGGGTTCATCAAAATGGAAGATCCTTGGTTGACAAAGTAAAAGAGAGGTGCTACTTTGAACAGAAAGGTTTAACCAAATAAATAAATGAAATACGAAAGAAATTGCGCGCCTCGTTAAAATCTGCTATGAGGGAAAATATAGGGTATCTCAGCTGCTAGACATCTCAGAGGCTGTGCGATTGGCTTATTTTGCTGAAGTCATTCAGAACAGGTGTGTTTCATAAGGACACAGAGAATATCATTTTGATATCACACTACATCTCTAGATCCGACAGAAGCGATAAATAAGAGAGAGACGTTGCCAAACATGGAGGTACAAAAATTTTCCATCCCTACGCACACAAACTTAGACTTTACACGGCTGGTGACCTAACACCCCCTGCCACAGGCCCATGCGGAGGCTCGCGGGGTATTATGTAGATGTAGATGAAGTGACCGCAATAAAACCGGAGCTCCACTTAAAACACAACAATTATACACTTCACCATTACACCTCCCGAAATCTCATCCTTTATACTTTTGCGCGGCTGGTGTCTTAACATCCCCTTCCACGGACCCATGCGGCGGCTTCAAGGGTAATATGGAGATGTAGATCTTGACTGGTGCAGATTCCATCATCGCCCACCAACTCATTCCATTCAAATTTTCCCGCGAGAACTTCTCAGATACACGATTACCTCTGCATTTAGCCTACTATTATACCTATTGCGACATACCCAGGTTTTGCTCCTATGTAAAAACGTCCGAATGAAATTATTTTTGTACACTGTGACTTTTGCTTCCCCAGAGAAACACTCATTCCTAAATGTATTTTTTTCCACATATTTGCAACGACTTTTCATTTAGTATTCGAACGTCTCATAATCTCTTCATATATCCTCCCATCTATCACAAACATTCAGGCAAGAAAAACAAAATCCTCTTCTTCTTATGAACAAAATCATAAACCCTAATTTTATTTAACAGAATATAATGTTATCGTCATGAAAAATGAGATGGATTACAGAAATTTTGGATTCAGTGAGTAGTGGCTCTGAAGCCATTTGATTGTCGAGTTAAAATTTTAAATATTCATCGTTTACAAGTGCAATGCATGAGGCATGTAAAATTATCGTTTTAATGTAATTAGGTGCAACTTGAACGACAAAACATTCCGAAGAATTTGTAAAAATAACTATCGTTCAAAAAGTATGTGTTTTCCTAAATTAAGAATTTATTTTGAGAGTTCAGCGATTCTTATGGAAGAATTATACGAATACATGTGTAAAATATTCAATGGTGCAAAGAATCATTTTATGAATTTACTCTTCACCGAAATTGATCAAGCGTTCGAGTCGCATTATTTTCAATCTAGCTATGAACAAAATTTGGGCTCGCCGACACTTCTACATGAAACCCTAAAAAGCAGTGGAGAATCGCTCATAGCCGCGAATAAGGAACGGAAGAGTGAAGTGTGGTCTCACACGGACAGTTAAGAGGGGCGAGGAATTTAAACGGAGTAAGTCATTCGAAATATTTGGATCATGACAATTTTGAAGGTAAAGGTTAAAACGTCATTTTTTTCAAACATGATCCATTTTCGGCATCATAGCTACAAATGTGCTCGATTTTAAGGTTGAAACAAATCTAGGGTTGTAAGGGTTATGCTGATAAAGATAAAGAAGTCATCCACAATTAAAGGAGGTACATTCATCGCTACAATACTACCAAACTATCGTTGAAAATACTACGAAATCATACAAGGTGTGGGCATCTTTAAAGGCTGTTCTGACCAAACTCCTCAATCTCCTGTAGATAGGAATAAATATAATCTTCTTAAAGATTAAAATAATTTTCAGCTCATTAGCACGAGTCAAAGCTTAGGATTTATAAGTCTCGGTGAAAACGAAAATCTTTCATTATGAAAGCTTTAACGAGCAGCGATCAAACTATTAAATTTACTAAAAATCCCGATTAAATGTAAAAATAAAAATGTAAGATGAAGACTTATTGAAATGCGTATTCCGGAGTTGCGATCTATATGAACCACTATGGGTATACATGAACATTTAAAGTGCACCTCCTCTCTTAAATAACAGCAAAAAATAAGATTTAAATCATCATTACTTCGGGAGAGATAATTCTTGGGAAATAATAGAGCGTTTTAACCTAAATGCCTACTTTTCCTTTAACTTATCCGCGTCTTAAGGGTTTAAGGTCTTCATATAAAAGTGAGTGTGGTAATTTTTTTGCTAGTACCCCCAATATTTTTTGGAGTATTGTGAGAAAAGTTTTTTAATCAGTAAAAGACACAAATTTAAAAACGAGCATAAGCTTTTTATTTGTAATTAAAACCTTCTATCCTCATTGATGTATTTACATAAAATAAACATAATAGCAACAATCGCGGGTACAATTGTTGAAGTTCTCTTATTACTCGCGCTCATCAACGTTAAAGTGCTGTGATCTAAGTGCACAGCCAAAACGCCTTTTGCAAAAACGCAAACAGCCCATTGCCTGAAACGAATAAGAAACGGAGTGCGTTGGTATTTTGCGAGGATCTCTACAGCGAAGAGTAATTCCTTACCACGATGCCATTACATAAAAATGCCCTCAGTTGTCTTCCCTCACCTCAGTAAACCAACTAACCCATATGAAAGAGATTACTGGATATTACAGAGAACATTTCTATAAACATGAATGGCATATAAATATACATATACCTTCATTTAAAATTCCTAATTAATCTTCAGCTTTATATGATTGTTAAAAATTTTGCTTTATGCTAATTTTGTGTGTATAAAGGTACACAGAACTTTGCACTTATATGAGACTGAAAATCAAAATATAATGGGAAAAATGTAGATACCATTTTAGCTTGAAGTTATTTTTTCTTCATATTCTTTTAGCTTGCAAGTTTGCTAAACCTGAAAACAGGCTTACCTCCCTAGGGTTAACTAATGTATTTCCTCTAATAGGCATTTAATGTACTTCTGTAAACTACTGTTGATAAATAAATAAATTGTAACAAATAATTTGTTTTTCTCGCGAAGGGGTATGTCCCCACGATGAGGACGGCAAGGACCTCTCGGACACGGCAGATCCGGAGGAGCAGCTGGATCAGCCCTTATACACTCGGCAGGCTCCCTATTCGCCCAGCGTGGGAGGGCCGGCGACGGTGCCATCGACAGCCGGAGGAGGAGCAGGCGGCGGCGGGGGAGGGATGGGTGGCGGCGAGCGCAGGGACCAGCCGCATCACTCCCAACACCACCAGCGCCGCCACCAGACGCAGCAACAACTACATCACCGGACGAATATGGCCATGACGCCCCACCATCAGGCAGTTCCAGCCGCCACTGCAGTGCGGCGCCACTACCCGCGGTATGCAAAAAAAAAACTTCCTCCGTTTTGGAAGATGAAATAAAACTACGGTTTCTTCACAATCACACTTAACAGTTTCAAACTGCTTTGCAATCGTGGCGTGATTCAATGAAACCTTCTTTATCACCTCAGAAATTAGGAACGTAACCTTTACCACCGTTGTTCGCCAGCGTTAAAATGGCTAGCAAACGACGATGGATATTATGACGACCGAAGTTTTCTATGCCAATTAATAAATTTGAACTACAAAGTAATTCTATTCTCTGCATTAATTCAGTTAGTATAATTTCATTGTTCCAACTTTGTTCTTAAATTTGTTTCTTGATAGCTTAGTTTAATTCTTATAGATACCTACATACATATCCCTCACGCCGCGGCGTGCCGTTCCCTTTCGGGGTAGGTACAGTGTAAAAAATTGTATTCTCGGTGAGAGGCCAGGAAAGACGACCCAGCTTTATGAATTTTCTTCACATTGCTGTCATTCATTGCATTCTCCCTTTGGCATTAGTTACACTCTCACATATCGCACTGTCTTTGAGACTCCTCATATCCCTTTTCTTAAGAGTGTTGTACCGGACCAAGTTCAAAATGAATAACTAATCATATATTTTTTAATATTTAGCTAAAAAATAAGAAAACTTTAAAACGACTAAATATCCATACAACTAACAGATACTACTAACTTTCACCAATTGTACTGCCATGCATCCGTATCGTCCGCCATACTGTCAACAGTTGGGCATAAATCGTTCCAATCGTCAGCTTGCGGTGAGAATAGTATGTGTTTCCATTTGCCTGCGGTGTAAACAGATCGGCACGCGGCGAGTTGGAAGCACGGTTTCCGCAACCCACGATGAGCCGAGACCTTTCTTTTTTCATGTGCTTGCCAGTTGTAAAAAGAAGGAGAAGAAGAGAATGGGCCGGTTTGCAAGAACGAACACCCGATGCAGCGTGTGTGCGCGCCATGCGAAATCGGGGCCGAAAAGCGATGACGCCGTCGGAGAGGCGCCCCGCCGTCCGCGAAATTTATGGTCCGTAAGTCGAGGGAGAGCGTGGCGAATAGGGGATTAAACAAAACGTCGACGGCACTAATGACTCGGTCCAATGCATCGTCGATCGCGGGGCGTTTTACTACGGCGTTCGGGTTTCGGGTCGAAGCAATGAATCACTCGTAAAAGTGCATCCACACTCCGTTTGGGCACAACTTCTGCTTTCTAGCTGCCCTTCCTGTTAAAATAGCTTGCGCTGAACCGCATTTGGACAGCAGGGTGGATAACAAATCGTATTTTTTTAGGGAAATCCGTCGCGATGCGAATCACCTCATTTGGCGGCCAGGAATGTCGAATCACTGACATCGCAAGGCGAGATTTTTCTCTAATCGCCATGTGCAATTTTTCTCTTTCTATTGAAGCACATGTTAGAAGCATGAAATCAATATAGTAAAATAAATGACGTAAATCCTAGTTAAATATGACTTAAATTATCTAAATATGCGTGTATTACATTTTAACTAGACCCACTTCTTTCACGCCGGACACTAAAAACACCTTGCTTCGCTTATTTTAATACCTAGAAGGCCCTCGAAAGAAATAAGCAAATCTCAACCTATTCTTTTCTAATGAACATATGAAATAGTTAACACCGACGCCTGAAGATATCGCTTATGCAATTCAACCGGTCTTCATATAATAAATAAAATGTATGCTAAAAAAATTAGCATCACAACTTGAAATTTTCACTTCTCTAAGCAGTTGCTTTTCCGATTAGTTTCAGAAGTATTAACGGTAAATACAAAACCCCAGCAAGACGTGGGGCAAACACATTTTTTTGCTAATTCATAACGGTGCTATCAAATTCTCGTATTGGTATACCAGAGATATCGATCATTGATTCACTTTTATTTAAAGAGAAAAGATCGTAAGAATAGAAATAGCTTACCGGTCATACATGTCGACTCCAAAAGACATATTTGAAAGATATCTAGATTTAAATAATATCTAAATGAACCTTCTGAAAGTCTCGTCCACCAGCATTAAATTTGGCAGTTAAATTTTTAAATGATGGTTTTAAGATTAGAAATGGCCGCGATAAGAATGAGTACATTAATACCAGAATGCTTTTCTTTAATGGTTAACGGATGTTTACGTAATTTCCTTTGAAATGCACGCATTGAGAATAAGAATGGCAATTATGCGCTATGTCACCGCTGTTATCGGCAATGTCTACTTATTGATAAATTCACGGGTCTCTTATTTCAATACCTATATAGATTGGGTGGCTCATGTCTCTTTCGCCCACAGTATCACGGTTTGAAATTTTTACTTTGCCAAGCAGGTGCTTTTGCAATTTGCATATGAAGCATTAACGGTGAATACAAAACCGCAACAAGTCGTAGGGGGCAGCACCTTGGTAAAACAAATACATGCTGAACGTGGTAGTTGTAGATCATAAATTTTCAAACGTCTACAGATGTAGCTTTCCGCAAACTGGCCAAACATACGAGATACAAATGTAAGTATTTAATAAGTTTACACACAACCATGATTATTGAAAAATACTAGAATTGAGAAAATGTGTTGAGAGCAATTCTGACCCTCGGCATTGTAAATAGAAATGAAGATATAATCTTTTCTCTAAAACCTATTCCGAGAGTTTTATTTAGTTTTACATGATAAAAACGGGTCAAATAAAGTTACTGGGAATGACTCTCTTCACGATAATGGTTTAGTACCGTTTCAAACTAAGTTTGTTTGCCATCCTTGAGGCTTACTACTGAATCTTTTGACAGGGAAAATGAACTTTACATGCGCTAAAGTAATCATTTTTCAATCTTCGTGAAACGGTTCACGGTGATGCAAAATCATTTTATCAATTATACATCAGGAGAGAGAGGGAGAGAGAAATATTTTTTCGGCGCTCCCTGAATTCATCACGAGTTACATTCATAAAGACGAAGCCCCTGGACAATTAAATATTGCATTATTACGTTAGTCCTCTCCGGCCGGTCCCTCTGCGACCTCGCCACAGATTTCCCACGGGTGCAGCTTCGGGAGCACGAGGTTGCAACTCTCCCATCAGATAAACTCCGTTAGATGGGATGAATGCCTCTGCAATCTTATTACTTATTGCGGGAGAAGCGCTAAGCTCAATATTCCCGTATTCCCACCGAAGCGATGCGAAAATTAGCCGCACGAACAAATGGATCCAATCCGTTTTTTTTGTCTTTAATCAAGCGACATGGCGTTCAAACTTTCTGACGTGACACCCATCATTCTTTTGATTGAAATTTCACCATTTTCATCCGGATTCCGTCGCTGAACGGATATCAACTTTTCCCGCAACGGTATTGCTTCCTCTCCTTTCGAAGATAAAATCGGTCTGGCCGAACAGATGACGCGATTTGTAATGGTATTTGAAATGTTTAGCGGGAATAATTCCGATTGATGCTGCACTGACAAGGAATCGTTTTAGGTGGATGACAGTTTACGGATGAAAAATTGATAGTGAGGTGTTTTTATGAGTGCACAATTCCACTAATATACTACAGTCCATGTTGAGGTACTGAGGCGTTACTTAGTGGATATGGAAACTAGTTGCCCTAGGATACTAGATAGAATTAAACATCTCATGTAACTCCCACCAAATAATTTTCAAATTCGTTGTTCAAATATCATAGAAAATATGAGTCGTTTACATTCACTAACAGTAGTTCACTATTGGCCAATTACAGGGACGACACACACGTATTCCATAAATTTATGGGACCCATATGCCATGGTAACCACTCAATTAGTGTTGCACATACATTCGATAAATTTATTGGTTTCATAACTTACGGCATGTTGTTAAGATATTAAGCAGCCAAGATGGCGGATGCTTAATGAATTGCTTGGAGACTGGATTGCCATGAATAAATTTCTCACTTTGTGCATTCCACCCTTTTTTATTTTCACCAACCATGTCACATAAAATTTCACACTTACAAACAGTGTCATTTTCAAGGTAGATATTCAAGCGATATCTATCTTAAGGATATAAGTAAAAGTTTCAGGCTTAACTTTGTGGAAACGCGGCACATGAAATGATTTCTCACTTTGTTCATTCCACACTTCTTTATTTTCACCGGCCATGGTTTAAAAGTACAATTCCATTGTCAAGGTAGATATCCCTTGAATATCTACCTTGACTATCTACCTTGACAATGGCATTGTATTTTGAAACGATGGCCGGTGAAAATAAAAAAAGTGTGGAATGAACAAAGTGAGAAATCATTTCATGTGTCGCGTTTCCACAAAGTTAAGCCTGAAACTTTAACTTATTTTTAATCACTAGATAAAACAGTTGTTTTGAGACAAATGATCAGTTAATTTATTCTTACTGACTAAGTACTATATGTATTAGCAATTATTGATATCCTAAACTTTCGTAAATTTTATCCAGGGGTAGAAGACTAGATCGAATACTCGAAGCCATTGACTACTGGTAAATAAGTTATGTAACTAGTAGACGTGTTCCTGCAACCCGAACATTTTTATGAGATCTATAACTATGGTTCTCATAACTATTGATTTCCATATTGATATCCATAACTTTATGTTATTGCACCCGGCCATTTGAAAACAAGGATTAAATTATGTTATAGAGATGACGAAATGAAAAACAGGGACTTTGTTATTCCACTAAATCTATGTATAGTAAAGACATACATCAGTGGATCACTAATTCACTGTATTTTACTCCAAAATGAATCAATTTCATACACCTAATAATAATAATGCGTGTTTATTGGGGCGAGATTGAGACTGAGGCTGTTTCTTGTTGCATCTAACCCCTAGGCAGAAAAATACATGTGATAAGTGTAAAAAAAGATAAATAAATTCAGGGGAAAAACGTAAGGAAATAAGGAGGTGATGTCCATAAACTTACGTCCAGAGCGACTAATTCTCGAAATGTCATAATATAGATGTATAAAATTAGTGATGATATCATTGAAAAAAATCTTTTGAGCACATTTCGTTGCATTTGACTCGAAGTGGTGGGATACCTACATATTACTCTTAGATAATCATCTCACAATTGCAAAATTCATTTATTCATCTTAGAAGCTAAGGCTTGGGAAGTTGGGTAAACTTGCCACAATTACTACGAAAGATTAAGAAAGATTCAAGAAAAAGAAGTATTATCACATTTCGTTTGGTTCGGCGTTCGTCTCGATATTGAACGCCCAGGACTTTTAATTTAAATATGCAAAATAAAAGAATACTGCAAGCGAATAAACTCAATGAGTGTAATTCCTTCGGGGAAGGGAACTTTCGAACAAACAGGTAGGGAAACTTTGCTTTGTATATTAATAAGTAGAGTAACCCCCCCCCCTCCCTCCTTCAAGCATGTCGGAATTAGATCTAATGAATAGATATATGGATGGATTTTGTAATACACAAAATTTGTAAGTTACGAAATTTGTGATTCCAGGACAATATTGTCATAGCAAAAAAATTTAAGGATCGGTTTACTGTCGCCCTCCATCCTTTCTTATTTAAAGCTGGTACCCTTACCTCCTGGTATCTCTTCCTATTTAATCTTCTTCCTTATTTAGTTCATAAACTTTTTCCTGAATCTTCCTCTGGGGACTTTTCCCTCTATTTTGCCTTCAGTTGTGTTCTTCTTTGACTCATTGTGTCTTAGGGTGTGTCCAATCCATCTTGTTCTTCTTTTCTCTACCGTGTTCCTTATATTAACTGTTATTATAATATTCCAATCTCCATGCAGGACATTTTCCCATTAATCGTATTCCCTGCAACTCATGCGCATGTGAAAAATATGAGCATTCAAATTTCCGAAGATTCAGGCCACACACTTTTACACATACATAGTCAAGGAGACGGTTCACCAAAAACGCGTTATTTTGAGCAATTTTTCACATTTTTCCTAAGATTTAACGAATTCGAAAGGAAATCAATGACATGAACGCTCGAATTGCCAAAGCACATATTTGTCCATAATTTTAATTTTATTTTTATTTATTATTAATTATTATTTATTAAATTTAATTTTAATTTAATTAAGCACCCATAATTTCAAGTCTACAGTTTTAATCTCGATTCATCTGTAATCCCATACAATCATTACAACGTTTTCTGCCGAGTATCAGGATTCATCTAATGTTGTCTCCGCCCGTTTATATCCTTCGCCTGCTCCTTGATCTCTTTGTATCCCCCATTCCTTAACCTCGTCCATTTTCAGTTTCAGCCCTCTCCTTTCTCTTCTCTCCTCCCCATCTACCGATCCTTCAGGAGCTGCAGTGATTATCCCCTTCCCTGTTAATTTATACCCAATCTGATTTTATTTAGAAATTCCTAATGGAATTTTCAATAATTTTGCCTTGGAATGTTTCATTTTTAATATAGGATACTCTATACCAAAAAAAATACCGTTCAACTGCTGCTACGATAAATTTTCATCCATCTAAGTTCCCAGTCTCCATTACAGTAGCGTACTACAAAAAAATGCTTCCCTTATGGTAAAAGTTGCTTCACATTGCCAAATTATTTTTTATGGCCACTGCAATACATGTAGAGGGCATGATGCAATGAAACTGTAACAATACCCGAGCAACCTGACAACCAGGATCTAGTTCATTCATTGCTTGTATTTGGATACAATGATTGAAAGGCCGAATTGTAGGACATAAAGCAAATATATTGGCCTTATGTTTAAAATGTAACGCAACTGACTCTTATCACATACATGAGTTACTTGGCACTAGCGATTCTACTCGATTTTAGTAAATTTTTACTCTGGGAATACGGATGGTCATTAATTTAAATAAATGAAAAACAAATACATGAAGAATGCATTATAAATAAATTAATCCGTGCTGATTTTTAGTGAGTTATCGGTGGGAAATATCGTGAGATTGCTAAATTAGTGCGTTAGCCCGTAAGCACTAATGTAAATATTGGGGAGCAAAGATGGCGAACCGCGTATCGACTTCAGGCATTGACCACCATAATAAGCGTCCTCTCACTCTACCTCAATTTTCATGGGCTTTTATTGCCTATACATTCATGAGAGTCTCAGCTTTAAAAATACTGTGGGTCGTCGAGGGGACATTTCACCAAACACGCGTAATTTTGAGCGTAATTGAGAGTAATTAATGTTACTCATTCCTTTCCAAAAATTTAACGAATCGGAATGGAAAACAAAATTAGTCTGAAAGATAAGAATTTCTGTTATGCATCCTTTCTTTTGATATTTGCCTCAACTTTGTACGAACAGTTTTCCTAATTTTATGACGCAAAGGAAGAAACCATCTGGCGAATAAAATGACCGCAAAATGTGCATTCCTATTTCCTAATGGGAATAGAATATGCGGACAGAGAAAATTTGCTTTTTGTATGGATAATGGTTGACATAACAGTAAACATCACATTCTACTGGAAAATACCAAACTACCTCCAAATTCATGATTAGCGCTGCAAATTTCAACCATTAATTTGCTATAGGGGTTAGTGAAGGTTAGAAAATAAATGCATGACTATTTTCAAGACCGAATATTTGATGCTGGTGTTGATCGTGTAATATGTACCAAAGCCTTTTTTGCGCTCGACAAAATTAATTTCTACACTCCGAGAACCAATATTGCGTTTTAACCGCCAAAAATCTTTCAGAATGCTTCAGATGCAATTTGATTAATATCCTTCGCTTAGAATGTTAAATTGTAAATTCGTGGATTCACTTCACGTTGATTATTTCGAACAAAATTTTAACATTTATTGCTCTTATTCTCATATTGTGATGGAAATTAATCAATGCGTAGGTTATTGCTTCAACGTATCAAATACTTGACAGAATAATTAATTACGACTCAATAAGTGATTGAAAGGTTGATAATTAATTTTTCAATTGCCATTGAGCTATTTTTCCATGAAATATATTTTAGGCCGACCTCGGGGACGCGAGGCACAACGGGAGTAATGAGGACTCTAGCAGAATATGGGCAGACTGATTTTGCTTGCTCAGTGGATTTAAATAAGGCGTTCTATGGAGTTAACTGGTTGAAATTAAAGGAACTGTTGAAGAAATTAGAGGTCGACTGGAAGGACAGACGTCTCATCCGGAATCTTCGTATGATCCAGCCGGCGGAGGTTAGGGTAGCCGATGAAAAATCGGGATGGGCCGTGATAGGAGGGAGAGTGCGTCAGGAATGCCCACTAGCACCGATCCTTTTTAAAGTGTATTCAGAGGAAATGATAAGGGAGGCATGGATAGAGATGGAGGTTGGAATAAAGGCAGGAGGGTATCTGATTAAGTTAGTGTGATTTGCAAATGTTCAAGCATTGGTTCGTTAGCCAAGGGGTTTCAGTCAATGAGGAATGCGTTAAAGTGCAGTAGTGAAGTGAGTGAATGCGTTAGAAGAGAGATATGGCATAACGATAAACCTTAAGAAGACAAAAGTGTTGAGATGCTCAACAAACAAGAAGGCGGGGCTGAATATAAGGGTATGATGATAGGTCACAAAATAGATCCAGTCGAGCAGTTCAAGTATCTGGGTCGTGTTTTGGGGAGAATGGACTTAGTGGTAGGGACATAGGATGTAGAATTTCCATGGCTAAATAAACTCTTTCAAAAAGTATTGAATTGATGAGGATGAGGAGAGGCGTAAAGAAAAGGATGGTTAAAAGCCTAATATGAAGCTTGGCACAGCATGGGTCGGAGACTTTGTCATTGCGAGGGGAAGATATAAGTAGACTTGGGGCGTTTGAGATGTGGGTAAGGAGAAGGATGAAGTTAGTGAGCGGGGAGGCGAGAAGGGCGAAAAAGGAGGTATCAGATAAGGCTAGAGAGGAGAAGAAGGTAGTGGCAGAGGTTCAGAGGAGGCAGAATACATTTATGGAGAACATTTTGAAAAGTGAGAAATGTTTAAGAAAGTAATAGAAGGGAGAACACGTGGAAAATGAGGAAGAGGATGTGAGAGAATAGGCAGTCTGGACGAAATGAGAAGAGAAAAAAGATATGAGGAATTCAAGAGCAATCTACTGGCGGTTCATCCATAGGAATTAAAACGGAAAGATATATCAGTAATTGGGACTTTATGATGAGCTCAGATCAACAACCCAATCAGCTGTTAGAATACTCAAATTATAATGGATCATCTCCCAAAACTGCACTGCAATATCCATTAAATAAAATTATTAGGGTCGCCGATACATTCTAGATTGTTCAGTTGGTAAATTTTTGGATTAAATATGCAGGGTTTCCTGTTTCCCTCAGGTAATTCGCAGCTAGAAGCGTTTTAGGTGTTTCATTTCGAAGTAGCCTCATGTTTGCCCAGATTTTCCAAATACTTGTCTACGTTGGAAAAAAAATGAGCTGCAAAGATCGAAAATGGTGTCAGTTTTTACCACGTTTTAGTTAGTCGCGCAGAAGCATTCCTCTACCCGTTTCAAATTACGTGCATAATAAAAATGTGAGTTTAGCTTCCGTGTTTATGCTCCTATATAGCCACACTTATTGTTTCACTTTTTGTTTTCGAATAAGTCTCAATTTTTAAAAGAGGCAATTTTGACTCGAACCATTCCTGCTTTCAATGGCACATAGATTATGAGAAATAACAAAGTTTTTAACCGAGCCACCACTCCTAACCAAGTCAAACTTTTGTTTTCTTTTTCTTCTCACAGCTACGACGGCGTTCACCAAGGATATGAACCCGATACGAGAATCGTCTCACACGCGGCCAACGGCGTTGTAGGGACCCCGGCGTGGTCGCGACCGCACGACGCTTCAAGGCCCGTGTCGATCCCCGTATACGGCCACGCTCCCGTCTACTACCACCCGCCACCCTTCCCTCTCCGCCAGTACACAACCAAAGTGTTCAGGACGCACCAAAGAGGATCCGCCGTCATCCCGTACGAAGGCGCATCGGTTCGAGTCCCAGCAACATGGGGAGAGCGAAAGGTGAGTTCCTTTTGGTGTCATCGTAAGTCATTTAATCCAATTAGATTTGTTGAATGTAACCCATTAATCTACCCAGTTCTCACTATCACCCAGACGATCACATGCATAAAATTTAGGAAATAGACGGCAGAACCGATAGATTTAGAATGTAATTTTTTCCACGCACAATAAGGGACCATAAAGGCCAGCACACACCAATCCTCCCGTCTCTGTCCGGCTTCCGTCCGCTTCTTCCCGTTTTTTTCGAGGGGTGGGCATACTACACCGTCCACCTCTATCTGCCAAAACCGAACGAAAATGGACTTGGGCCCGCAGTCTCCGGGAGGAGACGGACGGAAGCCAGTGCATACTATTCCTCCCGGCCTCCGCCCGCCTCCGACCGCCCGTCCGCATCCGCTAAATATTCTCGACCGAGAATTCCGGGCGGAGCGGCCGAGACTGACGGTAGCGGACGGAGGTCAGGAGGAATAGTATGCGCCAACTCACGGAATAACCCGTATTTCAGTTAGCCATATATTTTGGGAGGGAGGAAGCGGACGGAGGAGGGAGGATAAGTGTGCGCTGGGCTTAATAGTTGCGACATATCAGTTCCATGAAGCGTTGACTTTCAATGGATAGAGTAGATGTTTTTACTTTTGTTTAACATCTTACCATTACTACTAACAACTCACCCCCATGAAATTTCCCGAATGCTTTAGTTTTATGCATGGTTTAGTACCTTGTAGGACTACTAATAAATAGCAATAATAATACTAATAATTCGTTGAATCATGACTGATGATGTAGGGAAGCATGTTGGTCAGCGTGGCGCACTTTTAGTTCCTGATCAGACCGCACATTGTCAACCTGACTGCTTTTGGCCTGCGCCTAGCGGCCGAGGGAAAGTGCGCGAGTCTGATTTATACTGGGATGAGCGCTGCATGCCTGGTGAGGAATCACCCCGTGGCACACACCCTAGTGGTGGTTTGCACCGAATTTCGTAGATATAGATGTGAAATCACCAAATAATTTTCTCTCCAGCGGTAAGCAACCACGAAGAAGAGATAGCGCCGAGGGCACCGTTCCTCGTGGCCACTCCCCACTTAACATTCGTGAGTCACGGGCAATATAAGACGCAGGAGAACTGTGATTTCAAATTCCACCAACGAGAGGAATCTCAATGAAAAATCACAGTTGAACCACATTCCAATCAAGATGCTAATAATTCATGCATTAATTGAATCAGTTGCTAAAAAATTCAATTATATACATGGTCAACATACTAATTAACATCTTACGCCATTCAGACATATCGTGGGGGTTAAACATAAATAAAAATATGGGACACAGCATAAAAATAACCAGGCTTTATCAAGCGAATCATACGAAGTTCCTTAGAGGAAAAAGTAAAAGAGAGATGCTACTTTCCTCTGGTTAAGCCACACCTCTAATACGTCGCGAGCATTTTAGACCCTTTGCGTAAAGATTTAACAAAAAAAATAAATAAAATACTGAGGAAAGATGTGCGTTCCGTTAAAAACAGCCATGAGCGAGCATATAGTGTTTCACAGCTTTGAGAGGGTTTAAATTTGGAGCCCCAAGTGAATCGGAGGCTACACACTAGGGTTGGTTTGCTGGAGAAATTCGGAACAGAAGTGTTTCAGAGCCACACAAAGATTATCATTTTGACGACATACTACATCTCCAGATCTGACAGAAGCCATAAAATAAGAGAGACACATTGACAAACAAATAGGTACAAAAACTCGTTCTTTCGTCACACAAAATGTGACTATAATAAAGTAAAACTTCGCTCAATTGGCTCTAATAATATACCTCACCATTTCACCTCCCAAAGCCATATCCCTTACACCTTTAAACAGCTGGTGTCCTAACAACCCCCGCCACTCGCCCATACAATGGCTCGCAGGGTAGTATATAGATTAACAAAATAAAACAAAATATATGGCAAACTTATAAAATATATGGCCACTTGCATTGATAAATGATATGGTAAAAAGTCACTCACACGGGTGCATATACACCAAGGGTTAATATTCCCCATGTAAAAAATTCATTTGACTATCAGGGTTTGAACCCGGATCTCCCAATCCCGGTCAAGTCAAATGATTATTTAATGGCAAATTTCTACTCTTGTTGTATGTCTCCTAATTGGGAGATCCGGATTCGAATTCCAGTCAAGTCAAGTGATATTTTTATGACAAACTTCAACCCTTGGTGTATATGGCCAACATTAAAAAATTAACAACTATGTGATATTTCATTACTAAGGATAAGCAATAATAGATATGGCGAAACGTGTTCTTCTTCTATTATTTAATTTCCAATAAAATATAGACGTATAGGTCAAGAATGAATTAAAATTTCAATTAAATACTCACAAAATAAAATTCCTCGCCAATTTGTTGTCCGATGAATAATACCAAAACTAAACTAAATGATAAATTTTTCGCGATGTTATGTCGAAAATTCATGGACGGAATTATTCCCAACTACGCTAATTTTTTTCAGCTCTCTTCAAAAAAATAAAAGAAGGCAAAGAATTTCTATCGTCCGATTGAAAATACATTCACAGATTTCACATTGATATTTTTATTCAGGACCCTTCTCTGCGCTTGCAAATTGCAAATGAGTATTCGACGGCATGTGAACAACGCTGCTTCCAGTAATCAATTCGTTTAGCAATCGCCTGTATTGCCAATAAACTTCATGGATTGCAAAATAATCAATCGAGCGACGGCTTTCGGATAGAGCCGGCGCACGGACGGAAAATCCGAAATTTAGCCAATTATCACGCATCTACGCATCGCTTTCGCATCTTTATTAATTTAGCAGTGACTGTTAAAACCCGTAACGCGAGGAAAATGAGCAAGCAGACGGAAGACCATAGAATCGATTTATCAATCCAATATCAAGCCCGCTGAACCCATAAAGGATGGTGACAACGAAGTAATCTACTTTTTACCCGGACGAGGTATTAAGTCACGACAGGTGATTGAACGATCACGGAGGGAAGCATTTGTTGACTTTAGTTGGGCACTGTCAAATATCCCATGCGACACAAAAACTTAACGAGGTGAAGCAAATCATATGTCCTGGTAAAGAAATTGAGTCAAGTTGATGACTCGATGATTTATTTTTCAGAAACGCCTCTAAAAGGGTCAGGTGTTTAGATTTTTTTGACACAAGTGAAACATTCAATCGAACAAATGAATATGACAACATTTTAACATGACTCGCTGAGTGCGGTAGTAAAATTTGGGTAAAATAAGTTACTTGAAACGCAGGTAGCATTAGCATGAAATTATAAATGCAAGACCCATGGTCCGTGAAACAGTTCCATAATAGCTAAAAGTTATTTCTATTAAAAAACCGGGCGTTGACATTTTTGACAGAGGGAACTGTTTCAGCCATTAAAAATTAGCCAAAGCCTAATGAAATTAAGGTAAACAAATGAGTTGAATAAGTTGAAACAAGTAAATGGTAATATCAGTTGCATCAGTATTAACTGAAAACGGAAAGTAAAACTACCGCCAACATAAACAAGAGTCTTAATGGATTTTCATATGTAAAACCAATGCACTTCGCTCCACTTATAGAGTCGCTGATATATTTCAACGCCAAAAATAACCATAATTTAAACGTAAAGCTTTGTGAGCATTACGTATTTTGTCCATTGCACCATCAAGTATAAACACGAAGAATTGATAATGTTAAAGGAGAAGTGAGAACAAGGGTTTAATTTAAATTAGAGGCATACTGCAGTTTCAGCACGATAAACTCTTAAATACTTTGCTAATAACATAACAGCTTGGATTCATAATAAGGAATGCTACAAACTAAATCTTTAAACTTTTATCAAAAATAATTTTTGATATTGATATCAATGCAAACATGTTGAAATGTACTCATTTTCAATTAACTTATCATCCTTTTCCGGCGATCCACTAAAGTAAACATAAAATGGGGAGGAGTTAATAAGCCACATTATCCAAATGGGGCAGAGTTTAGAAACCGCGTTGGCCAAATCGAAGACATTGAAATCGATAATGATAGCACAGGTTAGGTCAGTTACAAGCCGTCAACTAGGCATCCCAGAGGTCACAGTTTCGAGTTCATTACAAGAGGGCGATTTAACCCTTTCTCCTGGAGACTAAAATATTCATACTTATCAGGAAAACATCTAGGACCCTAAACTCAAGAAAACAGTTAATCTAAGAGACTCTCATTGGGAATTCTCATCCAAAAACGCCACTAAAGTCGTTTAAACTCTCTCATTACTAGTCAACAAATCACATTTTGAGATTTGGAAATTTTCACATTACACCTACACGACTCTTTCTCTTTAGCACTCGTAAATGGATACGTACGCTTTTGAGAAAAGGAGCCAACAGGAAATAGAAATGGGTGTGCGCACAATCGATTGCAGAAGGAAAGGATATTTTAAATAAAATTTAGGATCCAATCCATCGCACTTGAAAAACTATTGGTGCGAAAATGAAGACATGGTACGCGAAATAGTACGAAAGGATTCTTTATTCGAGAGAGAAAGAGAAGAGAGATGCCTTTGTAGGGAAAAAATACTTGCGCTGTAAAAAAAATATCTTTTTTTCAGCGCAAATTTTTCCGGTCTAAGAATCGTACTCTCAGGAACTACGATTCTTGGCCAGAGACCCGTCTCCCTCCCTCCCTCCCTCTCTCTGTCTATCAGTTCAGCCAGCCCACTTTCCGGTCCAGAGGCCGGTTAATATTGGGGGGAGATGGCGCAAAAGAAGATGAAAATCGGGGAAAACCAGGACGAGGGGAAACAGATGAGTCCCTGAGTGAGAGTAGGACGAGAGAAATGCCACGTCTCCCATCCCGCCAGAAAATATCCCGGACAGAAGGGGAAGGGCGGCCGGGCACATCGATCCTGAGTTGAGAGGCATCGCGACGGCGGCCTCGGTCGGACCTCGCCAGGCGTGCCTTTGATTGGGAAAACATTCGACCCGTGTGCAGCGCGGAAGAAGAATTACAAACGAGGGGAAAGGGAGAGACGGAAAAAAATGGACGGGAGAGAAAAATAGGCAGGGCGTAGAGAGGAGGGCTTTGAGAGGGGGGAGAGGTAGATGATAAATATGCAGCGAGCCTTTTCGGACGACGGGAGAAATAAAAAATAAACAAACAGATATGCATATAATGGGGAAACGAAATGAAAGCACCGAAATTTAAAAAAAACTCCAATGCCCTATCAATGGCTACAAAAGTGACGCTTGAATAAAAAAAGAGGGAACGATATTGGAAGATGTCATCTACTTCCACCGACATAGAACTAGGCGAACCATCTCAAGCGTATGAGGCAAGGGTTGTGAATTTCTTCGATAAAAATACGGAATGATATCTCATGCTATCAAGTTGTCCAACCTAAATTTCAGATGACGAACGTACATACGTAGAGCACCCTCACACTTTGGAAGAATAATACAGATTTCAACGAGCGAGAATGTATGCGAGACATTCTCATTATAAAAATTACCTGCTAAAAATAAAATGCTTTAAAGAGTAAATGAACTGCCCTGAAATACCTATCAAATAATCTATTTATCCTGGCTTCAAAATACCTATCACAACCCCTTATTTTTACGTAAAACATGGAGCATCGAACCTATCCGTTCTCGGCAGTCTCATTATCTAATTATTATATCTATGTTGTGATCAAACTTAGCACGTGGAGGATCGATAAATTACATTTCACGGCGTATGTTAAACTGATCAGCAACAAATGTACCTTATAAGGTACGACCGTATATGATTTGATGAATGTCATTTTTATAAGACGCTATTGATTAAAGATATGTCTTCCATCCGATGCTAAAAAAAACCATGCCAGCTCTCACGATTTTTTCGCCAATTAAACTTTATTTCTTTCTCTCCTTTTTAAATAGACTTTTTCATCAATCGAACTTAAAAATTAACAAAGAATTACATGCACTGGAAAGCAAGAGGAAGAAAATTTGGACAATTGGTATTTCTGAGTCTTTTGCCAAACTCATTTTTTTTTAATTCTTAAACAGGAAGAGAAATTTTCAAGGGTATTAAATTACAAAAAAATTGAATGCACGAAGCCGTTGGTTTTTAAGGTAATGGCAACCATCTACTCTTACAAGTGATGTGGAAATGCTTCGTATTCTGTTGAAATGGGGCTTCAGTTGACTTTTGAAGAAGGACGGTGTTCATTAAAAATATACGGTTGAATAAAGGGGCTTTGAGTGTTTTCCGGGTGTTCACCACGTTAGATGGTTAAAGAAAGAAAGCCAATTTGCCAAATAACAATCCATTTCAGTGAATTCTACCCGCAGAAAGGAATGTTATTTTGTGGATTGGCTTCCTTTTTTTAAAACCATTTTATCTGATAAAAATACACTCCTCGAATAATCGGCACGTATAGTATTTTTCGGATGAACGTTCTTAGAAGGAAGCCTGTTTTCGCCTAAGTCTAAGGCAAGGAATGCTGCTGAAATGGTTTGTAAATGAGAGCGATCATTCGGGAAAGTTGATATCGCCATCAAAACAATCTCTTTAAATTCAAATACTCCCCCTTTTGCTTCTTCTCTATGTACTGAAATGCCAGAAAATTTCACTTGAGCGAAGATTAATGTTGGCTCCCGGTAGGTACGAATGTCACCAGCGAAATCTGCATTTTTGTAACTGTAGAAATGAAAAGGCTGCATTTCTTATTTGCTTTCACCAGAAGAAACTTTGTTCAAATATTTAATCCAGATTAAAACCAGTTATAATATGCTACAGGCGAAACAGGCGAGATTCAACTTTCTGAGCGTCTGCTAGGAATGCCACTCCCTAGAAGTGCCAGAGCCACGCCTCTTTCACCACCGAAGCAAATCGATCCACCCTCCTTCTTTTCTGAAAAATGAATCACACAATCAGAATTCTCCGGGATCCCCCATGCTAATTTTTAATGTGCGAGATCTGCACCGCCAATTTAATACGCAGATTGAATCTGCTCCCCTGTGGAAATGAATCCTCCAGCCCCCGGGGTCATTGGTCACCGTGACCTTGCCCGGCTTATCGACGGAGCGATCTCTCTTTTCTCCTATGGCATTATTAAAAGTGTTTCCACATGAGCGAGGGAACTTTTTTTAAACACATGCACGACAGAGAGTTCTACGAGGAATAATAATAAGAATGTGGCGTTAATGCAGAAATATAATGAGTAATTTTTTATAAAGATAAACTAGCTGACCCGTGCGAATATTTCGCATAGTATGCTGCTTCTTCCTGTTTCTTCATTCTCTCTTCTTGTTCTTCTACCTGTCGAATATTTCGCCCAGTATGCAGCTTCTTCCAGTTCTTCTAACTTTTTTCCCATGGACAATTATATATTATTTATGTTTGTGTTAAAGATACATAACGTAAACGGTAAACTTTCACAGTGATTGCATGTAGAAACTAAAAAATCTAACAAAACAATGTATTAATAGATGGGGCCTCCTACAGTCTTTTAAGCACGTAACCATAGCCAACATATTAGTTAATTATATTGTCAACAGATGGCACAGTTAATTTTTTATCATTTTTTTTATTTTTAACAAAAACTTTAATTTTAAACCATTTGTCTATTTTTCGTCAATAGCGGGGAGCATAAGCTTTAAAATGATGTTTGAGTCAATAATTTTGATGAAGAATTATGGGAGTTATGGCGTTGCGACAAAAAAGCACCTTTGAGAAATAATATATATGATGCTTGTGGAAAATTGATCATTTTATTTCTGCAAAATGCAAAAATTCCACTCAATTTCGCAAGAATCTTCGGATTTTATAATGTGGCGACCCGCATAAACCCCCCACGACGAAAGTCATCTCATTAGAAATATGTTAATGCGAAGAAACTAATATACTACCACTATTGATATATTCGATGGTTTAGGGCTTTACTTTGTAATAACTCATTATGAAAAATCAAAATGGTTTGACAATTTTTTCAGTTTTATTTTGAACGACCGGTTCCATCGCTTAAATGACACCTGATGACGTCGCCTATGCGATGAAACCGGTCGTTCAAAATAAAATACCGTGAAAATTACCAAGATACTCTGAGTTTTCGTTTTATTAACGCAATTAATAGCTGGTTGATAGCGATTATCGGGAATATCTATTACTCGGCATGTACAACCAGTCTACAATCTTGAAGAGAGATGGAATCAATCGTCGGCGTCGTATCAATTTAAGATTTTAAAATCTTTGTACACATAGTGCGGACTTGGCTTGACTGGCCATTGGTTTGCTCTAGAGTTCAAATAATCGATAATTGATTCTATTTCTCCGTGAGATGCAGAAAAGATATCCACTACGCTGGTTGATGATGGATTTGATCGCTCAAATGCCACGATCAACTTAATCAATGATTTTAATCTTCGTTCATCACTGATTGTGCTTGGTGAAACGAATTTACGGGCCAACTCAAGAGTTATCCAAGGTTAAGTGTTGATTGACGTCGGCGAAATCGGCCTATGGTGGCAAATAAATAAGGAACAGCATTCCAATGAAGAATGTTTTGATGAATAAAAGGAGATATGGGCGGTATAGATAAGTCATGTATTTTAAATACGTATTTCGATACTTTTGTAATTCGTTATTTATATCAAGAATTCTTATTGTGAGAGTATTTTGAATCTAAAATACTTAGAGTAGTAGTTAAAATTTCGAAAATACTTTAAAATATACAATATGAGTTGTTTCTTAGTTGTCACCAAAACCTTATTGTCTTTACACATTAAGTGCGCACAGCCAATAAGAGGGCAGGGATGGATAGGGTAAACTGAACTGTTATTAGTCACCCGACAGTTGATGGCCAATTGGTGTTTTGACGACGAAAGCGAGACCACGTTGAGTCAAATTTATAATGAGTACATTGCATGTGATGGACAAATATTTCTGTCCCTTCAGCTTTGTCGATATGAACCCACAAGAAACAGATGTCAGTAAGACATGAGTTTTCCAAGTAGGTGCTTTGACTGAGGAGTTTCTTCTCATTTCCTCCATTAAAACATAGACAAACAAAGCGTCAATGCATCTCTCTAAAATACACAAACATCTTCATATCATTTTTATAGCTAAGTTTATGATACTACCAGAGTAGTCATTTGTGATTTATGCAGCTTGCCTTATCAAGTAGCCCGAATTCACAGAGGCCAGTGACGACTCCAATGCAACTTCATTTTTAGTCATTGGCTACCTCGGCTAATGACTAAGTAATACTAAAATAGGCAAATTACGCTGAAATCGCTTTCATTTTTCTCCTACTTGATCGTTTTACAATAGTTATGCTTCATTTGTTTCTGAATACAGTAAATAGCTATTGGCCACCCAGCCAATAAATGTAACTCACCTGACCTATACCTGTAATATTTTACTTTTTGACGCTTCTTATTCTGAAACTTGCCAATGATTACCCCTAGGCTGTTGATGTCGGAGAGGCAAAATCATATTGAGTTCCATGATCAAACATGCTGTTTAAATGGATCAAGTCTGGATACAGAAATACTTGTGGCCAATCGCCAGTTCTCTCCATTAAATATTAAAACGCGCTGGCTAGGTAAGAATACTCGAAGATTTTTCAGGGTTTATATATGAAGTGTAAGAACTGTTTTAAGTATACGATGCTGGCCTATTTATGGGGATAAAAGCTATGCCCAGAAAGGTTTTTCTCAAGAACAGAGGCTATAGTTACCAAGATTCAAAAGCTCTTGATAACGTATCCAAGACTCAATCCAACAAAGGATTGGAGAGGGATGAATGAAAGTAGTGACTCTTTGTTTTATTCCAAAAGACGGAACATTTCCCTGTAATTATTCTCATTGTTATGCGAAATAATGAAAAATCCGTATACAGTTCAAATAGATAAAAAATAACGTCACATCTTTAAGTAATTAAATTTTTAGAAGGAACAAATTTAAGTTGATAAAAATTGAAATATCAATGAAGTTCAATTGATCGATTGCTTCTTATGGCACATCCTATACCAAATTGGAGAATTTTCTAATGGGGTACACATATTTATAAAAATAATTTTTAGTTTCCTCAGTCTAATCCAAAATGGACTTATTTGTCACAGAGAGGGTCACTTCAACGGAGTGAAAATGAACTCCTTTTACACTTTCACGAGTCACAGTTGACCTAAAAAAATCAGTGTTCAGTGCAGTGACCTCGAATTTGTAATTACAGCAACTTATCCCCGTGTAACTCGCCTTTGACAGCCTTCGCTGTCAGAATAGATCAGCAAAGATCCATCAATCGAGAAAATATCTCCAAATTCCTGCCATTAAATTGGTAGAACATCTAGTATAAACAATTTTTCCAGCCAATCTGCTGGCGTCTTCAGGTCTTAAGTGTCGATGCAGCTCATGAATGAGTATTCACGCCGAAAAGCGCGGGAAACTGGGCAGCCAATTAGGAAGATCCACTGGACGGGGCATGACTATAAAGGATGGACCATCAAATGCATAGACACTTTAGACCTGAAGACGCCAGTAGGATGGGTGGAGAAACTGTTGTCACCAAAAGACAACACGTGGAGGAACACAAGAGAGCTGAATATCTAAAAGCTTAACGCCGCGGACACCTTCGAGCCATCCAGTACTAAACTCAACATAAATCTTCAGGCCCATAAAAACATTACAAAAATTAGGCCGAATAGAAAACTATATTCGTAATAGGATGGCGATGTACGTACTTCCCTCTTCGTCCAGTATTGACTGAATCATCTACTGGCCGGCACCAGTTTCAACGAATAGTTTCACTTTTGCATCGGAGCATTAAGCAATTAACTGATTTTCGTGCTTCTAATTGCGTAATCGTTGTCAGAGACGTTATTGAACGCATTTACGGAGGCCCTGATCATTTCCAGAAATCATAATTTTGTTGAATGAACATTATTTGGGTAATATGAAAGCAAATGGCCGTGGATAATTATTACATTTGATCTCGAATGATTCTCGTGGCATTTTTAATGGCAAATAATGTATACTCTGTGACATGGATTCAAACATTAGATTCAGTCCATTTAATATCGTAATATCAACGAAAAATAATTCAATTAATGATAAAATATTTTACCCCTAATTAATTTCCACCACCATCATTCAATTTGCTAGGTATATATTTTAGGTACAAAATAAACTGGACACGTACACCGAGATATTAACAGTGGGAATCATTTTGTAAAATAAATATTGTTGTTTTAACGTTCTTAACAAAGCCATAATGCTTTTACGGCCAGAGAATTCGGTGATAACTTCTTCGGAAAGGGTGTGATTATTCAAACCTTATAAGTACTTATGACATGGCAGATACTTCATTCTTTTCACCTGAATGTTGTAATAGCAAGAACTTTGGCTCTGTTTACATTAAATTATCATCACATGCAGAGATGCTAATCCCCTATTGGAATTTTTTAAGTCAAATTTCAACAAATCGATGAGCTGGAACAGTCACTACTTTAAATGGATGCTCCAAAACCCGATGTTTCGGTTTTGTTAACGTACTTATATATGCTTTCACCAAATCAAGCAGAGACACCACGCCCGCGGGGAAAACGAGTTTCATGTTTGAATACAACTTTGAAAAAGCTTTTAACCCAGATTATCGGAATGCTTATCCTAAGAGGACATAGTAGAGCACCAACAATGGCGTTGTTCCAATAGCACTACTTCAACAATGTAAGATCTCTACGTAAACATATTTCAAACATATATCGTGGTGGAGACAAAGTTACGAGGCATTGGTGAGATTTGATACTTTCTGATAGCTCCGTTCTAAATTGGCACTTCCAGTTTGATTCATACGTGCGTACTATTTCACCACCCAACGAAGTTAATTCACCGCCCCACGGCCAAAAGTGCTGCGAAATATAAACTCAAATGGTTAATATGTGACAGAAAAATTGATTAATTTCTCCCTTAAAATAAAAACTATAATCGCAAGTTTTTAATTATGCTTATCCAAGGTATAAAGCACCAAAATACCCAACTATGAGCAAAAACGACGGTGTATGCGTATGAAAAATAAGTATTGGAAATTTTCAAAATGGAAATAAATGTAACAGTTTGTACAATATTTCGATTTGAGGCGAAAGCTTCTGCGGTGGTGTAATGATAATGGCTGCTTTTTTGCGTTTTTTACCACCTTGCTGTTTTTTTACCATAACAGTTTTGCATGCATTCCAGCAAGCAGTCCCGGCATCTTTGTTGAACGTCAATTATTGGAATTAAACGCAAATTTTCAATTTTATCGTCACTGTGTTGTTTGCATCATTTTTTTCTACCGCTTTTCCTTATTTTGGATATAATACTTCCAGAGATATTGTAGACATAGGAAACACAAATTTTCAATTTTTCATACTCCCGTAACTAAGCAAAGGGTGCGAATTATATGAAACAATTTCGCACGGCGATTTGCACGGCGGCTTCAATGTAGTAAAGATGATGTTAAAAAATCCTAAAGTTCTGCCATAGTTTGAAAATGATAAGGTCGTGATTCTAGGTGTAAAAGTTACGATACTGAGTCGTACTTGATAAAAAATCTGGATGATGTAATCCCTCAAGGAGTTTGGAAGTCTATCAAATCCAAACAAACAAAACTTCCTGTCTTTTATAAACATAGCACACATTCGTTGGGACTTTAAGCCATGGAAACTGCTCATGAAATGAAGAAAGTATGACATGATATTCGACTGATCCCAGCCCGTGGCGAAAGGACGACCTTACAGATGGCTCGCGAGAATGCAACTTACCGAGACCAACCAGTTCGATTCATCCACCCCTGGAATTCCCATGCTACCCCCTCACATAACCCTAGGATCTATCCCTTCGGGAAGACGAATTATGCAAATGATCCCCGTCCACATTTCTGCATTCGCGCGGAGACCATGGGATGGAGATTTTTAAATTACGCTGCCACGTCCTTCGGACGGGGGCCGTTAACTGCGGTCCCAAAAGGAGCGTCCTCCCATCAAAGAGTGGGCCCACCGATGCCGTGGTTTCTCTTTTAAGGCCGTTCGTTCCTCATCTAATATTCTCGCCGCCTCCAAATCCGCGTCTTGATTGCTCATCAAACCCCCCCCCCCTCCCCGAAAGGCACGAATTAAAACCGACATTCTCGACTATCGCATCTTTCGCTCGGACGAATTTCCAGCGCTCTTGTTCTTAACGCTCGCTCGGTCTCCGCTCTTCCACCCGCACGTTCTCTCAGTCTGGCTCCCATCTACGACTGTCGCGGGCAATTAAGACTGCATTGACTTCAGCCTCGAGCTTTTAGCAGTCTTCGCATTGAATGAGTCTTTTTCCCCCCTCTCTTGAGTGGTACCCATTCAGTCTCTTCTACAACATAATTCAACCCTCGTGTCCTTAGCTTTTGCAGAAGAACTTTCGGTGGCCAATTTGATTTTCAAGTCCGAGTTACTCTTCCTTACATTTCAGTCTTGACATTCAACGGCCTAGATTTAACTGACAAGGGCTAATTTTAACTACATCTCCGCTATCTAGAAGATCAGGTTGCAAAGAAGGACATTGTCAAAATGGAAGACAAAGGTAATATTTTATGTGAATAATACATACAAACATCCACAATATCTTATCTTATAGCAAAATGATTCAATCTTTTCTACCATTATAAATATCCTCGAGGTGAAATATATTTCCAAATTGAAATGATTTTTTACTCACGTAAACAGGATTATGCCACGGAGGATACTGACAAATTTTTGGCAAACTACAGCGCCAAATCAACTTATTGTACAACCAATAAGCTCTAATGTGACTTCTAATGGTCTTTAAACTATAAATCAAAGAGGCTCTATAGCTGCATAGGCAGTTACTTTATGTGTACTTCGTAAATTGGATTTTGAGACACTGTGGATCCATACAAAATTTCATACTAAGAAAAATCAAAGACAAACGAGGACTGAAACAAACCAGAAAAGCATCAATGAAAGCGGTGCCCATGAAACACGCCGCTAAAGTACGAATTACTCGTGGGCATCTTTTCATCTACGGGACCATTCTTTGGTCTCCAAAAAAGTCAATACTAGTAATTGATCCACAGTATCTTAAATATCCAAAATATTAAACGTATTCCACTTCAGGTGTAGAAAAAAGTGTATTTAAGATCCAAATAACTTAATAATAATAGAGGTATTCCTCCCGAAAGACGTTCATGAGTTGAGCATAAACAAAAAACTCATCGTGGAGCTACATCTACTGCTACAAAATATCGTGCAAGTCACCTCTAGAGTGTGTGGCACGTGGTGATTCCACACCAGGCAATCAACACTTATCCCAGCTGAAATCAGAACCGCGCACGCTCTCCCAGATGCCAGGCGTAGGCCAAAAGGAGTCAGGATGACAATACGCGGTCAGACCATAAAGTAGTAAACGAACATGCTACCATGCTGTATACTGTTTACAACTACTGGTTAGATGCAGCTACTTATTAGTATTATTAATGCAACTAATGAATAATAATACAAGATACTAAGCCATGCATGAGCTATATCTTGCCGGACATTTCATGCGGGTTAAGTAGCCAATAATGATGTTCAGACATTTAGCCCAAGTGCAAAGCCTACATTAACCAGTGAGGGCTAAAGTTTCCCATAACTGATCTATCGCAACTATTACGACCCCTTATTGTAAGAGGAAAAAATGGCACTTTTAAAATATTGGTTCTACAGTCTATTTCCTTGATTTTATGCCTGTGATCATTTCTAGCATAATAGTTTGGCTCTAGCGGAATATACTGAAAGTCCGGCAAAAAATAGTCTACATCAAACTTTCGTAAAGGTATTAATCTATATTTTTCTCTTCGATCAGCTAGAGGTTCCCATCGTAAATTTCTCAGAAATTCGGTAACACTACTATGCATATCGTAACAATTTTTCACAAATCTTGCTGCTCTTTGCTGTACTCGATCTATATATGAAACTAGACCAACTTCGCAAGGGCACGATTTACTAGCGGCGTACTTCAAGTAAGATCGCGCCTTTCCGCTCTTACTACCAATACAAAACAAACACTACTGCTGAAATCACATTAAGACTTTTGGAAACTAAATTTATATTGTCAAAAGCATCATCAAAGCATTTTCACGCTGCATTTCCACAATGTTAAAAAATTATCGTGATTGAAGACAGTCGATGAAAGGAAACTATTCATATATGTACGATCGACAGACGATAGAATACCTAATATCATTACTCACATGTTCTCTATCTCTCTTCCGCGTTTACAGGCGCATAGCGGGACGATAAGGACTTCCGTATGGCCGGCTGGGACGTTCAGCACGTACTCGCGGCACTACGACCCGCACCCGTCCCCGCAGCAGCACAATCACCACCAGCGCCCTCCTTCTGGCTCCTTCCAGCCGTCCGAGAGGGGATCCGCGGTGGTCACCAAGAAGAGCGGCGGCCGCCCCCACAGAGCGCACCTGGACAACGAGGTGAGTGGTCGCCCCAACACTCATCGACCACTTGTACCCACTCGCAGTTGGATACATTCCATCCGTATCTCCACACCGAGGAAGCATTAGCCCATACAGGCTTCAAACTAAATTCAGAACCCTAAATTTTTATTTGTTTTGAGCTGAACGTTTACGTCTTGAGTAATAATAAGATAAAGATAACACACAGAAAAATAGCCAGCATTGAGGCTCTCAAGAAATCCGAAAGTCAATGTTTATCATATACGAATAGAGTCGTTAACCTGGGAGTAGTTAGCTAAAAATTAAGGCTGTACATTGAAATTCAATGTATAGTTTCTCAATCGTCATTTTTTCTTATCTTAAGTATATTATTTTGATATACTTTTATATATATATTAATTATTATTATTTTACTTAATTATATTTTTTAATTTTTTTATTAAATTTTTTATTTTAATTAATTAATTTACTTAATTATATCAACTTAATATATATATATATATTAAGTATTAATAACTTAAGCGTCATTTTTTCAATCTCTGACACATTTAGCACGCCAGAAATAAATAACGAATAAAAATTGTTATAACAGCCCGAAAATCGATACAAGACAACGGAGTGACACAAATAAGTGGTAAGACTGAACGCTTCTGAGATTACAGGAGTGAAGCCTAACTCATAAGTATTTAATAATTTATATTTTCTAAGGGTGGGTGTGGTATTGAAAAGTTTAATGTGTATTATAAGAGATTTAAATACGGTTAAGATAACCTTGTGACACCAAAATCAAAGCCAAAGTGACGGCGTGCCTTCTTCAGCGTATCGTCAAAAAGTCCCTACTTAAATGTTTAATAGCTAACGTTACATTTTAAATATTCCCACTAAACATCCTATTTATTTCCTTTCATGCATATATTTTCGATCAAAAAAGTAAAATAAAATTAGTACACAACCCTGTCACGGCAAATATTGGAGCGAGTTAAGCATTTAGCGTATGGCAGCAGAATTTTGGCCAATCTTGAGCATAGGTACTTAGAGTCATGCCCACATGTATTCTACCATCTACTTGAGAGGTTTATATTCACAATAAAAGAAATTACCAACCGTATTTATCTGCACTTAAATCCCATTTCACCGACGGGCTTAACGATTATTCTTCATTTTTTATTTCAAATCATCCTAAAAATGTAGGTTGAAGATATAACACTGGGTCGGTCAAATAAAACTTAAGTGCGGATGGATTCCATTCACAATTTACTGTAATGTAAAAATGAAAAAAATGGCACAATAATATTATTCTAGTGGCACAAATTGCTTTATATTAAAGGTAGATCCCTGCACCGGCCATTCCAAGAGTTAACCAGATTCAAAGATACTCCCTTACCATGCCTTCAAAAAAAATATCACCTTATTTTCGTATAATCTCTTTTGATCACTTATAATCGTCATTCCTATTCGTTCCGTTTAAATTCCTTTTATTTCTTCCCACTTACCCGCTCTCAATACAACTTCCCTTCTACAGCCCTCTGAAAAACTTAGTATACCTATCTTAATGAGTCCTCCATCCACTCCAGCTCTCTATTTTACATGTATCTCAGAAGATTTCTTTTCTCCTACATGGCATACAGCATGTCATCTGTCTTTCATTGAATGTCCTTCATCCATCTCCGCTTCAAAAGCCTCTTATCTTTTTTCATCCTATTTATATAAGTGCTAAGTTTCACAAACAACAAAGTTACATCTGATGTTACAGATTTATCTAATCTTTCGCAATTCAAAATCAAAATTCCCATTCAAATCAAACTGGACATAAGAAAAAAGATACCTTAGCAGAGAGTAAAGCTGGAATGGGAATGACACTTTTAATTGGGGTAGAACTATATGGAAGAAGTTTCATTAAGGATGAGAATAAAACGTTATTTATGACTGACACTACGTTTACCAATCGATCTGACCGGATCAGCTCGGGGTATGGTAAATGCTTCTCAGATGGATCTCAGGTTTTAGATCAACCTGTACGAGCGGGTCTATGGCGCTCCTTGTTATTCTCTTGGTTGTCATTGGAAAACAGAATATAATCGTTATTATTCAAGGTGTGTTGAAGCCAGTAGTTATTACACGTTGATGATATCGTGGCACATCGAAATCTACCATTTGTTCGCTCGGAATGTGACAGAAAATTTCTAACTTTGCACTTGTTTACACACCGGATCAATCATGCTTCAACTGTTAGATTCGATTTTTCACTCTCGATATTTTCAATCCATTTTAGTAAACCAGACGATCTGAGTTGGCTTGCTTGGAATTTTCAGATCGGTCCGAGTTCAGATCGATTTGAGATTGATTGGTAAACGTAGTGATAGTGGATGGAATAATATAGATCTAAAAGCTGAACTAAGCTTAGGAATACTAATTGGAAGTTTTGCTATAGGTATGTGTGCGGCCGCAGAGGTTGGAGACAGTAAGGTGTATGGTTATAAAAATGAATGAAAAAAGTAAGCTCGGAGTAGATTTAAGTAATTTTTAATAGGGAAATCGAATCGGTAAGAATATGCTGATGAGAAAAGTTACGAGAGAAGCTGAGACGTTGAGCGCCTCGGTACGAGTGAATGAAGATTATTCGTTTGGACGAGAAAATGGCAAAAGGATTTTTTTAAAGAAAGTTGGTAACATCATTTACAATATTTGGAAATTGTATAGCGGAAATTAAACATGGTGGTAATCTCTTGTGCAAAGCGTGACGTCAAGGAGTGCAAGACTCGTGTGAATTGGGCTAGATAAGGAGAGGATATGTCTATTTTTTATTTATATATTTTTGTTCTATATAAATATTTTTACGGGTAATGCGAATAACATAACTGTATTTAGCAAGATGGAGGAGAACTGTCAAAATTGAGTTTCACGAAACTGTTTACGACCCGAACAGAGATGGTTCAAAATGAGTATCCTATATGGTTCGCAGTCCTACGGGTGAAGCTCACATATGTTATTTGATTCAGGAACAAAGGGAGTTGGAAAACTGATGAGAATAATAGATCAAGCTTTTTGAAGCAAGGAACTAAGGTTTGAGGTATTTGGAACACAGGTGGTCAAACGCGAATTCTACCTTGCTCACCAATACTGAGCCAGTTCGTCGGGGATGTAAAGGACCTTCTTCGGACAGCAACCATATTCCGCTACCACTATAAAATTCACCACAAGGAAAGGTGGAGTTCACTCACCCGCTTCGGTCGTTGCGCCCTCCATCCGCTCGCCCAGTGTGCAGAGGTAGAAAGACTCCTGAGTCCACAGCTGGTAAGTTCTGAGTGAGCTCGCGAGCGAAGAAGAAGAAAATAAGGAACCTGCCCTGACAATGGCATTGTTTTGACTAAGTACCTGGGTCGATCGATTCGATATATCCGCGGCTCTATCGATATGGGTCTTTGCACCCATTTCCCCCACATAGCCGCCATTAATGTATTTACTGTGTATTTACCACCATTCAAACCCAATAGAATCTGCGAATACGCGGCGCCAGCCATCCTTTCGTACACAAATGCACTGACAAATCATCAAAAACTTTGGACATCATATGTTATGCTTAAATAGAATGTCCTAAAATAAGCAAATTTTATCGCGGACTTGTTTGCGCTGCGAAGACCAGTATCGCAGGAAGAATACTATCGATACTGAACGATCTTGCAAAGTGCTACTCAACCCCTCCCCCCAACTGTAGTGGTGGTTCGCAAAACTAGAAAATTTTGGGTCATTACGAACCTGGAAGTTTATTGGAGTAAAATGGAGCGCATGCATTGGACCTGCGAACGAAAAATTTGAGGCTACGTTTGAGCATGGTGATCCAGAGCAGAGGATTTGAATCGAGGTTGACGACTCCACCGGAATCTCCAGGAGACTCCCGGCTCGGTACACCTATTTTTTAAATCTTTCTCTCTCTCTGATAGAAGGGTTCTGCGCCCGCATCGACCGTATACGATCGTTCATATATAAACTCCATTTAGATTGAGGTAGGACAAGCTTGTGTTCATCAACACTATGCTTGAGTTGACTTAATGTAAAATAGAGGGGAACTGTACGAGGCATTCAATAAACTAAATAAATAATTGCAAGTCATTCGCGACACGCATGTGAGACGACAGGGTAAATTCTCGTAGCGTCGAGTACAATGAAGATAGAACACAGCTATTTAGAGAAACTAGTATATTTTACATAATATAGTGAAAGCGCCTGATCACACGTCCTGTGCAGCGCACGATCGCACGACTGCTGTGGCAATATTTCAAGTAAAGGAATATATACATGAACAGGCATACAATAGTCCTTCACAATTAGACGTCCAAGGCGAACGAACACTTCAATAAACGATCGGATAGTTATCCTTCCGCTCGTTATTACGCATGGAACTCCATTTAACTTAAAGAGCTCCTTCCAACACGCATGAGAGACTCACGGCTCATAAAAATCGGGCACCACTCGGCTTTTGAAAGCGTGAACAGCTGCTCGATTGAGGATCGCACGCGGCGAAGTATGGACATGCGCTCCGAATGCAGTAATCCTTCCACACCTGCCCGAATACCACCGTAAAAGGCAGTTGAAATAAATTTTGAAAACAGTTCGTGGCAAGGGCGATGCGACGATTTTATTCTGGCACAGGGAAACCAAATCCCAACGAATGCACGCTATTTTACGGGCGATCAAAACGACCACCTCCAGGCAATAAACCTACCGCGCACGGCTATAACTCGCATCTTTGCCTCTCTCCGGTCCCGTGCGAATTCAACCATTCAAACCTTTTCCCCATTCTCCTGGCTCTGTCATTGCATTCCTCAACATTTGAACTAAAATTTGAGCCTCTTTACTATTTATTCAGGCAACTTTCAATCTTCTCTGTGACTCTTCATTCTGGTAACTCTCCTTTTCTTCACCATTTCGAAATCTACATCTACATACTACCCTGCGAGCCGCCGCATGGGTGTGTGGCAGGAGGTGTTGGGACACCAGCCGTGTAAAGATGTAAGGGAGAAGGTTTTGGGAGGTGAGATGGAGACGAGTATTATGGGAGTATATTTAGTTGAGCTCAGTTATTAATGTCAGTCGCTTATTGCGCGCGGAAAGACGAGTTTTTGTACTTATCTGTTCGCCAAAGAATCTCTCTTATTTTATCGCCTCTGTCAGACTTAAAGATGTAGTGAGGCGTCATGATAATATTCTCTGTGTCCATCTGAGTTCCGGATTCCTCAACATCCACACACTAGTTCTGATTTCTCAAGAAACCTAAGCCTGGTATGTAGCCTACGAATGTCTAGGGGTTCCCACCTTAATCCCTCTAAAAGTTACGAAACACTACGATATATGCTCGCTCGCAGCAGTTTTTAACGAAGCGCGCACTTTATCTTTGCATTCTATTTATTCTTTGGTTCAAACTTTTTAACCAGGGTGCCAAAGTCTCGAATATTTCACTCATATGCCTGTTGAAATAAACTTACATTTCTGATTATGAAAATGAAAACTGCCACACTTGTTTTTATCTACCTACCCAGGTGTCAGAACAGTTACGTGGGTCACTGAGTACGATACGTACATAGATCTCCGGGAAGGGGAGGAGTTTCGTGAAAATACGAGGTGGATTGGGGAAAGATACTCAAAGGAGAGGTACTGATTGCCTCGGAAAGGTTTCGAAGAATTCGTCATGAGATCAGAGCAAGTCAGGAAAATAATCCGAAGGACAAATCCCTCGTGACTAGACGGGTGGTCGGGCTTGGTATGAGGGAAGATATATATTTTGGGAGTGGAGAATGAGTCGGGGACAGCTGGTCACTAGGGACCATTGAAGTTTGTGGAGAGGGCGCTTTGCTATGCTGGCCAATGCTAGAAGCTGAAGCCAATCCATCATCTTCGTTAACACTACGAGTACAACCGTGGTAAATGCCTCCTCGAACCTCTCGAACCGCCATTGGGTCTGGCCAGACCCACCTCCTACTTTCAAAGGTTTCATTAGGGAAACCGAGCTGCTGATTGTTTCAACCCTTTTCCACTGCATATCAGGCCGTATCAGGTGTAAAAGGAATTAGTAACTTGCTTGAAATTTTGTGTACTGCCAAAAGTTAATAAACAATATAAGGACGGATGGAGTCATTAGACCCATTTATGTAATTCAAGCAATTTTTTAATTAATTAACTGTGAATCGATCCCTTTGCAATTTCTTAGGTTTGTTTATTTTAGCATATATTTTGAATAGAAGAAAATATGAATACGTTATCTTTATCGCAAAACATTATACAACAAGTTATACCTTTAAGGACGGCAAGGAGTCATTTGAACTCTCCTTACATTCGGTGGGGTTGTTGCATTTTCCCCGCGACTCCTTTTCTTTGAGGTATTATTTTATTGATTTACGTTCATTTTTACGATTAATCATATGTTTACACTATGATTTTAAGATTTTCTTATCTTGTTTTGTAGGTATATCCTTGTATGTACGATCGTTTACTCATAATTGAGCTTTGGCACGTGTTACAAACACGTGTCACGTCACATGTTTCATGCGCAGATGCCAATATCCGTCTGTTTCATTCAGCATTACTTACATTTCTATGAAAAGAAGTCACCAGGGGAAGCGCTGTGCTTCAAATGCAAAGGATGAACCCTTCCATCATTGTATCTCAATGTTGTGCTCTTGAACCAGCATAATATTCGCTAGAGCCAATCATTTTCTTAGCCCGGGTGTCCGTCCTCCGCCATTCAATATCAGCCGTCAGGATGGTGTACAAGACGTGTAGAAGGTGAGCTTCAAAACACCGTCATCTAAACTTTCTATTCTCCTGGGTCTGGCCAGACCCGTCGGCGGTTTAAGGTAAATCCGGATTTTTCTTCACCCTCCGACGAAAATATTTTCGGGGTATCATTCTAGTTACTAGTCATAAAAAGTCAGGAGACACCATCTCCTTACCTCAAGCGGTGCGTAAATTGCGGCAAAAAGAAACGCCCACTGGGTCCGTTCAGACCTAGTGGCAGTTCTAGTGTTAAGCCTCATTTTCCTATAGCGCTTGCGGGCTAACGCACTAGTTTTGCAATTTTACCATGTTTTTCATCGATAGCTTACTCGAAATCAGCATGCGTGGTACTTCTTAACCGCGCAGTACTTCTTTACTGCGGATTCTCCTTATTTTTTAATACTTTTCTTTATTTAAATTAAAAATAATACGAATTTCCGCTGAAAACTAAGGTAAAATCGAGTATAATTCATAGTACCAAGTAATCAATATGTGTTTGATATTTTTGTTATCTATGTATTTAAGTAATTTTACACCAAACATTATGCATTGTACTGAAAAAGGCTGAAGTTGGACTGGGAAACTATTTGAAATAAAAACAGCTCCGCTAATGTGGTTTTCTGCACTGACCACTGAATTGTGTGGAGAGGGCTCTACGACATCAAACTGAGGCTTGACAACCGAAATAACAACTATATTGTTTAACCCAGATATCTCCTTACTTTCCTACGGATAGCACGAGGGAATGGACAAACTTGCGGATGTAAAACAAGAATATCAACCATCTGTTTGGAATTAAAGGAAAGTTACTCTTTAAACATATATTTTCCGCTTAGTGGTACGGATTCCACTCGATTTCACAGTTTTCATCGAGAATGCCGATGTTTATCAATTTAAATAATTGAATAAAATGCGAAAGGAAGGCGCATATTTAAGATGTAATTGCATGGTGATTTTTAGTAAGATATGATGATGGAAAAAAAATAAAATTGAAGAATTAGTGCGTTATCCCGCAAGCGCTCTAAGAAAATGAGGGTTAACGAAAATGGCGGACTGGCTTCAGCTTCTAGTATTGTCGGCATAGCAAGCGCTCTCTCCTTATATCTCAATAACTCACACAATTGAAGAACATAGAACATTCTTAAGAAATGGTTTCTCATCCCGGGTGCGAATCCTAGCACTGGCATACATTTTTTAGCAACAGCTGGATTTCTCTCGGGGTACAATGGGGTCTACTTACATCACAGTTCTCCGTCCGTTTTGTGGTATGTAAAGCAGCGCACCACTTGATCGTAAAAAAAAGGATGAAAATTCGGACACCGGGTTTCCCTCCAGCTTTTCCTTCACTCCCTGTTCACTCCTTCTCTTAACAAACAACTGACAGTAACCAGCGTTGCAACGAGTCAACAGCGGAGGAGAAAACATCAACCACCAGTCATCAACGGTGAAAATTGTTGGCCGCCACCCACTGTTAACATAAAACCTCTTCTTGCAATATCTAGCATTTCATTATTTTCATTCTTCTCTTTTTTCATTTTTCACCTTTTTCTCCTCGCATTTCCCATCCTTTACGTAAAATTTAAGCCTCTATCGGAATATTCCCGTCCTTCTCATATATCCACCTTCCCTATTTTACACTTAACACTTCCAAAATTTTAAATATACGAAATATCACCAAAGCTACCTACAGGGTGCATCGCCACACTTGGCATTCAAAACTGATCCCAGTTCAAGGTTTACAGAAGTTTTCATCCGGAGTACGGATGCTTATTAGTTCAAAGAAAATAAATAAAATACGTAAGGAGAATGCATTTGAAGAATTAAATACATGCTTATTTATAGTAACTTATCGCATGCCCCTTTGGTCGCTATGCGCAGACTAAAAATTAGTCAAAGAAAACGATGCACGACCAAACTACGAACTAGGACAGTACTTTATTAATAAGCATGTCAACACACAGTAAACAGATTAAGCTACTTCTAACAACACTAATACTTAATGAATAATGCGAGATGCCCATTCAAGCGAACAAAATTATGTGCAGGCATATCATTAAACAACTTTCTTCCAACATTCCCTCACATATCAACCAATCTCTTAAGTTCTAACCTTCAATATTTGGGTCTTTTTCAGCTTTCTTCTCCCTGCTTTTCGTCCACCATGCATTTAACCTGCCACCACTTTCCACTCGCATTCTGAGCTCAATCAAGTTTCTGTCGAAGGCTTAATACGAGCTCAATCAAACCTAAAGTTTGAACCTCTTCCTCTCAAAATGCTTTTTACCGTCCAACTATTTAAGCTAGAGGTCGTCAAAATATATAAAACAGGCCATAATTTACGAAAGATGAGGTCAGAGAGTAAATTATTAGCACTATAATTAATCACTTTTCCCTTATTCACGTTAAACTTTAATCCCTCCCCCCAGTTCGGAACTTTTTCGTTCGTTCCATTTGTCCCTGCTTTTCTTTAATGTATTCATTTCACTTTTAACAGCAATCTTCTCGCATGCCCTCACATTTACAATAAAATTTAAGCCCCCTCTCCTCGTGAATCGGGATAATTCGAACATGGTGCTGACCCGCATTCGTAGTTTCCATCCGTTTTTCCACGCCGTTAATGAAATTCCGCAAAAAAATCGAACATGAGAAAAAAAATGAAGCTCGAATCACAGAGGTTGCGTTCGCGAGATTCCGCGCGAATATTTCCCCGTGCGAGCTGACATCTAATGAACACCAACATCAAAGTAACCGGTTAAAATTGAAAAAAAAATCAAGTATCGAGGGAACAAAATTTCTGGCGTACAAAAAAACACCGCTCCTTTTCGCGTCTCAACACTGCTCGCTGTGAAATGAGTTTATCGGAGCGGATTTTAATTTCATCGCCAGACGGTAATCCTACCGGTGGCGGTTAAACAATTTTGCTTGACGCAGCCAATCCAAATTCTTCCACATGTTCTCCCAAAAGCTCAAAATCGCCGATTCTAATGATTGATCCCATTTTAAAATACGGTGTTCGATCCGTCTATCATTTAATCGCTTTTGTTAAGGTCATAGGAATGGTCAAAATATGCTATGCGTTAGACACGGTGTTCATGCAAAAATGTATGTTTTTAAAGATAAATGTACTAAACGGAGAAGAATAAATGGGTGTAATTTGTCCAGCTAATTAATCACTGCAAAGGCCAACCCTGATTGTTTTATTAGTTATGAAAAATAATAAGAAGAAATTTCTGCTGAACAGGTACTTGAGAAGCTTTGGCGAGAGGAGAAAATGAAAGAGGAACTAGTTTTTGGCTTACTGAGAAATTTTTCCTCGCGGTTATTAAAAGACGTATACCAGAATTCCACGCACTATATATTAATATGCAGCTATTTGTCAACGTGGAATTGTAATAATCTCAGCTATCAAGATGAAACGAAGGGTGAATTTCATGAAATGACATGTATAGCAGCTGAGACATGCATTTGAGAGGAATTGGGTTCACTATTTTCACATTTGCATATTACCCTGCAAGCCACCTCAAGGATGTTTGGCAGGGGGTGATCCATCACGAACATATACTACAACAATGTACAGGCAATGTCCACTAACATGCTCCATAATATAGGTAGGCTACGATAACTACAGAAACTATTGAAATTGTTACACACTGCAATTCTTTTAACGTTGAAAGAAGAAAACATTCGAAGCATCGAACAGATATGCGGCATGTTAACAGTGTAAGATGAGAGGGTGACGGAGAGTAGATGGGTAGATGCGCTGGAATGGAAAAAGAGGGTGTAATCTGAGTCACTAGAACAAAGGACTACGCCCAAAGCAATACAGACAGGGAAGTAAAAAGCAATCTCTTTCAAGTCACTATGAATGGAACAGGGAGAAAATAATTCCTACGAGACCTAAAAATATTACCGTAAGAGGCTGCGGCTAACCCTGGAGGTATGGCTCGTGAAAGGTTCACCACCTATCTTTAAATTACCTTCCATTCCCAAAGAGAGCTTTTCGTAACCGGTTTTCCATTCAAGAGTGAAGTCTCCGCACCACTTTCCACTTAATTTTCGTCCTCCAGGGGTGCCTAAATTGAGAGGTGCGCTCTCGTTCGACAGGAAAAGAATAGAAAATTAAATTTATTATTCCGGGAGAAGTGCGTCCCTTAGGAACATATATGATTATTCATATCTTTAGAGTCAAATAAATATTACAAAATCAAGATTAACAAGATGTATCAATATCACAGAATCCGACATAATGTTTAACAAAACGGCAAAATTATAAAAATACATCACATTTTGTACAGTTGTAGAGGTCCCCACCATTTATAAATTGCCTCAGTAAACCTCTCTCTCGCAATTCCATACTTACTTCTTTTCAATTCTGGTTTCTGCTTGATCAATGAATGTAGAAAAAATATCACACTGGGCCTTTGATTTTCCTTCTTAATTCAGCAAGATACTCTTCTATTACTTTGTGTTCGCACGGAGCACAGAGGTCACTGTCGGAAGTCAACGGTAAAACCCCGAAATAAGTCCGTTAATACAGTTGAATAACTCCAGCATGTTCTGATATCACAATGAATTGAAGTACTACTACAGTGAGAAAATTTGTTTTCGAGCCAATTGATGCACTTACTTTGAGAAGAGGTCCTTACTCAGGGGTACAAACATGTTCATCCACAAGCAGCTTCTTTCCATAAAGAGTAAAACTAGCTCCATCGGAGATGTCTCCAGGTATAGATAATTGAAAACTGTCAAAATGGTAGAAAGGGTCCTCTCTAACACATTAATTCTCTTTTGAATCCTATCAGACGTTCCCAGAGGAGTCAGTTCCTTCAATTTTCATCGATACCTTACTAAGTCTTATCCTTATAGATGTCCAAAACTTCGAAGATTGACAAATTCAAAATGGTTCATGGAAATTGACTTTCAATATCGATCTCATTTTAACGCAGCAGTAGCTCCGTCTAGATACGATGAGAACCGTTAAGTTTTACTTTTCACGATGGACAGCGGAAGGTCTATCCGAAGAATCGTAAAGATTTTCACCGTAGTGAATGGAAAATTTTGAGAACATATGTCCCTTCCCCCTACCCTCAGACGCTGCAGCCTCCCATTCTGCCTTCATCATTTTATATAAGATATAGGCACCGGGAGCACACAGCAACACCCTGGCTAGCGAGTTCAAAGTCACTTCCAAAGCGTTACTCCAACTCTCACAGCTCAAATTCTGAAGACCGCTTACGTAAGAGAAACTTGCTACGAACTCGGGCGTTATTCATAGTGAAGGGTCAGTTATGTTGCGCCGAGAGAGTAAACGTTCACCCATTCCTACATGTAATTACATTTAGCGATAGGGATAGAAGCTGGACAGCCTCACTCCGTCACAGAACTCTCAAACAGTCTCTGCGTTGACTTTGAAGTGTGAAAAAGTGCCCATGACACCTTATGCCTGATTGCCTGATTACTGTGGTTTCCATTCACCACACAGAATGAAGGCAACCCCGTCTTCATTTTGCATAACAGACATTCCAGTGTATCGCTCAAAGATATCAGTTTTTTAAGTTAATATAGAAATACACCAGAAACTAGACTCCTCCTAACTAATGATGACGAATCATTTTACTAAATGGACGAATAGAATAAGAAACGAAGAAGCATATATAAGAGCAGAAGAGTAAGGGGACCAATGGAACACGATAGAGAAAAGAAGAACCAGATGTATTGGGCACACCTTGAAGCACAATGGGTATGAGAAAAATGTAATTGAAGGAGAAATAGAGGAAAAAGTCACAAGTGGAAGGTCAAAAGATAAATGCAAAGGACAAATAAAGAACAAAGTACATAAGAAGAGCTACTAGGAAGTAAGGTAACTAGCATTTGACCGAGATGGATGGAAGGCTGGAGTCAACCAATCATTGAACGACCATTGATGATGATGATGACAATGGTATAGTTTTACAAAAAATATTAATAATCATTACATTCCAATCAGTAATAAGGCAATCTCGATGAAAAAGTTCGGGCAAAGGTCCTCCACAACGCGGATATTCTCAAGATTGAATCCACAACCTTTATCATTAGGAATTTATTTTCTTACGTTGGGCCGGGTATATCTCATCCCATCCCTTGAATTACGGCACCCTAACGTGCGGAGAGCATTTATCGTCGCCGGAAGAGATATTATAGTATCGTCGATGGAGCAGAAAGAACACCTGTGACACCTCTTCTACGGTCGTCAATTCGCCAGTTTGCTTAGGCTCGAGGAGGCTGATACTATCATCAGTCAGTAGAATTTTAAAAAAATTTCTCGAACGCCTTAAGACTCATATGTCTCGCTTCAAAATTACGTAAACTCGTGCGCATCACGAATAATAGGTCAAAAACCCCAGGAGCAGGTGTAATAGCAAAAGCCAAATCACACTCGTGATAGCTCAAAACTTAAACATCAAGCCATTCTGAACCCCTAAGATATCTTTTCTAACGCCTCGTCTCCGAAAAATAAGAGCATGACTGTAGAGCATTCTCCAAGAACCACGAAGATTACGGTCGGGTTGTTGACCTAACTTCTCAGGGTTCAAATCTATCAGCCTAATGCTTTCACACACCACGAGTTTTACACGAAATTCCCGGGATAAATTCACCTAAAACGAGACAGATTGTTAAGGAAAAAGAAAAATGAGTCTATTTGAGAACCGAATCACATGTCATACGCCATTTTGGATGCTGAACCGTACACAATATTCCTTTATTCTGAGTTTCGTCCAATATTTCACCAAGCATGGCGAACACATTCATGCATTCGCCACAAAAAAGCGTTAATATGAACCAATACAGGACAAAATCCGCAACCGAAGAAACCAAAGAATCCGCGATAAAATTTTTTAATGTTAGGCATGCACGCATACCAACTGCCACCATGAAAAAATAATTAGTCAAACCATGTATTACTTTCCAAAAATAACTAATTGTTTTCCTTTCTCACAGATCTTGAGGTAAGAAATATTTTTAATGCCATTTCTCGTGGTTCGCACAAGTATAAAAGATAACCAGTTCGAAAAAAATTAGATAACTTGGCGTACATCACAATAGATTCGTCACGAACATTCGGGAATTGATTTACATTCTACTTGCTCCTAAATATAATTCAATGATTGGATGAAAATACTTTTTGCAATTAGTAGCTACCCTGCTAAAGTCATAACACACCGTCTTCCTCAATGTTTTCAATTCAATGAGAAGTGGGCAACGGCCCAACAGGATGGGAACACCGATGCCCGCTCAGTTACCGAAATTATGCACCTTTGGGCTCGGCTCACATTCCTCCGAGGGCTTTTAATCCTGTCTACAAGCAGCAGGCAGAAAATGCGAAATGACCCAAGCCTTGGAAGTACGTTAAAAAAGTGCCCAAGCCCGGTTATATAGCCTCCGGTTAATTACTTCCTTGGTATGGAATCCGAAGCTCATACAAGCTCAATGACGATATCCTCAAATAATCGACAGTCAAATATGACATACAAAACCTTAGCTCTCAATAGTCGTCCAAGGATACGTTATGGCCACCCAACTCCACATACTACGGTGTATCAGATTATGAAAATAATATTTGGACCTACACTGCAGAACGGTGAGATTTAAAATTATTCTCAACTCCACATACGGTAGATCAGATTATGAAAATAATATTTGGAACTACACTGCAGAACGGTGAGATTTAAAATTATTTTTTCCCGTAAACGATAAGAGACCATAACAGTAGCCAATGAGACTCAGTAAGTCGATAGGTAGAGCAGCTAATTATTTGGATTTGCTCCACAATACTTGTTTCTTAATCTGCTACGTAATGATAATAGCATGTCGTACATGTTTCCGATAAGACTCTTGAATCTCTGAAATATCTTCGCCGCAGTCGGTATTCGAACTCCGCGCCCTCGAGATGGAAAGCCGGTACTCTGGCTACACTAACTCTATCACATAATATTATCCCGCATAATACATGTATAATATCATAAGATTAACACCTACCAACAGCATCCCATTACTTCGATGAGTGTCCACTCAATTCACCTGTTTTCACTATTTTAAAATTCCTCCATCGTTTGTTCTCTTCTCACTTGATCATACGTCTTCCTTTTAGTCTTCTTCCACTACATCCTCTGCCTCATTAATATCTCATAGACCACCAATCTGATCCCTTTGGCCCTTTGAGTGCGGCATGACGTGTTTTCACGTCACGTTTTCTTTACGCTGGTACTGATGACGTGATATGACGTCAAGGGTACCGCGAGTCTTCCAGCTTTCACTAGGAAACTTTCATTGGCCCCCTCGTGAGAGCTGGAATACTTAAAGTACCCATGACGTGATATCACGTCATCAGCACCAGCGTAAAAAAAACATGACGTGATATCACGTCATGCCGCACTCAAAGGGTTAAGTCCTCATGCCCACTCCTCTCTAATCTAGGCATCAAATATATTTAACTCCAAGCTTTCTATAGTGCATCTTCCACTGGACTCTTCTTTATTTCTTCATTCAAAAACCAGGCCATGAGTTATTCTTTTGTTGACACGTTTACTTATGAATTTAAATAATCATCAATGAATGAATAAACATATCACGAAATTCAAACAGCATCAAAATACAACTGATGGAAGGTAAAAATGGAGGCTATTCAACGTACACGCTAACAGTCGTTTATCTCCATAAATATTTCGAAGAGAAGCTGCCTATTTTCAATATAGCTCGTTTAGTGAGGAATAAGTACAGCTAAATATGCACATCGTAATCGTCCATTCATCTCACCTCTCCCTTCCTCTCCATGCATCTGTTTAGCCCAACAGGTTATTGCTCGCATAGCACAGCACAGCGAAAAAAAATCAAAACTGGGATGCACGTTCTCTGAAGCATCAATTGCGTTCACCGCCTAACACCAACAGCGACGAATTCATCCCACCGATGGAAATTTTTGTTCCAAATATGGCATATTTATTCCCGACCTACGCATTTTTTGCGATTCCGAACGACGCCACGGGCAAATTTTTTTTTCAATTTCGAACCAATAACACCGGTATCGGGGCGAGGGTGCAGTTACAGATTCAACATTTCAAATGTAATTTTCCGACCGCGATTTTTCAATTCGGTGGACTGCCTTGTTTTTACTGCTCATTCCCGAATAACACACGCTTTTTCAGCGATTCCCATTTTGATGCCGAGGGCAAAACCGAAAGAGAATGATATCATATTTGCTCGGGCTTCCTTCAACTCTGTTTCTCAGCCGTCTTGTACAGATACTGTATCTTTAATTCAAGGACAAAAAATTTAAGTCCGAGCAGTGATTGAGGCGAAGTTTAGGAATTAGTGTCATAGTTAATTCCCAAGACTTGAACACTAAAGTAAGATCATCGTAATAATTTACCTTCATTGGTGGGTCTCACATCCAGGAAATGTTTACAATCAAATCGCTAAATGTTGAACATAAATTGAGACGAAGAAAGGCGGCCGCAAGGCAAATTAATTCAATACCTCTTCCGATAAAATACACCATCAAATTTGTTTTTATTCCTATACAGTCGTCAAGGATCCAACAAAGAATACATAGTATCCGAGAAGTCTCTTTCATCCTCAGTGTTTTCTTTCCTTAGTTTTGACGACCTTGGTGCGTATAACAGACAACCAGCATTTTCATGCACAAAATCTAACTTCGGTACTACGCATTCGTACAGGTATTCATTTTCAATTCATAAATTTTCAATGAAAAAGAAACGGGCCAACTAAAAATGGTGATGACAGAGTCTGCTCTTCATTGTAATTCTCAAGTTTGGCAGAGTCTTTTCCTTGATTTTCATACTTTCTTTTTTAAGATCCCTTCGACTTCCTATTGTTTTACCGCTTTCACGGAGGATAAACACACAAATATGGCTATCTTATTTCCCAGTCATGTAAAAATTGCTGAAACCTGGACAAAGTTTTATGTACTTATGTATCCACCAAGGTCAGGAAGAGATAGGTGAACTTTGAAGGTAAACTGATCGGAAACTTGGGGAAACACTAATACGTTACATGACAAATCCAAGACCTCATTAACAAATAACATAGCATGAAAACGGGGCAAATTACCAATAAAATCTTCTCACCCCACTATCCATTAAGTAATTTGCCACAAGCAAAATATATACCCCTTTAACCATACACTATACTTTTATGCATGCGATTTATTCTAGCATGAATAAACGAGAACTATTTATATTAAGAGATCTAGAAATGAGGAAGGAATATAATTTTCATAAATAGCAATAAAAAACCCATAACATAATTAGGAAACCGTTTATGCTAGATAGTGTGCAAATCGTATCAATTTTTGTCATGCAAATTCAGGTAAAAATGTATAGGTATACGCTCAAAAAGAAAATGACTTCGACCATAGGAGTCATAACTGCCGGCTTCCATTATCACCTAGTGTTTATAGTGGCGTCTAAAACGTCTTAAATTATACCATTTAACGATACTAAAACTGACAAGTAATACGTTTCGATACAGTGAGTGTGGATCAGTGCGTACTGAATTGGTAACGAATAAAAGCTAAGATACTATGATTATGTTAATTATTACATATCAGGGTGATCTAGGTTAAGGAAGGATGAAATGGAACATAGTAAAAATTCTTTAGATTTTTCATTGACACAGGCTTTGAATCTACCAATACAATTACTTGGTTCATCTCATAGTACGTCCTACCTCCCTTCAGAATACCTATTCTCTCCCTCTCCTTTCCCCGCTTAACCAACATCCTCCACACTATTACATTCCTCATTCACCTTCGCCCCTCATTCGCCCCTGACAACCTAACTTGCCTCTTCCTCAGAAGATCTCCTCAGAAGATCTTCCTCAGAAGATCTTCCTCACATCTCACCCAGAAGTTTCCTTTCCTCGCCCACTATAACGAGCTCTTCCTTATTTTTTTATCCTCTCCGTCTACTTCACTTTCTCCATTTCCTACGCCCAATTTTTCTTAAACGAACACCAGTAGTCCACTCTTGTTTGCTTTTCTCTGGGTCCATATTTCTACTCCATACAACGCTATACTTAATAAACTCTTCACCAGCCATGTTTCGCTTACTTGCCCACGGTCTTTTCGTCAGCTCGTTCCAATAGCCGAATTCTTTTTCCGCGTACGCTAATCTTCTAATGATATTGACGCTATACCCACTTTCTTCTGGAGCGTAATACCCAATTAACTTGCTCAATCAGCTGCAGTTGGTGCCCTCCTACTTTTACGACCAACCTCGTCCGTCCGCGAAAATCTTATTACTTCTGTTTTCTTATGATTCATCTTCATTCCATTTTTCTCAAGGTGATTTTATGATGTATCTATTAAAGCTAGCAAACCTTTCAACGATCGACAAACCAACGCCTGGTCGTCCGCGAGTCCAACCGACTTTATGAGCCGGCTTCTGAATCATATTCCCACGTCTAGCTCTTTCCATGCCTCGCTTACAATCTCCTCGGCATAAATGTTAATAAGAAGGCACAACGGGTATCCTTGCCTTATCCTGCGACCTGTAACTTGCCCACCCCGATTCCCCGTCAGTCACCCTGTCCTATGTATGAGTCGGATAAGTTTCCTGTTTCGCCTATCTAGCCCCTTTATTCCGAGTATTTCCATTAGTTTTTCCCAATTTACTCCGCAAAACACCTTTCAGGTATTCATTAAAGCAAGTAAAAGCTTTTGAGTATACTCTATGCTTTCCCTTTACGTGTTCTCATCACCGCAATCGAATCCAGAGTTGCCATCCCCTTCCGGCACTCAAACTGCCCACTGCCCAACTCTCCAATCTTCTGAAGTGAATTCAAGCTGATTGCTGAACTCTCATCGCGCTCTGACACTTTCTCCTTCTTTGGGATATGTATCAGCAATGTTTTAGCGAAATCCGTTCATTCACCTTCCGCATATATCCAACGAATAAGTTCGAAAAAAGGTCGCCTTCCGTAATAAACTAAGTTCTCTAATATTTCCGAAGGGAGGTCATCTACTCCCACTATTTTCATCTCTCGTAATGCTATCTCTATTTCACTTTCAAGTATCTCCACTTCGAGTTATTCTTATTTTTTTCTCTGATCCTCCAAGTCTAGGTGCATGGGTCTACTAACGCTCTCATATAGCTCTTCCACGTAATATCTTCACCCGTCCAGCATTCCTCCTGTTCGATTCGTACCTACTACGTTTTTCCTTTAACCTTTGTTACCGTTTACACTCGCTAACAGCCTGTAAAATTTTTTCTTTAGCGTACAGTGCATCTATTTTCCCCGCTGTCAGTACCTTTTTTCTCACATTTCCCTAGCCAACAGTTTACTACGCCCGAGCGGTTACCTGAAAATATTAGTTAATTCCAAATTACTCCTAGATTAATGTTGACCTTTCTCCACTTTCTACTCTCCTCTGCTTTCCTCATCATTTCATCTATGACCCATTGATTCTTCATCCCTCTCGTTTCGAATGATCATAATGTCCTCCAAGCCAATCTATCATGTCTGTTTTATTACCCTCACATCTTTCCTCGATTTTCCCAATTCTCTTTTCTTCACATGTTCTTGTCACAAGTGGCTAACCCTTCCAATGCACCCATGACCCATCCATTCATTCTGCTATTTTTACTAGGCCTTCTGAATGTAACATCACATTTCACGAAAACGAAATTATGAATTAAGTTCGCCACAGCCCGCAGAAAGCTGCGCGAGTTTATGTTACTGTACCTAAATCTGTCTAAACGTTATGTATATAATTTGACATCTCTCTGAGTCGCCCAGCATTTTTCATGCGTACCAACGTCTCAGGTGCTGTTCAAGCCAATCATTGCTATTATTTATACTATATTATCTTGCCATCCTTAACAGTGCCACAACTTTCTTCACTAAAATAGTTGAATATAGAATTCCAAATTTCCGAAATGCGTCATCATTCGTGGTGTCTTCTATTACAGACTTAAATCTGACTTAAAATTCATTAACAGTACCCTTAATTCTCAGTTTAACAGCCCTAAACTTACTTCATTCATCAATACCAGAAAGAATACGCGTCCTACAAGAGCCAGCCCCTTACTCCACATGCCCAATATTAGATTATCACTGAATAAACATTCGTTCTTCCTCCGTCTTTCCTCCCAAATAAATTCACTTCCAACAGATATCGATCTCTTTTCTCTATCGCCTGGAAACTTCACCAACTTGGCTACAACACACCATTCCGCAAGTATGCAGCAAACATAGGCAGTAATAAAATTGAACGGTATCTCCATTTCATCTAAGTTCAGTTTTTTTTGTTTTGTTGTTTATCAGTGGAAGTCTTCCTTTGTATTTGTTACAAATACAATTTAAACTGGCAAAGCTGCTGTATGTGGACTATTTTCTTTGAAATTAAAAGAAAATATAATTTTACTGCCTTCTCAATGCAGTCATTGAGACCCCTAGTCCATATTTATCACTTCATATCAATCCCTCCCTTTCCCTATCACTGTATTCGTCTCCCATGTTTTCCTTGTCCATGACTTGCCTGATTTTCTTCTGCGGTTGTTCGCGCACGCCGTCCACATCCTCCTGCCAAAGGTAAACGGTAACCATGTACACCCAAATCTTAACGAAATTCGACGGGTGGGCTTTTATTTACTAATAGTATCTTTTCCCTTACCTATTCAATGCTCACTACTCTTCCCCCTAATTTTGCATTCATTACTATCGCAATCCCACTTTTGCTCTCAACTTCCCCATTATAAATAATCCTGTAACTAATATACCAATGATACTCGCTGTCCTTTCGCTTCACCTCGCACAGCCTCTAAGAATCTCTTTTCCCTTTCTCCATTTCATTATTCATATTTGTTTAGCTATCCGGCTCTCATCGCTGTCCCCATGTTCCAAGCTCCAATATTAACCACAGATTTCCTCTTTCTTTTGTCATTCTTCTCCTTTGAATTCCTTTTATCCGCGATTGATGTTGTTGCTCTGGCAAGGATTTTGTAAGATGATGACCGCGGAGGCCTTGTCACCCACGCTGCCGGGCACGACACCCGTCACAGAGGACAGCGGTCCGTGATAGCCAGGATCCAACACCCTCTCATGTGCTTCCATGATCGGTGATACTGATAGTCAGGGTGAGGGATTGATTCCCAGCTTCCTTTCCCAACAGTACTTTAACGTGACACCATTACGTAAACCAGCGGTTCCCTATTTCTTTTGCCTACGGAACACTTATTGATCCACGTATTTTTGGCGGAACCCTATTTCAAGAGCTGCAAATTAACTCGACTATAATGTTATTTTAAGGTGCGGTAGGTACATGGTGTATGAATGAAATGGAGTTTTGGATTGAAATCTTTTAAATTAAGAAAATGAAAAATGCGTGTAAATGCCTGTTTTCTAAGACAGTAGGGCCTTATTCGCGGAACCTCTGTGACCCTTTCACCGGAACCCCAGGGTTCCGCGGAACACCATTCGGGAACCGCTGACGTAAACTACCTTCCTTCGGGCTTTAATGCGGCCCCAATGTCTTAGCTGATGACGTCATTTTGCGGGGAACATCGTAGCTCCGCCCTCCAAATTGTAAACTGACACAGGGGCTGTAGTGCCTAGCGGCTTACATAACATCCGTTCTTTTTTTCCTGATTTTTTTTCATTCCTGCTACATTTTTTTTAAGTTTTCTAAATATTTCATGCATTAAAAAAAACGCTCATTCAAGTACTAAAACGCTTAAATTTCGATTTCCAGCATTCATTTTCAGCAAATTTAGCAACCGGTCTACAGTCCTCCTTTCAGTGCGAGGGCAGTAAATCGTGTCTCTCGATTTCACGCCCAAGTGTTCATCGACTATTTTTTTGCAGGTGGACACGAGCAGCTCCGAGGGAATCAACGACGAATCTTTCTGCATAAGGTGCCCGAGGAAGAGGGTGTCGCTGGTTGCGGCGCGTGGAGAAACGCGAGCCGTCCTCATACTGCCCGAGAACTACCGCCGATGCCCGGGGCGCAAGGCCATGCGCGGAAAGAAGAGGGCGCTCAGCAGACGGGGAAGGTATACACATTCATGCGAATGAAATTGAACGCTCGGCGTACGAGAGTAAACGAGAGAGTACAAAATACAAATCGCCATCATTCCCCAATCCTGGATATTCGTCCTAAAAAGAATTCGTTCCTTTGACTCTTGGATCTTGACCATCATCTTAATTTGTTCCTGGACTACCGTTTGTGCAAAAATCTAAGTCGACTTTTTCTTTGACAAGAGTATAAGACATCTTCTGGGTCGATAGTTCCGCGTTTCGGCACGATAAAACCATACGTATCTCATGAATACTTACTCATAAGCCACGGAGTTTTTCCGCGAAGAAATGTGATATATTTTTTACGTTCTAAGTTCCTCATAATGACCTAATACTAATAATGAATTGATGAGCTTGGCGATATAAATGCATTCTACAAGGCTCATTCTACGTAATCGTACAATTATTGGATAACCAACCCGAAACACTGGCCTTTCCCATTTCCCAATTAGGGACGTGAAACGCTGAGGCCGTAAATGTTCATAAATACTCTGATTACGTTTCGTATTTTGTTACAAACCGTCGGTGAAAATAAATTTTATTTTAACGACATTAAGTATTTTAATTATTTAACTCAATAGTAATATGAAACGAAAACATAATGATTTCTCGTCACGGAAGCGGAAATCGCCAAGTTTAATTGTGCCTCCATTAGAAGTTAATATTTCCGTTGTGCTCAGTTTTTCACCTTGCTTTAAACTTTATCCATGCGCCTCCAATGGCTCACTTTTAAATGGCAAACCATGGAGATCGAGCAGTATTTTTTACCTGAACTTGTACTAGAGCCACCGATTGTATTTATTTTCGGCTCGGATAGAAGACTTCGGGCTTATACCCGAAATAATACGGTACTCCTTTTCCTGATGGAGACATTATGCAACCTGTTTTATAATGCTGGCACTTCATTACTTACATAGCCTTAAGACTAGTCAATATAACTAACTTTACAAAATTTCATGGCTATAGTCTCTCTTCATCAATGCAGAATATCAGTTTATGAAAAATCTACAGTTCACGTTATTCCAGGACTCCTCAATGGTAATGAAGGGATATTATCCACTCCACCATTATTTGCTTTCACCTTATTTCTTACACCCAAGCAGTTCCTATCCATTGACTATTCCCTTCCAAGGTAACTTAGGTAACTGGTTTAATATCTTATCCATGAATTCCTTCACCTCCCCTGATGTACTCTGATAAAATCAATAACTTTCTCGCTCAAGTAGCCTCTACTGCAAACGGAATTTCCTTAATTACCTCCACATGATTTCCTCACTTTACTCCAGAGGATATCCACTTTGCACTGTCTCTGGAATCATGCTATATGCCCACATCATCTTTTGAATGCTTAACTTTTTTCCTACGATTAGGGTAAAAATCTCTTTGCTCCCTTCAAACATGCCCACATTTTTCATTTTCATCTTCTTTTCTTCGTTCATTCGAACACAATCTTAATTTCGCACCATCTTTATTAATCCACAGTAATTCTGAGCTTCTCATCCTTCTTGAATTAGCCATACCTATTGTTTCATCATCAGCATTCAGTACCTCTTATTTTAGTTTCCCCATCACCTATCTTCTATTGCTCCCAATTCTTTCATGGAAAAACTTTTGCCCAAGAAAAAAAAGTTGTCTAAACAGAGTGTTGAAACTGTGAACTTTAATTTCATGTCAATAAGTTACATTGCCTGCTTTAATCTAACAACAGGTATTGCATTGATCTCCCCTCTCTTTGTTATTCAGATCCAGGGGTGCACAGAGTAACGAGCACAGAAGCTCCAACAGTAATCTCACAGATGATGATGGTGATAATATCAGATTGGAAGTACTCTGGGGTCCTCCTCTAGGAACATTGGCTCAAGAGGGACGGCACATGACAGTTTTCACTCTAATTCACAACAATCGGGCAGTGGAAACATGTCATGTCACGATGGTCGTAAAAGGTACAGTACCTATCTCAAATCTTCTAATACTTATGCAAATTAACCTTGATTAACATACATTAATTGCAACAAGAAACTTCAATCGCATTGCATTTAACATAGTATGTTCTGTATATTAAATAATGATAAAATGGTTTACTTGTGGCATGGCAGCCCATTGGGTGGTATTGAGATGTTGTCTAGATGTCCCAAGTTCAAAGTTGAGCAGTTTTCCTGTGACCAGATCTATCTGTGTAACTCTAGGCCGTGGAAACACACTAGCAAGTATGAAAACAGTAAATGCCCCCTTCAACAAGGGCCACCTCAAGGCCCAAGCAACCACTCAGGATAATTTGGCCCTGAACATAAAATACACAGGATTTAAATCTATAAGTCATGAAATATTCTATAAAACAGGAAAAATTATACAAGATAGTAGGTATGTAATATGTTTACTGTGAATCAATATCACTCAATTTTCAGAGGAAAATCTTGTAAAGATTATTGAAGGGATAATCAAGGTATGGGATGCCCAAAAGCAACTTGGCCCTTGTAAAAAATTAAGTTGATCAGTCTCCATCGACTTGTGAATTTAATGCATAGATGCACTTTGTTCTTGGTGAACTCTAGCTCTCTACCCAAAAAAAAAACCAGTTGTCTAATGGTTCTACCAAGGTAAAAATGTTCTGTGCCTGCCCTGAAACTGGTCTGGATTTGAAACATCTTTTTAATCCAGACCAGTTCAGTCCAGTTACAGACCACTTCCAGGTCAGATATAAGTCTTTCAGAGCCGTTACAGACCAAATATTTTTACCTGGGCAAGGGTAGGCAAAATACCCTAAAAATTGTATTTGAAATACAAATTACTACATACCCAGTTGTCTATCCCCTGATATCCAAATGAGGCACTAGTTTACCTGAGAAATATTTGACTTCAGAGAATTGCATCATATCTTTTATTATAAAAATACTAGGGAGATAATTGAAGATCTTCTTCTCTTCATGATTGTCAGCTCTTAGATTCCCAAAGCCTTCCACCTCACATTACTACAGCTATTTAGGCAAATACCTTACCATACCCATTATTCAATGAGAGTCGCTGTTACAACCCATACTGGCTCTACCTTCACTTCATATGAAGGAGGGCTGATGCCCCCACTGCTGGGTCACTGACTGCAAATTAGCTGGTGGAAGCCATTCACCAAATCACAGAATTTTTATGGGCTTTCGTCATACTTTAGAGCCACCTCCACCTTCCAAGTACTACTACTAGTACTTCAAAGTCTCCACTACAGCTCATTTTGCCAGTACTCACTTACTTCACAGCTAACCTTCCTATCTAAAGGTCGACCTACAATCTGCAACTGAGTAAATGTACTTAGTAATGGTAAGTTAGCCTCAACGAAAGAAGTTGATAAGTTAATTAGTCTTGTTCATATAGAGCTCAAAAGTGGCTTTTCTGAGCTGAGAACTATTTCCACAACAAATCAGACTGATATAATAAATACTGCTATTTGTTTTCCTTCTAGTACAGAGATGTAAGCCTTTACTACTCCCACCCAACACAAGAGCTCAGTGCTCACAAGAGACAGCATGGGGTTCCAGATGTGAATTTAAATGCATCAGCAAGAATTCTAAGACAACCTTCACTCCATCAGATGTAAAAGAAACAACATGTGAAATGATGAATGTCAACGGCCTAATGGGATGGTCTCACGAACCACCAGCATGCTTGGAAGGTAAGTACATAACCAATATTCCAATCATTGCAATATGTATGTAGTATTAGAACATCAGTTTCACATGCTCAGATGACTAAGGTCATTTTTGCACTAACATCATAAAGAATGAGAGTAAAGGCAATTTGCCACTTAGATATAATTTATGTAAGTTGAAAATAAATTATATCAAGTGGAAAATTGCCTTTACTCTCATTCTTTATGAATTCTTTCCACCACATCAAGCCTGTTACTTCTCTTTTTCCACTAATGGCCTACCATTTGTGCAGATAGGCAACATGTCTCACAGCAAATAGGAGAATTACCCCATCTAATTCAAGACGAGTCCAAAGGTGCTCAACATCAAAGTTCTCACAATCACCATTTGACGATCACAAAGGAACTGGTTTTTCCATAGCAGCAATAGCCCTTTATAACTCATTGACAAAAGGTGTCTCTATTGTAACCTGGCCATTATCTGAGCAGGTATGAGATACCCAGGCATCACATTTTTTAGCTATGAAAGATAGTATGCACTCTAATTGTTCTATAGCTCAGTCAGTTTGTAACCATGTATCCTGTTTTCTTTTTTTAAACCTTCATCAGTGATGTGATTTTCATACTTGGCATTATTAAAAAAATAAATAAAATCAGTGAGAGACAGCTTAAACTTCCCAGAGTTTCGTCGAACCAGCTGCAATGAATGTGACACTTTTTCCAAAAATGTTTAGGGCAATTTTGGTGACCATTCTAATAGCCCTGAGCAAAATAATAAGAGCACAGCATGATTGCATCTAAATGTCAAGAAAAATCCATTAAGACATATGCTCAAAACAATTAAAACATTCTGGCATAAAGACCTCCATCTAAATCAAAACTAAAGAGGAGGTGAGTATTTTGTAGAATTCAATGGGACTTAAGTCTTTAAAGCATGAATGATACATCAACCAAATAATTAAGTATGTGACCCAAATTTGTGCTGTTCACTGGGTACTTTCTGTTAAAAATGGGTTTTGGGTCAGATTTTGACTTACATACTTATCGGAGTTTTGGAAAGAAATCTGTCAATCAATTTGATTAAATGTAAACATCATAAAATCCACTACACCATTCACTGTAAGTAAGCATGAAACCAAAGTTGAGTGTACAGTACTGTCTCCTCATGTAGCAAGATGTGCATATCACAAAAAAATTGTCTTTCATTAAGTAGGGACCAAGTCCAGCAAAGATTCGACCAAAATATCAAACAAAAGAGACACCAAAAACAGAATTCTGAAATATGCATTTACAACCATTAACCCAAAATTTAAAATTAAGATTGCAAGCCCAACCCTTCAGTAATATAAAAATATACATTTCTGAATCTTATACATATATACATACCCATCACGCCGTTCCCTTCCGGGGTAGGCAGTCAAAATGTTTCACTCATTAATACATAATTGTACACCTACTCTGCTTCAATAATTTCCTCCATACTGACCGATCCTTGCAAACCTATTTTGCCTTATTTACCCCCATACACTGTTTCATGCACGCCCTCCTGTTTTTAAAACTCCTCATATTCCTCCTCCTAAGAATTTCCTCAACCAAATTCAACCACAACTTTCTCAGCCTACCTCTACCTCTCACACCATTCATTCTACTCTCATATATCTGTTTCGATATTCGACTCTCATCCATTCTCTCCACATGGCCAAACCAACAAAGCACACTCCTTTCATACACGTCCATTACTGGAGCATTTTAACCCACATTCATTCAAGACCCACTCATTCCTGACCCTATCCATCCTACTTTTGCCACAAATACTCCTCATAACTCATACCCACGGCATTTAGTCTACTTTTATGTCTATCCTGACATACCCATGTTTCACTACCATGTAGCAAAGTGGGAAGAAGTACACTTTTGTACACAGCAATTTTCGCTTCCTTAGACAAGCACTCATTCCTTGATATGCTCCACATACTACCTACCATTTTCCTTCCAGCATTCGCATGTCTATTTATCTCCTCATCTATTCTTCCATCTTTCGCATACATCTTACCTAAGTACAGCAAATCATCCACCTGTTCAATTACTTCACCGTTCGCCCTCATCCTAAAATTATTCTCCCCATTCTCCTTATCAAAAACTACTACTTTAGTCTTACACGCATTTACCTTCAATTTCATTCTCTCCGTTGATTCACAAAACTTATCTAGGAGCTTCTGTAATCCCTGTTGACTGTCTGAGATCAAAACAGCAACATCTGCATATAGATGAACTTGCAAGTTTACATTTCCAATCAAAACACCTTCGGTTTCACAACATGCGTCTCTAACACATTCATCCATAAATACATAAAACAGCCATGGAGACATTACGCATCCTTGCTTTACTTCCCAATTTATTACAAACTAATCATTCATAGTCCCGTTAACTCTTACACTTGCCTTACTATTGTCATATATCGCCATCATAACATTCAATAACTGCCCATTCACTCCATAGCCTCTCAAAACCTTCCACAACTTCTTTCTATTTACTCTGTCATATGCCTTCTCTAAATCGAAAAACGCACAGTAAACTTTCTTTCGGACACTCATACATTTTTCTATCACTTGCTGAAGTGCAAAAAGCTAGTCACTACATCCTCTTCCAGGCATAAACCCACACTGCATACCCCATATTCTGTCGGAAGTAATATTCCTTACTCTTTCGATTAATATTTTACTGAACACTTACACACCGGGATACTCATTAACTAATGGCCCGATAATTATTACATTCGGTCTTTCCTCCCTTCCCTTTGTACAACGGAACGATGATAGCATTCTTCCAATCCGCTGGAACAACAGAAACCTGTAAGCATTAATTTTATAGTTCTCGCAGCCTACAAATTAGTAATTTACACCCACACTTCCACATTTCACTGGATATCCCATCTATGCCTGCAGCCTTCCCATTTTTCAATATTCTCACAGCCGTTGTGACCTCCTTCTCACTGATATCCTTTTCCATCATCACATTCTCACATACCACTTCACATGGCTCATCCTCAACACCAGCAATATTATTGTACAATTCTTCAAAATATTCCCTCCAGCAGACCCTGATATTGCTCTCGTCCCACATGATCTCTCCACTTTTGTTCTTTACCGCATTCATTCCCCTACCTTCACCAATCTTAGCCCTTCTTACCCACTTCCAAAACAGCTTTTTATTACCTTTAAAATCACTCTGCATTTTGTTAGCTTCATCCGCATGCATTCTTTCTTTGCTCTCTTTCACAAAGATTTTGCAGCCATTCCTTTTCTTTCTGTAAATCTCACATGCCTTAGAACGCTCTTCCTCAGATTTGGCAGCAATCATATCCTTGTATGCCTCTTCCTTTTCTCTGACTGCAATTTTCACTTCTTCATTCCACCAAGCATCACCATTCGTTCTTTCTACCACTCCTTTTCCACATACACATTCAGTACATTTCACAATCACTCCTTTCAAACACTCCCATGCATCATTTACATTCTGATATGCTCGTCCCATTCTCTCTGCTTCAACGATAGAGCATCCTCAAGCATGCAACCATACCGCATTCTTACCTTGCTGACTAGCAACCTTTCCACTTTTACTCTCAACTGCTTACGCGCAACTTTCTTCCTTGGCACCCACTTTCTGCCCAGATTCACTTTGGAGACTACCAAACAGTGGTCTGTTCCACATTCAGCACCACTCATCACTCGCGTGTCCCACACTAACTCTCTCAATCTCTCATCATACACAATAAAATCAATCATGCTTTTACAATCGCCCCTTTGCCAAGTATACATATATAATCTCTTATGTTTAATAATGTATTCGACACAAACAATCCTGTTTCCAAGCACACACTCACCAAGTTTTCACCGTTATCATTCACTCTTGGGTCACCAAAGGCCCAACCACTCTCTCAGATGCATCCCACCTCACACCCACCCACCCATTCATGTCATCTAGTAAAATTATTCTCTCACCAGGATCACATTCATTCAAAACCTCTCAGTTTTTCGAGTTCACCATAGTAGAAAGAAATTCTGTCACTTAATTGAATTTAGAAAGAGCAATTCTGGAAATGCATCACTAATCATGCAAATAATGCATGTAAGTATAGCTACATATTTTTAAAGTTCAGCTTGTTCTTGTAAAAACCAGATTCTCATTGAATACAACTTCATTATAAATATTTTGAAATTACTCAGTCCCCTACATCATAAGTTACCTGAAGCAATATGTGTAAGCCATATAACATATCCATTTTTCTAGATTCTTTACCTCAGCCTGATGAACCAGCTGAGACAAATGCTGATGTGGCAGAAGAGGAGACATGTGCTATGCCATTTGCTCCTTCTGATGGCATCATATCCTGTGGAGATGAAGAGGATAGCACTGAAAGAGAGACAGTCCCCGTGGGTACAGTATGCCGCTACAAATGCTCCGAGGGGTTCCAGATTCCACCAATACAGAGACATCTCGCTACAACTAAGTGTTTAATAGGTGGAGACTGGTCAACAGCAGCAGACCCATACTGTGAAAAAATTGTGGAAGATGTGCAAGAGACGATGCTTCCAAAATCTTCCATTACTTCCAGGCACACCAGAATAGGGTAGTAACCATATCTGTGCATACTTTCTGCGCTAATGGACTCCAAACATGAGAAAGACTAAGAGCAATGTGGTGTAAATAAATGTGACTAACATTTCCATAATCCAACTGAACCTACCGCCTGACTGATTAAGCTAACATAATTGTTTCGCAGTGTGAAGATTTATATTACAGAAAACAATAAATTAATAGGTGAACAAGAGGTGAGTAAACACTAAAACAAATGTTAGGATATATGTACATGTATACTGCATACACATCCTCATCTAAAAGTGCTTCATATGACAACATGAGAAGAAAATTATCTCGAAATCACCTGTTAATAGGAAGAAAAAAATAGGGTGCAGTCAAAAGAAAAGCTGGTGAATTTACAAGCTGTGCAGACGACTGGCTTTTCTTGTAACAATATTTTCTCTTATGATCACCAGGCAACCAACCTAATGAGGATGACTCCAGAAAACCGGCAAATCAATATTGACTGATTCCTCTTTATCATAAAAGCAATTATACCTACATCTCACCCGCATAATGAATGAAAACATGTCACTAACTAAACTTTTTGCTAAGAATGTGCATACAGAATTGTCTACTCAGTTACCATGAGATGATATCACAAACTTGTTATATTTTCAATAGTTATTTCATTGAACTACAGCATTAACAGCAGTTCAATATAACACAGCTCTGACCTGTCAAAAATTCCTTAACTATAATGGCTTAGCATACTAAAATCACAAATATGGCATGGATTACACCTAAGATTCATTTTAATATCATACAAATGTTGACCACAGGATTTTCTTTCATTGTATCCATACTGTACTTACCACTTACCAAATAAAAATTTAGGCAAAAACATTAACCAAACAAAATAGCTTGAATTTTAAGGAAGGCAAAAATAAATTATGAACAAACATCAAGCCAGCCTGCGGGTCAGGCTTCGCTCTGATTATAATGCTGTACATACAATAAAGTTACCAAAAGAATTAATTTGTCTCCTTATTAAAAACTATTTACCCAATCTCTTAATGAAGGGCAACCAGGAGAAATTCATTTTTCAAAACTTGTAAAGGTGTGTAATAACTCTAAAGTGGCATTCAAGGTAACCAAAGGAACTTAAAAACTTCATCAAATTCTATGGTTTTCCATATTGATAGCTGCAAAACACACTCTGAACTGACACTGAACTCCTGGGCTTGTGACAAACAAAACATGATGCCATAAATGAAGAGTGTTCAATATCAATATGTATTTATCTTCCAGTAGAATAAAGCTTTAAAAAAAGATAGATTACCAAATACATTCCACCGATATACAACATAGCATAGTGTTGCATCGTGCCCAAACTTGAAGCTGAGGAAAGGTGTACATAGTGCCGTAGAGAGAGTAGGAAGAGGCATAAGAGATGTGGGTTACAGGCAGGGTGAAAAAAGAATGCTCTGTATTACCACACATTATGTTTACTATTCGACCATGGTTCTGATTCTTGAGTCATTTCAATTCCATGTTTTCAATTTTTTGTATATACTTGATGTGTGACAGGTGAGGGAAGGGCAGTGAGGGGAGAGATGATTAAGGTAAGAGATAACAGTAGAGTTTCCAATGAGACTGAGAATTGGGCAGTTAGACCTATGATGATAAAGATGAAAGTCTAATATTGGTTAGGCAAGTTATGTTGATAGAAAAACCCATTGTACCTTTCCATACTTTTTCATAAACTACCACCAGTTTCAATGTATATTCACACCAATCTCAAGAGGTAGTTTATTTGAAAGCTCCTGGTCCTTAAATGCACAGAAAGGTGGAGAGTGAAGGAGAAGGTGCACTTGAGGGAGGAAAAGTGGAGGGGAAAGCAAACCTCTCCATCGGTCAGTTCCTTGAAGGGGGAGGGAAAGGAAAGGAAGGTTGGCAGGGTGTCCAACACATTAGGAAGAGGTGTCCACCCAGAATAAGATGCAGAAGTGAAAGTAATTTTAGGAGCATATGCAAACAGCAAAAGAAGTGAGGTTGGTAGCATATGCATGCTATGTGAGGGAAGTCCCAAGGGAGAATGGTCACTTCACCCAAACCCCCTTGCAGGAGCTGTTCGCGAAATACACTCATCCAGGTAAGAAAAAGGTTTCTGTAAATGGGCCATGAGCTTTTAAACAAGCTGTACAGTAATCAGTTGAAAGTCGGTTAGGTTTATATAGTTTGTGAGGAAGCGGAGGTTGAGGTAAGGGGGTAGAAATATCAAGAAGGGTAGAGGGAAGTGGATGAGAGAGTAAGGTCAAGGTAATTGTACAAGGAAGTCTAAGTTGGGGAAGGAAAAGAGAGGGAGGGTGTCGAAGGCTAATATTGAGAAGGGTCAAACCTTGGCCTTGGGTCTCAGGTGGCCAAGCAACTTTAACTCAAGATATACCTTCTGGAAGCTCACCAGGAACTTCCTACTAACTGGTAGGGGATACTTGAAAGGAACTTTCATTACCCTCTTCATATTTCAGGGGTAAAAATGGCTGAAAAAAGATAACTATTGTGATATTATCCCTCTGAAAATATTTTGAAAAACATTTAATCACTTCAGGCAATAATCTTGGGCATGAGCAGTAGAGGTATGCCAACTTAATTGTCATCCTTATGAAAGAGGAGACACCTGCAAAAGAATGTCCCACAGATTATACCTCCCACAGTCCTGACTAGGTCTTGACACACCGACTTTACCAGTTCTGATGAGGGATGAGGATAGGAATTAAAAACCTCTTTTCTTTGAAACTCTTGCAGAGAACTATTTCCTGCTCCATGCTATGCCCCTATTCAAGTTTTTTACACAGCAGTCACTCATGTTTGGTGTTAATGAGGTGTTTTTAAAGACCATTATCCTATATTCTTCCTCTTCCTGCCTCCCATGCCATTGGAAGAGAAACACATCATGCCTCTTCAGAGCCTCAGGAAATCTCTAAAGAAAATTCCTGTAACAATAAATCAATGAAGATGTGTGTGCAACATACAGTAGAAGGCCATTATTAAGAGGGTGGCTTCTGGCGAGAAGGCCATTAGAGCAAGTGATTATTTGGCCATTGTTGGCCACAACATTAAATGTATACAGAGTTTGTTGGTTATAACGAGCAGCCATATCTGCTGAACTGCCATAACCAGTCTGTTTCGCCGTGATTGTCATTCAGGATGCATAACCGGGGGGGGGGGGGGGGGGGGGGGGGGATTGGGCATGGGCATTTGTCGCTCGTGAGACTTAGAAAGGTATAACACGTTTCAGTAATTCTCGAATACCTTTCACTCAGAACAGAAAAACAAACTTCAACGGAAGAACTGTTAAGTTTTTGGTAAGGGCCAGAAGGAGAGAGAAGGGTAAAATTGTGTTGAATATGATGGAGGAGGAAAGGACGTTATGGGGAGAAATTAGAAGGGGAAAGAAGAAATGATTGGAGACTGAGAGGACAGTTAATAAGTTGTTGAAGAAAATGATTGTCGCACTACCGGTATCGGTTGGCTGGGACCTGTTGCTCTCAAGTGCCTGCAACCTGGTCCGCATTCATCAAAGGTCTGTAGGTTTGAGCGAGAACAGAGAAGGCCCAGAAAAACTTCATGAGAAACTTTATTCCACTGAAAATACAACAAGAAAAGTTGGACCCATTAAGGGTCAGGTTGTTGCCTGGGTGGTTGACGGCTGCCAGCGTCTAGGGCCGGCGGGTCCTTGCAGCTCTGGGTGCGGGCATCACGGGCATCTGGGTGGCCTTTGCCAGGGGGGCCGAAGAGGATCCGGATCACCCGGGGTCCCGTGGTCACCTGGGCAGGTCCAGGATGTGGGAGTATGGCACCAGCTAGGAGTCTAATGGCTGCAGCAGGTAGCTGGTGGCGACGCCAATGGGCTTAAGATAGGATAGGGTCGTCAACCAAACTTCTGCAGCCAATCCTCATGGCTCGTCACCGGGGACGAGGTACTCCCAGCGATGGTGGCCAGCGCGTCTGGCAGCAGGGATCGAGCAGGGGTCGTGCGGACCAATGGCTCCTCCCATTGAAGCACGGCATGGTGATGACATCTCTTGGCTCTTGGGGCATCGGCAGACTGCAGGAGTCACTGGTGGCAGGGCAGGGCTGGCTCCCTCTCCCTTGGTGAAGGCCAAGTCAAGGCAATTTGCACTGCGGATGGCGATGTGCAGGACATCAAGGATATTTCACGCTGCGGCATCCCGGATAGGGCAGAGCATTGGGAGGCACCAAGGATTTTCTCACTGTGATGCGCACTCACCAAATCCCTCCTCCACTCTGCCTTCTAGGGTCTGGAGGGTCCTTTTATACAGTCCCTGGGACCGTCACGTGACGGTCCCAGGGAAAGTGTCAGTAAGGGTGGGGAAAAGTGAAAGGCACACTCTTACACTCTCTTGTCTGGGGGGAAAAAGGGAAAGAGGGGGAGGGGGTAGGAAGTGAGGGAGTGGTGGCCTGTCACCAGCAGGAAAATCCACTCTGTAGCTAACCACGTGGCCGCTGGTTGCCATGGGAAAAGTAGAGTTTTTGGGCCATTCGGCCGATGCATAACATGATGTAGTGGAGAATATAGCATAAGAGAGGAAGAAGTAGGTCAAAAGTAGAATGTCTGTATGTGATGAAGGAGGGTAGAGGTATGAAGAGCTTAGAAATTGTATACTTTAAAATAGTGTTGAGATTTGTCACAGAATTTGGGTACCATGGACCAAGGAATCTGAAAGCTGGGAGTTGAGTAAGTACTGTCTTTAAGCATACCAAATTTGAAGGTTAGAACATCTTGAACATATATATCAAAGCAATCAGCCATCTGGAATAAAATATTATCCACAAAAGTAGTTTCCAAGAATTATTTACTGTTAGTCTTACTACGAAACATTAAATATAAACTTAACCAAAATTATACGAAGTATATTTAAAGGCTTGGGCATTAAGGATAAGCATGTAACGCTATGATGACAACATGTTGCAATAATGAACCTCAAAAAGTTACCTCATTCAGTGTCTCCACTGAAAGTTTAAGGAATGCTTCCTCCAGCTGATGAATGCTAAACCATGGCCACCTTACAATATAATATATTCTTGCCAAGAATAGAATGTATTTTTCATTTTTAGTCATACATGAAGCATTATCAATTACAGCAGGGTTGTCGACATCCATATAAGAAGTAACACTGCATCATTGTCTTCTAAAATGCTTCCATGTAAGCATAATCAATATGCCCCATATTACTTGCTTTACATCTTCATACTTGTGAGCAGAGGTAGATTGTGGTCATTGCTTTTGTAAGCCAAATAGCTTTTTTTCCAGTCTTTTGGGTCATAGAATGCCTTACAATTTTCTCTACCATCCCAGGAATTACCGGGGGCCTCCCAACTTTCTATTGAAATGCGGTCATGTTGCCTGATCAAATAATAGGTTCTCAGTGAGTTGCCTGGCTCTCATTTCCATCCAACATAAGTACATGTTTGGTAATAGATTCGTTCTCATTTATACCCCATTTGCACAATTATGTGGCTATTTACCATATCAATCTATTAAAAAGGTTTAAGTAATGCAAACAACTGGTGTCAATCACGACCACTACCACCTGGGTAAGGTCACAATGGTTATCTACCCTCAGAAATTGTTATCAGTCATCTGACAGCAAATAAGTAACAACGGTGAAGTATTCCATGAGATCATCATCATAACCTGAGAGCACGAAAAGAAAAAAAAATGGTACAAAAATAGGAATAAATATTTACATAACAATGGTTATAAAGCATAGGGGCAAATATGAGTGCATATCTTTTCCCTGGGTTTTCTAACAAGGAAAAATAATACACAGCACAGCTAATAATTAGGCTGCCAGTATGAACTGCCCCACCACCGAGTCCTTCCCGGACCATTTCAGATTTGATATATTCATAATTTGGATTGCGCACACCAAGTGTTGTGTTGCACATTTAAAGAGTAATATACAGTGCACACATCAAGAGTTACAACCACAAATGTATGTATATACATGTGCAAGATGATTAACTGAAGTAAACTTATCAGTTTACGTTCACCATCTTTATTAAGTATTTCCATTATTTTCATAGGTTTCAGACGTTCATTACTACCACCCTATTTTTCTAAGCAGTGTTGGCTATAAAGGTCACCAGCTCGTAAGTCCTTAGAACTCATCATATTCCAAACAAAATGCATTAACTCTTGTTTGAACAAAGACAGTGTAAAAGATTGTAATCAATAGAAGATGTGTGTATATTTTTCTACTTAATCTGATATTTTTGTCTGCTGACATTTTCTCGCCTTAAATTCCTGCGATGTATTCAGCCACAGGTAATTATGTTATATATATGGTGCAAAAAAGTGCCACCTCATGTAAGCTTACCAAATGTACCAGCTAGGCTGATACATTCCTGGATTCATGATGTAAGTCCCAGAATTTGGCCATCAAAATTATACAATCTACTTCACAAAATTATACAATATACTTCAGTCTCAGTTTTATCAAATCAGTATTGGAATGATTAATATTTTCACCTCAACTTCCTGGTTTTTTCAAAATAAATCCAGGAAGCCTAGCTACACGCCTAGCTCAATAACTAGCACAATGCAGGAAGAAACTAGACATGAAGGAGGGAATTTACAGAGAATTGGATGCAACTTAGAAACAAATAACCTTGGCAAAATAACTTTGCAACCACAGCTATTTTGGCTTCTAATTAGAGCTATCAAATATTTACTATTAATGTCTAAAATGAAATCTATTTCATAGGAGAGATATATAGCTCATTAGCACTTCCATATCTCATTTGTATAACATGCTCAAAAATTCCACAGATTTGAATAAGACAGACTCATTGGGCCATACCTCCTAAGCTGAATGAGGCATACGTAATTGTAATTCAGGCTACTTGAGTCTCTCATCATTAATGGGCTAATTCTTTCACAGTGACATCATCAGTTTCACTTCATTTTTTATTTACATCATCTTCAAAACTGCCTCCAGGTCCTGCTAAAATAGGCATTTTTAACAGGCAACAATAAACAAACATAAAATAATGCCCTGCGAACCTAAAATCCTCATGTTGAAAGGCTATATTCTGCCGCACACAAAACAACCTTTTAATTTTGAGGTCTTGTATATAAACTGCACTCCCCAGCCAAAAGGATGCATTGGTCTATAAAATATGTGATACTCTTTAGGGATTAATGTAAAAAAAAATAAAATCAACATCATTTAAGGTTAATAATTAATAGGAATAAAATGGGATAGCTGAATTACAAAAATAGTGACTGTACTTATCTGTCAAAGAATCCAAGAAAGATGAATAATGGAGGGCATGCCTTTAAATAACCATCGCATTGCAGCCTGCGGGGAAGTAGAGAAATGGGCTTTTCCACTGGCAACGCAAAATAGGATGTATGAAAAGATAGCTTTTACCTTAATGCATAAGTAGTCAGATGTTTTAAGAATGCATTTTTGAGCAAATATAGCTGCCTATTATTGAATGGAAAATAGACTTGTTTCAGCGACCAGGAAGATCAGAAGAGAAAACATTAGAAGAGTTGACCTCCACACTCTTCTAAGCCACAACTGAGATGAAATAAGAAAAATGGTTCGCAGCCAGTCAAAACATAATGTCACAAATGAGGAAAAAGGACAGTTCAGATGATAATCAAAAATAAAATTCAGGCAAATTGTTGTTCTTAATTAATGGTCTTAGTAATCGTTTTATTTAAAGGCACATCAGCAGCAAATTCATTTGAATCATCATGACAATCAAGTGAACCTCGAAGAGTAAGGCCTTGATTGACACAAGTTTGTCTCACTCTTGTCATAAGCTTGGTCAAGATGACAATTTTAGCACAGCCCTTTCTTAAAACTAAACTTTAACAAAGATAAGAAATATGTACACCTCATGAGACAAAAACATCACAGCTCATGAGGGAAAATTATAGTAAACGTAAATGGTCCCAATATCAATAGGATTAAAGGCAGATTAAACAAACCCAAATAACAACACAATGACAAACATGGGCTTCAGCAGACACCACACTCTTCATGCATATCTTTACTAAAATCTTACCTGAAGACCAAATGGAACATAACTTGGACAAAAAAGCAGCAATATAGGACAAGGATGGATGTCACTTGACAGTGCCCAAATGACATTCACCCAAGAGGCCAGAAAACAGGAGACAAAGACATATTAACCATGAGTCACTGTATTAGTAAGATGATCTGAATGGTTAAAACTTCTTGGAACATAAGAAAAAAAAGCCCCCAGTTATTCTAAAACATCAACACATTCCAAGATAAAATTTGTAGCAAACTTGACTGAGTAATACAATGAGGGACAATACATGAATTTCTAAATTAACTAGAAAATATAGCTGATAGTATGAGGGGGGGGGGGGTACATTATGACATTTTAAACACAGCATCATCAGGAAACTAATTTGTATTAGAATTTCTAATCTCATAAATATATGACATACCTGTATTGCTTTAATTTCACTAAAAACTGGCAAAAAATATGTCCTGCCTTTCCCACTGAAGCAACCTTAACTTTTTAAAGCTAAAACCCTCAAAAAAAAAGATCAATGAAAATTAACTTCTGGTAAGGGTAAAATCATTTTCGCCATAACATAAAATACCTCTTAATATTGTATTCTCAAAACATTTCCTAAGCACAGAACAAAGAAATCTAAGAGCTTATTCTGGTGCACCCGGGTTTGTGCAAGAAATGAAAATGGTCAGATCTACCACAAACATCCCTCCCTCTCTTTGGATGGCACTTCTATAACCCTTGGTTTCTCAATGATTCTTGCAGTTCTCATCCCTTTCTCAACAATACCAATAATCCAAGCTTGGTAGCCTTCAGCTGCCTCAATTTCTTTGCAATATTCAGCAGCCTGCTCTCGAGGCAAGCATATCAGCAACCCACCTACAGAAATACAAAAGTGATAAATGATTAAGGTGGCCAACTTTCTCACAAAAATTAAGGCTTATGAGGTAGTTTCAACAAAATATTTCTCTAGTCATATTTTGGACCATTTTGTTATTTCATGTTGAATTCTAAGAAGCTTTAAAAGGCATGCAGTAAATATTATATTAATACTGATAAAACTTTGTTTAATACAGCTAAAACACTAAGCAATAAACTTAATTGAAACATACAAGGGTTTAACTAGACTTTAACATGTGTATCACACTACATTATGAAAGAGCCTTCACAACTATTGTTTTCAGAAAATTGTAAAAAGGATAATACATTATTGCCCACATAATTAAAGCATAAACATGTATCCACAATAAAAAAATATTACAGTAGTTGTTCAGCTATAACTAATCTCTAGAGTAAAGATTACACACATACATATCAATCACACCGTTCCCTTCTGGGGTAGGCAGAGTCACAAGTTTCACTCATAAATACATATTTGTACACATAACTCTGCTTCAATAATTTCCTCCATACTGACCTATCCTTGCAAACCTCTTTTGCTTCATTTTCCCCATACACTGCTTCATAAGCGCTCTCCAGTTTTTAAGACTCCTAATATTCCTCCTCCTAAGAATTTCCTCAACCACAACTTTCTTGGCCTACCTCTACCTCTCGCACCATTCATTTCACTCATATCTGTTTCATTATTCAACTCTCATCCATTCTCTGAACATGACCAAACCAACGTAGCACACTCCTTTCAGACATGTCCATTACTGGAGCATCTAACCCAAATTCATTTATTGCCCACTCATTCCTCACCCTATCCATCCTACTCTTGCTGCAAACACTCCTCAGATAGCTCATACCCACGGCATTTAGTTTACTCACGTTTATCCTGACTCACCCTCGTTTCACTACCATACAACAAAGTGGGGAGAAGTACACTTTTGTACACGGTGATTTTCGCTTCCTTAGACAGGCACTCATTCCTTGATATGCTCCACATGCTACCTACCACTTTCCTTCCAGCATTCGCATGTCTCTTTATCTCCTCATCTATCCATCCATCTCTTGTAAACATCTTACCTAAGTACATAAAATCATCTACTTGTTAAATTACTTCACCATTCGCCCTCATCATACAGTTATTCTCCCCATCAAAAACTACTACTTCAGTCTTGCACGCATTGACAGGTCACAGCAGCGTTTTTTAGGCACTCCTTTCAAGAGTTAAGACATTGACCAGTGTTGCTGAGTACATTATGCACTGAATGTACTTATATGTACGATAACACTGGTCAACAAAAAAAATTTTTTTTTCTGTCCTAGACATGCTGTTGGGATCCTAGAGGTATTTTTCGTGCAGATTCCGAATCTGGGCTCAGACTTTTTCTATCACATTTAGTTTCCTTAGGACAACCGGATTAAATGGGGATTCAAGGGGGTTTCAGCAAATAAATCGTGAATTAAAAAAATGTGAAAAAAAGGGTACTTAGGATTTTCTCGCATATTTAGCATCTGGCAAGTCCCTTTTCAGTGTCCAGCAGTAATCTGCTAACATGTTGCTGAACTATCCTTGGTACCGTTTTTCCATGTGTAAAATATCCTGGTGGAAACGCTCACTGTGTTCATCACTAATGGCGCCAAGGTTTGGTGGAAAAAAGTCCAGGTGTGAGTCGAGGAAGTGAATTTTTAAAGACATATTGCAGCCCATTTGTTGGTACGATTTAATTAGATTAACCACCAGATCGCAATAATTTTCAGCCATGATATTTCCTAGAAAATGTTCAACTACATTCTTGAATGCGTTCCACGTGCTTTTTTCCGTTGAACTCAATTGCTGTTGAAATTCTGAATCCTTCAGCACTTCCCTAATCTGTGGCCCAACAAAAATTCCTTCTTTGTTCTTTGCCTCACTGATAATAGGAAATTTTTGTTTCAAATAAGTAAAACCAGCACCATTTTTGTCCATGGCTATCACAAAATTTTTAAAAAGTCCTAATTTAATATGTAGAGGTGGCAAAAGAATATTTTTCGGATCGACCAAAGGCTGAAAAAGGACATTTTTGGATCCAGGAACGAGTGCTTTACGTTCTGGCCAATCTTTTTTCAAGTAATGATTTTTTCTGTCTCTGCTATCCCACTCGCAGATGAAGCAACAATATTTCGTGTAGCCAAGCTGTAAGCCTAGTAAAATTGCAATTACTTTTAAGTCGCCACAAATTTTCCCCTTATATTTTTCGTAGTGAATTATTTCTAAAAGTAACTGCATATTCTCGTAAAATTCTTTGTTACAACGTGTCCAGAGATAACCAGGTTATAGTTTAAAAACGAAAAAAAACTGTAGTCACTGTCGTACACATTCAGAATTATGCATCTTTCCTGATTCTCGAATAATATTTGACCGAAAATAAATCAGCCACCCGTGAGCCACAAGCCCGCGGCAAAATTTCATAATAGATTTAAGATGAGCGCCTTAACCCCCACGGCCGCTATGCCTTCTGCCGGAGACTTCAAATGTTCAGTATTTGATTGGGATGAAAAAGTATGATCGAAATTTCTCATGAACCCGGGACTTGTGGGCAGAAAGCCGCAACACATTTCCAGCATTTTTTACTCTATTTACAGATAAAAATTGTTTCTTCTGCATCCTTAACATCTGTTAGGCAATGTCTCCTTCTTAGTTTAGTATAGGTTCATATAATATGCCAGTCACAGAGCATATGATCTTCTTCTGATGAAAATATATTCACCTAATTTCTATATTTGTTGTAAATGATTGCGCAAGTTGCACACTTCCTTGGTGTATCCGTAAATCATTACTACTGGTATGGTATATGTACATCGGTCATGCCAGAGTTACAAGTTCTCTGGTTAAGAAATGACATAGAAAAATGCGCTATAAAGCTTCATTGGCTTAGTCCAAACTGCGGAAATTTTGCAAAGATGCTTGATTGCCTAATCTCTTACTCATTGAAAACAACGAAAAGTTAGTTGCTCATATTTACATTTCCACGGAGCATGGATGCAGGTTGATTCTTCCAATTTTCGGGATTTCTGCCGTGAAAAAATGAAATGACACGGCGGACGTCCCGAAAATCAGAAGCATCAACCTCCGACAAGTTATTTGTGTTCATCTTTATGCACCCTGTTGGCGTGAATACAAATTTAAATAAACTTTCATAAATTATGACATCATAAATCATGTGAGTACGTCATGAGAGTACACCGTAACTTAAGGAAACAAAAAAAAAACTTCCTTGCAATTCTCTTGAAAGATACTCATTCATACTAAATTCGATATTATGAAGTGTCGCTTTTTCCGGTCCCATCGACTTCATAATTTCAAGATTCCACTGTATACACCTATTCTTGGTATGAATCTTTAGATGTACCGGTTTAGAATCAGGATGGTTCCAGTTAATGTTTAAGGGCACGTTTGAAACATGATGAAAATGTGATGAAACAGGTAAAAGGATATGACAATTCGCCAACACACAGGGAACACATTGACAAACGGTATCAACCTAGCAACATTAACAAAGACGGTGCAAGATATTGGCTTATCCAATGACCACTGATGACAGCACTGTCACCTTTGTTTTTGTTTCACAGAGGCGATCATGGGTAAAAGCATCCACTGAAGTTAGACAGAAAAACGGGAAATGAAAAGCAGAATACTGATCATGGTCACTTAGTAATTGCAAATTCTGAGATGATTAACTGCATTGATCCGTATTTCCCAAACTTTTTCAAGCCACCATCCCTTGGTTTCACAAACCTATACTCAACAACCCCCAACACAGGCTGGATGAGGCTGGGCATGGGCTGGGCTAAGATCACTGGGGCTTTATAATCACTGACTGAATAATCAAATCAGGAAGTAATAAAAGTTTAACTTAAGATTAATGTTTGTTTCAAACCCTATACATAGACAGTACATTCATCCTAGGACATTTACACATATTCAATCAGGACCCAACCTGTTGGTGACTTCTTCACCACTCGTGTCCAATAAAGACTTGACTGTCAAAGATTCACCCTAGAGCTCTATCGCATAAGACATAGAATGCCTTGGGGGTTACATCTAGTAATTCACCAAAGATGAGATTCTTTACCCACACATAAGAATTTGTGAGGAATGTATTCATCGATTCCTTTATGTAGAATTTCCATAAAATATTTCCATGGTAATTTGGTGCTCTTGTCTTTGTTGTAGCTACAAATTTCATGAATGAAGCTTCTAACATCTCTCCAATTTGAAGAAATCACATTTTTCAAATTGGTAGACATTACTTTTAGGTTTTACAGTGGACTCTACTGTTGTTTTCACGATCGTAAAAATTACTTTATGATCACTAATGCCTTCGAGGATATCAACTTCTTTAATCTTTGCAGGGTGACTGACAGCTAAAAGATCTAATACTTTATTACCTCTTGTAGGTTCATTAACTACTAGAGTAAGAAAGTGGTTTGAAAGTGGATTGAGTAATTCCTTGCTTATATCACACTTGAACTTGTTTCTACGCTATTAGTTTTCCAATTAATATGTAGCTGGGAGGTTGAAATATCTACCGATAATTATCACAATTTTATTACCTCTCAAGGTAAATGATAAAATTTGCGTTTCTATCTGATAAAAAACATCTATATCCGAATCTGGCAATGAACAAATAAGTATGTTTCTTTTGTACTTTGCTTTTATAGAACAATAAATGCTCTTTATTCCATTGTCATCTAATATGTGTGCAGTACTCTTCAAATAGGAATTAACTACTAAGAATACTCTGCTGCCAGTCCTATTCAGTCGGTCACATCTATAGATTTTATATTTAGTTGGAAAAACTTTGAAATTGCTAATATCCTCAGCAAACCATCTCTCTGAACCAATTACCTCATCTGCATTTTCAAATATATACTTAACTTTGGCACATTTGTTCTTTACACTACAGAAATTTATTAGTACTAGATGTGTGCGAATATTCGAAATTTCAAATCGAATTGAATTATTTCTTTTTTTTTTCGAAATCGAAAATTTCTAACCGAATCTAATTTATTTTGTTCAACGAAAAGTTCGAACTGAAACGACATCTGAAAAGCTTCAAATCAACTATAAATTAAAGCTACAGAAATTGTTTTCATTGCTCTTTTTTCTTTTTCAATATGCATAGCTTGCATTTATGGCATTTACTGACATACTGGGCCATATGACCATCGGAGCATCAGTATAGTGGATGTATTCATGATATTATATGTTGCGTAGTATTGCTGTGTCAAGCATGGAAATTAAATTTTGTAACATTGTGTCGAGCATGAAATGCATGCTCCTTTGATACTTAAAACACGAGCGTTCTTACTGTGCAAGGTTTATAGAGCTATACACATTGCTTCCAACACACAATTAACATTTTCTTGCCAGAGACAATTTCACGGCAAAAAATAGGAACACTATGAAAGTATTATAATATAGGAGGTGAGTCGTTGGCTTCCACACAACCATCATATTTACCTAAGTACCAAAGTGACTGCCCATACGCATTCAGCTGACACTGTCCTAACTGCCTTAACTCAGTGCTACCATACTGCCTGGAATCGCAATGATCAAGTGAAGAGCAAGGGAACGAAATAAAGATTCCACATCCCTGTTACGTTTTGAATCTTTTTATGTGAATTTCAAATTATATGACAATCACCTTTGCTTATTTATCCAATTAACATTGCACTCATCTCAATTCTGATTGCCTTGTGTGATTATCGTACTTCATCTACTCCGATTCCCACCAACGAAAGTCACTGGTTGTTACATAAGGAGTGTGAACGAGGGATACCTACTGCTGCTGGAGTACTTGGAAGAAAACCAGTATACAGCTATGAAATTATGATACCCTGTAAGTGTAAAATTATGGTAAATACTAACCCGTAATATGCCAAGTATGTGTAATATCATGCCCTGCAAGTGTAAAATTATGGCATATACTAACCCATAATATGCTGTTGACCTGTTCTTACGTCATAATGAAATTTGCAAGGCACATTCTACGCTACGAGCCAAAACTAATTTTCCAATAAAAGTATCTATAATTACGATATTGTATCTATTCTGTAAAATGTCAATACTTGATAAATTTGCAATCTAGTGGATGACAACGATAAGAAGGAAACAAAGAAAACACAAGCTCCAGTTTGGGAATTTTTTGAGAAGCGAGCGAGCAAAGCATCATGTAAAATTTGCATTAGGACATTCGCAATCCCAACTGGTACAACCAGCTCCCTTAGAATCCACCTTAAGAAACATTCCTCCATTTATAAGAAGTTTGAAGCCTTAGAAAAACTAAGACAGGGGCATTTAAAACGCCAAAGTACCAACGCATCATTTTTAGAATTTAAAAACCATGGCAAGTTTTGGGTTTATTAAATATCCCAGAGACAACCCTAGGCAAATCCCTACACCTGGTAGGATTACTAACAAGAGCTTGAAGTATTATGTCTTAATTTGTGAATTCTAAGAACATCTATGATACTCGTTCCTTGTACTTTTTTCAGATGACAGACTTGGTATTTGGATAAATTTTTAAGGTAAAAGCAATGTAAACTCAAAAGAAACTTTGGATCAACTAGAAATGTATTTAAAAGAAGATTTGGCACCAAGATCAACCAATTCTCTTTCATGGTGGAAAATTCGGGGTAGAGATGACAAAATCATGTACATTATGGTCAGAAAATATCTAAGTATTCCAGGGTCCGAGACTTCTAGCGAGTGTATTCTGCAGCAGGAAATGTAATTACAGGTAGATGTGGAAATTTAAGCCCCACTCATGTAGAGAAGCTTGTATTTTTACACAACTTATGAAGACTGCGAAGTTTTTATTATCTCAAAAGCATTTATTTTTTAGTAGCACCAAGAGAATTTTTATCATCAGTGGAGAATTATTTATTGATATATCAGGAAAATTTTCACATTCACTTTCATTGTTCCTGGGTAAAACTTTGAAAACTAATAAATATAAAATATAAATTAAAAGCAAATAACTATATTTATACTCCACTGTCTCTTCTAAGGGGCACGATATATTGTAATTTAATGTAAGAAATGTTATAATACATGTGACAAATAATGCTGTAATAGCCGCTTTCAATACCGACATGTTGATGAATCTTTGGATTTAATTGGAAAAGCATAAAAATATTGTCTATTTAATTTGAAGTTTAAATAATTTTGCCAAATCGATTCAAAGTGAAAAAGCATGATTTGCACATCACTAATTAGTACTAAATATATATATCACATTTAGCTTGGTGCATGTTGGTTAGCTGTTTTCTGTGATTCTGTGTTATCTCTCTGATTTTATCAACAATTACAGAGTAACGCATTTTTCTTTGAAGTTACACGGTAATCTCAAGTATGCATTTTGGAATTATTTTTGCTACGGAAGTTAAAGTTATTTATTGGAGCATCCCCCAGTTTCGTTGGCAATGCAGGTCTACACTACACTGATGTACTTGGGAGGCTGTTATCAAGTCTATGTTTTTGAATCCAACAGAATGGCCTACTCTCTAGCCTAAATAATATCTATAGCGCTCAAATCTCTTATGAGCCACCCATCCTGATGACTGGGCAGAGTAATTTACCCGTATTGGTACATCTTTAAGTTTGTTTAGTGTACCAAAGAACAACAGAAATTTAATAAGGCATGCGTGAGGCCAGAGATGAAAGACCAGAGGTAAAACTATGAAACAATGAATTAACTAAGCCTCACCAGATGTTTCTGGTGATAGTCCTTGGTGAAGCCTCAGAGAAGAGCCACAAGTTTTTGCCACCAGAGCCATTTTGGCAATCACAGGAAGATTATGAATCACAAAAGAAACTTCACCAGCCTGATGCCTCGCCAAGTTCTCAGCATGACCGAGTAAACCAAATCCAGTGACATCAGTCACACCATGGGCTTGATATTTGTGCAATAGCATAGCAGCTGAAAATGAAAATTATAAATTAGTTAGTGCTCAAAAATAAAAATGACCACTATTAAATTTAAAAAATGCAATTCAGGCCTTGATTTTCAACATGCAAAATGTAGGAGCATCCTTCAAATATCAGTCCTAAATTTAAATTGCCAAAATTTCATAATTATTGAAAGAAATCAATAAAGAAGAGAATAATCACCAGTTTGGTTAAGTCGAGCCATGGAAGACATAGCACGTGCATAAGCAAGCTTGCAATCTTTTTCTGTGACCACCGAGCGAAGACGCCCCCAGCGCTCTCCCTGGGCATTGAACCACTGATATGTCAGTGTTGCCACAGTGGTTCCCAAAGGTTTTGTCAGCACCAGAACATCGCCTACTGCAGCATTCCCAGGCCTATCAGAAAAGAAAAAAAAAACTATGCAGTACGAACCACAATATGCATAAATAGCTGAAATTCATTTTTTGAAGGATGCTCAATGAACATATAATGTATGTAGTCAGATTAATCATACCAATGAAGTAGGGCACAAATATTCCAGCACAATTCACAATGACCTTGAGCTAATAGTCTAGATGACCAAAAATGAACAATTCATTATTAAAACAGAGTGAATTATTAGACCCATACCCTGTAGGCCTTACTATTTCAGAGGTAAATAGCTTTCGCCACCATTTCCCATAAAATTTGAAATTACTATATCTGCTTTAATCTTTTAAGATACACTATAATGGCTGTTATGCATATATCATTCACATATTTCTCTTTAATCCTTCCTCACTCCAAAATCCTCTATTGACCAACTCAATTATTATCAAATAGGTACTGCAAAAGAAAAAAACATGAATACCCAGTTGTATGATATGCATTAAGAGATAGAAAATAATTCTGTCAATGGACATTGTAGACAGAGTGAAAGACATTCTTTTAATAGGACACCAGAAGTCTACGGCAAAAATAAAAGACATGTTGCTTCCCAAACTAAAAATGAGGAACAGCAAGCAAAGATCTTATGCCAACAGAACAAAAAGAACTGTAAAAACCAATCCACTACCAAGAAAATGAATGACAGATCATCAAGAATATTTCACATGCAAGTTATTACATCGGTAAACTTACATTATGATTTCCCCTTCAGCGCATACTGAGGATGCAACTCCGCCAATGGTGCACCATGGGTTCATAACTGTCTGCCCACCAGTTATTTTGACCCCTGCCATTTGAGCAGAATCCTAAGAGCACAGAAAATATGCATTATGACTCTCTCTATTAATAGTTTAAGATAATTGAATTCTAATACTTTCAAGAGAGAAATTAGTTTAAACCAAAGCCGATACGGTAACTCACAAGAATAATGCACAGTGTATAAGTCAGACAAATGTTTCCTACAAGTTAAAAGGAGGGAAAATATCATCATAAATCACCAAATACACTGACCTCAGATTCATTAAGCAATCTATAGGAATAATAACGAATCTATAGGACTAATAACGTAATGTTCGGTTCACACAAGTAGTTATTTCCCTGTTAAAATAACTCAATAACAGAAGAGCATAAACTTGATTCCCACCTGTAATAATATTGACTTTTCATTTTAACTATCATCAATACATCACATTTTCTCCCACATTGACTACTTCCATTAAATGTACTCACTAACCAAATTTTGAACGAAATACATTAAGAGTACGAAAATACCATACTCGTGGATATGTCAGTGGAATTTCAATGGTTAGAAATAAACTTTCTCAATTTCTCCTCGTGATCCCATGTAATGAAGATATTGGGTATTAATGAACGTTGACAAGTTAACTTTGCTACTTGTTCCGGTCAAAGTGGCCCCTGAGTAAGATTTACTAACCCTAAAACCACTCATCATCAATGGAATGACTGCGTCTCTCTCCTTCTCTGTCATTTTCGTGGAGACGCCAAGAATCATGAGCATATTGTCAATTTGAGTAACTCCCAATGCATACACATCGCTGAGAACGTTGGCACACGCTATCTTCCCTGAAATTTGCAAAAGAAACATAAACACAAGGAAATCACAGTTATTCATTGTAAATGAATGATAATCCAGACCATGCGTACCCATTATGTAAGGATCATCAATTAGCGGGTAGAAGAAATCAACTGTTTGAACCAGAAATAAACCAGGGTGTCTTAGGGGTGTGACGGAGGAATCTAACCCAATACCTGAAATCCAATAATTAGGGTGATTGAAATTTGTCCTTAATCCATTCAGAAGTCATTTCGTCGGATCCGAATGGCCAGCGTTGTTACATACCGATTCCCTTCTCCCCCACAGCATTTTCTGAAGCTTCCGCTTCAATCCCCTCAAGCAGTTTCAACAAAACTGCCTGGGGGACCTTGCAACCTCATCCACGCAAGTCGGCAAATTTAGTCAATCGAAAATCTGCTGGTAGGTCATGCGAAACAGGATCGAAAGGTTGCTGTACACCCCAGAGGCGTTCGTCGGCCACCAGCGCTTTTTCTATATCTTTGGCAGCCTCTACAGGTACTTGACCGGTTTCAATAAGTTGTGGCTCACCCATTATAAGTGGTTGGATTAAAGTCAGCGGCGGAGCACTACTTCACTACATACAAGCAATCAGCTTCACAATATTAGAAATTCTGATTCAGAACTACCCTGATAACTGGGATCCTATCACTTTCGGGAATATGCGAAAACTTATCAATCTGATCTTGATTGGCGAATCCGTTCACCTCGATCACCTATTGATAACGATCGATTAGTCGTTTGGGTCGATTTGTTCGATTTACCTCGCCTTCTGTTGCTCTTGCGCTAATAGATGTTATATAGTAAGTAAAATGTCCTGCTTGAGAGTTTTAATTCAATGAATTCAAGTAAAAATAGGAATGTATCCAAACAACGCTCTCATTACAAGCATGCTAGTTTTATCATTTTTTAATTTCCATCTATCGATTATTCCCGCCATTTCGACTTAAAACCTGGCGGTATTTTTAAAAATGCACTAAACAATTCAAGCAAGTAGCTATATTTATAACGTCCTTGGTATGGTAGTGTTTCATGGTTAGAAGTAAGTATATTACTAACCTTCTTGTATCATACCGAAATTCATCATGGCGGTACTTCCTGAACCTACGCCAACAACGTTTTCCGAACTTAGGGAATTACGGAATACAACATTCATGACACACGCGTCAGAGGGGAAAATATTTTGAAGTCATGAAAAATTTTGAAGCTTCCTTGTGTGCATGGTGTGCAGTGTCTTATACGAGTGGAAAACAAGTGCATAGTTCCCAGGTAAAAATACTTGGCCGGTAATTCCTTTGAAACTGGTCTTGATTTCAAAGATGTCTCAAGATGTTTCAAATCCCGAATTCACCAGACCGAATGGGAAGCTCCCACAGTTTGAAATTACATCTACGAAATATCGTGCAAAGCAACACTATGGTGTGTTGCACTGGGGGATTCCACACCAGGCATATAGCACTCATAACAACTCAAATCAGAACCGCGCACTTTCCCTCGGCCGCTGGGCGCAGGTCAAAAGCAGTCAGGATAAAAATGCGCGGTCATACTAGAAACTAGAAGAGTGCTACGTAGACGAACATGCTACCATTGGGTACATTATTGAAGATACAATGACTGATTAGCATTATTAATGCGACTGATAAATAGTACTATATGGTACTAAATCACACAAAGCTAAATCATACCGCAAATATTATGCGGGGTGAGTTGTTAATAACAATGTAAAATATTGAGCATAAGTACATAACCTACATTAGTAAGCCGACATACAATCATGTGGTAACAAAAACCTGAAATTTGCAAGAGGCATCAGATGTGGATGCGAATGAAAATCCATCTCCTGATAGTCATTGCCAAGTTCTTTCTCTTGTCGTTGTCCATAATCTTTTCGATGACATTGTATGGCATAGTGTAGGTTATATTAGTGAAAACTCACCCCTGTCACATACCCTTGATGTGACTAGCAGAGGAAGCACTACCATAGAGTAAGCAGTAACTCTGCTTACTCTATGGTAGTACTCCTTGCCACTTCGTACATGAATCCTCGCCTGGGAGAGTGGTAGTGTCGGATCACAAGTTGAGGGCTGGGGAGGCACTTATCAGGCTATGGGCGGTAGACCCCCAGCCCCAAAATATCACATTTCGCTCCGCGCCGCATGACGTGATGCAACGCCCATCGGTGTCGTGTTTACCCTCTCGGTACCGCAACGCGACCGAGATAAGGGCGGACCACATCGAGCGACGAATTGGCGAGATTTTTAAAGGGCTAGTTTACTTATCAATGATTTTACCTCGTCGGCAGTGTCCGCTGATCACCTTGTTTTTTACCCCTATGCTTATCAACAACTTAGGCAGGAAGAGAGTTGACCTTTCCGGATAAAAGACTGAAAAGAAATACATTTGCTCGTTCTTAGCGGTATCTAAAGCCACCATGACCGAAATGGGCCATAAAAAGGCACTCACGCGCCCAATTTTCTCCGCACTGAGAGCGTGGGGGGTGTAAATGCAGGTATTCACCCCACGGATTGCAGGTGGAATCAAGAGAAGCAACCGCACAATGGAAAAAAGACTGAAACGCCAACATCGAAGTTTCGAAAAGAAGCGTCGTGATTTACCTTATGCTTCTGATATATCGTGGGGATTACGCATACAAAACATTTGTGGCGCAGCATTAGAGAAACTAGTTGTGTTAAACGTATAATTGGAAGGTCCTCGGATGAAAAAGTCGAAGAGATATGCTACTTCGGTCTGGTTAGGCAACACCTCGAATACGCCGCGAGCATTTGGGACCCTGGTCATGAAGGTTTAACCTAAAAAATTAATAAAATACAAAGGAAAGCAGCGCACTTCGTTAAAAACTGTTGCTAGCGTACATATAGTGTTATAACTTTTACAATTAGAGGGATTAAGGTGGAAGCCCCTAGAGACTCGGAGGCTACACGCTAGTCTTAGGCTGCTTGAGAAATTCAGAACATGTTTTTCAGAGCGACACAGAGAATATTTACATGACTCCTCACTACATCCCTAGTCCCGACAGATGCTATAAAATATGAGAGATACACTGTTTGGTCCAAGAATTTTTTTTCGACTTACTTGAAAAGTTATTAAAAATGTGCACTCAAAGTCTCTTGATTAGCGTTCTGACCACCATAAATGTCCTTTGGTGAAGGCAAGCTCATACTCGCTGAGTACGGCCTCGATGGTAGAGGATAAGTGTGATGAGTATTTATCCTTTTGGATATTCCCTTATGGTAGTACGAGCGAGATAGTTTCCTAATCGTAATAGAGACCATATTCGATTTATACGTTTTAATTTCACCAGCTGCGAGACGCAGGAATTAAATATTGCATTATTAATGGTGCAATAATATAGTTTTACATGACAGAAATTGTAAGTAAACAAATGAAAATCCTAGTAATATGATAAATGTGAAAGTTTGTATGTTTGGATGTTTGTTACTCAATCACGTAAAAACTACAGGACCAATTGAGCTGAAATTTGGCATGTCGATAGAAAATATATCTGTGGGTAATATAGGCTATATTAAAAAGTCCTTAGGGTCCCCTAAGGCCCCCCAAAGGCCCGTCTGGTGGTCCATGCTAATCATTTGGTTCGGTGCAGTGGTTTTATTTTTTGCTTTTTAAAAGTAGATACTTTCACTGAAGATAGAGGGCTGGAATTTTTTTATCGGATGGCTGAATGAATGAAAATTCTAATTCTTCCAATCGATTTTCTATTACGTTTCGTATTCGTGTGAAAGTCATGTTTTTAGCTGAAAAATCTCACATTTTCTCTGAAATCAACAATATCATATTTCCTTGGCAACCAAATACTTGATTTTCAAAAGATATTCACGCTTCTTTAAATAACATTTTTTCCTGCAGGCCCATGATATCACGTTGAGAGAATATCTGTATAAGAAGGGCCTAGAGTCCCATGGGCCCCAATGGTCCCAGAGTCCTACGGGCCCCATGATGGACTGCTTAGGTGGGTAATCGTTAAATTCAATGCATATTTACAATAAGTATACATTCAACACTCCTGAGGGAAAACCATAAATATAACGTTTAAGTTCATTTTCTAATGAGCTGATACCAATGCTTTAATGATGATCAGTGTATACAAGCATTAAACGAACAAATAAATAAAAAATCCAACACAAAGATACCAAAAAAGGACACCTATATCAATAAAATTGGGAAACTAAGTCGGTCACCTTCCCGTGGTGTTTCTCGGGTTACACTTAGAACCGCACAAGTCTTATCCTAACACAACCACGGAAGGGTACCCAGCTATAAATCTGGTTCACATATTGACCCGTCTGTTTTGAAACGTCAATCTGTTTAAATATGGCGGAAACTGAATAACGTTACTACATCCATCATACCCGAAAGAAGAACGGGGTATTATGCACAATTAACGCCATCCATGCATGAAAATCGACAATTGCCCAAAGAATCAACATATATTTTTGATTTAAAAAACGAAACCAATGATTATGGCTGTCCTTTACGCCTATGACGCAGTCCAAGTAACGGAGGATTAATTGGTGAAATAAACATGGCTGCTGCTGCAAATGATCCGTTTGATATTTTCAACCGCTGGATTGTACCCCTACTCTCCAATCCTGTTTGAAGGTACTCAACGCCCATAACAAAATTGAATATCGAAACTGAAATAAGTCATTGAATGCAAAAATATGTATGTACACAAGGGAAGCGATTAAGTTCATTCACTCAGAAGACGACTCAAAGAAGACCGCTCAGTATTCTTCACGTTTTGTAGCTTTCGTATATAATAAATCCTGTGTTTTTCACACCTGTTGAGTTTCAACGGAAACCTTTCGCTAGTATCTAAATAAGTCTTTAACTTGACTTATTTTTTTCACGCAGTACGTTGGAAACTCCATCAAAACGGAAGGTTTATTGTGATCCCGAAGAATTTACTGCGGTGACAATATAATTTATTTACAAAAATAATTGATGAAACACACAAACTACACACTCTTGATTTTTTTACGAGATCTAAGTGTAGGAAAAGCCTCATTTTTAATATAAGGTCTCTCTGGAGTTCATACACGTACCATTTCCCATGTAAATGGGATGGTATTTTTTGGCAAATATCTCGGAAATTAATGTGGTAAGGGGTTGAATTTTTGGTGTCAATGGAAGGGTGATATATTTTTCTTTAAAATGAGTCTAAATTCATTGGTTTATAGGTAAAATGATATTTCGCTCAAACTACCATAAGTGCGAGAGACAAGCACACTTTCCCAGTCTCGCCTGTATCATAAAATTCTAACTTGATGGCTCAGCAGATGACAGCAGAGAAATTCTGAAAATACAATGCAATACCAGAAGATACCGTCAATTCTCCTCTCGACCTAAGAGGAAGAGGTATGGCAAAAAAACAAGCCATGCGCCTTGGACGTGGGCTCAAGTTTATAGCGTCAAACAGACCTAAAATTTCGCTAAATAAACATGTAGTGACAATTAAATGATTAAGAATCGTTTTTAGTTGAAAGGGCTTGAGAGTGAATGCCTTCAAGACAGATTGCATAATTAGTTCCAATAAAGTATTTACTCCACATCTACCACAAGTACAAGGACTTCGAGTCACGCGGCACGGAGTGTTTTCCTCCGTCCTTGACCGCTTCCCAGTTCAAGGACGAACCCATATTGCTAAGACTAAGAGTCTATGAATATGCTAATTTATGCAGAAATCCAAATCATGCGGAGTGAGATTTTTGTGATGAAGATGAGTTATTGAACACAATTACCGATTGTAGTCTAACTACTAAGAAAGGGAATTTCATGTAAGACTCATCGCAACTATCATGGTTCGTCAAGCACTTGTTTTTTGGGTAACCCGCGTCAAGAATTTTCCGAGCAAATGTATCTTCTCCTTTGCCGGGGAACTCGTCAGGGCTGAATGGTCATTCAACCCAGGTCATTCAGCCCTGATGAGGTCTCAGGCAAAGGAGAAGAAACATTTGCTCGGAAAATTCTTGACGCGGGTTACCAAAAAAAAACAACAGCGCTTGACATTCATGGACCTCGACAGAGTTAATAATTTTCATAGTCCGCATTTGAAAATTATCCATTTTGTAATCCATATCCTTTGTATTATGGTTGTAACAGTGTCAACCGTAATACCTAGGTTTTAGAACATGAGGTAGAGGCGAAGATGGAGCAGAATATTAGGTTCTCTGTGCTTTCAATTTACATCGAAAGAGGGCCGGAAATTACGTGACTGACTATGAGCAAACCGCTAGCGGATTGAAATAGGGGAAGCAGTGTGCAATACGAGGAGCAATTCACTGAATCGTCAAGTGGCAGCAAAATCGACCGATGAAGGTCCGAGTCCTAAGATAAGTCAAGTGCAAGTGGGGTCACCGAATGAGAGAGCTGTCGAATTTTTAAGTGAGATTAATCTCGAACGAGACAGGATTCCGGATGGGTATCACTCCGACGATACAGGTTGGAGTGACTGAAAGAGTGACACAACGCAGGAAGTTAGCCCTATTCCGCTCTTCAAAAATGACTAATGCCAACGCAATGAGTAACTTTCTCAGAAAAGCGCGTGGGAAATCGACACTTTCCACACCAATTAGAAGGCGGTTAAAAAAATCAAGAATGTCTCGGCAGCAAGGGCCATTTTGCCAGAAAATGGTTCGTACCATATTAATATTTTACAGAGACTGTATAGGTAAGGACATTTTTTTTATTTATTCATGATTTCATTATGCTCTCGTTTGTATATACATAGTTCATTTCTTCAGCACAATTAATATTGTGAAAAATATGATGGGATTTTCTGTTTTCGCTGAAATCAATCAGATTTTATGTTAAATACTGTTGGATCTTAAAGCATTTGATGTCAGTGATTAAACCGTAGCGATGTGAAGGTTCATGTAGAACACGGCCAATTTCATCGATCGAAATGCTTTGTCAGGCTTTCATCAGTACTCTAAGTTCCCAACATGTGATATGCGCACCTTGAGAGTACATACTTCGCTGTGGAGAGGCATGCGAAAAAGTATGAACAATGGCAAGTCAAGTATAAAACCATGGGAAAAATGTAAATCATGAGCGCATTTTTTTAGAGGGTATTCCATTGGATGGTGTCTAATCAGGATGGAAACCGCTGCTCTAGAAGCCAAGCCGAGTGAAAAAAATTCCTCGTAGAATTTCTTAAAATTTCCAGCCCTAAGGGAGGAATTCGTTTTCATCATAGGTCATACAGGGCTGGTAATCAGCAAATACCTTTGATTCCTTTCCTTTATCGTATTGGTTTAACAGCAGTTAGACATGGAGAGGGGGAGGGTACGCAAATTCACTTCATTTACAGTGGTAGTACAGAAGTGTCAACGGGAGTGGGGTAGAGGTCTCTTTCCGAAAATGCTCTTCCAACGAATTCTCTCCAAAAGTACGAGTGAGATAAAATGATTACTATTATTTTTTTTATTTATTTATCCTGGGTTGGATGAGACGGAACCGTTCCCTCTTCCCCCAACCCAGTACATACACAAACACCCATGATCTGGGCAGATAATATTCTACCCAGGCGGGGCTCGAACCCGTGAACCTCAGGTTAGCAGGCAAGGACTTTACCCCGCCGCCACCAGGGCCGACCTGCCTCTCATGTCAGAAAATTCGTTCGTCCTCAAGAAATAAAGTTAACTCCTCAAGGATATAACAAACTCAAGGATGAACTAATGATGAAGTATTTGAGATGCTTGGCCTTTGCTAGGGTATTTCATAACAATTGTTTGAAGCTCTATGCCGTGAGCAGTAAAATTTACATCAGTACAAGTCCAAGTATACTCTCTTCAAGTATATCTATCCTGCGAGCCACCGCAGGGGCTAGTGGCAGGGAGTGTTAGGACACCAGCCATGGAAGGGGAGGGATTATGGAAAAGGAGGGGGATGAATTGTTTGCTGGCGAAGAGTCTTATGTCTGTCTTTGGAATCATCAATGGCGCGAGGAAAGAAGCTATTTTTGTAGTGACTGTTTGTTTCTTCCTTTAGTCCTAAAGATTTAATTCAGGGCTGAAATTTAAATATTTCATTGATGAAGAATATGTAACATCTCTTGAAAGTCAATGGAATTAGCGATCTGGCACTGTTTTATATCTCCTACTAGAAGAGAGTCTCGAGCCATAAATAAAATAGGGTGCTCGTAAGTTTATCAGGCCATCTGCCAGGCATATGCTTCATTGTCGATCGAATATGCCGCTGACTCTTTAATAGAAGACTCAAGGCTCCCCACGAGGCCTGACGATGTGGATGAAAGAATTCTCATGTGAATTAGAAGACAAATGATCCCTGGCTGTACTGCTCGTCCATAGTCCAAGTTCATACAAAATTTACACTTAACTCACATGTATGAAAACAGTCAAGGGTAACGACAAAGAAGATATTCTTTCTTCTCCACTTACAAGATGACATAATGCTACTCTCGCCGGAAATTTGCTGACATCATACTTTTCCGCTGAGTTTTCTTCCTCAAGAAATAAGATTAACTTCTCAACACTTTCCTTCTCTGGAAGACGAAAAATACTCAAATGAAGAAAGCAGCAAATAGGGAAGGAAAACGACATCATCGTATTTTTGCACTGTTAAATGGTGATCTTAGTACATGATTAATTTATGGAGAGTTCCTCAAAATGAATCGATCGCGCTAACCAAACGGAATTTGTGTTGAAAATCTCCTTTTTTATGCCAAAAATCCTTGGTGAGTTAATTAGTGAAGACCAAAATACGAAAAAAAGCGCTTTCGCCCGTCTCATCAATCACTAGCAAGGTCTCTCCAAACACTTCGTTATCATCACCAGCACGGGCGTCTCTCTGCGTCATGGGATGGGATGTAGTGTTCGAAATTAGTTAATGCGACGTGGATTCAGTTGACTGGAGTCATTGTCCTCGACAGCATTTGTGCGAATCCTCGTTGGATTTAGACCATTCTATGGGTGAGAGATCAGAAGCTTACCGAGAGCCCGGTCTGTTTCCTGGCGAATCATACCGTCGAAGTGCTGACGAAACCTCTGGACGGAGAATAAGAGCCAAACATTCGAAAAAATCGATACCTAGATGTGAGTACACAATTTATTATCTGGTGACGTCATGACGTATTACGTCTTCAAATGTAATTTAGATTAAAAATCTTAACTTCTACTTATATTCAATAAATCTCGTCCAGGTGTGATAAGGGTATTAGTCATTTTAAATTATATCGCCTCAAATTATATATTCATATCTTAGTTCAATATCAATTGTTATTAATCACAAATGAACATCTGTTTCATCACTAAAAGCCAAAGGCAAGGTATTTTTGTGAATAATGTTCGGCTACCGACCATCCCGTTGAGAGTGGAACTTGTCCATTGGTATTCCGATGGTACCTCTGGTGTCACTTCCAGAGAGTAGTGCACTTCAAGTACAGTGCTTATTCCGTCGGGAGGGACATAAAACCTGTCTCCTTGACGTCTCTCTTCTTCGATCAGATCTCCAAGTAGGCACATCCAGGCTCTCTGTGTTCCCTTCCAACTTTATTCTCTGCCTTCCACTGCTATTAAAAAAAACCTTAAAAACTTTATTGTCGGAGGACTCATTTTAGAGTTTTAAAAAATTTTCACCACCCACCTAATATGTACAAATACTTTTGTGATAATCCTGTGGAAAGGAGCGAAACTTCACTGCCGACCGACTGCTCAGCAAAACCCTGTATTTTCACGTACTTATTCATTTAGATTTTTTTTACAATTTTTTAAAGAAGTAATGTATATTCGGTATATTATCACAGCAGATAAAATATTTAAATATATTTTTTCCGACTTTCCCGGTCGTACCTCGACCCATAGTGCGGGAACCGCTACATTTTATCAATGTGATAAACTCAGCGGCGAAAAAGTCATCCACCTGAACTCGTAAAAATCATAGTCCGGGGAAATTATTTTTCCCAGTCGAGGCAGATGATTTCTTTCACCCAGAATTTCGCACGTTCGCGCGTCTCCTGAGTAGATGTGAAATGTTGAGGTTACAATGCCTTGAATTCGTCCAAATACCTTCTTTGAGTGTGAGAAGCCAATTCATGATGGACAGCCGTGGAAAGCGGTATTTGTAGTATTACTTGGATAATACTGGCAGATGAGGCTGTTTGAACCTGTAAGGATCGTAGAGTTTTTTAGGGAAGGGTTACTTGGAGAGAGGAGAAAGGGATACGGGGCCCGCATAAAAACACTACTTCCGCCACTCTGTGGAATTGACCCCGGGCACTTGGGATAGGAAGCTAGGACTGCAGCCATCATAGGTATGCTTCTGATAGTGAAATTAAATTGCCTTATCCTAATGAAAGGCACCAGAGGCTCATTGCTCTAATTGTTTAACCTCCCAGCTGGTGCACAAAGTAGGTACTCCACCAATCAAGTACTCTGGATCACTGGAAATTCTCCACAACTGCTGGTACTCGAATCCGGACCTTCAGGATGGGAAGTTCTTTAGTGTTATTCAAGTCTATCGCGCCCGGATAGGCACTGCAGACTGGAAGAAATGGTATTATGCTATGACTGGAGAGCAGCGTAAAGGGGGAGCAAAGTCTGCCCACGACATTAGCCAACTCACGCCAAGGAACCTCGGTTTAACGTCCCATCCGACGAACAGAGTATTTTGCGGGCTCTTCTCTCAACTTCCAGACCGGGGTCGGAATAACAATGAAATACTTCTGCCATTCGCCCCATCCCGAACCTGGACCCTCATTGCTCTGGCCATTGTGCTAATCCCACTCCAGAGTACCAACCACACCAATCTGATTTCCGTTTAAGGGAGAGTTGAGAATCAAAAAACCCATTACGTCGTACCGTCTCAGGGTAGGCACTGGCAAAGGAACTCAATTCTCCATTCCTTCATTCATTCATTGATCGTTCAATCTTAGGATTGGTTCACTGCAGCCCTCCACCCTTCCCTATCTAATACGAGTTCCTTACCTCCTGGTATCTCTTCCTTTTTACTTTCCTCTATATTTGGTCCATGAACTTATTCCTTGGTCTTCCTCTGGGTACTTTTCCCTCTATTTTGTCTTCAATAATGTTCTTCAAAAACCTATTGTGTCTCAGGGTGTGTCCAATCCATCTTGTTATTCTTTTCTGTATGGTGTCCCATATGGTTCTTCCCTCTTCTACTCCTCTGTTACTTCATCATTTCTTATTTTTTCCGTCCATTTTTATCTTCAGCATCCTCCTCAAGCACCAGGTTTCGAAGGCTTTTAGTCTGTTCTGGTCAGCTTTTCCAATGGTACATGCTTACGATCCAGAGTCCGAACAGCGGCGGAGAATATCTAGGGATCCCTAATTTTATGAGTGCTTAATTGGTGGTGTACCTACTCCGTGTACCAGCCGGGAGGTTAATCAATGAGCCCCTCCCTACTATGCCTAGAAAAATGGTTTTAAATATTTCTTCTACGCTACCCCATCCTTGCATACATCTCAATATTCTGCTCAATCCATGCATTACTTCGAGCAAGCTCTCTTGTTTTTAGAAGTCCTATTAATATTCTATTCCATTATTTTGATTCTTTTCCTTTTTCATTATCATTAAAATCTTTTCCACCACGTTCAACCATGATTTCTTCAGTCCACCCCTTCCTCTCGCACCATTCACACCTCTATCATAAATTAGCTCTTCTATGCGTCTCTCTCTATCGTTATTTCGATATGGCCAAACAAACGATGCACACACTTTTGATATACAGTAGGAGATCGATAATCCGAAATATATGAGACCAGATAAGTTCGGGAATTACGATTTATCCAGTGTTTATATCACTATCATTCTAGTAATATGACTGAAAAAGCTGTTCTATCTCATCCTATGAGATGCTATAATCAATGAAGTATGAGAAAAACAATCATTTACATTACCATAATTTTCGTAACGAAAAATATTTAAACAATCAAAATTTAAGTCATCACCAGCGCATGTATCCACATAAATTAATAAGATGCTCTTATTTGGATAGAAAACGATATTTTCTTTCCTTGGCTGGCACCTTCGGGGTTGGCACAAGGCCGGACAGTGCTTAAAAGTGGCTTTTTTGATGGCTAAATATCCGCCATTGCCACGGTGCAACATAGTAATAATAATAATGAACTGTATTCACGGGTAATAGACCCATTTTCATAAGGAATTGACGTACTAAGTTGCAACAAGTTGCCCAATGTGGTGAATGAAAACCAAAAACCATGTTACAAAAATTAAAATGTTTCAGGTAGGTATACATTAACGTCTAGAAATACAATGGCACATACCATTATATTGAGTATAATATTAGGTAATTTATTTGAAAATTAAAATGTAATACAATAAAAAAAAGAGATCAGTTATATCAATACAATCAGTTTAATACAAGTAAAAAAAACAGTAAAAAGGTTTCGTCCATTTTCAAACTACACACATTCATAATAAGTTAAATCAAAATCACTATGACAAAGTTTAACAGATTTTTAAAAATTGTGCAGAGAGGTAAAGATATTAGCATTGCACTTGTTGCAAAGATTCATTGCAGTGGAGCATTTTTCCCAAAAATAGTTCTATGCCAGTTGTTTTGAAAAATGTCTGTAGATCTTGGGTTTCATGGGTGGACATAGAAAATGAGCTTTGCAAAATTCGCGAAAATTTTCCGTTATTTATATACTTCCGCTGTCAAGGATTCCGGATTATCGATCTTTCAATGTATGTTCATTACGGGAGTACCCATTCCGCATTCTTTGATTGCCCACACATTCCCAACCCTACCCCTTCTACTGTTGCCGCAAAAAATCTCAAATACCAACCCTTTTCCCACTGCATTTAGCCGAGATTCATTCTCATTCTGGCGTACACAAGTCTCACTGCTGAAGAATTAATAGGGGAAGTTTCAATACTTAGCGGGCTCCGCTTTTTCAGACGGTCTGAATCACATCATTACGAGAATCACGGCGATACTCAAATCACCAACCCAGTTCTCCTCCTTGATCTCCATCACTTTCGCACCTCTTGCAGGACAGCAGCTGCAGAGGATCATTTCGAGAAATGTTAACTGGCGCACGGTGACGTCAATAATTATCTCCGCCCGTCTAATGGTGCTTTTCGCTTTCAATCGCGGTAGAGCGTTGCCGTGAGCGAGTCTCCTTGCTTGCTGCAGGCCATCGCGTCGCGGTCGACGCAGACGACGACACTTTGGGGGCGACTCTTCATTGTTGTTTGCAGAGATAACGCCGCGGGCGCACGGGACCTGCGGGCGAGGGTGTGGAATCCGCGTGAGTCCGCCGTCTTCTCCGGGTTGGAGAGGATGTGGTCGCACGCTCCTCTGGTAAGTGGAATCAAATTTCATTCTCCGTAAACGCTAGAAAATGTAAGGCCGTCTTACACTACACTTACGACAGTACTAAAAATCTAACAGAATTCAACCTACTCAAAAATTCGTATCGTTCAAAAGCCTCAAACGTATTCGGTGAGCGCTTCCGACTCGATTTTCAGTTCTGAAAACAGAAATAAGTTCGGCACTTCACGTACAACCATAAGTCAGGCAATAGGAAAATGTTTTACCGGCGTCGGAATCTAAAAACCAACAAAAAACACTGTTTTTATCAAGACACGATGTGTTATCGTGTGGAGAGGTTTATAGTACTTGAAAAATAAGCTCCTGAACCGGGGTAGCTACCTCAAAACGAATCGAAGAGTAAAAAAGTTGGTGGTTTTGAGCAAGGAGACTTTCGAGTTCAGCGTCCTGATGTGCATTTTGAGGCTCAACGTTTCGTCTCTGAAGGACTTCGCTCCTGAAGACGAGTCGAAATTATTAGCCGCTAAGTGCTCAGTTCAGAGACCTCTCTAGCAGTCACGAAATGCCTCGGAAATCAACAATTGGCGTTCAGAACAAGTTTAGGGCGAAGATGGGGGATTTAATTTTTACTCGGCGCTTCATATGTAATGGACATGAGAAAAAAAGATTCTAAACCTGTGCATCACAGCATCAAAAGACTAGGTTCTATTAGCAAACAGTAGGAAGGCAGTCGGACGAAATAGTGAAAGAGAGTTGCCACCTCGCCCTCATTAAGGTAGTTCGAGCGAGATAGTTCTCTAGTATTATTGGCGATCATATTCGAATTATACATTTTAATTTTAGCAGCTGTAGGTTGTATGAATATTGCAAAATTAATGGTACAATGATAAACTTTTAAATGAAGGGAAGTCTAGGTAATCAGATAAAAATATCCGCATAAGTGTTTGATTTGACTAATTTTTTCATGCGGTACGTTCAACACTCCTTCCCAACGGAAGGTTTTTTGCGATTCTGAAAAAAATGACTACGGTAACATTATGATTTATTTTCAAAAATAATTGAGAAAACATGCAAACTACGCACTGTTGATTTTAGATGAGATCCAGGTGTTAGAAATGCCTCATTTTTCTTAATAAGGTCTCTCTGGAGAGCGAAATCTACCATTTTCCATGAAAAAGGGCTGGTATTATTTGTCAAAAATCTCGGAAAGTAGTTCGGTAAGGGGATGATATTTTGGTATATTTGGAAGAGTAAGACATTTTTCGTAAAAAAGAGACCAAATGCATTGATTTCTAGACGAAATGATATTTCGCTCAAATAACTACCTTAAGCCACATCCCGACTACGGCGCTAGCATTGGGGAGCCTCTACAGAAAGATTTAACCGACGCAATGAAAAATACGGATGAAATCAGACCGCTTCGTTAATAATAGCCGAGGGCGAGCAGAGAGTGTAACATAATGGCTGGAAGGACTAGGTTGGAAGCCGCTACAGACTCGGGGGTTGGGTTCATAGGCTTAAAATACTTTCTTGGATACTTCAGAACACGTGAGTTTCAGGATGACACGGAGGAAATTATTTTCACCCCATGCTATTTTTTAAGAGCTGATAAAAGCAACAAAATAAGAGGGGTTCATTGCCGAACTGATTGGTAAAAAAATTAATTCTTCTCATGCGTCATTAATGGCCACATCAGAAACAGATCTAGGCTCTAATCCGTCGAAACATTCATTAAATATTCGTGGGTGGTATGGCCACATCTCTTGCTACATGGCCTCGTCCTGGCCATACTTACCGATGTCTGCAGCAGACGGATGCTCCGAAGGCTGCTACGGACTAGCCACACCGTAACCTATGTAATCCAGGAAGAGTTATTCCTGAAAAAATTCTTACTGGATATGTGTCTCAAAATACGAAACCTCCAGACACACTATCGATATCATATCGAAACATCGAAAAAGTCGAAAACCCGGCGTCATATGGTTGATGGGAATAATTGTGGCCGCGGGTCAGAAATACTAAAAGTCACGCGAACATCGTTGACTCACTCTTCACCGATTCACGCCGGAATGCTTTCTAAATCTTCGTTTCCATGTATAATCGGGCAAGATGAAGGTCAGAGTCTATTGCGCCTTGACTCTTACGTTTGTGCATGACATTAACAGTTCTCTCGAGCAAGCACTGCATTATAGGAGGCTACCGCGGTGAACCCGCCATTACAACAGATATCCTTCCAGTCGATTAGTGAATCTTATCAGCTCTAACCTATGAGTACCACAATATTGTATGATGGGCAATCAATGTTTATTATTTTATTCAAAACAAATCGCAATACATGTAAATGAAGAAAGAAGTGAATCAACGATTATTCAAGATACCTCTCACTAACGCCCTTATTCTTTATATTCTGAGCCAAAAAGGCAATTAAATGGGCGTGAGAGAGAGGATAAAAAGTGATGTAATTTTCCATGGAAAAAACATGAGCAAGCTGCTATTTTTGAGCTTGTAGGATATCAGCGGCGGAAATGATACCACACCAGACGAATTTCGTGGTAATCCAAGAATATATGCCTACAAGTAACCTTTGGGAGAAAGAGGTAGATGTATGTTCGGGCAGCTGGAGGAGATAATTAGAGAAGTTCCGGGCAAGAAAAACCAGATAGTGATAGGAGATAGGAATTTAATGGAGGGGGAAGGAATGGATCGCAATGAAGTAGGGGAGTATGGGCTGGGGACAGCAAATGACTGCGGTAAGAAGGCAGTGGAATTTTGTAGGACGAATAAATCAGTAATGACAAAAATGTGGTTTAATCATCACCTTGAGAGTAGATACTCATGGAAAGTGCCGAGGACACAGGCAGACACCAAATTGATTATACCATGGTGAGACAAAGGTTTAAGATCAGTACCATCGTATTACTTTACTCCCCAAGAGAATAAAATGTCTACTTGTCGTCGGCATGGAAAGAGTATCAGAAAATATACAGCCTTATAATAAATAAAATATGCGAAGAAAATCCTTGAAGAGAAGATTGGTTGGTAACGTTGCAATAAAATTTCAGAGGAAGTCACGGTGACAAATGTAGATGCTGAAGTATCCAAATCATTATATGGACGAAATCGGAGGAGTAGAAAATTTCGAATGGTGAACTAGGTACCTAATTCACCACTGTCTAGACCAGTGGTCGGCAAACTCATTAGTCAACAGAGCCAAATATCAACAGTACAACGATTGAAATGTCTTTTTGGAGCCAACTTTTTAAAACTCAAACTGTATAGGTAGTTACAATGTTATCAACTTAATTAGGGTACTCCTAAGCTGGCCTTTGCTAAAATCGTTCTCAATCTGATTGAGGTACGTTTTCTGGGGTCGACCCCTTCCAACTTTCCCATCCACACTCGTTCTGTATATTTGTTTCGTCAATCTCCTTTCGTTCATCCTCTCTATATGTCCAAACCATATCAACATACCTTTCTCAATCTTCGACACTACATCTTATTTCACTCCACAACGCTCCCTAAAATTAACCCCCGTGTTTGTGCCACGACTATTTCGCAAATATCACTCTCAGATGTCAGAGTGAATGTGCAGTACACCATTCTCTCCTCGGTAGGACAAAGTTCCCCCAATAAAAACAAGGTTGTGATACACGCCTCATCATTATTCGCTATATTGTATCAATGGTATCAATCTACATCGACGAAATATAAATCGAGCCAACACGAGGTTGTGTTGCACGGGGCAATTCGAGGAAACGGAGTAGTATATGACAAAAAAACGTGTTTCTTACTTTGTTTCGATTGTAGCAACTGTGGCGTTCCGATGAGATCGATCGCGCCCGGAAAATCTTGTCATTACAGCATTTTTGCTCGACATTTAGCCAGGATCCGAAACATATTTATATCTTTACACGGCTGGTGACCTACCACCCCCTGCCACACGCCCAAGCGGCGGCTCGCGGGGTAGTATGTAGATGTAGATATTTGGTGTCACATGGACGTGGCTAAAACTTTTGGGACGGTCCCTAATGGGAGACCATATGGTTATCGGTAGGGCAGACAACGCCTTGGGAACCTTATTTAAGGTAGAACCTCTACTACAAGGACCTTCGATAACATGCCCTGATATTTTCATATATTGCAGAGAAATTATGCCTTAATCGATCTGTGAAAAAATAATTGGGGGGATCCGTGAAATGCCCACAGGATGCTATATGAACCCCTAACACCCGGTCCCACTAAGCGCGTTTTCATTTCTCAACGAACGTCTACGAACCGCTGTAAAAGCCATTTTCGAGAACACTCAACAACGCATAAAAAAACCTCACCGAGACAAAAAGCGTTCATGGAGCGCCCAGGAAAAGCCTAGGAATCTTTAAGAAACGCTTACAAAATGCCTTAAGCGTTCACAATTGTGTTTATTGAACGCCTATTTGAGCAATGGCTCCGGATTTATGACACCTTATTGAAGCTCAGAAAAAAGCTTAAACAATGTCGAATGCCCTGTCAAAAATCGCCAGGGAAGGATGTTCGGCATGGGGTGAGTTATCACCAACATGCACTTTGATGTACATGTAACTTTCACCAGCATGCACTATACTATAGGTATCCCACTAATTCTACAAAAACTATTGAACTAATGTGTAATTCAAATACGTAAACGATATAGAAGAGTCATGCAGGAATCATGCGGAATGTGATGTTAGTATTACGAGGCAGATTAAGAAAAAGCAGTCAGGAGCTAATCAACAAAACAGCTAGACTACCTGTCGAATAACCTACTTCAAAGACTCATTGGCAGCCATTATGGTCTCTAATTGATCACGGGAAAAAGGCATTTGAAACCTGTCTGTTTCACACTCTATTTCCCCAATTTTATTCTCATTATTTGATCTACCTTAGCATGCGGGAGTTCATAAGCTATTAATAACTTTGTCATAAAAGAAATTGGTTTTGATGTTTCATAAGATATTAAGTATAATTTTTAATCGACGGTGTGAAAGCGATTCCCATCCCAGTTGTTGCAATAGGCCAGTAACACTAACGAGACAATTACAGCGGCCTTTTACGTATCTTGCTTATCATCTCTGCACGCGTTGTAACTCTGTTTTCAAGCTTACCTCGTGAGGATCCCAAATACTGGCTCTGTCATGATGATGAAAAGTGTGTTATTTCTGTTTCAGCTAGTTAACTTGAGAGAAAACACTTGACGAGTCAAATGCATGTGTTCAACAATTTCTAATACAGTCACTATTTTTTTATTCCTGAAAATAAACATTAAAGCTCCCTAATCAATTTCCTGCCTACTGATAATAACAGCAAAAAAATTTGACAGGTGATCGGCCATATTCAATTGACGACAAAACAAGAACTAGCACCGAACTACACTCTCATCCGTTTGCCATCTAAATAAATCTCTTACCTTTGTTTATTAGTCCCGACGTCGATACTTCGGTAAAAACGATCACAAGTACGAAATCGAGGAAATATACATTGCAAAGCGGAGCGATTTCAGGCAGTGTTTTTTACCCACCACACCACACCACAATATTTGTCTGCAAGTTGAAAATATTTGGAACCAATGTGGTGGTTTTATGGTATATCCAAGTATCATGACCTCCCTTAGCATCTTAGGGAGCGGGGAATGTCCGCCCTTGAACTGGAATGGCAACCTCTGCCGCTCACCCTGGCGGTGGTTTGCGCGGCACATGGGCATGCTGATACATCGTGACATTCTCCTGGTGCACAACAATGTCTCCGCATACCCCTCGCGAATACTTCGACCTATATAGCTGAATCGTTAATTAACCTTCATCTTTATAGCATAGAAATATATTTTCAAAGTAAATACTTCCTCCCTCAAATTTCCAATGATAGCTTCATTCATCCCACAGTGGCCATCTCTTCATCATCCGCCTTCCTCACTCCACATCTCATCCATCCTTATCCATTCCCGCATCTCGTGAGACTCGACTCAATGGTCATTCTCAATACTCGGTGACCTCTGAGGCGCGAACTTGTATCTCGTCTGCCCGTTATCGTTATCACCACCATTACCCGAGGTGGAACGGTCAACGTATCTTTGTAGTGTTTTGGAGGGGATATATGCTGTAGAATTACCGTAGCCGAGAAATCATTTTCGAGGTGGGGGTCTCTGAGCAGAGACTTCTTAAAAACATTGGCAAAAACTATTGCGGAACATAGCCTTGAATGAGCATGAAGCTTTGATAGCACGTGGAAAGATAACAGAGACGAGCACGCATGGTAAGCGCGATAGAGGATTCAGAGCAACATATGGAGACGCAGAAGGTATGATGAACTAATGAGAAACTTGATTGGTGAATAATGGAATTTTAAGCAGGAATGCTGAAAGATGACTCCTTAAATGAAGTAGGGGCTGCCCAATAGCCTAATGATCAGCTGATATAATATTCAATGATTATCATCATACAAAATTCGCCGGTTCCGCGTCCTACTCAAACGTGGTCCCTATTTGTACATATATTATTATAGCAGTAATTATGGCAATACTAATAGAAATTTGAAGAACGGTGAACGCGGAGTCGCGTTCCTCAGCGCGCTGTAGCGCTATGAAAAAAGCTACGATAGCGCCCGCATTCGAATGTATGACCGCAATCGCGTCTCAGAACTTTGGAAGAACTCACCGGCACGCTTCACATTTATACGTTACAAAGTCATACATGTACAGTATGCTTACTGCCTCGTAAGCCATCAATCTAACGTCATTAGGAGAAGGATAGCGAAAACCTTCATATGGAACGCATTATTTCATGGTTTAGGAACTTGGTCGCTCCGTGAAGAGTTCAGATTAAAGCATTTCAGATGCCAGCGAGGATGTATAGGATGTTAATATTGAGTTGAATGAACAGGAAATCAAACAACAGGAGTAAGATTTGGTAGAAAAGGAACTGGAGCATACAATGGAAACTCGAAGAAGGCAGCAAACCTAAGGAGAAAGTATCGAGAGACAATGTCATGTTGAAGAGGGCAAGGAATGAGAGGAATGGTATGGTTATAAGTGAAGGCAAAAGATACGACGAGTTTAAAAACGACGACACAGATAAAGCATACAGTTTTGGGAGGGACACAATTGATAATCCCCACGCGACCGGGGAATTTCGGAAGCAGTATTGTTCACGAACCAACCATGAATTGCTAACGATGACGATTTAATCAAAAGACCTTGAAAATAGCTTATTTTATCATATATGCTTCCCTATCGATTCAAATCTTCTCTTTACGCCGTTACAACTAGCATCGTGCATTTGCGAAATACAGCTAAAATGATTGCAATGATGTGCTTCAATTTTTACTTTCGCTCAAGGGATTTGCTAATGCTACATATTTCCTATTCCTCAGGCAGTAGGGGGAAAATTAGCTTAAAGCACGTTTAATGAATAACTACTACCTCTAAATTGACCATTTTTGACCAATTTGGCTAATCTACTCTGCACCCTAAGTTCCTTCGTAGATTAGGTTCCATCTAAGCGCGACATGATGATACGAATACCCGTACTAAAGAGTACCGTAGCAGTGCGTGTATTCACAACACCACGAAACGCAATACGACATTAAATGACGCGATGATAGTTCGGATACTATTTTACGAACAGTTTCGTATGGCGTCGAGAAAACATGAAGGCTAGTTGGGGAGGAGGGAAGTGTCTTTAAAGATAGAGAAATCAATTTTGTGCCACTCACACGGACACAGATTTTCCTAATAACCTAGGAGTGAAGTGTAGTCTCGTTTTTCAGCTTAAAATTATTAAGCTAAATTTTAAACTTCAAATTAACGAAATGCATTATACTCATCCAACTTATTTGAACACAATTTGAAAAGTAATTTTGATAAAATATAATTTTGTATTTCATTTATGAATAATGCTCAACAATTAGAAATGTTATGCGAGTTTCCATCTTACAACAAAAACCCCTAATATTACCATCACGATTTACTCCTCTCGTTAGTTGAAATTCTACAGAGCAGGGGACTTATTAGTTTCGCGGCAAAAAAAGTCGCCATGTGGCAGGTCCATCATTTAGATGGAAAAACACGAAATACACAAAATTGCCACAATTTTCGAACAAAATTGACAGAGCGGTTATGATTTATGTGTCTGTATGGCATTTAGTTGCAGTTTGCTAAAATTAATACAAACGATACTAAAATATAAAATGCACAAGCCTGTTGTGCTATGTTTTCACTTAGAAAATACTTTTTTGCGGGACAGAAGTGTGCCGAGGAACATCCTTGGAGAAACCCCATTCCAGGGAATATGAAGAGATTAATTCGCAAGTCATTCGCGCGATGAACGGTAAATTTTAATCAGTTTTAATGTGGAAAATTCATTCCCGCCGAAAAAAATAGTTTTCGCTGGGGTCGGACCACCGCCTGATAACGACACAGTAGTAACGATACTCATGCGATCATAAACCTCCTGATAAATTTTAATAAATCATAAAATGACATAGAGGTATGGAGAAAAAGATGTCAAAACCACTCATTTGGTCAACTCAGGAGCAATGTCTTAATGCGGTCCATCGATAGGACCAGCCATGGTTTTGTTCTTCACCACATCACTGTGTTCTATCCTGAAATATTACTGCTCTACGGAATTTCCATTAGAGATTAGGGAGTTTTGTCATTAAATGCAATGCGGTAAATCCCTTAAGACGAACAGATTCCGTTTTCTTCCCGGGGTAACAACAGCACCACAGTCTAAACAACTATAGTTTCGACTGTGCCCACACCATAGATTAAAAGAAGCACCGTGTACAACCAGTACAACCCTAAAAACGGATAATTTGAGATAATGTGGCAATTTTGCAACTACTTGACGAGAATCATCCGCATCATCTATCGCAAATAGATGGGGGCAAACTGCCACTGCCAAAATGAACTAAAATGAAAATATTGCTACCCGCAAATAACTTTGAACTTCCCGGGCCCTTTCAGTTCATTTCCATAAATGAAAGGGAAATAAATGCCACATATATTTACGCAATAAAATTATTCTACCAATAATGGAATTTAATCTGTTTATTGGCCAAGACTTACCATAATAAGTTTTCAAACAAATTCTCGTTTTACCGCATTCTTAGCATAATGCTTAATATTAAATGAAGGTGGCGTTGGGATCATTTCTCAAAAGTTTTAAAAGGACTCGGGGGGTGTGTCAAGCGCTAAGATCGTATCAATTGGAGTTAGTCAACAGGGCAGCTGCTTCAAATGTTAACAATCACGTAAATAAATATTCATTTAAGTTGTTAAATACCTTTTTAACTATTATATTGACTATATTACAAGTCAACTCTTCTATGCGTCATGCCATGCTGTCATGTTTTTGTGATTGATGCTCGAATCCAATTCTTGCTATTCTTGAGATATTACCAATTGTGGAATAAAGAATAATTTCATTTACTTATTACTGATAATGCATGGAAATTCTCAGTTGTGTGAAATTGACGCTTTTGCATTTTCAGTGTCTTACGAAACAGCTTGGATGACCCAATGTTTAGGAAACTTGAAACGTAATTTTAAAGAACCGAACTTGAATGTACTTACCATGCCATTATGTATGATAATTTTTCTTTTTTTTAGGATGCCAAAGTACAGGAAAATGGAAGAAGAAGGGGAGAAGGACAAACCCAGTTCTGAGGCATCCGATAGCATTTCTCAGGAGATGGAAAGTTCAGTACGCCGTGCCTCCAGTCGGGATGAAACAATTCAAAGAGCTTCAGTTTTCTTTTGGAACACAGAAGATTACATTTTAAAGGATGAAGATGTTTTTGATGATGGGACGTAAGTTGAATTGATTAAATTCGAAATAGCCTCCAATAATATAAAGAGACTTCACTATTTTACTTCTGTTTCGATTCCACAGATTATTTTAATTATTGCACCAACTATTAATGTCAGAGTTAATTTTCATCTGACAGGATCTTTCTAGAGTCATTTTCCTTCACAACAACCTTTCCAGTTGACCTACAGCCGTCATTTATACCTCGTTTTAAACCAGAAACTGTCCATTTCGTCGCCATACATTGTCGCATTACCTATGTAGATATTGTGCATTCACTTTTGGTACTAAATTTGACGGAATTTTTTTCCGATTTATTTCAGAAGTTTGAAAGGGAGCTTATTTTTCTGCTAATTGCAATTTTATGGTATGGCTCACACTCTATTCATGGAAGATCTTAGAACTTTTTGAGTAAAAATCTATATGCCAAATGGGGACTTAATAAATGCTGTGTTGCGAGACTTGTCTAGTTCGGATAAATCGAGGTCTTCTCAGTAATTGCTTTTAGACATCTTTCATGGATCACCTTACCCAACTGTACAGAAGAATGAAGAAAGATAATAATTTTAAATCTTCAGGAAAATCATTTTTACTGTAGACGATAAAATAACAACTAAATAATGATGATAATGATCATGGCTGGATATAGCTCTGGCAAAACTTTGGTGCAGACCTGCATGGCAAGGAGGGGAAGTAGAAGTGGAGGGGGTGAAAGGGAAGAGGAGTAGGGTATGAAAGAGAGGGAGACAGGAGATCCAAACTACTACTAAGGATAATAGGCAAGTGGTTTTAATCTCAAAATGCCATGACTTTATTGAGAACTCTATCTTGAAGACTCATTGTTAAGGCACGTCAAAACTGGACATCAGGTATTGATGTGTCATCCCATATGTTGGCAATAATTAGAAAGGGTTTCTTATTGATCATCCACTCTAGACAACCTTCTTCCATAGTTTCATTGGATTTTGAAAATTCTATAGACCTTGTCCCTAAATTATCGTTCGAACAGTGCCGGTAATTTTTTCTAGAGATATACTGGTCCACAGTGAAGAGTGTGCAGTTGGGTGCTGCCATGCAAAAATTGTTGCATCTATAAACCAATTGTTGACTTGGTAATGTGCAGCTTTACCATAAGTATCATCTAAAGTATACCCTAAAAGTCTTCATTCATTGCCTGGCTCCTTGCAAGACATAACATAGCATATGATAATTAGTTGATAATTTTTAACTGTTAAAATTTTTTTAATTGGTATCAGGAATAAGTTCACTGTTCTTTCTATTTTTTCTCACCTCTTCTTTTGCACTCGCTCTGAGTATATAGCCGGCAAATAATCTCCAGGGTTCAAGGTCTGATATAAGGCCCTTTACTTGGGGTCAGAGAACATTGGTAAGTTTTTGCAAATGAGAATGGATTTCATCCCATTCTCATTTGGTTTTGGCTCCCAGTATTCTTGCCTTGCAACAACTTGATGCCTCAAAAAAGCTTGGTTGTGAGAAGAAAATCAAAGAATCTAGTCATTTGAAGACTTATTGGAATACCAAATTCAAAAAAATAACAGCATCTTTCTGTTTTGTTTCACTAAACACAAGTGGATAATGGAATTTTTTGACGTAAATTCTCTCTTTGCAGTCTGTGAAGGCTGTAGTCTCTTCTCACTGACTGGCACTTTAACTTTTTTAGTGGAAAATGCATGCTAGGATTTCTTTTAGCATGCCAAGCATGGCTCAATTCTAAAATTTTTATTGTGAAGCAATAAGCATGTGAAAATGTCCAAGGAAATTTGTATTTGATATGATGAGTGGTCATTACGGTGATTCAAAAGTTTCACAAGTCTTTGATTTTTTCATACCACCCTTGAATTGGATGCCAAATAACTGAAAAACACCTTACTCAAAATACTAACTCAATGTATTCACAGGCAGCATTGCCCCAAGCATTTTACATTCGACATGAGCACTCCTTGATGGTAGGCTACGTGAGAGTGGACCGTTGGTGTTGTGTATACTCCAAGGATGCTTGTGTGGATTGGGGTGCAACATGGCTTCAGCAAAGACACGTTTATATTATTAACTTATTTGAATGACTAGAACCGTCTCTTTTGTAGTTAAGGAAATGCATCAAGATACTGCTGTAACATTCACATATGCCACTCCAGCTTTGAGGAGCATTTCTGAGAGGTATCACTCACTGCCACTTTAATTTCTTAAACTGTGATGCTCTGATTATATATCTAGATAAGACAATAACCCCTAATTGGTCACACTTAAGTAGAATTGCATAATGGTAACACTGGGTAAAACTCATCCCAGCACCTATAAAATGATATCGTTCTTCAGTTATAAGTTCTAAAAAAAAATTAGGTGCTGTTTAAGGATCACAGAAAAAGGTGTCACAGTTTTCCCACAAAATTAATTGCTTAAGTATTGTAAAACTAATCGCTAAAATTAAGGTAGTCAAAATCATGTTTCTATATGGAAAATTTTTTTTTTTTTTAAGAATTGATTTTGAGCAAAAAACTATGAGAATCTATTCCTGAAATTATATATATTTTAATAAAAGATTTTTTCAATACTCTTCGCTCAAAAAAGTATATTTATTTTGAAGATTTAAAGTGTTAAACAATAAAAGCCCTTCAATTTGCATGAATAATTAAAATGAAAGGAGTAATAATCGTTATAACACAAAAAATATTGTGGAAAATCTGTTAAACCTCTAAGAGGAGTTTCAAAAATTTTTGGGGTTAATATGACCCCATTTGACGTATTAGGATTAATGGAAGAGGGTTATGTTCTAATGAGTGTGCCAGGCAAAAGGGGTCATGCTGGTACTTCAGATATTTGTAGTCTCTTGAAGCTCAAGGCACAGGGAAAGCTCTAGCTTGTGTGATTTACAATGTAATATGATATTAGGGGTGGTGAAAAATGCTTTGGATTGCCAAAAATACTATTTAAAGTATCCCTGTGAAAGGATTAACTTCTTAATTATTTAATTCTTAGTATCTTTAACCTCACTTTTATAGTTAATATCACAATCTTTCAGGGTTGATTTGGGATGTTCCTGACTTCTATGCGAGCAAGCAAGTGCACTCTGGTGAAAAGGAAATAATTAGCCTGATCACTTATTCATACCACTTTTCTTGCACTTATTTTAAACATTAGCACTTCCTGGTTTAACCAGAGATAGTGACAATTGGACCCTGTTGATAATGAAGGCTATCTTACCTACTGTACAGTCATTAGATTCAAATTTACAATTTTGACCAGTGATAAAATGCAATCACAAAGTGTTATCAAAATACTTAATATTTTTATCCCTATATAATTTTGTAATTATATAGGGCTAAAATTATTTAAAAAAAATAATATCCATGAGGATAATTACACACATTGTATATTTTCTTTGTCCTCTCTTGTGCCATACATGGGCCTAGCCAGAAATTATGTTAAGAGGGGGGGGGGGGGGGGCAGAACTGTCTGGCCTTGTATAGCAGATTTGGAATGAAATATCTTCCTCATTGGGGAGGCAACTGGGCCATGCCGATGGCTCCATTGTATATTCTTAAATTATTACAGTGTGAATCGACAGCTAAGAAGATTTGTCGAAGGTTTACCTTTCCGGCTGGTGACCAATATCCTCATATTGATTGATTTATGCTTGGCTGTGGCTGATGTAGCAGGTAGCTTAAAAGACCGGAATTTTGAAGGGGATAATGTTCCTGTGAGAAACATTGTTTTTACCACACTTGAAGTTATATTTTCCTGTTATTTTGTTGGAGAGATTATTCTTAGGATATTTGCATTAGGGTAAGTATTCAGAGTGAACTTTCTATTTAGTGTCATTAGCCTTAAGATCAGGAGATACGTTGTTATTCTCAATTTCTATAGCAATGTGTTTTCACATCTGTGCTCTCACGATTTTCTTTTTTTTTACATTGAATGACAAATGATGTGTTTGGTTGCTATTTTGACAATCCTTATGTCTCTAATGTATGGGTCTGCATTTGACAGGTGGAAAGAATTTTTTGATTCAATTTACAATATCATAGACACAGCAGTTGTTGCTATTACCTTTGTTGTAACCATTGTTGATGTTGTTGTGGAATCTAGCACCATTCGACCTTTCAAGTGAGTATCCTTTTTTATTTGGTGCAATTTCATCTTGAGTAAGAGCCAAGCCATTGTAGACTGATGCAGGTCATTAAGGATTCTGCATTTATTAATCCTGATATGCCTCAATAAATCTTAGTGAGATATACTTACATGGAAAAAATGTTCAGGCTTACTCTGGTGTGGATATTAATTATAAAAGCATGCCTATTATAAAAAGATTATCTGTAACTTACCTAGTTAAGGTCATTATGCATCATGATTTGCTATTTTTTTAAGCAAATGGTGAAAGTCATTTTTTAGTTTCATATCCTCACTAATGTAATAGCCACAACTGTTGAAATCATTTCTTTCCAAACAGGTTGTTATTAGCCCTTCGATTGCTTCGAATAGTTCGAATGATACGCCTCATTACTGAGAGAAAAAACCTTGAAAGAGGTTTGAGACAAGCAGTATCTCAAAATAAGCGGCGCTATCAGAAAGATGGCTTTGATCTTGATCTCACTTATGTAACAACTCGAGTCATTGCCATGAGTTTTCCTTCAAGTGGCTTTATGTCGATGTATAGAAATCCAATTAAAGTGAGTATTCACGATCGGTATCATTCCATTGAGCCAGATTTGTACAAGTATATATGTATCTGGTTGAATTGTCTTATGGCTTTTCTCTTATCAATTAATATAATTCATAAAATATAATTTAATCGAATCAATAAACTGTAAGACATTAAATTTAGGTATGTATCTGAGATGCTCTTCTCAGTTCTTGAAAAAATGTTTCATATCCATCAAATGAGATTTGAGCATTTTATTTCTGGCATTGGATTTACAGATACATAATTCATTGCTCAATATGTCAGATATCAGGAGTGGTTACTTGATTCATATTTAGTTCATGAAAGCTTTCATTTTTTTCATGGTCTTGCTATTTCAATGGAATGAATTACATACATAGGTCAAATATTGGACTTTCATATGCAAATGATTTTAAAGTAATTTGCTTTCAAAATTGAAGTATGTACATTTTAAAAGTGTCATTTATTACCTGCTTCCTGCCTTATATTATTTTGGCGCATTTGTCTTGGAGTGATAATTTTCAGTTTTAAGGACTTGTTCTTAGTAATCAAATGTTCAGTGATTAACCAGCGTTCAACTTTGTCCTCAGGAAGTGGCAAGGTTCCTTGACACTAAACATGAAGGGCATTATAAAGTTTACAACCTGTGCAGTGAGAGAGAATATGATACAACATTCTTTCACGGAAGGGTGGAGAGATATTCTATTGATGATCATAATGTTCCTACTCTGCGGTAAGACCTTCTAATGTAGTGATTTATCCCTAAATAAGAGCCTCTTCAAGCACTCTGTTTTATTTTTCATTGAAGAGGTTTAGGATGAATATCAATAAGTAGTTCATTTGGATTTTAACTATAGTGTAGCTGAGTTGTTCTATAAAAAGTATTCGAGTCATCCTCAGTTGATTATAGTTCCTGAAAAAAAAACTTTAAAACTGGGAATGAATTCTATTAGTACCCATACACATGTAACTGCTAAGAAAAATGTTAAGTGTGAGTTTCTGACCTAATAACCATAATGGTGTTGTCCATAAAAATTTGTTGACAGTAGTTTCTTCTGCCTTTAAACATGTGCCGACATGTTCACCATGATAAGCTTTTCACCTTGTGCAGAGAGTGAAGGCTCTGAATGTCCACATCTATATACTTTATTGCAATCTTTCTCAGGAATTTCACAAGCAAATCAGGACGGACGTTGACTCATTGAAAAGATACATATGTCACATTTTCAACTCTGCTTTGTTCTCACCATACTGTGTGACATATGAGTGAAGAATGGAAACCGGAAGTTAAACATTTTAGAATAGAAAGTCACAAACAAAGCATAACTACAGGGCACATACATTTCCTGGTGGGAGATTAAAATCACAACACTTTCACCTCCTCTCTTGGCATCATTATCTCTTAAAAAATCCCAATCATCGGTTTTCCTCTCCTGGAAACTGCATATTTTTCAATTACTCATATTTCCTTATTTCACTCATGGTCTGAATGATACATATTCTGTCTGCTCATTTCAGCAGGCACTCGTCATGTCAATTGTCTGCTTATTGAGCTAATGGGAAGTAATCGATACTTGTTTAATTAAGAAATATGTAGAGTATGAGGAAGAAAATTTGTGTACAAAGTTGATTTAGAACCTAAAAGTATCGCTTTTTTTATTGTCTTCAGATTTGCCTATTATTGTTTCCTACATATTATGATAAGTAATCTTAATTTTCATGAACAACAGACAAATGTTGGAATTCAAAGACAGTGTTAAAAGGTGGTTGGATGAGGATCCAATGAATGTCATAGCAGTGCATTGCAAGGGAGGTAAAGGCAGGACAGGAACAATGGTGTGCGTCTGGCTAATATATGCGGGGCTCTTGCCCTCTGCAGATGACTGCTTAACATATTTTGGAGATAGACGCACAGACCTGGAGGTGGGCAGCATATTTCAAGGGGTAGAGACACCTAGTCAGGTAACTGATGTACTTATGTATTTTTCTTTTTTTTCAAGCGTGCTGGGAAAATGCCATATAGGGAAGGGGTTTTCCATATGCTATATGGTAACTAATGCACTACATTTTTTCATTACCTTATGTTGTAGTGTGTGGTTATGGAAAACCCCATGCCAATGAAAAGAACAATCAATGGTACCTATATCTCTTTTCTCTGTGCATAAGTAATTTCTCAAAAGCCACTGAAATGTTTCTCTTGGGATTTCATATTCAAGGTCCCCCAAAATGGGTCCGTATTCTAATCCCTAAATGAAAGCCTGGGAATCAGGGCAGAGGCTTCTTTTTACTTTATTAAATAACTGGCATTGGTTCAAATTTTCGCAGTTGGATGGCAGAAAAAATATTTAATTCTTGCTATCAACTAAGTTTAATACTTATTTTTTGTTTGAAAACTAATTTTCAATGAAAAAATTATCAAATGTTCTCAATGTTCAAAAACAGCATTTTTCCTTGGCAACCTATAAGCAATGGCTATTAACAGAAAATACTCTCAGGCATTTTATGGCTTTATCTTATCCTATTAAATGAGCCAAATTTGCGTACATACACTTGTACATTTATACTTGTTAATAATGTCCACGCTCTTAAGATAAAATAGTTTTTACAATTCATGTGATATAGTTATGAATAACACTACTAGAGTGGCTGGTTGCCCTTGCTCTGGTTGTGCATCCAATGCCACTAGTGTGCGCTATTCACAGTTAGGCCACACTTAATACTCAATGTACTTTTGTCTGTGTTGCTGAAACCTTTGCTGTTATAAAATACTTTATTACCAAATACATGGAAAAGTGATAACAAATAAGATTCATGGATCTACTGGTGTTGCTAATGAGATGTGCATTTTCTTATAGAGCCGTTATGTCCGGTATTTTGAAAAAACTCTAAACCAATTCGGAGGTAAGCTGCCTCCTAAAAAGAATCTCATCCTTCGTACCATTAAAATTAGCCATATTGCTGGTGTTGGGAATGGAACCGGATCTGATTTTTCAGTAGAAATCTCCCTAGGAAGAGATAATGTGGTGTTTGTTGCAGACTTTGGAAGTTTCCGGAATTGCCAAGTAAGTGACAGTTAATAAGATGGTTCGCTATTAGTATGATGTGAAAACTTTACTTAGCAGTGGCTCTTGAGAAATAATCATGTCATAATTTTTAGGAATTAGTATGCACTCAGCTATTCCCTCACACTTCGGGTGTTGTAACTTATGCTTCAAAATTCTATTTTGATCTTAGGTAAATCACAATTTCCAAGAAGATACACTAGACATCCATCTAATCAACAGTCCAATACTGACTGAGGATGTTAGACTGCTATTTCAATGCTCATCTGTAAGTAATGTGTTCAAGTCTATGAACTCTTAAATAGATCTCCAATCATGGGTATGTACTCTGAGGCACCATTATATTATCACTCAAGTGAAAAAGAACTTTAGCTGAAGCCATAGGTGTGGCAAGCACTACCGATGAAATGCAAAAAATAGGCACTTAAGCTCAGTGTTATTATCTGAGGTTAAATATTTTCTTGATATCTAAACTGAAGTTAATAAATTCTCCCATTCATAATGCTCAGGTCAACTAACCAAGTCTGGTGTAATACATAAAACCCTAACTTTCATATTACATTGAGTAGATTAATAGTCTACATTACCTTGTGGTTAGCTTTAACCAGACATAAAACAAGGTCTTATAGGTCAAGAAAGGAAGGTCTGCTAAGCATGAGAAGAAATTGAGGCAGGAATCAAAGTATGAGGGCATCTGATTAAGTCAGTCAGACCTGCAGACAATCAGGCGTTGGTTAGTGGATCTTCGAAGGTACTACAAGCTTTGATAGATGCTTTAGAAATGCAGTGCAGGGTATTTGGAATGAAGATTAACCATAAGAAAATAAAAAGTAATGAGATTCTCTAGGACAAAGAAAGCGAGGCTGGTGATTGAAGTTGGGAGGACGGAAACTCAAGCAAGTGGATCATTTCAATTACTTACGTAGTATGCTGAAAGAAAATGGACATAGTAGCAAAGACATATGGGAGAGAATAGCTCTAGCTAAGGAGGTGTTTAGTAATAGAAGGGAGCTGATGACGGGAACCTTGGGTAAGGATGTGAAGATGTGGCTGGTGAAGAGCTTGATATGGAGCAGAGCATTGCATGGGGCAGAAAGGTGGACCCTCAGAAATGAGGACGAGAATAGGCTGCAGGCATTTGAGATGTGGGTGTGGAGAAGGATGGAAAAGGTGAGATGGATGGAAAGGAAGACTGACGCGGAAGTACTCAAGATGGTGGGTGAGGAAAGGTAACTAGGAAAGGGATACAAATTAGAGGAATGGAAGGAAAGCACAAGATGGAATAAAATAAAGTGTCAGTAAAGAAGGGAGGTATCCTAGCTTGGATGCCAAATTCAGATCAGATTAATGAAATGTGTGGAAAAGCCTAAGGCAAAATCTACAAGCCCCACAGTTGGCAGTGGCATTGGGGAGAAGAGGTGAGGGGAAGTAAGGATGCCAACCTTGTAACACCGATCAAAATTTAAACTGTAGTGAGGGGAGGGAGGCATATGGAAAGAAGGATCATAAGAAGATCAGAGCTTAATGAAGCGTATATTGTTGGTAGTTATGCAGAAGGTAATGCAAAAAGCAAGAAAAGAGTTAAGCCCCGTTCTCAACAACTTAACTTGACTTAACACGCAAAATACAAATATTTGGGTATTTCTTCCTTCCACAAAGCCTCCTCATACAAAATAAACAGTGTAACCAAGGTATCCTATATTGATAGTAGCAATGGATTACTTCCGAATTATCGATAGTAAACCAGGCCTTGCTATTGGATAGAATTAAGAGAAAGTTGAGAAATTCTCAACTACAAGACTATGCCAAGTCGAGTTAAGCCACTTTAAGTTGTTGTGAACCAGTGTGTTGCTTTCTCACGGACTCAACTCCTAAGTCGCGCCAAGTCAAGTTGTTGTGAACGGGGCTTTAATGTGCAAGAATATACATATATCTACCATACATATATCCTTTTTGGTGCTGGTTATTACAGTATCAGAGAAAATAAGACATTTTTGGAAGGGATTAGCTGAAGTGGATCAAACTTGCATATCTTGCTCAGTGGAGATTATGCTTAAAGCATTTCTCATATTTGAGTCATACACATGATGAGAAATTTCCTAACTAACTAAAACATATGACTCAACACAAGTATGTGCATCTACTGCCGTCATTAATCTTAACCTTAAGTCGATTTTGTTAGAAGTTTTAAAAGGTCACATGACCCCATCATAATGATTTAATGTCACCATGCAGGATTGCTATCCTGGCGGGTTGGTAAGGTTTTGGAGAGGACAAATGCTTAGTGGAGGGGTTTTTTGTTTTCAATTGTGAGGTAATACTTTTGGGGAACTTGCGAAGATGAGTGAGGAACATTCAGGAAAGATAGATGTGGGATATTCAGCGAAAGCCTTGGTTGGTAATTTTATGAGATGATGTCTTGGAATTGGATAGTGCTGAGGGAAAGGTTGTTTTGGTTTTTACATGGAACACTGTTGTAGGAAGAGCAGGTACAAATAAGAGAGGGATTTTTCAAGGGAATCTGGATTGTTGAGATGAAATGAGAAAGTAGGGGAGGGACAGTTTGATGGGGAAGGAATCATGGCATGTACATAGAATGCCTGCTTTGAAATTTCATTCTCATTAAAACTTGTCTTAATTGTCAGTGATGAAGGTGGTTGGGAAATATTTCACCTACTTTAATTAATTCTGTCGTCTGCAATTATGAGAATTGTTGCTAATACCATTGACTGCCTCCTTAATTGCAATTTGATGAGTTTTATGTACCAAGAGAAATAATTCAGAAGTGCCTAGAATATATGATTCTAGCTATCAATAATGCTTTGGTTTTCTTTCAGAAAAATGTCCCTAAAGGGTATGAAAATGCTCCATTCTACTTCTGGTTCCATACAACATTTATTGAAAATAACAGGCAAGTATTTTGTTGTATGCACTGATGGATTTTATCAGGATTTTTTTTCAGGGTAGATCCATGTTGAGTATCAGCAGCTGGGTAGGTTGTGAGCATTTTGAAAAATTAAGAAAAAATGTTTAGGCATTTGTGATTGCAGGGTACAAGCCAATTTTTTATGATATTGATTCCCAAAGTTTTGAAAATCATTTTAACCATTTGTAAAAATGTTTTAACATACGCCGTTATCCATAATGCCATTCCATCTGGGAGTAGGAAAAGTAAAACACTCAAATTATTACTGTTAGCCCTGGAAAACTGGCTCCCTTTTACTAATTTCCTCCATAATGCCCTGTCCTTACAGACCATTTCTACTTTCTTTAATTTGCTTTGTTGAAGTCTCCTGTTCTAAAGAATCCTAATATTCCTTCTTTTTAAGAGCCACTTTACCATATTCACTGCTGATTTTTGCTGTCTACCTCTTGCATCATTCACTCTGCTATCATGTATTATTTTTAGATTATCTCTCATTTTCTCAACATGGACAAACCAATTTAGTACACACGTCATATACATATTTCCACTACTGGAGCATCCAACCCTCATTCTTTCATCACCCACTTGTTCCTATCCTTACTTTTTCAGTGAAAAATTTTCAGGTCCCCCATTCCTATTGAATTCAACCAACTCTTATGCTCGAACCCAAATTTAAATTAAGCCTTGTACTTTTCCACTGTTATTTATTGTAAATGTACAATGCATTTTGTAGCTTTCTGCATCTTCAGGTATAAATGCTTATCTTTCCAGAAAGACTCATCCATGAAGTGACGCTCGGTGTTAAGTTTAACTCTTATGCTTATGTGAGCATACCCTATATACATATAAATGAAAAAGTATATATGCTGTACAAAAGTGTCAGGAGGATAACACTTTTTCACCCTGAGATTCTTGCTTCCCTATACAAACACTCATTTCCATATGCTCCTCATATACTCATGACTTTCCTACTGGCATTCACATGCCTTATAATCTACGTTCAATGGTATCAGGCTCAACTATGTGGAAGTTGATATTCACAAAAGAAAAAACGACTTAGTTTCCTTCCACTGATTTATTTTTTTGGTACGACATGTTTCGACACATAGAGGTCATTTTCAAGTACTTCCTATTTGTGCTGCCATGGCCACTCCAAGTAATTTCTATTTGTGCTGCCATATGCCATCTTGCAATCCACAAATGCATATTACAATTTCTTTTGAATATCCATTGTACTTGCCTCCAATTGTACTTGAAAATGACCTCTATGTGTCGAAACATGTCGTACCAAAAAAATAAATCAGTGGAAGGAAACGAAGTCGTTTTTTCTTTTGTGCCTTATAATCTCTTCATCTGTCCTGTCTTTTGAAAATACTCATCCTAAATAAATGAAACGGTACACTTGTTCAAGTATTCCATTATTTACCCTTTGAGTACAATCATTCTTTCTCTCCACATATAAAACTATTGCCTTGGTCGTTGATGCATTGTTGCTCAAATCTATTCTCCCTCTTCCTTATTAGATGGAGTTATCCAGGAGCTCCTGTAATTCAAGTGGGATCTGATCTCAGAAAGTAGCTCTGCATCATCTGCATAAATTAGAACTAGCATTTGTAAATCTCAAACCATGTTTTCCTAACATGCATATGTCACACATTTATGCATAAATAAATTGCATGGCCATGATGACAGTATGTATCCCAACTTTACGCCACTTTAATTCAAACAAGTCACTTATGATGCCTTTAAATCTCACACTTGTCCTACTTTTATCATAAGTCACCTCTATAACATTCAAAAACTCCTCATTCACTTCTTAGTCCCTTGGACCTATCAACTGCTAATTTCTATTTGTGCTGCCATATGCCATCTTGCAATCCACAAATGCATATTACAATTTCTTTTGAATATCCATACATGTCTGTAACTCTTGCTGATGTACAAACAGCTGATCACCACTTCCCTTTCCAAGACTCAACCCACACTGTACACCCCAGGTTCTGTCCCTATGTGTTACTCTCTTTTTATATTATGATTTTACGGACACTTCTCCTAGAATACTCTAATTGCTTTATACATTTCAATTGTTCTCTCCACCCTTCCCCTGGTACAATTGCATTATTATTCTAAGGTATTATGTTTTAAAAAAATACATTTTGACCAAAAAAAGTAGTCCAGAAAAGGAACTAATAGTAATGCTTTTTTTGTTACAAAAATATTGTAATTTTTTCCCGTGCCCCTAGCATAAATAAACCTAAATTTTTGGGGCAGGGAGGTCCATAAAAATGGAGGATGACATAATAATAAACAACATTTTCTCTAATTTCAGGTTATACCTTGCCAGAGAAGACCTGGATAACCCACATAAACGAAAGACTTGGAAAACATTCCGCAAGGGGTTTTCAGTGGAACTTTCATTTGAAAGCCCGGAACTTGTGCATTAAGAAATTGACATGTAAATTAAAATTATATTTGATGCCTGTCTAAGAGCCTATTCCTGTTATATCGTTGTATATTTTATACTTTTTTTGATAAACTTGTTTTCATAAAGTACCTGCAGTATTATCATGATGCAATCTACTCCCAATACAAACATTGGTGAACATTATGTGAATTGGTTCATTATCAGGTGGTAATTGCATTAATTCCACTTTTAATCAGCCGCATGCTGAAATATGCAATAGAGTTTCTGCATGTAGCAATAATGTGGAAAATGATTGGTTTAAGGGTTTGATTAAGCCAAGTAATATAAGTTGACGAACAAGAGAGATCAATATTTGCTAGAACCATCAGCCGGATAAAGGTGTTAAATTACAGAGAAACAAGTCTTTGCCATGGGCATATTTACAGTACCTGATCTCCCCTCCCCCAGATGAAATTTAGGTAAGGACTGCAACATTAATGATAATAAAATCAGTAAACTAAGTATCTGCAAAGAACTCTGAGCTAGAAAATGCATTTTAGTAATAACTTATAAATTTACTCCTCCTCCAGTCAGGCTAAGCAGACTCCCAGGACTTATCCTAAATCCATTAACAGTATTCTCTACATTAGCAAAATATTAGAGTTCCAGTTTAAGCATAAAATTGTCCACTGTTAATTTGCAAGGTAACTGCTTGAACCACCTCTGCATCCAAAATAAATACTACTTTAGTGACCCATCAAGAGTGTCTGAACATCATAAAAACACTTTTAAACTATTGCCATTCAAAGGGCAACATGAAATCATTAGGAGCTTTCAGCACTATATTTTAAAAATACAGCATTTTCTTCAACATTTGGCCATGAGAACTTTCTAGAACAATTAAATCACTGGATATGGAGCTAAAACATTTAAAAATCTCAGCAAAAATGTTTAAATTGAACCTGAGCAATTTTGGCTGCCAAGAAATTAACACTCCACAAGCTGATGCTGGCAGGTAATTATTCATACACAAAATGAAATTACTACTTAAATGCTAGCCTTCAGAAACTGTGTTAGCACACCAATGAGTGCTATCTCCTTATTGCTTTAACTGCTTGAAGGATCATTCATTGATTTACAAAATGGTGCACAGTTGCCTAATATGATGAGGGTCCTAAAAAAGCAGTGCAATATGCATGTTAATGAACATTAATGCATTAAACCTTCGACAACTGACCAGACTTCAGTAAACACAACAGCTTTACCAGTTGACCTAAACATGTGCTCTCTCTCACTAAGTTTTCAAATCAAATAGCCAAAACCTGCAGCTGTATAGAAGATGAAAACCCTGCAGCAGAGTGAAAAATAGTAACTGATCAGCATTTCTGGGAGCAGCTGCCTGCCTTTAGGTCAGTGACTTCCAATCTCAGACCCATTAACTGCCAATTTCCCCTGGTTCCACCAATCAGCTGAGTAAGTACAAGATAACCACAATGCATGTATCCCACTGGGTAAGTGTACCACAGATTTGGAACCACAGTACTAGGCCTCTAGCTGGGCAAGGAGGTTTAGAGAAAGGAGCCTGATGCTTGGGGATGAATTATGAGGGGGCAGCTGCCTCCCGGAATTCCTGGCAAAATAGGAAAAATTGTTATTATTTGTATTTCATAACCCCTGGAACCACGGAAAGAAGCAATCCGACCCCCAACCTAAAACAAAGACCTCAATACACCCCGGCAGATGTCAACTTCAACAGTTTATTGATTGCTAAAACTGATGACAAGATAGCTTCGGCCAACACAGGGGCTACTACATATGGGTTCACAATGCTAAAGAAAATCTTACAAGGGAAGCATATCAAGAGACTGGTTCAGCAAGGAAATTCATGCAGTTCACTGCAACTGTTAGATTTATCAAAATAATTACCTACATTCTTATAAGTACACATCTCTATGAATTTTATCGATAAGATAATATATCAGCAGAAGATACGAAGTGGCTCTTGGAAATCTAATTTCAGTCTATTAACATGGTTCCAAAGCATGAGCTGCAGGCACAGATGAAAAGGGAGAAATTTATTGAAGAGCATTAAGAGTGAAACATCCTCCCTGACCTGAAGATGATGTGAATGCACATCGAAACTTGGGTCGTTTTTTTAATAAATCTAGTGGTTTTAGTAAAAGTTGTAATCTTATATTTTTTAGTGGAAAATCCTAATTGGAGGCCTAAGTTTCAATATTTTGGCTACGCAACCTGCAGAGGGAAATAAAAGTAAACAAAAAGTGCATGTATAAGGAATATGTATGGACCTTTTTTCCTGCATGAAGTGGCAAATCTACCTAGTTAGAATCTTTATCCAACCGTTGATACGGCTATAGTTTCGGATACGTTGATCTCAATAAATGGAACCATAACGCTGGGAAACTTTGCACTGATTATACCTTTATTAATGACAACAAAGCCACTAAGAAAATAATAATGGCCTGTCTCGGTACACATCCCAGGGAAAGCAGGACGACGATGTATGGCAGGATGAGACTCAATCTTAGCGTAGGAATTATTTTAGCAAATCATGAGAACATATACAACTCCACGCCGTCATGATTTCTTTTCCACCGCTGAAAACAACGAAGTTGCCGCTCAGCCTAACCAGGAACAAGCAGAGATGAATAATTAATAACTGACTTTGGAAGGTTCCCACCAAAATGGAAAAAAATAATGCTCTAGTATATCATGAGCTCATTGGTTTGAAATACTTCCGACACTACATCCAGATAGATTCCAGAATACTGTAGATCCTGAGGGTTCGAGCCTTTTTGAAGAGATCAATTGACTGCGTACCCTCACTGATAACCCGACGAGACCTGCGCACGACATTCCTGAATGTTCTGGGAGGTATGAATAACTACGTCATGATGGTAATACAAACGGGAATGGTTTTACTGGATAAATTCTGGGTATTACCTTGAATGTGTGATTCCAGCTTACATAACTACTCTGTCCATGACGGCAATTGAGATTACTGCTGAAAATAAATAATTTTCTAATGATCAAAAGACTAGCCAAGTTTCAAAACATAGGGAGTATCTTAACTTAGTTTCATTGTACACCAATCGGTTACGCTAATAAAGTTGAGACCGGTATTTATTAAGCGCAATTCACTGAGACGGTATTTCCACTAGAACAAAAATCACGCACACCAAGGCCACAAATAAATGAGTAATTCATTTTCAATGCAGTGATCGCGAATATCTGTGAATTTGGCCCGTGTTTGCGTTCACAACATTAGGCACATCTGAAAATAATTAAGCATTTAATTTAAAACAGACAACTAAGACGAATAAATCTATCACTTCATAGTCAACACATTCCAATCTGTACGTCCAATTGGATGAGATGAATGAAAGGAACTTCTCAATCCTTTCAAGGTATACGAATAGATCCACATTTGCACATTAATTGAAAGAAATAAATGAGGATCAACCACATGCTACTTTCGGATGATCGCTTATAAGAGAAACTCTGATCGCTCCCAACCCTTCATATAACCAGCAATTGGAGGAAAGAACTGGATGAAGGTAATGGATTTGGATAAGCATTACAGGAATAGTCATCTTAACAATTAGACAAGGAGCAGCCACACCTGAATGATTGTGATTTAAGTGAGAAAAGCTCCTTCGAAATAGCAAAAACAATTTGCCTTGCCGAGGGAAACCAATCATAATCGCTTGACGGTTACCAAAATCGGTTACACTCCTATCGTAGTAAGGCATGGCATGAAATTGTGCACTTTTCGACATCCGTTTAACATTCCCTCACTCATTCGACAAATTATGGGATGTATTGTATAAGTAATTCCCATATCATCACTTACTTTTCACAACTACAGACGCGAAACTGACGAAAAATACTCTATTAACCATTGCTATGGTATTAAGCAATGACCTACTCTCCTCTTGTGCACCAATTATAGGTAAAAGTTCATAAATAAGAGAACAAGTTTTAAAAAAATAAATTTGGCAACGTTGTCCGAGATCCACATGGCCGCAAAATCTATACGCTCCCGAACTCGGGAACATTCTGGAAACTTCGAGAAGGATTCCGCCAATACCGGAAGTTTCAACTAGGTGAGTGAAATCAAATGTTTTGCAAATATATAAAATTAAAATTCTCCCTTTTTAGCATCTTTAAGTGAACTTATACCCAAGAAAAAGTAGTATTTAAAGCTTAAATATATATTTTTTTTTAATTTAGATCTTAAGGTTGATTTTAATCTTTCACAAGAAAATAAGACTTACATTGATGGAACGTTCTGGGAAGTGGGAGGAGCTAAAACCGGAAGTGCAGACCAACTCCAAAATTCGAGAAAGATCCCCCCGAAGCCCTTTATACGTGAGCAGGAGCGTTAGCCGGCGTCATTTCTGATTCATCTGCGGTGTGCAGTGGTTGTTCCCGAGGCGATCTCTTAGGTGTTGATTCAGTGGTTCTAGGGTGAAATATCATAAAACTCATCAATGTAAGTGTGGTGTTGCTCGTATTTTACTTGTCGTTGCACTTTGTGTTTATTACAGTTATTACTAAGTGATCCTCCTATCTTTCACAGATGCCGGAAGACGTGCAGATGCAGTCTGATGCGGAGGTGGAGACGTTCGCATTCCAGGCTGAGATTGCTCAGCTTATGTCTCTCATTATCAACACCTTTTACTCGAACAAGGAAATTTTCTTAAGAGAGTTGATCTCCAACTCATCTGATGTAAGTGTTCTTATTAATGGCGAGAAATGCTTAGCTAATATGAAGGTGTGACAATTTCATTAATGTAACCGTTTCATTGATGTAGGCTTTGGACAAGATCCGGTATGAAAGCCTTACCGACCCATCCAAGCTGGACAACGGGAAGGAATTGTTTATTAAGATCATTCCTAACAAGAATGATAGAACACTGACCATCATTGACACGTAAGTTTTTACGGAATTGGAATATAGTTTCATTAATGATTCGCTTGGATCCATTTGTCATGTGCCATCTAATGTTGCTTTATTCTCCCGCAGCGGAATTGGTATGACCAAAGCAGATCTCGTGAACAACCTTGGTACAATCGCCAAGTCTGGTACGAAGGCATTTATGGAGGCACTCCAGGCTGGAGCTGACATTTCTATGATCGGTCAGTTCGGTGTTGGATTTTACTCCGCCTATCTAGTTGCCGACAAGTAAGTTGGATGAATTTATGCATTACTTTCTACCTTTGTCTAGTGTTGGTCTGCTTGATCTAAGTCCGAGTTTCTCTATCTAAACTTTCCAGGGTGATTGTCACGTCCAGGCATAATGATGATGAGCAGTACACATGGGAGTCTTCTGCTGGAGGCTCTTTTACTGTGAGACCTGATGCTGGCGAACCTTTGGGACGCGGAACCAAAATTGTCCTCCACATTAAGGAGGATCAAGCAGAGTTCTTGGAGGAGCGCAAAATCAAGGATGTCGTCAAGAAACATTCTCAGTTCATTGGTTATCCCATCAAGCTGATGGTAGAGAAGGAGCGTGATAAGGAGGTATCAGATGACGAGGAGGAGGAGAAGAAAGAGGAGGAAGAAGAGAAGGAAGATGATAAGAAACCAAAGATCGAAGACGTCGAGGATGACGAGGAAGAGGGTGGAGATAAGAAGGGAAAGAAGAAGAAAACTGTGAAGGAGAAGTACACTGAAGACGAAGAATTGAACAAGACAAAACCAATTTGGACCCGCAATCCCGATGACATCAGCCAAGAAGAATATGGGGAATTTTATAAGTCTTTAACCAATGATTGGGAAGATCATTTGGCTGTCAAACATTTTTCAGTGGAGGGGCAGCTGGAATTCAGAGCACTGTTGTTTGTCCCAAGGAGGGCCCCGTTCGACTTATTTGACAATAAGAAGAGGAAGAACAATATCAAACTTTATGTCAGGAGGGTGTTCATCATGGACAACTGTGAAGATCTCATCCCAGAGTACCTGAACTTCATTAAGGGGGTTGTGGACTCCGAGGACCTTCCATTGAACATTTCTCGAGAGATGCTGCAGCAAAACAAAATTCTGAAGGTAAGCGTCCTGTAATTTGTATATTGCTTTCGTTTTAATATATTTATTGTGAGTTCGTACTGACGTGAATCTCTCTGTAGGTTATTAGGAAGAACTTGGTCAAGAAATGCCTTGAGCTATTTGAAGAGCTTGCAGAGGACAAGGAGAATTACAGGAAGTGCTACGAGCAGTTTGGAAAGAATCTGAAGTTGGGTATCCACGAGGATAGCCAGAACCGGAAGAAACTGAGTGAGCTGCTCCGATATCACACTTCAGCTTCCGGTGATGAGGCCTGTGCCCTGAAGGATTACGTGGGACGTATGAAGGAAGGCCAGCAGAGTATCTACTACATCACTGGGGAGAGTCGTGAACAAGTTGCCAATTCCGCCTTCGTGGAGAGGGTGAAGAAGCGCGGATTTGAAGTAGTGTACATGACTGAGCCAATTGATGAATATGTAGTCCAGCAGCTCAAAGAGTATGATGGTAGGTGAAATTGGTTTTGAAGTGGTTAACGTATGCAATTGGAAATGGAGCAGTGCATAACCTTAAGTGTTTTAATCTTTTCAGGCAAGACTCTGGTGTCTGTAACTAAGGAAGGCTTGGAATTGCCAGAAGATGAGGAGGAGAAGAAGAAGAGGGAGGAAGATAGGACTAGATTGGAGGCGCTCTGCAAAGTTATGAAGGACATTCTTGACAAGAAGGTGGAGAAAGTGGTTGTGTCCAACAGACTAGTCTCATCTCCTTGTTGTATAGTCACCTCGCAGTATGGCTGGACTGCTAACATGGAGAGGATAATGAAGGCTCAAGCTCTAAGGGATGCGTCAACACTTGGCTATATGGCTGCGAAGAAGCATCTGGAAATCAACCCTGATCATCCAGTCATCGAATCTCTAAGGAAGAAGGTGGAAGCTGATAAGCATGACAAGGCTGTTAAGGATCTTGTACTGCTCCTGTTTGAGACTGCACTCTTGGCTTCAGGGTTTTCCTTGGAGGATCCCCAGGTGGGTTGCATTTTCTGTTTACTTGAACTTGGCAATTAATGAACTTGGGAAAATAATTTGAGAACAAATTTTCTCTTGTTATTTTTAACAAGAGCAGCCACTTGTATTTTAGAAGTCAAGTAATGCCAGGTGTTTGATGGTGTAATTACATTAGATTGGCAGCAAAGACATCAGTTTGCAGTGTATTGCAAGGATGTCATTATAGTGGTTTAAATGGCTGACAATTCGTTTCTTGTGCTTACAGGTCCATGCCGCCAGAATTCACAGAATGATCAAGCTTGGTCTTGGCATTGATGAAGATGATGTGGAAGAGGAGATGACAGCAGGTGCTTCAGATGAGAAGAAAGATGAAGAGATGCCTCCCTTGGAGGGTGATGCAGAAGATGCATCAAGAATGGAAGAAGTGGATTAGGTTGTGCTGTGTTCTTAATATGGACTACTATTACAATTTCATGTTCATTTCTTTCATTCACATTCCTGTTCATTCATTAATCAGTATTTGCCCAGTTGGCCATTGTGTGGCCCGAGAAGTGGTGGGTACTAGTTGCCAATTTGTTTGAGCGTGTTAATATGTGAATGTGTTCCTTTAAGTGAAAACCCTCTCTATTGAGAATTATTTAATTCATGTTTTGACATTAAATGTCTATTCAAGGTTAACCTTAATAAATGCGTTATTTATAAAATGTAGTGGTTTTCATTGAAACCTTTCAGGTGAAGTATTAGTTTCTGGTAGGATGCCATGGTCAACTTAATGTGCTGTCCTTCTGAATTCTCACATTGGTGAAAGGTTGAAGTGTAAGATTCACTTGAAATAATAGTGGCAGGTTGCATTAAATATATGGAGATAAATGAAATACGAAGGAGCAGTGTTTCCAAAGGGAAGCTTCATGACTGAACGCAAGTTGCAAGGAGAGTCATACTTGACTGGTCACCTCAAAAGGTAAAGAAATAATGCTAGCAATCTAAGTGGGAAGGGTGGTGTACAGTATGTGGACTAAGTGGCAGGCTGAGGGAAATTGGAGGGCCTTCTCATTTAAATGCTAAGTGAGCAAGTTCAAATCCTGGTGACTTCCATTTTCTAACCTATTTATGTAATATCTTCATTTAGTCACTATTGTAGATCAGAACAAAATTTCACAAAAGAGCTCATTGGACATAAACATTAGGGGTTAATGGGAAAAGTGGAATTGGAGAAGTAAAGGCAAGTAGATAATTGAATAAGGATCTCAGATGCAAAGGTGTTTTAGAATGTATTCTTCACAAGTATTAAGGGTGGATAGCCCCTCCATGAATTTGAAGGATAGTCTATTTCTGCGGTGAACAGTAAAACATCGAGCAATTTAAGGGCCTGCATGAAAGCTCTTTGAGATGAAGTGTTAATATGCTAGTTGAGCCACCTTTTTGAACTGGTAATCTTGGGCATACACAGTGATTGTACGTCAGGTATGCAATATTGTGATGCTAGATCATGAAGGTGAGATATTTAGCCTGGATTGGGAGTCATACTTCGTACCTTTTTTGTTTCAAATGGTTGGACCAATTCATTTTAATTACCCCATAAGTTACGAGTGTTGATTCACTCACAGCAGATTTCAGGTTATTCACTACATTTCATTTCAAATCCAAGTGGATGGCGTAATGTGAACTCTTATTGGGTAACTCATCAGGTTAACATTTCCCTGATGTTATTGTTTCACCAAGCAATTTCTTTACCATCAATAAGGTAGTTCACTGCCAGAAATATTAACCCTGCATGTTAACTGAGGAATTTCCCCTGAACTTAAATCATCCCCTGGAAAAGAGTCAGTTCTTACTTGAATATATTTTTATTTCTCGGAGGAAGGCTTCAACTAGTTACAAAAAGCAAAATATTAGCATTGCTGTTTCATTCATAGACCCAGCATTAGGTTATGTTTTGGTGGTGAAATTTACTGGAAAATGTCATATGCATTCAGATTTTGGTTCAATTTCACTGGCTCGGGCATGGAAATATTCAAGACGCAATGATGTAAAAAAACACTAAGACCTGTAATATTCTTCACATAAACCTGCATGTCAAGAAATTGAAGTTAACTTGTAGCTAAGTATGATGAATATGAGGGTGGCCATGACCCTATAGCTGGAGAGTATAACTGGCAACTGAGACCAAAACTTCCAAGAAAGATAAAAAAGTCAAACAGGCATTTGATGAGGTACTCAAGTATCACTCACAGAATAGGAAAAATATGGCTCTACATTTTAATTTATTTACTACACCGAATGAAAATATAGCATACTGACATTTAGAAATGAGTTTCACTGTCCTCTATTAAGTAATTTCAAAGTGTAAGACTCATGATCAATAAGCTGACCCCAACAGGGATTCATCCAGCATGGTTGCTGGGCAGGGCTAAATTTAGAAAGGATTTTAAGTTGGTGGCATCCTAGGCCAGAGACTTTTCAGCACTTAACCCCTACCCACTGCATTTTTTTATCTAATAAATAAATTTGTATACTCTCTTTGTAGCCCCTAAAAAATTGAGACTATTACGTTGCTACGTAACTAGGTTTCCATAATATGTACTATATATGTAAACACAAATCAGGGTGCCCCCTTTCATCTTGGCATCATAGGCCTCGACCTATCTGGCCTATGCGTCAATCCAGCCCTGCTGTGCTTTTAACAAATTCAATGAAACACCTTCAGAATATTTTCCCAAGATATTACAGGCACAAATAAATTTAGAAAGGTGCCATCATTCTGTGGAATCCATCAAGGCCACCTATCTTCAAACACTTCAATAAGGTGGTGGCAAAGGCCTGGGTATTTTCCTTCCAATTCCTAGCCAATGCTGAATATTTCAGCTATTATAAATATACCTGGATTTTATAGTTATATTAAACAAGTAAGGGAATTAATGTTTGAACCTTCCCAGATTGAAAATTCACAAAACATGTTTCTACTCAGTGCATCATCATCTAACAACAATAGAACACCCTTCTGCAATCACATGTTTATGTATATACTATGGGATAATAAAGTGTCCCAACAAATGGAGTGGCACCACAATCACTAGGTGGAAATTTAGCTTCTCTTGTGGCATATTATTCTTAGGTCTCGCCGCGACGAGGGAAATACAAACAGGCGGTAGGCTCATAGTTCCAATCAGGGACGGCCATCCGCATGCCCTGAGCGTTTTCCCGCTGGACATGAGGACGGGAGCACATTAGATGACCTTGCATGCATTTGAAATATCACCTTAAGCTCTCTCGTTTGCGTTGACAAAAAACAGGTAAAAATCAATCCCTATCCCCACTTAAAACTCTGGAGTGAAGACTGCTGCCTATGATCTTCACACGGACAGTGGTTGACCATTGGGTAACATGGGATGAGGTTTTAAGTACATTTGTTTTTGCGTGAGCGCTTTCAAGTTTTTATTCAGTCTACTTTCATCCTTGAAGAGCGACAGATATTCCCAAAATGCCTTTGAGTCCATGCGAGAGAGGAAGAATTGTGGGAACGGTAAAGACAGGCTCAACCGTCACCGAAATATCAAGGGAAATGGGCATGAACAGAAGTACGATTTACTACTGGCTCAAGCGATTCAAGGAAGGCGATGAGACGATGGAATCAAGACCTAGAAGCGGGAGACCACGGTGCACGTCTCGAGAAAATTCTGTCAACATGTTACTGACCATCCTCTTAGTGCTGGTGGGGCGGCTGCAACGAAGAGGATATTGCACCTGAATTGCAGCAATCTCAAAGTGAGAAACTGTCTTCACGAAGCCAGTATAAAAAACTGCAGGCCGGCAAGATAGCTGGCAATCGGAGAAAAAAATAAAGCGGCGAGGCTAGAATTCGCTCATTTGTTCCTGGAGATGGACCAGTCTTACTGGGATATCGTCATTTTCAGGGATGAAAAGACTTTCAGAAGTAATGAGAATGGGCATTTTCAGTTACGGTGGACCCGAAATTCTCGGTAAATATAACTGAAGAAATGACCCTACATTTCAGAACATTTTCAGATTTAGGAAGAAAAATAATGATTCCTTATTTTCAGATATCACCCAAAAATATTGTAAGAAATAAAACATCGGGCCAGATAAGTATGAGTTTTTGGGGAGCAGTTTCTGCTGCTGGGCCGGGCCCTCTGGTAGGACACCTCTTCGGGTGTAATCGGAGGATTATGTCAAAATTCTTCGGCCTTCATTGCTAACATATGTCAACGAAGTGGTGCCGGAAAGCGAGGAATTGGTATTTGTGCAGGACAACTGTCCCGTCCACAGTGCAAGAAACACTAGGAGATTTTTTGTGGAACATCAATATATCACTGTGTTACCTCGGCCACCAAACTCACCGGACCTGAATTATATTGAAAATGTATGGGGCCTAATGGCAAAGGATTGGAAAAATGCCAATGTTGAAACGAAGAGACCTTGGAATGTCACGTCTGGGCGGCATTGAGTGGGCGTCCTATGCTCTTTCATAATTTCAGTCAATGAGGCAAAGACTTCAAAAAGTAATTGACTGTGAAGGGAACGGAACCAAATATTGATTACACATATTTATATATAAAACCGTTCGACAGGACATTTTCTGGTAATGTTTTGTGTTTTTTTCAGTACGAAAATTGTTTCCGTTGCACTTTTCATTGAAGTTGACCACAATTTTTCTAAAGGAGTATCATGCATGGGCAGGTGTTGTTAATGAGTTTATTTAAATTGATTGATACATACTGTATTATTTCGATGGAAAATAAAATTTAAAAATGCATCTATTTGTAATGAGTGCTGCATTTTTTTTTAAATAAAGCATTTCTCTTTCTTGAAAAACCAGCATTAACATTTAAAATATAATTAAATACATAAAAACAATAACTAAATTATTTTAAGAGGATACTCAGTCCGCCATGTAGTGTGGCATTTTTCAAAACTTCAGAAAAGAGGCCATGCAAAATGAAAAAATGTTATTTAAACCATTTTTGTTCATTTTTTTGCGTGATGGTATATTCTTTCCTCATTGCGCAGTTTTTTACGCTTTTTTGTGTATCTATTTAAAAGATATCACAATGGTTAAAAGGTGCATTGAACCTGCACTTATATTCGCATATAACATAACCTTTTTTCCCGAAGGCCGAAGCTGAGAACGAAGAGGTGAACTTGAGGGATTATCAGGCCTCTTAGCGTAAGAGAGGTGGAGACAAGACTCGAGGAAAATTCGCAAGAAATAAAGAATAAGGGAAGGAAAGCAAGCGCTGTGAGAACAAAAGAGTTTAATAGGACGTTTCATATATGCTTATTTGCATGCCCATCTAATGTGCCCCTACCCCCAAGATGAACTGCCCGAAAAGTGATCAGGGCACGCCAGCGGCATCACGAACTTCGAATATGAGCCTACCACATTACTGTGTTTGAATTGCCTTCATCGTGGGCAAGGTCTTGGAATAATATGCCACAAGAGAGGAAGTAAAATTTCCTTCTACAGCAATAGTGCCGCCGCTCCATTTGTTGGGAAACTTAATATTCCCATAGTACACTATTTACAGAAGTGGGAGTGTGGTATTTGAAGTGACACGATCCTATCACAGAGCAGACATTATTGTAGTCAGTACTAGGAAGTTATTCTTAAGTGGTTGTCAAGATAAATAACATTGAGGATGACTAATTTAAAGAATTAGGACTGGAGAAAGAGGATGGTTCACGACAATTGAAAAGCTCTCAGGCTCTCCACTGGGTGAGGTTTTCCACAACTTCAACATTTCCACAGACAACTCACCCATTTTCATTAGGGATCCTGGAATCCAATTACATGATGTTGGGCAAGTCACCTGATGAAAAAAGGAGGCAATGGAGAACCTTACACAGTGGAAAATCAAGAGCTTTTTAATAATCAGATTAATTGGGAGAGGATGAAGTCATACATCAATCATCTATTAAAATTAGAGATGGGTCGGTTCCGGTACCTGGTTCTCGGTACTGCCGGTTCTTGACCCTTAGAATCGGTATCGAGAACCGATCGCAAAAAGTCGGTACTTAAGAACCGACACAGAACGGTGGCAAGGATTTGAATTTGACTCCCAAACCCCTAAAGCAAAACCTGGAGAAAGCACCTGAAGTAAAGCCTGATGTAATGTGATATATTGGCCGATCATGTTAGTTGGACTTTTTAAACTTGGACTAGTTTTGTTATACTAGGCTATGGAGAAGATCTTGTTTTATTTACTGAGCTTTCTGGTTTATTTGCCTCTTAAGTGAAATTTTTATCCTTCAGGTCTTGGTTGTTTGTTGAAGCTTTCCATTCATTCAGAAAATAAGAGTCCATTGTTGGAACCAAGTATCGAGAACCGGGAACCGACAGGTGAGAACCGGAAAAATTTAGGAACCGACTCATCCTTAATTAAAATAGTCCATGGTTGTTTTGGATCAGTTAAGTTTGATATTGAAACTAAATGGTACATCTATTGGTTTTTCTTTTTACATAAAAAATTCTATATCGCCTACCTCTGTTAAGACAGGGTGAAGTATGTACTAGACAGCTAACCCAAAAGGGCAGATGGGTTGATGCCACACCAGGAAGGGTTTTTCAACACCCTCGGCTTAGGTATTTGTGTACGTATTTCATTACAGCTGAAACACTATAATTAAAACACTTATGGACTCTGATGATATTGCCATGAGAAAAACTCAGCCTGTAATGGGAATCGAACCATGGACCTTTGGCTTGCCCAACCAATGCACAGACCACTACGCTATCCAGGCTTCCTATTCCCCGTGGCAATTTTTTATTATTTCTAATTTTACTTATGGACTCCTTTCTGTGGTAGATTAAAATAGGTTTCTACTTAATTTAAAATGGCTAATTGAGTTCCACATGGAAAGCACTTTAAGGTTAACTCTTCCTGTCAAATGGGACAAAACTGTACTACCCTTATTACCTATCTTTTTGGGTACGATAAAGCCACAGTTGGGTTTTTCCTTTCCCAAGTATTCCGTCTTACCCTCCCATTCTTAATTGCACCAGTTGACAGTCACATCATAAATAAACAAAACAAACATTGAAACAATCATCATGTTGTAGCCCGCTACAATCAAAACTGCTTTGTTAACTAATTTATCCCTAGATCCTCTTGACTCATTTTGAATGAATGATCCCTCTTAGAAGAACTGGAACTCCTCTCATCAAAACAGATATAGGCATTAATGAAATACACATTCCCTTTAGCCTTACCTAGGTTGCTATTCTGAAGAAAATAGCGTTAATGCAATTTCATCCTGAATAGCAGCCTTAGTGAGCACTGAATTGTTACCCATACAACTTGTTCTTCAAGATAGGAAAATAAGCAAAAATTGATGGCTTTTAAGATATGGGCCACTAGGTTTGAGAAAATTGGCTGAACAAAATTGAAAGAGTATTAAGACAGAGACTAAATCATTTGAGAAATAGGGAGAATTCTTTCAAACATGAGGACACATCAAATTTATTGTTGTCAAAGATGTTCAGTTTATAATGAGAGAAGTGTTGTAATGGAGGGGAGGAAAGAATGAGCACTTGAAGTGTAAATACATAATGTGAAGAGAAGAAGGAACAAATAGGAAGAAAAGAAGGTGGAGAGAAATGATTGTTACTTATATCTACACAGTAAAGTATTGCACCTCAGGTAGTTAGAGTCAAAAGACCAACCATTATTCATCAGACTATGGAGATGTAAGCAGTGGCTGGAGAGAGAAATATGATTGCAGCTCAATACAACTCACAGAAGAAATTACTAAGCTAATTTAAAACCTGACGTAGTGACCTAAAACAAACAACTGCCTTTGTATGACAAATACAGAAACCATTCCTGAATTTATTCAATAAAAAGTAATCAACATGTTACAATGACGCATGTAAAACATACAAAGAATATCAATGGGTTAGGCAAGGATAGAAAACTTACAGCAGTAAAGAACGTTACCATCACACATTCTTCCAGTTTTCAATACTTAAAAAGTATTTTCTCACAACTTAAAAAAGTTTATTTTAGATGAAAGGGTTTAGAATATTACAATCACACATTCTTCTGGTTTTCAATGCTTTACAAGTATTTTGTCACAACTTAAAAAAGTTTATTTTTAGAGAAAGGCTTTAGAATGTTACCATCACACATTCTTATGGTTTTCAATACTTGACAAGTATTTTGTCCCAACTTAAAAAAGGTTATTTTTAGAGGGAATTCTCCCTCTTCATGTATACTCAATCCATCACTAAAGAACTAACTTTAGAGACAAAATTTATCAATGGGCAGGGCCATTTCAATGGAAAAGGTATTGCTTAATCCACAATCTTAGAAACTACCTTCAGATGCAGGGCCAAAGAACACACAACACAAAGTGGTCCCAGAATTCATGTACCACTCAGCAACTAACAAAATCACTCACAACTTGAGGACTTACCCAGACAACATAAGCAACAAGCTAAACATGGCGAGTATTGAACTTCAATGAGCAAGAAGGCAGAAAATGACAAAATGAGGTCACATGTTTGGGCATGTTCTACAATCAAATCCCTGTACCACACCCTACTTTTACCATCTTGTCCTCACAGTGCCACGAGTTAAATAGAAGAGGTATAAACTTTTACAAAATGACACATATTATGCAATTGCAATGATTTGATTACAGTAAGATAACTCTCTGGTGTTGATGTGAATGGAGTGTGCTGTGACTCAACATTTCATTCATGCTATAGCAAGCCTTGCCAGGACCTTAGTTATGTCCATGATGGGTTATTAATATTCATATGAAATGAATTAGAAGATTTATAGCTGTGAGTGTAAACTAGAATATACAATACATTTCTCCATAAGATGCTTTCAGCAATGCCACGGAAACATTGAGTCACAATATCCTTCACTTACCACCACACCCGAAAGGCAAATCAGCCTTCACAAAATTATGCAATTAGACAAAGTGGATCCTTATGTGCCACCGGAGCTGCTTCTTTAAACAACTGCATAATCATGGTTCAATTAAATCCCAATCCATAGCACCTTTATAATTCATTAAAACAAATGCACGAAGACAAGAGTGGAACATATTAAAATTCACACAATACAAATGAAGTCAACATAAACTAATTGGTGGTTACATTTTTGGGGTGGAGTTGATACCAACTTATCACTTCCTTATGGTCAAGAATACTCATTCAATTAAAGCACAGGAAACTAACCTCATACTCCCAAATGAGATAATGATGAAATCCTTAAGACAGTATAAACAGAATAAGAAGAAATTTAGAAAATGTAATTAATTATTATAAAATCCTCCCATTCAAGCCTAGGGAATTACACACCATCTGTTCATGTATAACACTTTTTGTGGCATTGAAACGAAGACAATACATTTCCTTATTACAACATAAGAAACTGTATTCTTTGCCAGTGAGGAAGGATACACACACACATACACACACATGCAAAATGGGCTTTGATGAACAAAAATATAATAAAAAGGAGCCATCAGGACATTTTATGTACATTGACACTTAAAACTTATCAGTCAAATGTAAGAATAGAGGCTGATAAGGGCATGAATTCACTGAGATTTAACCTGCATCATGTCAATTGTTTCCTAAGGGTACAAAATACTGAAAAAAATTGCTTCCTGGAAATATTGTTGGGGCAAAAGCCCCCAGTCTGTTGGGTATAAACCTCAATTGTATCACCATCTTCCATCTCCAAGTGAGAGGGAGTGTCTGCTTCGGTAATAGGCTGGCCATCAAAGCGGAAACGTGCTATCTCCTTCGCAAGACCCTAAAAAGAGACAAAAAACGTTTTAATGCACCAATAGTCTCTACTTTGCATTAGAATGCGAACACAGGCATGAACTCTATGCAGGAAGCAATGCTGTTCAATTCAATCATATCAAAATCATAATTAGAATTCCTCTGTGTAAATAGAAAATGGAGAGAACTTCACTTCAAATTTAAGTGCGAAGTATTAAGATGGCGGGCTTGGTGAAGGGTTGGCGCTCAATGACCCAAATGGCAACAAAGTCAATTGCAGTCACCTCTATGGACAGTTAAGTGAGGGTAAGAAAGGAGAGTATAACAAACACATTATACAGGATCAGAAAGATCCTGATATACAACAAGAAATGAGGACAACAGAAAAATAGCCAGGGTAACTTGTTCTCCCTTTGACGGCTGGTGCAAAGGGTTGCATAAGCTAAAATATAAAAATCAGCAATTGATAGAAACAACCCAAGATGTTATCTTGACAGGCAAGAATAAATAACTTCCATTTCGAATCCTTGCCTCAATATATGCAGCAGAATAAGCGACTTTTTCTTCTCCTTTCTGCCCAAGACCCTACTTGCATGCACTTTAAAGGTAAATTTTGAACTTAAAATATGGTTCACCATTCACTCATGAATTTAAATACATCACTTGGCACTGACGCATGGATATGGAATATGACAAGATAAACTCTTGTGATATATTGTACACGTCAAGTTAAAGCTAAATGTGGACTGGATCACTTGATTACTATTCTAACTAACCTGCGTTTACACGCATGAAAAATTATGTTAACTAGTGCCAACCCTGCTAACTCCAGAGTGGTTAAAAAGATGACTATGGTTAGCGCTAACCTGTGTTTACACAGCAAACTTTTAATAGGGTTAGAGTTAACATGGAGAGAGAGCTAGTAATGTAAACAGGGCAAAACAGAATAAGTAGAAAGGAAGTTACTCCTAATGTAAAAATATTATCCTAGTACTAGATATTCACAAGTGATTGGTTTGTAATAAATCGGGGTGTAAAGCAAGGATGCATGCCTCCATGGCTGTTTACTGTTTTTATGGATGTGTTAGAGATGCATGTACTGAAAACGACGGTGTTTTGATTGGAAATGTACACGTGCAAGTTCTTCTACATGCGGATGATGCTGTTTTGATCTCAAACAGTCAACACGGATTACAAAACCTCCTAGATAAATTTTGTGAATCAACGGAGAGAATGGAATTGAAGGTAAATCCGTGCAAGACTAAAGTAGTAGTTATTGATAAGAAGAATGGAGAGAATAACTGTATGATGAGGGCGAATGGTGAAGTAATTGAACAGGTGGATGATTTTGTGTACTTAGGTAAGATGTATGAGAAAGATGGAAGAATAGATAAGGAGATAAAGAGACGTGCGCATGCTGGAAGGAAAGTGGTAGGTAGTATGTGGAGCATATCAAGGAATGAGTGCTTGTCTAAGGAAGCAAAAATTGCCGTGTACAAAAGTGTGCTTATTCCCACTTTGCTATATGGTAGTGAAATATGGGTATGTCAGGATAGACAAAAGAGTAGACTAAATGCCTTGGCTATGAGTTATCTGAGTACTATTAGCAGCAAAAGCAGGATAGATAGGGTCAGAAATGAGTAGGTCGTGAATGAATGTGGGTTAAATGTTCCAGCAATGGACGTGCATGAAAGGAGTGTGCTTCGTTGGTTTGGCCATGTGGAGAGAATGGATGAGAGTCAAATAACGAAACAGATATATGAGAGTAGAATGAATGGTGTGAGAGGTAGAGGTAGGCTGAGAAAGTTGTGGTTGAGGAAATTCTTAGGAGGAGGAATATTAGGAGTTTTAAAAACAGGAGGGCGTGTATGAAACAGTGTATGAGGGTAAATGAGGCAAAAGAGGTTTGCAAGGATAGGTCAGTATGGAGGATATTATTGAAGCAGAGTTAGGTGTACAATTATGTATTAATGAGTGAAAAATTTTGACTGTGCCTACCCCAGAAGGGAAAGGCATGATGGGTATGTATGAATGTATTAGATATTCACAGAACCCTGATTCTAATTAACTTAAAACGTAGTGACAGTCTTCAATGAGGCAGAGTAACCTAATTTCATCAATGTAATCAATTTCAAGAGATCTATCAACAAGAAATCATTTTGCATTCATTAAAATATGCTCTCCATCAGGAACTATTATCAGTATCATGGATGACATACATGTCCCTCCAATTATGCAGTACTTGTTGCAATTTATCATTCGACTATATTCAATTGACAGGGAAATAAAATTTATTGATAGATTATGGCACATGTTATTTATTTCATTGATGAAGCATCATGCGCAAAAGCCTCCAGTGCACACCTAGATCGGGTGGCAATGCTACACTAGCCAAACAGCTTGGAATATAAGTAACTGGAGCTAGTGTAGTTAAAAATTTGAATACTCCTATATCAATGTAATTTGTTCCATTATTTTGAAGCAGCTATGTTGTTAAGTTTAATTTCTTGTAAATGCTAATCCAACCTTATTCAGAAAACCTGCAACTGAGCGATTTTATCTAAATGAATACACAACATAGGCATAGTATGTCATATTCCTGTGCTAGCAAGTTAACTACACAATGTGTTTGCTTTCAAATGGAGTAATCTGTAATAAATAAAACTTACAAAGGTGTGGTAGTTTAAAATGTATTCAGCATAAAACTCTAAGCTACATTATAAGTAAAACATTTAAAATGCATGAGGTTTGTCAATGTGAAGGTGTGAACATGGACTCCAAAGAAAAATGTCTGAGACGATTGAGTGTGATGTTTTATAAATATTCCATTATATTTACGTATTAAGTAGCAGTTGTTTAATTATGAAGGGTCATTGATTTGATATCATTTGTACTACATATTACCATTGCATTCTGAAATTTGAACACCTATTTTCTGGTAAAACTGCTATAATTATCATTGTTAGGCCACCTTAGGTTAGGTTAGGCCTACGTTGACCTCCAGTGGTTATGCTAGGGTCAAACGTCATGGGTTTCAGGTATTAAAATTGGTGCAGCAAATGTTAGAAAACATAGTCTCAAAAGGGTGCCCAAGTAGATGGTACGGTCATCTCTTGTCATCCCTCAACCTCCTGTGGTTAGGCTGTCATCATGTCAGACCCAGTGGCAGTGGGGTAAAGTCCTCGCCTGCTAACCTGATGGTCGCGGGTTCGAGTCCCACCTGGGTGGAATATTATCTGCCCAGGACATGGGTGTGTTCGTCTCATGTTAATGTTAATACACCCGATGTAAAAGGCCTTTGTTCAGCTGTATTTGGGATTGTGAGTATAAATAAAAATAAAAGATCAGGAATTGTAGGCATATAAATCAGTACCACCAACATCTACATTTACATACTACCCTGCAAGCCACCACAGGGCGTGAGGCAGGGGGCGTTTGGACACCAGCCATGTAAAGATGTTAGGGATACGGTTTTGGCAGGAGAAATGGTGCCATGTATTATGGCAGTGTATTTAGTGGTGCTCAGTTTTTATTGTAGCCAATTATTGTGTGCAGAAAGAATGAGTTTTTGTACCTATCTGTTTGGCAATGTATCTCTCTTTTTTTATCACTTCTGTCAGACCTAGTGATGTAGTGAGGTGTCATGATAATACTCTCAGTTTCGCTCTGAAACCTGTTGAACTGAGAGCTAAAAAGGGTTCTTGAGTCGATGGTAAGATATGGAGATTTCACTTGGCATTTTCTGACCTTCGATTGCATGCATGACTGATCAGCAGAGTGACTTCTCTCAATACTGTGCCATCAGTATCTTTGTGAACTGTGACATTTTCTACTTCACCTCAAGCCACCCACTAATTTTGTTCCCTGACAGGAGATAGGAGTTGTCATTTTCAGCCTAAGCAACCTCACCTCAGCAATGAAGTTGAACATTTCTAACATCATGAATCTCTATTTCTCTACGTCTGATATTCGGGGTTAGTTGTAGAGGTTGGATGGAGAGACTTACTCCTGTGGTTGGGCCTAATTTAATCAATATTTACATCTTGAACAGAAAGTCAGTCTCCTAAACGATTCAATAATTGTTCAATGCAGAGTTCGCCTTCAAGGAGCCCAAGTCCAGCAATTGTATGAGAAGTTAAGGGAGACAAATTGTTTTAGACTTTGAATATCTTAAGAAGAGGGGCAAAAACATGTGCCCCCTCGATGTATTAATCACACTAGAGCATAAGCCCGCAGTTGTGGCTTCAGTCTTAATATCTCCATCGTGCTCCATGATCCATCCCATGCGGTCACTGGACAGTTTTGATCTACGCAGCATTGAATTTTGAAAATGTTGAAATTGAATCACAACATATTCAGGATGGTGCAGGAGCCTCGTGATGGAGACCATGTGGAATGTGTCTACTTCCAAAAACTGGGTGGATGACAAAATGGGCTCACAACTGATTTTCAATATTGGGCAGCAAGCAATCAAGACATGTTATGTGAGCAGTTTCTTGATAAGTGGAATGAAGAGGTCTTCATGGCAATAATGGCTGACCACATTTTTGGGTCTTTTAATTTTGAAAAGAACATGAGAAAAGAGACCTACCAAGTCATGCTGAAGAAATATCATTTTAGGGACATGAAGAGGGAGACTTTGGCACTGTTGAGGAGGGGCAGTTCCAGCAGGATAGAGCACCTGCCCACTGGTCCCAGACACTCATCCATGCACTCCAAGAGAAGTTTGGTGAATGGCTGGTATGAATGGGGACAGAAGTGACACAGCGGCCATGAAGTGCCAACCTCACACCCTCCATCTTTCTTTAAGTATTCTTTAAGGGGTTAGTTAACAAGAAAAAAGATTTCAAACACACAAAATTGAAAAGAGAAATTACAAAGTTTGCAGAGTCATCTCCCCGACTCTGCTTATAGACTCGTACACCCAAGCTTTTGTTGATTGAAACCGATAGTGCCTCACACCGGATGGCAGGCACATAAAGTGTAAGACTAATTTATTTTTCATTGTAGCTGTAATTTCATTTTTCATTTGTATATTGATTAAATTTAAAAAATGGTTTATGTATAATTTTAATTGACACAACTAAAACTGATATTTTTTTCTTTTCAAATAAAAGAATTGAACTCACAATGAAAATTAAGATCTATTCGTGTAGCGTGAACTTGTGGTCCTTGTCCCTTAAATATCTCAAAGAGGTTAAAGGAAGATAAGAGGGATCTGAGGACCACTTCATCAACTTTGGTGGCTTTCTAAACCTACGATTCAACACTTTTGTTGCACCTATTTGAATGCTTACAACATTTGCACCCAGTACAACCACATGAAGTCAAGGGATGATAAGAGGCATCTGGAGACCTTACCATCGACTAGGGCTCCCTCCCTTCTACATCTCAGATCTGACATGCTTAATCCCCTGACTTTCTGGCCAACACCTCATGACCTTTGACCTCCACATAACCATTGGAGGTCAAGGGATGCCAAGAGGGATTTCATTAAGACATTACTTTTAACTAGGGCACCATATAAAACCTCCTCTTTGACACATTACCCTAATTCACTAAGACACCCATGTTCAAGTCACTTTTCTGGAGTCACAGTTGGATTTTCAAAAACAAAAGTGGTTTCAATATGTTTCTCACACCTAAAAACCCAAGAAATGAAATTTTTACGAAAAAATTCTGACTCTTTTGTATTTCGAATTTTTTAACCTTGAAATCCCACAAGACAAAATTTGGACTTGAGTTTGGATCCCCATTCTGAGGTCAAAAGGTCAAATTTACAGAATTTCATGACAAAACTTGATGACCTTTTTCCTAACCTTGTGCCAAATTTCATCAACATGGCATACACAAAAGTGTCTAATATTAGAGTCCAAAAATAATCCACAATCAACAGAACAGTCGGTATATGAAGATCCAGTTTTTAAAAAGCCTGAATAAAGAAAACTGAAACATGGAGTATGAAGAAAATCCTTGAATTTAAAAAGCTACACCACAAAAAGGGATATCCCTTGAACAAAGTATGGATAAATCATGGTAAAAGTGTGTTTCATACATGAATTTAGATCCATGGTCCCAGTTTCAACCGAGTTGGAGATATCCAGAATCCAAGCTCTTATAAAAATAGTACTACAAGTGGTAATTTATTGTGATTTAGTAAAAATATGGATGCAATAAAATTTTTCAAATGAACTAGTTTCCATATTTTTTAATCTCATGCAATCTGAATTTCTACATATATTGCCCATAGTCTCAATCCTGAGGAATTCTCAGATTGCAATATATCTGAAACTCCCAAAATTCTGCGAAATTCTAACATAATCATTTCAAGTCCTGTCCTAACTTGTGAGTCCTGTCCCAAAACTGGTGATGGATGTGTTTTCCCTCTACAAAGAACTATTTACAATAACAACAGAGTAATGACTGAGTCTAAGGGGAAGAGTACAGGTAAATAGAACTGCTTCAGACTGGATTGTCAATGTTCATGTTGAATATTGGACACCAAGCATTCTTCAAAAAATTTTACTAGTATGACACATTTCATTAGCAACAGTGGTAAATATGGGCATAGCCACAATTTATGTCAGGAGGGGACAGGGCACCCACCTGTAGCTGTGAGTATATATTAGAGTGGAAGGGGGAGGACAGGACATCAGCCTGCCTGGCTCTGTAACGCAGATTACAAATGAAATGTCTCATTCTTGGGAGGCAGGGGGACTTGCCCCCATTGCCTCTACATGACTAGGCCCATGGTAATAAGTGTTTTACTCATGAAAGAAGAGTAAGGGTACAGCATGGAACAATTATGTTGAATTAAATGAGTATGCCAGAGTTTACGGGATGGAACTCACATAAGTCACTCTGACTGGTTGTAGACATGCCAACAACATATTCGTACTCAACTGCCTCCCTCGAACATCCTGGAAATGGCTCACCATTCCAACTACCAAATTATTTTCCCTATCAAAAAACATTACCGTTCCCTTATGACTCTTTATCTCCAAACATCCATTCCATGAAAGAAAGTGATGCTTACTTTCATTCCATTAAGCCGGTAAGATTGGGATGGGTGTTGCGAGTATCAAGGGCCTTAAAATTCACCCATTTATTCACAAAATATGGAAAACGATAATAATCGTCAAAATAATTACTCTATACCGACTTACCACTCGCATGCAATAAGCTCTCATGAGTTTCCTCAATGGGGTGCGTGTTTTAATTTTGAACTGGATCACGGATCCATCTTGTCCCAGCACCTTCAGGTTAATATGCTCTACCGAGGGCTGGACAACATCCTTAAAGAAAAATTAATGAATAAAGAACACTTTTCATCAACTGGTGTTCCAACTCCAAAACCATATCGAAATAAGTTGAACCTTTTTATCTTCCGACATATTCCGTTATTTCACTCAGCCACAATATCTCTACAACGGCTTGACGTTCTAGAGTTGTGTACACCGAAAATGAAATATGATTGCTGAACACAGCAAATCTTCAACACACATTGAAACCCTGAAAGAAAGCCGAAGCATTTCTATAAGCTCAGATCCTTTGAAAGTGTAAATCCACATAAAAATAAATTAACCCAGTTTCGAAAGAGGTAACAAAGTAATGTGCTATTTAACTCTACCGATCGCAATACTTTAACATTAAGTGACATAATAATAGTTAAAGTAAAGTCTACAAAATAAGGGTGTACTTACATATCAGACGCCTTCTTGTTTTTACACTTTCTTTTGTTTCATAGTGATTCGCAAGTCTTTGTCGCTACCGTCGCGGGCTAAGGGTTTCGAGCGGCTTGCCAAGGGGTTTAAACCCAAAGACCGCAGAAATAATTTTTAATATAACCCTCACAGCATAGCTTTGGTTCGACTCTCTCAAAATAGTGGTTTCATTAGTAGTAAATATTCATGTGATGGGATCCTCCGATTTTCCTTCATAACTCCCATCCCAGACAGCCGTCCTTCATATCTCGTTTTAATCTACTCTGCATTTCGGTAAACTGCCGTTTCCGGCACATCAAAAAATTTTTTGTTAGATTTTGCAAGGTCGGGATTATACGCAACGCCAATTCCGTGGCGATACATCTGGAAGTGGGCGAAAATGTAATTGCTGGTGTGATGGAAGCCGCAAGTTACATGCATTCCTTACCATACGTCATTTCTCGTCCTATATGAACAATTCAAGCTGTCCAAACAGTTTTTCTATCATTTTTTCACTCTTTACCACTCCATTGATCTCAACGGCAATGTTTAGACAAGGTTCAAACACAGACGGCTCCCTGGTTCAAACGGTTCAAACCTTGGCCGTGTCAGCAAGGCGCGAACGCTCGAAAGTGAAGATATGCGTAATTCTTTTGTTCGTTTTTGCGTTTCCAAGGAGATTCAAAATTGTAAAAGTAAGGTTGAAGGTAGGTTACGTGAATCTGTCGATGCATATCAGTTTTGAAATGAAACATTAATAATAATTTACTTGAATATAGGACAAAATCATTCTTGTAACATTTGCAAAATGGAACCAAGCTTTAGCTTTAAATTTTACTCCACGGAGAATTTTACCATCAAACATGCCGTCACTTCGTGAGCGATGAGGGCAAATGTTAAAAGTTAGCCCAGCAAGCCCTTAAAAATTTCAATTTATGAGGACTATCATTGATGATGGAGTCGTGAGCATTGAACATCTCTATGTAGGATTAATTAACGCAAATTGAGGTTGGTATATACATTGCTAATTACTCGTGCTTAATCTTTTTTTAGGGTGCTGGGGTTTCTGTACTTGGAGCCAAATTGTAAATACTAAATCCAACGTTCGTATATCAAACTATGGCATGCAGGGAAGCTGTTACCGAGAAAATACATGGATTATGTCGTAAACCGCAAACCAGAGACAACAGATTTGACACCAATTTAGACGGGTAGCTCCCTCTGTTCTCTTTCCAAGAATTCTTACCAGTCCTTATGACATAATTATTTCATTTTTACTAATCAACATGCAGCTAATCAATAAGGACTGTTATGAGCATCCTAGTTTTGTTTATTAAAATCCTAATTATATTTGCACATTATTTTTTGAATGGATACTTGATATTTTAGTTTTATCTTTGTAATGTTTGCTATACTCTTCTAACCCTTTCGCGCCAAAGTCTCTCGAAGGGAAATACTTTCCCTGCCATGAGTAGTATGAGAATTTTCTGTACTCCTCTCTATGGAGTTGTCTCGTGGCGACGAATCGCTCAGGTATGCCTTTTGCCCATTTTGGAACCCCACTCAGTGGGACACCATACCCTTCCCCAGGGCACTCGGCTCGACCCCCCAAACCTTAGCAGCCCCTCTCTCAGCAGGAGGCCGCTGTAAGTTTGTTGCATTAAAGTTGTTTTTTTAAATAGTTCTTTGCAGTATACTTCAAAAACTTATACCTTTAAATGAATTTCTAATGCTTTTCTGAGCGTTTTTCAATTTTAAACAAAATTCTAGCATTAATATGAAAAAATTTAGAGTTCTATTTAGAGCTCAAACTATCGAGAGTTCCACAAAAGAACTCCATTATTATTAACACTAGAATTTCATTTGAAATTTGCAAAGACTCAACAAAAAACAAATAATTCACTTCATAAAGTTAAAAATTTTGTAGAGTGAAAAAAATTGCCTCGAAAAACCATTGTAAATACAACAAATTAACCGTGGATTCATGCAGCAAGGAGGGCTACTAATGATGTGGAGGGTCAAGTTCACTTGCTGAGGAAAGGGTCTGGGCTGTCCCTAACCTGGGTCACAAAGGTTTACTGCATACCTAGCATTATTGCCCCTGTATTGGTCACTTCCCTTCCCTCGCATCAGCTATACCCGACATTAGGTCTTTTGCTTGGATTTTTCTCTGTCAGCCATAGCAGACATTCGTTTGTTTGCATAGGAAAATTCATGTCGGCTATAGCCGACACTAGGCGTGAAAGGGCTAATATTGTTGTCATTCATTTGAATATTGTTCAATATTCTGTCAATGTTGAAACTTTGAGAAAGCTTATGCCTCCTCTGTCAGTCTATCTACTTTTCCCATGTGCAGGAGAGGAGGAAGTTTTGCATTAGATAGTCCCACTAAGTTTTCTACCAAAGTCCCTAGAGGATATGTTTGACCATTTTTTTGAATGTTACTCTATGATTACATGTGAATTTGGTGTTATTTTTTTCAGAACAACTTAGGAACCATAGCCATGGCCATTATAGGTGCTTTGCACAGAGGAAGCATAATTTAGCAGGGTATGAATACCCTTGAGCAAACTTTCTCTTTTCCAAAGCAGGCTGAAGCCAGTTGCCCAAAGCCTTTAACCTCAGCCTAAGCACATAACAAGATAATCACAGACCTGATAGGCTGGCTTGGGTGCTTCTTTTATGTCACTGATGCACCAGGTCATGTTCAGGCATGCTTATGCCAATCAGGGCTAGCATGATCAGAGCATTCAGAAATTTGTAGAGTAAAAATTTATCTTTCAATAATCTTTTGAAGAAGGGCATGGCTTTTTAATTAACATTTCTATTTGTCTGCACTTGTGTGATTGTACTGTCAGGATCATTGACACCTGTGCTTTTAGTTTTGAAAAAGATGTTGTTTAAGTGATTTTAATAGAGATGTCATACTATTAAAATATGTCAGTCATGCCAAAATTTACTAGGGGTGAGGCCAAAAGCATTCTCTCCAAGAAAAGCCCTTTCTCCTTGTAGCTGTGACTGAAATACATCACTTTTTAATTCTTCTTTGATAGGCGTATGTTTTATAGTTTTTTGGCATCAGTGCATATTAATTTTCCTTTGTTGCTCATGGTGCTATTAGCTGATTTATTGAAACAGGTGCATGCATGCATGCTGATGTTTTCTTTTTAAATTGGTAAAAGCTAAAGAAAATTTTTAATGCATGTTATTAACATGGTAGACTTCATCTTGCAGCTGAGTGCTGTATGGATCTCTTTTATCCCGACAATCTTGAACTCTTTTTTCCCCACTTGGGCCAGGTGCAACCCTGTGCTTGATGGATATCAGCCTGCTAGGGGCTTATGCAATCATCTATATATATAAAAACGAATGTATGTCTGTGTATCCTGTATGCATTACTACACCGTTGATCCGATTGCCAAGAAACTTTGGAAAGTGGTTGAGTACACTCTCGCGAAGGTTTATGGTATAAAAAGTTTTTAATTATCGCCCCCCCTCACCCCCCAAGGCCCTCTTAATCTTTCGAATACTTTTCGCGCAACAACGCCCGACGGGTAAGCTAATAATCCTAACCTCAGTTTTAATCCGATCGTGCTGAAATTTTGCCGAGTAATAGTTCAAGGCAGGAGGAAAGTTATAGGCTACTTTAAAATGATCTCAGGACCCATAAAAGTCCCATGGCCCTCTTAGGTGGGCCCTTTAGGTGGGAGTCTCAGGGCCCTTAGATGGTTCGCGGTACGTATCGGGTTTTGTGCAGTGGTTTCATTTTTTACTTTTTTAAATTATTTCCGCTCAAGATAGAGAGTTGGAATTTTTAAATTAAATGTCTGAATGAATGAAGTTTTTAATTCTGTCAATTAATTATCCTTTTCACTTCGCAATTGACTGAAAATTGCATTTTTAGCTGCAGAAACACATATTTTTCAGTGAAATCAACAATACCATATTCGCTTGACAACCAGATTTCGGTTATTGCTGTTGGAATTCATATTGCTTAGTTGAGCCGATTAGGAATTCTAAGCATTGGAATTTGTGCATCGGTTAATTATTTCGTTTTTTAAAACAACTTTAACTAAAGATATAGAGTTGAAATTCATTTTATCGCATACCCGAAAGCATGATACTACTAAAATTAGTGGTATCATGCCCGAAAGAATGAAGTTTCTCTCTTTTTCAATCGATTTTTTTACACATTTTCCTTGACAACCAAATAAACAAACAAAAATAAACATCAAATCAAATCTTAATTAACGAATCGCCAAGAAACTTTAAGAAGTTGTTGAGTACACTTGCGAAGGTTTCGAAGGTTGAAGGTATAAAAATTTTTTAAATATCGCCGCTCCCCCCCCCCCCTTCTAAGGTGAACATTCATTTGCTGTTATTGATCCACACAGGTACTTACTTCTATGTGTATACTTCCTTTCTGTATTTACAGACCTCTCAGTCTCCTCATCTCTTCTTCAAAATTTCACAAACTTTCAGCCAAGTTGCATAAATCACCAATTAGTTCAATCATTTCACCATCATTTACCCATACCCTACATCAACCTACTCCTTTCTTATTCCCTTTCCTTTCCTTCCCATTCCATTTTACCCACAATTCCATTCTCTCCGTAGCTTCCAAGTAGTTATCCATGAACCATTATAATTCCTGTGGGGTTTCAGATAACTGTGCAGTACCATCCACAAGCTTGAGCCTGAAGAGTAGAACTCCATCTACCTGTAGAGCTTGAGCATCTACATATCCAGCTGTTACACTGACATTGCTACATGCGTCTCTCACACATTTATCTTTTAGATCTACTTTTTTTGTGCGAAGCCATATTTCTTGCATGCTCATTTCATGGTTTTGTGAGAACGTTTTTGTTTCCTCATCACATAATATTACTCTGGCTCTGGCTCCAGTACAAATAGTTGACCTGTACATCCCTTCTTTGTATAAGACCATGCTGCAACTCCTTGATCCCAATAGTTGTTATCTGCCTTACCTGAGATAGATACCATGAGAGGGTTCCCTGTTGAATATTATTTTGTCAGACACTCTTCCTGGAATATGTTCTCTATTGAGTTGCTTGTCTATGCTTAACCCCTTCAATGCTGCTCGTATAATTTTACTTTTTCAAAATAATGTAGGTACCTCACATAATTTTACCCCTGGATAGCTTTCTTTTTTTATGAAGGGTGCAAGTATCAATGTCAAATAAACTTAGAAAAATATATGGAAAAAATTATTTAAGCTTTAATTTTTTAATTATGCGCACTTTAACCCTTTGAGTGCCACCAATTTTTTGGTGGGTACTCCCAGAAGTGCCATGGTTATTTTGATATATTTGTTGGCCTTTATTCATAAAATTATTATTTGTTTATTACCACAAATTAATTATTATTTTTTACTATTTCTACATGATCATTTCTGTATTTGAAAGTGAATACTTTTTTTCCTAATGAATATGAAAAAAATAAATTTTTTTGTAATGACTCATTGTTTTACCAGGTCTCCTCATAGACAACAATATACCGTCGTTGGCACTTCTGCCACATTCTGCAAACGATGATATATCGTCATGTGGCACTCAAAGGGTTAATGATGATTAAAAGGATTATGATGACATCACGTCATCAGTCAATGGGACTATCAGTGTAATGCGGGTTGTATGCATCCAATGTCGCATTCGCCTTCTATATTCTTTTACCTCATGTTTTTTAGCAAATACTATCATTTCAGCTCGGCAATGACATTTTAAATTGTTAGTTATATTAAATAGACTTTTTCTATGACTAAAAATGCTGAAATTCTCTGATTATCTGAATTGAAGTAAGCGGTTTTGGAATGTTTTACATACACACACATCTTTCCATTTGTCACAATTTGAAAAGCATGAGTGTAGCGGTTGGAGTCAACTGAAACGGAGGGAACCGAAGTCAGCTGGCGCCCCGGGAAATCCCTGTTTGAATGGAGGGTAGGGGGGCCCCAAGAGGTGGTGGACGTCTGTGGGAAAAATCTTTTGTAAAAGAAGGAAATAAACGCAGTCTCACTTGAGCGTCAGTGTGAACAAGTTGTTTTCCATACCAACCCTTGACTTCTCCTGGAGGCTTTGAGGAGGGAAGTAAGAATAAATGAAAGAACTGTTTAAATGGGATGATTATCTTGTCCGTAAGGAGGGAATTTATGCTCCTGCTGTTCCTCTTGAGAACATTGGGGTCTGACACCATAATTCTTGAAAACTATGCATCTCCTTCTTTGCCAGTTCACTTCACTGAGAGATGCCCTGCTTTACTGCATTATTTTGCAAGTCTTGACAAAAATCCTTTCCACTCCAAGGCCTACGTGTAGGAGTCAGACTTAGGTTGTTTTTTTGAGGTTGGAGTGGGATGCCTCATGGCACACAGCACACCAGCCAGGTCTCTCCTTGGGTCAGAATGGAGGCCGATGAAATGGAGGAGGGTGAGGGGGTACAATGGCATACTCTAGGTATATGTAATGCATTAAGCCTTTTTGTCAGTTCTGTGGCAACATGAGTCAAAGGAAATGCCTTGAGCTGGCACATGTCTTATTCTGGACATTGGAGGTCTTAGGAGCAGGTTATCATTAGTGTTGGGAAGGGAAGAAAAGAGGTACTACAGACTCCTCATCTGTCTCCACTTTTTTCCACATTATGCCTCCTTCCCCACCTCAGCTCTGTCCTTCCAGAACCCTTCTAGATTACTTCTTGCACCCATTATCTCCAAAATCACTCGCATAATATGAAATGTTGATAACAGCACTAGTCAATGAACCATCGACAAAGATATTTGGAAGCAAAATTATTTATGAGTGGAAAATTTACATTAGCTATATGTTCGGGTCTCCAATTCTAAATCTGAAGAATTTCTTATGAGCTGTTTAAGATATTTTTTACTGGTGGCAAGAATGCTTCGGATATTGGTGTCTACTAAACTGTATTAGCCGTCCATAATATTCCTTTGCCATAATTATGACTTGGAAGAGCTACAGATCATCTACTGCCCAAATAGCATATGTCATCACCAAAATCAACTGCAATTGGGTTTATCTTAAAGTATGAACAATGGATGCAGTAGATGCATACTTCTATTAGAATTAAATCCCCATTCTCATATGATAAATAAGTAGAAACAACAGTAATGATGGCCATATAAGGAGTATATTGTGGCAAGGAAAATTATAAAAACTCTACAAAGGCTAAACACATGATAACAATTATGACATTCAAATAACTATATACATATTTACATACTTCTTTGAAAAGGTAAAAAACACTGCATGAAGTGTGAGAGAACAATTAGGACACATAGTCTCCTTTCTACGCCCTAAGGTACAACAGTGCTTACAGTATTGATAGGTTTTTTTGTCGCTCCCTTCTAAGAAAATTGTTTCAGGGAAATGAAGCACAGGTTTAGAGGGCGATAGAGGTTTGAGATCTCAGAGGTAGGAGGGCAGAATGAGGAATTTAATGATGACAGCTGGAATGAATACTAAGATAAGTTTTTAAGGGGGTCGCTGGTATAGGAAAAAGCTGCCTACAAGAACGAGGTGAAATATATGGATCCCCAAATTCTTGTAACATTTTAGAAGCTTCCTTTCAATACTATAGCATGCCATCATCTGATCAAAGTGGTCAATTGCACCTGTCAACTCATTGTACTTTGTAACAGTCTCTTGGCTTAGAAATGGCTGTCTTCTCTTTGTGTTCGAATGTCAGTCATGTGGCTCATGAATTCAAACGTGAACATCAATGTCCCTTATAATCTTCCACCTAAGGATGTAGATGTATTCCATATTTAGAATCTAATTGTAAGTTGGTAAGTTTTGCCTTCATGTGGTTGTCTTCGGTTCTTGACTTAATGACAAAGGCTATAGGCAATCCATGGAGATTGAGGGAATAGGGCATTCTCTCTTCTCCACATTCTATTTTACTTGTCTTTTCCTACCCCGTTTTCACTCCATTTGAAAATCAAATACATTTTTAAGTTAAAAAATTCTCAGGAAAGCATATTTTATTTTACAGGTATACCTAAGCATTAATTATAATAATAAATTATACTATTCATAATTTTCCCACATTCTAAGATAAATGAAATCTTTCGTGCTCTTCAAAATTCTCCAAAATTCTTCAAAAATTTTAACCCATGCAGAGTGTGCAGAGAATTTTGAAGAGCTAAGTATCTTAAGATACATCCTCATTCTAAATGCACACTCAAGTCCTTCCTTGTTGCCCAATGACCCTTTGTCTTTTTGTTTGCTTATGCACACAGGTATTACTTGGAATCCATCATTTCAAATTATTAATATTTTCAAGACTTATTATTTTGCCAAATTTTCTATGATTTATTGTTTACCCACTCTCCTTGTGCTAGTTCACCCATACATTGGGCTATTACTCTACTCACAGATGGGCGAAATACTCTACTATTTTTGATACTTTTTGTTCATCTCTGGTTGTACTGCCCTTTAAGTTTCCTTGCCCGCGAAAACTTTTCCTTTCTCTGCATAATCTCTAATGAATATACTTATAATAAATTTCAGTCCAGGATGCTTGATTTATGCATGGACCTGCCACTTCATGATTCCCTTACTCATTGGTACAAATTTTTTAAAGTTTTTAAGATGTGTTGGTATGGTCTCATTTGTATATCAATTTGATTATCTAATGATGTAATTAATAATCATTTGTATATGAATTGGATATCTTGTCCATTCTTTCCCCCAGATGCATGTGCAAAATATGTGATTAAGTTACATTGTAATGCATTGGTATTCTGATTTCATTAGCCTTTGCTGAGTTTTAAGAAACATCCTTCCCCTTAGATTCACTCTTTAGCTTGCTTAATTTCAGAAGTAGTTGAATGCTCTCATATCTGTTTCATTAGGAATGTAATCGCCAGTGAGATAAGAGTTGGTTTGTGAGGTAGTATGTTTGGCTTTTTGTGGCAGATGGCAGTATTTACTTTTGTATCAGTAATTTTATTGTGAACTTCTTGAGTGAGGGTAGCCTTGTGTATATGTACATTTTATTCATATTAGTTCCTTCTTCTGTATGGGATTCATTCAAATACTCTCCATGTAAGTCAGCCTTTGCCAGTCTCTAATTTCATGCAGACATGTGGAGGGTATTACATGACTCTTGGTAAGTTTTAGCCTGAGGTCATTTTCACATTATAGATCTTTTGATTCATATGAGTGTTCTACCCGCTGATTGGTAGATTTTTTTAACAGTTCTTAACACAATGTCCCAAATTCTGGCTCATTCCCTTCATCCTCCTATTTAAGACCCACCATTAGATCCCCTTAAATTCCTCATATTGTCTCCCTCATTTTCTTATTTTGTCTGGAAGTTGTATCCTCTTCCACATTTCCACAGCGTTTTCCCCTCTATTATCTTCTTCAACATTCCATCTCCTTTGAAAGTGTCCTCTGTTCATCTCTTCTGCCATCTCTGGACCTCAGCCACTAGCTCCCGCTCCTCTCCAACCATATGCAATGCCTACTCATTCGACCGTCTTGCTACCCAGCTCTCCCATTCCTTACTTCTCCAAACCCACATCTCCTACACCTTAAGTCTATGCCTATCTTCCCTTCCCGATGGCCAAGTCTCTGACCCAACAGTGCCACTCTTCAAATTAGAGTTTTCACTGGCCTTTTCTTCATGTCTCTTCTCTGACCTCCATTATTAATGCCCTCCTTTCAGAGAATGCTTTTTTAGCCAGGACAATTCCACATCTTATGTCCCTACTATTTACTAAACCCATTCTCCTTTAAAATCCTACCCAGGTACGTAAACTGCTCGACTTGCTCTATTTTGTGCCCTCCCACCCTGATTTTCAGCCCCACTTTATTTCTAGAGAATCTCATTGCTTTAGTCATCTTTTGAATTATCTTCATCTCGTACATTTCACTCTCCAACTTTAACATATTCATCTTGCCTGTAACCCCTTGGTTGACTGACAAACCATTGCTTTATCATTTACAAATCTCACAGATTTGATCAGATCCTCTCCTGCCTTTATTCCTACCTCTATTTCCCTCATGAATCCCTTACCTTTTATTCAGAATTTGGTGTGATGGCTTCCTCAGTGCTCCAATGATATAGGCTGCACTTTGGGGTTCTTACCGCCTTATTGTTTTTGGTGGTTTTTTTGCCTGCATTCCAGTAGGCGAAACTGTTGTCATCAAAAACAACAATATGCTGGAAACCCCAAAATGCAGCCTCGATCATTTATTCAGAATACTTAATTGGTTAAAAGCAACGGTGATAGTGGGCACCCCTGGCGCACTCCCTTCCTATCTTGACCCATCCATTTGCTACTCTTACCTGCCTTGTCTGGTTCATTTAAAGATTCAGAATGAGACATCTGCCCTTCCAATTGGATCCTAATTTCCTCTGGACATCCATTAATTAAGCCCATTCTAACCTTTCAATTTCCTTCTCAAAATACCTTCTCAAAATCTACAAAGCAAGCAAAACATTCTGCCCATATTCTTGGTTTCTTTCTACTAGTATCCTCATTACTGCGATAGCTTCCGGAATTCCTATCCCACTCTTACGTTAAACCCTAACTGGTTATTGCCCAGGCAATCATTAGCCTTTTATTTATCATTCTAAGGACTACTTTGGCTGCATGGGATATTGAACTCATTTTCTCATTGTCTTTGCCAGTTTTTGCCTTGCTATACTTGGGTATTAGAATTAGTGTTGTCTTTGTGAAGTCCTCTGTCTGCAATCCATCCTCATAAATCCTATGCATAAGCACCATAAGTTTTCTTCATCTGTTCTTCTCTGTACTATTTGCAAATTCTGCAGGTAGGTTATCTATTCTCACCGCCTTATTCCTCTTCATGTCTTTTAATGCTCTTTCTTTTTTAGGATTTTTGGATTTTGTGTGATGACTACTGCAGGGCATTGTAGTAGTCATCACTCCTCTGCTGCTGGGCAAGACTCCCACCTCACTGGGCTGAGTCTTATTGTTGCCAGGGTTCATTTTCATGGGTTCACCTTTGCCCTATCTATCATTGTTGGTCCTACCAGGAGCATTACTCCCATTAGTTCAGCTTTCAGAGTCATCGGAGCACACAAGCCCTTTCATTGCAACTAAGTAGTAGTCCTTGGAAATAGATTATAGATAGAAGAGACTATGTATGAGAAAATTACTTTTACCAACAATATTACTGTACGAGCATTACTCCCATCAGTTCAGCTTTAGGAGTCATCGAAGTACACAAGCCCTTTGGTCACAACTAAGAGGTAGTCCTTGGGAAGAGATTTTAGATAAGAGAGACTATGCATGTGAAAATTACTGTTACCAACAATATTACTGTAGGCGTCTTGTCTCTTGGATGAAGTTGTTCTTCCTCTTAAAATCCCTGCAGTTGCTTGAAATACTTAGTTTTAGCGTCAAAGATAGGTTTAAAGTAATTAAGCATTTGAAGCTGAAGTTGAATTATTGGTGGGTCTCTGTAGACATAATTCAAAATTTGGTCATATTTCGAATTCCTTGATCACAGATCTTGAGACGTAGATATGTGGTAAATGAATGTGATTCTAATCTGATTTATGCCTTTTCCTCTGCTCTCACATCCTACATTTGTAATCCTTATTACAACTTGGAATGGAAATGAAATGGCATTAATCCAAGAATTTTTACATTTTTAAGGGAATATCATACCGCTCTACATTTGCCACCTTTCTGGTGGAGTTCGAGACCTGAGCCAAAGTGGCCTTGGCAGTGTTGGAGCCTGAATGACTATTCCTTCAAAAGCTGTAAATGGGTTGGATGCTACCAACCATGCCCTTGCAGGCAGAAGGATGACCAGAATTCTCTTCTTCAAAGATCTGTTTGCAGATTACCTGGCCACTGTGGATTCCATTTGCCCCGTCAAGAAAACAGTCAAAAGTGTTCGGAGGAGAGAAAACAAAATGGAATGACAAATCTGTGTTGCTATTGTAAGCTAGCAAGGTTGGAAACAAATAGATATGATGAAGGTGGGTTGCCTGATCCTCGTTGTCTAGGCCAGTATCATAGTTCCCTTCTTGAGAATATTCTGGGAAGAGGGACTGCTCTGGCCATTGGGAAAGATGAATGTTCAACAGGGAATAAAGATTGTTCAGTGAGAGGGTATATCCCTGGAGATGTCCATGGGCAGATAGGCTGGAGTGGATGTGTTGGAGGGGACCCTATGCGTGGAGAGTTGAATAATTCTTTCTTTCCATTCGAAAACTCTTCAACCAAAATGAAGTTGTCCAAGATGAGTGGAAGCCAGAATGCTGTTAACATGTGAGTTATTTTTGGTGATGTCATTTGTAAATGTACTTTCTGATAATAATGAACAGTGTATTCAAAACTTATTTCTTCCTCCCATCAGGAACCCAAGTTATGAGCTCCCTTGTCAAGATCATCGATATCAGTATGGCATTCAATCAGAACAGTTGTGCAATGTGATTGAAAAATAAATTGCAGCAGACTATAATTCATTATTTGCCCCTGAAAGCCCTTTGTTTAGGGCTAAGAAAGATGGATTGAATGCTTTGGGAGTTAATGACAGAGTATTGCATGTCATATTAAAAATACTCCATTAACCGTTAGTAATAAAAATCAGTAGATAGGTGTATTTCCATTACATGTTTATTAGGTTATGAAAGATGTTTATTACTATGGCCTGTTCTCACTTGAATATTTTCATCTTTGCTGGAGTGTATGAGTGTTTTTTATATGCATTCCATTTCATTAATTTTTCAAGTATCATTCATTGATAAATATGTTCATCATAATTGGTAGTGCGAAATAAGGAAGAAATATTGCATTAGTGGTACAAAAAATACTCTGGCTATATGGCTTTTCCTACAATGTAACAGCAAGGCTGCACCCTTTCTGTAAAAATGACATTTGGGTAAAAAATGAGTGCTTTCAGGAACGATTTAATATTGTAATCAATAATTAACTTATGGCTATAAAATGTTTTTTTTGTGTGTTATAAGTAGCTTATCTTGCTTGTTAGATATGGTTTCATCCACTCTAACACTAAAACTAGTAAGAAATAAAATGTTTTGAATAACAAGACTATTGAATGAACAAGCTCCCCAAGGGATATTTTCAAAAGTTTCCTCTGAAACTTATTTGCATATCAGCCTTTTTGATCAAACCCACACTCTCACTGTATCAAACTACACTTACTGGCTTGGTGATTTTTTCATCCCAGTGGCATCTTTTGGCAGTTTTAATCATCAAATCCTCATGAATTGTAGTTAGCACATTGACCTCTCTTTTGTCAACCCATCTTTGAGCTAACAAGATTGTAGTATGTCTTGAGACAAATTTGCCTTTTTTATTTGCTTAGGAAACTCATTTCCGGCATTCACATCAAATGGCATTTCCTTCCAGTTTTTTCTAATGCTACTGCAAGCATCAGTTCTGTTTTCAAAAAATTTTTTTCACTTTGATCTGACCATCAACTATTTTCATCCAGGCTGATTCAGACGGATTTTGGATAAATAAACATTGTAGACAAATTTTTCCTGCTTTTAACCATTTCTTGAAAAAACTCCTATGGAAAGTAACCTCATCTTTATTTCAATTAGAGGGAAAAAAGCTTTGAAATGAAACACTGTGGACCATCTTCTTAGCCTAAATTCTCTCAATTATGATTTCCATTTTTAATGAGCAGTAAGTGACAGGCATAAAAAAGTTTACAGTCCCCTGGTTTAGTCCATAATACATGGGAAATGAAGACATGGTATTGCTGGCAGCTCTATCTAATATGCAAATATCTCGATTGTACCTAGTCTCTATGTTCCATTGAGTACATATGTGACATGTCATATTCAGCTGGATGCTGCCGTCCCAATTTCCCTCTCCAAGTCTGTATATCCTGGGATGCTTCTTCCTCTAGCTCTATTTTTTTCATAGCTTTCCTATGCCTTCCATCTGCAATTGTATAGATTTCTCCTTTGACCATGTTTGGCCCATATGTAGTCTTCTAAAATATTCGTTTGGGTCATCGATTTTTGGATATTCTTATCATATGACCACACCATTTTTTTCCTCTCAATTCTGTCCATTACCGTTGTTCCCAAGCCATTGCAGATCACCTCGTCAGTAATTCTTTGTGTGAGTTATAATCTGCAGCTTATTAGTTATTCCATTTCAACAGCTTTCCACGTTCTTTCTAGGTATTTGGTAATCACCCAGGATTCGCAGCCATAACTCGACTCAAATTCTTCTTAGATTTGACCAATTCTTTGGTTATTTTTCGTCGATAATCTGAATTCCACCGTATCGAATTAAAGGAGGTGATTATTTCCTTACTTTCTTGGATCCAACGGTTAATTTCTTTCGCTCCGATTCGAATTACGCCGCACAAGAGAAAACCGAGTTCACTCCGTCGCCGCACGTGACGCAATGGTCGTTAGAACAGAACATCATCTGTCGGTGATTTTTATGACTCTCAGGCGTCTCCAGCGTGTTGCCTTGCGACAAAATTCGCAGAATATGGGTAACAACCTAGATTTGATGGTATATCGCTCAGCATTATTCAAGCGTGGTGGATGTCAAGAAGTTGAGAGAAAACATGTTACCGAGACTCCGATCACGCTCTAAGTAATGGGTCTCTTTATTGCTGGGAAGACGAGGTTTTACCAGAGAGGACAGACTGTCGTCTGGTCTGGTATATTCCAAAAGTAATGAGGGACTGAGGGGAGGGGGGAAGGAGGAGGGCGTGGTTAAGGGTATAGTCCGGGAAGAAAGATGAGGGGAAACTTCCTCCTTTCGGGAGTGTTGGGAGGTGCACGAACAGTTGAAGGGACCCTCCATATGGATGAAGCTCGAACGTTCCCCCTGTCATCCTGCGGTCCTGTGATCTATGAAGCCGAGTAAAGATACGTCCGGAGGAAATGAGGCCCGCGCGTGGTAGGGCATACTTTAGTGCGCGGCTTGCTCTTGAGGAACACGAGGAATCGAGCGTATCATGCCTAAGAACGAAAAAAATGACCGAAAGACAATGTGGAGTTCGATAACTTAGTAAGTACTATCACAGACTGTGGTTCACCTGAGACCGGTTTCACCCTTAAGCTATGACTGTCGATGGGACAGTCATAGCTCATCATTGCATTAAAAGACGACTCGTTCTTCTAAAAAAGCGCCGTTAAGTAACATTTGCTCTGGAGCATAATACTTTTAAGGTATCATTTGAATTTTAGTTCCAAGGCTCAAGATTCCTTTTTCACTGTCGACAGCTATTGCCCATCTACCATCTACGAAATTAAAGGCCTCCAGGTGATGTGTTAGATTGGTGGTGGCCTTTCTTGCCCAGTCAATAAATAAGTTATTTAATGGTTGATGTATTTTATTGTGTCATTTTATCGTCGAAAATTCAGATTGGACAGAATCGTGATTTTCCGTGGTAAACAACGTTGGTAATCTTGCTTTCTTTCGCCCAGGCGTCATCGAATTACTGTGATGGAAATTTTTATGGCCCTTGAGTAATATTCCCTACTCTGAACTCGCGAAAAAAATAGCCTAATGTCTGAGTGCCCATACTTCCCTCCATGGCCTATGATGCGAATTATTTTGGTTTTTAATTTTGTCTTTTAGACTTTTGGCGCTTATAGTTTGGAGTTACGGCTCCCCTTTCCCCCTCCGAAATTACACATACGCCGCCTTAAATACATATATTGTGAAGTTCATGTCGATCTTACCCCAATCTTGCCCCCTAAATGACTTCAACATGGTTCCTTTGCGTTAGGCTGCTTCAGCTCTGTTGCTGAGCAGCAGCTATTGAAATTATAGTGACGGTTATTATGTACAATCTCTGCCAATCATGTTGCTAGATGATTTAATACAAAGATAATAAATTTATTTATTTTTAATTTCACCCTAGGGAAAATTTATTTCACTTAGTGGTTAAGATCTCTCTCATTCCATCTTTGAAGGCTTAAGAGTTCACCGCTGCTAGTTAGTGTGAGGTATGAGGTAGTCGATAAAAAGACTTGTTCCATATTCATCGCATTCTTCATGTTACTACGGACGTGGAACCTTCTGCTTTTCCTGCTAGTCTTGCCCTGCATAAAATCAGTTGATTAACAATGGTAATTTTCCATCATCAGTGTGTAGTGATCGTCACATCCATACCTTTTTGGCTGGGGCGTGATGACGATAGATTCATGGAGGAGGATCGATTGATATTTTATTAATTTTCATTGCCTCTTTCATAGGGACATGACAAATTTGTATCAAACTGTCATGAGACATTTATCCTAAAAATACGGCTCGCGCTGTTAATGCAATTGCTGTTCAAGTGCATGAATTACTCATGAGTATAGAACCAAAGAGTCCAATCCATATTAAACAATAACCGGAAAACAATTACTCTTGGTCATCCATGACGTGCAGGCAAAAAACAATCTTAGGCGGTGGATTGAAACGTGGATTGATCCCCCATGCTCCTACTGCTTTGCTTCTGTAGACACTGGGGAAAATTATAAATGTGTGAATGTATCCGCACGCAGTGTTTTGATGTACTTGGTACTTTCGCAGATTGATCGATTAGAGTCCGTCCATGATGGTAGCGCATGAAATTACTGATTTGGCTTAAACATGGATTTGGATGGAAACTGATTTGGCGATCTAAACATGGGCCTCCTTAGGTCTCGTAAATCCCTTAACCGAAGGACATTGGACTTATTTACAAATTGGCTGCATTTCAAACTAAACTGCGCTATTATCTTGGACGCACTATAGGCTTACTTTTTATTTGAAAATGTCTTTTTTTTAATCCTCGGAAAATAGTCCCCTCTATGGCATAAAGCTTGAAAATCAAAGTGCCTATAATGCAGACAACAATGGTTTATTTCCGTATATTTTCAACTAATTCCACTCGACGAAACCGAAGTGACCGGCAAATGGAGTACGTAGTGGCTTTCAGAAACGGAGTTGAGGATGAGCCTGGGTCGCATGGGTGTTTGGTCTTTCAAGAGGGTTTCTTGGTCTTTTCTTGGCTATCGTGCGGTGGACATTTCGGATGCAATTCAATGTCCTTGAGATGAGGCATGGCTGTTGACGCAGTGGCGCCTTGAGTGTAATGGACTCCAGATATATCTCCGCATATCCTCCCTCACTTTGATCCGTTCCCGGCGACGGCCTTTTGACTGGCGGGTACGCCAACACAGCTCTAGAGCTCGCCGAAAAGGACCAGAATTTCGGCGCTGAGAGACGGGGGCGATATAAAAAGGCCAGTCGAGTCGAGTAGGTGCCTTGTTTTTGAAAAGAAAATTATTTATTGCAGTCATTAAAATTATCATTGCTCTATTGCTCTCATTTAAATTATTCTTTACTGTTAGATGATACTGAGGTATCAGATGAGACATTTTCTTCTGTTGTTTTCATTTTCGAGAACGTAATACTTTTATAACTTAGTATAGGTCATTTTAGGAGGGTTATAATGTCAATTTCCGGTTCTAAATGGGAAAAATGATGCGGTTGCTAAACGAGAGGATTGAAATAATTTTAGTGGAAACGATGGAAATTAATAGGTGGAAAGCTATATATTATAACGGTCCGGGAAATACTTTCCACTGACTTAGATGATGAAGTATACCATAGAAGTGATCAGTGCGAAAGTTACACTGTGATTTCTCAGACCCTATGGACGGACCTTGTGGGTAAGTTCTGAACCGATCTCTCATGTGATGTCTAAAACATTTTGTGAACTCGAGATAACTATTTAGGAAATTAAACTGCAAAGCGGACAGTTTACATTTCCGCGGATAAACCAAAAATAGACTCTAATAGGTGTCATTTAGTCTGAATAGATCGGTTGTTGGACTAGTAGTCTAGGTGGTAGCATCTCAATGTAAGCCTTACCTTTTTACTCTGGTACCCACTACTAACGGCATGTATCGTATTTCTGCCAACTTTATAATATCTCCTTTTATACCTGTGTGTGCTTGTGCGTATTCCATTAATACGCTTTAATATTTCCTCAAATCCTCATAGGGCGTATGGTGAAATTTCACCCCGTGCTGGTTGGGCCAGCGATTGGTATAGTAGAATTTAATGTGGGATAGCTCCAATACTTGGCTGCGTTTTCCCTTTGCCACTTTGCCCTTATTTCAATCTCATCCCTCTCTTATGTCCTGCCCCATAGAGTGCATTCTTCCAGTCATGATTTACCGCTTGAACAGCAAGAAAATTTGATGCTCCGCTTTACTTGGACATAATGGAATTGGGACACATGCCGTATTTCAGTGAACGTTTTTGGCGTTGTTTCCGCACCGTCATTCATGCGCGCCCCAGGATCAATGTTAGTGTATTTCAAGATGATTCAGCTAAATATAGATTTTTTCATGGAAAACTGCCCTCGATTTATGGTATTTTGTTGCTCAAACAACTTATACACTTGGATATTTAATTTTTAAAAGTCTCTGAGTCATATCGGTGAGGACCATGACAGTAAGTTGTAAACATTACATTTTCTTGCCTACCATTAATTTTCTCAGTTTGTTTCAGAACAGATTTTTTCAATTACCGAGGCCCTTCAGTAGTATACACGTAAATAATTTACATTTTTGAGCTTATCATTTGATATGGGCCTCGGATTTCATGTTAAGTTACTTTTCTCATTAGTTCAAGTAACTCGCTCGAGTCTTAGCCTAACTATAGTGTGACTATGTGAAAGAAGCAGCACCTGAAGATACGCGAGCGAAACTGGTGTTAGAAATAATCATAGTTTCATGCATTAAGATAAATTTATCCGGTAAGACTTCGTGGAAGGATGTACATAGATACCAATCACTCCGTTCCCTTCCGGGGTAGGCAGAGTCACTAAGTTTCACCATAGAGTACACTTACTCTATGATTTCACTCATAAATACATGTAATATCTAGTGATACCCATGCATTGGTATGTGCACGAAGTCCTGTGTCAATGTTGGCCAGCAACTCCTGCGAACTTAAGCTGCTCCCAAGTCTTTTGTAAACGAGTCACGTTTCTCGCGAACTGAAGCAAGATCGCTTCGGCTTAGTTATACCATGTCAAATTCCAATTTCATCATAATACTGGTGCATAGTTTGCGTTAACATGCTGTAATAGGTCAATAACCGAAAATGTCAGAGGTCTCTGCTGTTAGCGTCATTAGTGTTCATATTCTCTCCCTTCGGATGGGGATTCAGGTGATTTTTCGGGTCCAAGATCTCACACCGCGGCGACCTTTTAAGCAGAAATTACGCTCAACGAGTCTATTTCCGCAGTAATCCCCTTTTAATGCTCGCCCCATCTTGGTGATATCAATTTAAAGCAACTCAGCGCTGAGCAGGAAGGGCTTCCTTCGGTACCATTTACACCGTTTCGTATTCCTTTCCTATCCTACTTCACCTCTCCTCCCTGTCGACAAAAAACAGCTTCTCTCGTTTCCCTCCCCCGCGTTTATCAAGCCCAGACTCACTTAATTCCCCGACACCCCCACTCCCTCCCCTTCCCTCGCAGAGTACATAAAGCAGCCATCATTTAACACCGACAACCGTAAGGGAAATTTCGATCAAGTCTTTAGCGCTAACACACGCTCCATCCCTCCCTCTCTTTCTTTTGAGCCCCTCACGCTGCCCCAGTCAGTCCCCCTTCCATACATATGTATGTATGTATATATATATATATGTCCTCCTCAACTCTCTTCCCTCTCTCAGTTCGTCGTTCTAACCAGGCTTTTAAGCCGTCCAATCTTCGAGGCCCACTAAAAAGTCTTACCTCACTCCCTTCCACCCCCCCCAAAATTTTCCAAGCTCTTCCCGTCTCCCTCTCAGCACCCTCATCCCCGCCCCTCTGCTTCCACCGCGTCCGACATCCTTCCTCCTCCCACTCAGCCTTCTCCTCCTCAAAAACTCCCCCGTCTCCCCCGTGGCTCTCACACCCCCTCCCCGTCATCTCCTCAATTTATTCTCCCACCCGTCGTTCCATCAATTCTCCGACAAGAGCCCGTCAGCCCCCACGCCTCCTCCCCGCTACTCTCTCCCCCTGGGCTCGTTCGTCAGGGCCACTCCTTCCGCCCCCCTTCCTTCTTTCCTCCCCCAACGACTCCACCCACCAACCCCCCCAGCCCAGTATACATATTCCGATTTCTCCCTCTTTGCCCCCACCCTCCTCACCGTATCCACCCAACTCCAGTTCGTCTGTCATCCCCACACGCAACCCCACCCCTCGCACGTGTTCATGAATTTTTATATCTGGCCGCGGACTAACGATGGGTTCACGCTGATTACGCGTGTTGAACCACCTCCACTGACCGTTTTAAGTTGCAGAGCGTCTTGAGATTGAAAGACCGGCACACAATTTTATGATTTCTTACCTGATATTAATGGACTCTTAGTAGTAGAAGGGTTTGGGTTTCTTAGATTCGGGTTAGCCGAAAATGCACTAATTCTCGGGTAAATAATGATTCTCTTCTTCCAAGAGTTAAGGTGGTATCGCCCTGTATAACCTTAAGCCCTAATTAACATGTGAAATAAATATGTTTTACTGAGACATTATTATTCATGAGAAAGGTTGAAATGGTTGATGGACAATCAAAAAGATGTGAAATATCACAGTGTTCATTTGAGTGCTTAAGTATTGACAAACATAACAGTCGTGCCGAAGGCGGCATTCAAATTCACAATTATTTGGTCTCAAAGCCGGCGCTGTCCCTGTCTACTGCTTTCTGTCCTGTGATTTGTTCAGATTCGTTTAATTTTCAATGAAGTGTGATTGCAGAGTGCTTGTATTTAAAAGTAATAATTTTTACGAATTGAAAATGCACTAATTCTCGGGTAAATAATGGTTCTCTTCTTCGAGCTAACATATGGTTGTCTCCGATCATTGATAGGCGAAACTCTGCTTAAAGAAGGAATCCCAGAAGAAGATGTAATCGGCGAAGTCAGATTGCTACTCCACCTTAATTTACCTTTTGCCAATAGTAGTCAAATGGCTTCATAATTCTGCCATTGTTATTATTATCGGATTATTTACCGGCTTCGGTAGGTTTTAAATGGAAGTAATTAAAAATCTTCCAGACTTTCTCTTGCGCGGGGCCCCGCCCACCTATAATATCTCTTTTTTCATCTCAGCATACGTCCTACGTATCCTCATCCCTTTCAAAAAACCTATTCTCTTTCTTTCCCTACCCCGCGTACTCATCATCCTCCTCTACATCACCGCCTCAATCAGCCCTTCACCCATCGTTGCTCCCTCCAACCTCCTACCTTGCCTCCTGCTAATCTCATCCAGAAGTTTTCTCTCCTAACTCACCATACTGAGAACTTCCTCGTTTATCTTCCTTTCCGTCCACTGCACCTTCTGAATCCTTCGCCATTCCCACATCTCAAACGCCTGCAGCCTGTTCTCTTCTTCCTTTCTCAGAGACCTCGTTTCTACCTCATACAACGCTACACTCAATTTTAATCCGTTTCTCGTCTTCCTCTTCTTTATATTCTTACCCTAGATACTCGTTACCAGCTCTCTATTACTGAACATTACTCCGATAGCGCTATTTTCCTCCTAATACCTTCGATACTATGCCCATTGTCTTATGCCCATGCCCATTAGCGTACAACCCAAGTATAAAAATTGCTCTACTTGCTCCAGTCGAGCTCTCCTACTTTTAGGAATAGCATTTTTTTCTTTGTCCTAGAGAATCTCATTTTTATTTTATCCTGATTTATTCTCATTCCGTCATTGCCGAACTGGTTCTCTAAATACATCTATTAAAGCTTGCAATCCCTTTGAAGACCATATTTTAATAATGCAGTCTAACCGACTTTATCAGTGCTATATCTAGCTCTTCCCAGGCCTCTCTGAACACTTCCTCAGCATAAATTCTAAAATGCAAATTCCCACCCTGATTAACCATCAGCCACCCGAGCTTTTACCCTAGTGGCAATATATAAGGTCGGGAGTCTCAAATTAAGCCAATCTATTCGTATTATCATCAGTATTTACATTAGTTTTCCAATCAGCTCTGACAAATGCCTTCTTGAAATCAACACAGCAAGTAAAAACATCCTATTTGTACTCTTTGTTTCTTTCTAGACATGTTCTCATCACTGCCATCGCAACCTCAGTTGCCCTCCCCGTCCGAAATTAGAAACTGATCATTGCCTTAGTATTAATTTGCCCTTCGCTAAAATCTTACATAAATTCTATGGATAAATTTTGTCGTGTGTGAAATAAAGCTAATTGTTATTAATACCTCGCATTATTACGCTTTCTTCTTTTTTGGGAAAGGTAGCAGCGTTGTTGTTTCGAATTCCTCTGGCTACACTGCTTCCGCGTATATGCTTCGAATAAGTTCGCACAAAAGTCGTATTTCCTAATTACCTAAACTCTTTAGTAACTTCGAAGAGATATTATCTACTGGCATAGCTTTTTATGGCTTTATTTCTCGTAGCGACTCCCCGATGACGCTTTCCGGTATCTCCGGCGCGAGGATAGCGTTATCTACAGTTATCTCATTCTCTATATTTAGGTTCACAGGTCAGTTGCCGCTATCATATTAGCTCTTCCTCGTATTCTCTGTACCTATCCTGGATATCTAGCAGTTCAATTTATATCTTCCCCTTTTTTATATAACTTTTGGCATCTTTTTCCTTCTTTTGCCTCCCAATATCATCTTTCATTTAAAGTAAAGCATACTAACTTCCTCATACTATTGTATCTTTTTATTTTCCTCGTATTGCCCACGTTGCCCTCTCCGCTAGTTCTCTTTCACCAAAATGGTTAATCGTCGAAGTTTTTCATTTATTCCTTTACCCCCTCATGTATGTCTAAGTTGGTGTGTACGTTTTTTCACATTCTTCTTTCCCCTATTTTATTTACCATTTCCTCTGTTACTCATTGCTTCTTTACCCTTTACGTTTCCATTGTTCTTATTTTTTTATCTTGCCTTTTCTTCTTTATCTTTTTCTTCCTAACCTATGACTTTAGTTTTCAAATCCATCCCTCCATTTTTCCACTGTGTTCTATTCATCAATCACTCTTAGGTTTTCCTTGCTCAGGACTTCCCCAAGTTGCTCGTACCCTCCATTCACCTCTTCCATTGAATGTTAACCTGTAGGCATGTAAACCTGGGCCACTACAAAATTAGTAGGGCGGGCATATATTTTATTTATTTATTTACTATCCTCACCCCCCATTTTGCAATCAATGCCATGACTACCTCACGTTGACTCTCATCTCTTCCACTCTAGACTATCCTGTAACTAGCACTTTCCCTCTATCCCTCCATTCTACATTCTACCTCGCACAGCTCCAAAGCATCTATTTTCCCTTTCTTCATTACCTGTTTAATGTTTTCTAGCTTCTCAGCCCTCATTGTTGTCCTAACGTTTCAAGCTCCTATACTTACCGGTACTTTCCTCCTCTTTTTTTTCTTCGTCTCACCCTTAGTGGTTCTTGTATCCTCTGATGACATCGCGCAAGAATTTCGTGTGTTGATGGCCGCCGAGGCCTTGATTCCCTCACTTCCGAGTCGATACCCACCCTAGGGGGCGGCGTCCCGTAGTTGCCGGGATTCTCAAGATAATTCTCTGCGATTGACTTCCATGTTCAGGTAATTGATCGTTGGGTGGAGGGTGTAATGGGGGCGGCTTCCGCATAACAGCTACCCAACGATATTGAAAACGTGACACCATCACGTGGACTACCTTTCGTTTGGCTCCTACACGCAAGCCCTTCCTCTGCGTCAAGGTTGTAGCCCAACGGAAGGGAATTTGACTATAATTTACGTATTTTTTTGCTTTGATGATTCGTATATTTTACTTCAATTTAAGTAAATGACTATTAAATGCATCAAGTTGAATTGGAAATGTCATTTGTTTATAGACTTGTTCGATATCATTTGTTTAAGTGGATGGGGTCTATGAAAAAAATCTTTTCTCATTAAAATTAGGATGAATGCTACTATATTTTTCCTTCAGTGATAATTTTTAAATTTGATTTTATGTACGACTTAGCTTTCTTAAAACATATTTCTCACTTATTTTTATTTTGGAATGTAGTTTTAATTGAGGTTTTTCAATATATGTATTGATAAGAATGCATAGATTCAAAAAGTGCCGATTATTAATATGACATTATTAATTTTCTACGCTCTTCTATTAGAACAACCTATTGATAGATGGGTACTCGAAATGGCTTTGTAATTTTTCACTGGATTTTTATTTTGCACGGCCAGTTTCGGTTTAGTTTTCCCTTCTCCTTCCGTCCCAACCCCACCTTCGTCTTCCTCCCCCCCCCTTTCCAAGTTGTGTATATTCTGTGACGGACGAGAATTGGCGAAACCAGTCGTGCCAAACAAAAACCATGTGAAAAATACCAAAGGCATTTAAGTTTTCAGAATGGATATTCACAAAGTTAAGCCTAAAACCATCGATAGCTGGGTAATTATTTTATTAATAAAAAGGGGAGGATTATATCGTGGCAGCTTGTCTTTCTGTGACGTAAAGGCACCATCGAAGAGATGAAAATGTACATTGCTATTATTTTATTTCTGCCTTGTGAGCTCCCATCATATCAGTTTTTTTTAATTGCTACATTTAATTTTATTAACTTGATTCCTTGTGCTAATAGGGTGCCATGATATTCCCAGTCACGTAGGAGCTAGCCCCGATGTTGCCAGGTCCCCTGACTCGATGTCCCTCGCGAAGTCCTTTGTCCCGTATGGTGGGTGACTTGGCTTCATACTTGAGACAAGGTGTCTTGTTCTGTCTATCCAGGGGAAATAGAACATTTGTCCTGCAACTTCGTCTTCAAAGCCCTTGAACTTACGTAAATGATACACTATCTTCAATCAGTTGGAATCAGAACTCTTTACTGCTAGAAAGGCCCCTCTTGCTGATACTCAAGACTAGAACATGAACGTCAAATAGGTACGTAGATTTATATTCTTAAATTAACTTCTTTTCTTTGCTGAAATTTAGGAGTCCAATATTGAAACGCCCTGACTGCATGTGATATGTCTTTAGAATCAATCAATGTTTTTCGTGGCACCAAAAGAGACCTAACTCTTTACTGGATAAGTCTAGTTATAATAGTCGAATATTTTCCATTTGGTCTTTTTTGGTGTAAACTACACGGGCGTATCGCTTTCAATCCTAATCGTAGACGTTTGAATTTATTTACTGTTTTTGAAAGGGTTTTGATTTCCACTTCGTAGATGATGTCCGAATTTCAATCACGGTTATACTGTCACAAGTCTGGATTTCGCAACTCCACAAAAACACATGTTTATGCTTTTGCATACATCTTGTGGATGACTTCTTTCAGGGATAAGTTACGGATTTATCTGTTTCATGATGATCTCTTCGAACGAATACTTCGATCTTTGAACAAATGTGATCTCTTTACGTTAATTTGTATTGATAGCTGACCAGGTGCAGCTAGGCTGAACTGCTTGCGGCTGTGAAGTGGGCCTCCTCGAGGTGGATCGTAGAATATCAGGTATTGGGTTGAGAAATAGAGATAAATATTATCGGATTCTATCGGAGAGAAACTAAGAGTGCATAAGTGTATAAAACAAAGATTATATACAAAGATTACATTCAAAATGGTATAAAACTCTTAACTTTTGCTACCATTTTGAAGCGATGAAATACCAAGATAATACACTAAGCTGAATGAATTCCATTTTCTTAAGAAGGATTGCAGACAAGTTTCTGATATCAGCCATCATGTCGTGACAAAATCTGAAGGTTTTTCACTCTCCATTTTACATGCTTGGCTATTCGGTTAGTGGTGCTAGCAAAGTGGATAACGCCTGTGTTTAGGGAAGCTGAAATATTCTCTGAGGATGCGCGATAAGAATGTTTTATTTTTTAAACGATTGAATTTCATATAGTGTCATTACTTGTCGTAATCTATTTAAGGTAGCTTCTATTAAATGTGTTTTTAGATCTTTTATGAAGATGTAAGATAGAGTATTTTTGGAATACTGAGAAACTTATCGTAGGAAATTTTCGTGTGTACGTGTGAAAGTAGATGGAGAGATATCAAGTCTCAAATACCAAGACAGAAGGGAATGTATAAATAATAATAAATCGACTTAATGAGGACGTAAAGAATATTCTGCCATCTAGCATCTCGTCAATGCTCACACGAAATTCAAAAAACAATTTTTGCCGAGTGAACTTAACATGTAAGCACGTAATGGTATCAACATTCGAAATTCAATATATAGAGCTAAGTTTTACAATTGAAAATATATCATTAAATAGTGTGAAAAGATGAAGGCTTGGTGTGGTGCTGAATGGGTACATGACTCAATATGTTGCGCCACCTGCTTCTTCAGAGCTCCATGAAATGCTTCAATTCATTATTAAATCAACGAGAGGGAATGAGCTGAAATAAATTGACATCGCTTCACATTCAAACTTTTGCAAAAAAATTGCGCACGGTGTTATAAATCATGAGCCTCGGCTCAGTATCGTTTTCACTCATTGTCAAGTGGTGCGGAAATCCCTTTGTGGAGTCCAATCACGAATTCAGTCTATCCCTCTGGCAAGCTATCATTGGCGATTCTGTCCTCCTTCTCCTCGATAGTTCCCGGTTTATGGCCCGTGACATTAAGGATGCCGCCCAAGTTACGACGTGACCGGTCGGCCGCTCTGCATGCATGCGCAGCCCTGTTTTTCTTTTTCTTTAAAGAGTCTCCTCCAAGAAGTTTAAGATGGATTTGAGAGCGCGGAAGAAGGGTAAGCACCCCCGGGATTTCCATTACGCTTCTTAACTCTCCCACCCGCACGGAGGAAGCGACTTGGATTCAATTTTTGTGAACGGGACGGGAGGAAAGAGAGGGGAACGCTAATCCTTCTCGGTTCGAGTTTAATTCCACGATTTGCGGCGGGATGAAAACCTTCGACGCGGGATTTTGCGGGGAAGGGATTAGCAGAGTTTCAGAATAACAGAAGACGTTCGGGCATCTTTGAAAGCAAAACACATTCGGAATATCCGCCGCCGCCGCCGTCAAACTTTATAATTAAATTCTCGCCGATGGCCGCGCTCACCGCGCGCTGGCGCACGGACCTCCATCACTCCATACTCCTGCCCGAAAGCATAATCACCGCCGACTTTCTCCGGTGGCTGACTAACTTTTCGACGGTTTTTCCCTCTCTAGACTCTCGTGATGATGATAAGGGGATGTTTGCGTTCTCGATGTTGGGAATTCTGCAGCCGAGTGCACGTGGGTTTAATGGGCGCTATTTCAGTTTAAACACCAAAGCTAAATAACTCTTGGAATGTCGTCGAGAAGGGAGAAATCATGGAATTTTGAGGTGTTTTTACTTGATCGCCTGGAAATTGATGGAATCTTTGTTTTTTAAGTCTCAAAATTGGCTGAAAGAAGAACAAGCTAATAAAGTATGTAATGAATTCTCAGGCTTCACTTGGTGGAACAACATTGCGATGATTTGTAAATGAATTTACTTAGTAATATTCCACAATGGTTTTTATTATTCCGACCTAGGGTTCGAATCAAGTTAAGTAATTATCATTATCCTTGATTATAGATGAATTCACTTTGACAATGAATAAAATTGATTTTTCCACAATTTTATTTTCCTGATCATTTATCAGATGATGACCTGAGTGTCGAAACCTAGGTAGTGGAAGGAAAATAAAATTGTGGAAAAATCAAGGTTATTCATTGTTTTAACATGAATCGTTTCCACCAAGTAACAGCCGACAACACTAACGAATTCACTTTGTAATATTCCGCAATGGTTTTTATTATTACGACCTAGGCTTCGACTCAAGTTCAGTCATTATCATTATCCTTGATAATGACTTAACTTGAGTCGAAACCTAGGTTGGAATAATAAAAAGCATTGTGAAATATTACAAAACGAATTCATTTAAAAATCATCGCAAGCCTATTAAGATTGAAATGGCTGGGATGAATCGACTGTTTTATATAATCGTTTCATAATGCGCTCACCAAAAAATACCAGTTATGAAGTTACCTTAAATAATATACTCTTCTGTCAGTGCTTGTTTACTAAACCTTCTCAGAATGTGTATAACTTTGACGAGTTTCACTGCGGAGAAACTCTTTACAGAAATTCCACGCGCAGGTTTTGGGGGAAAGCAGAGTACGGAAGTAATTCCTTAATAGTTAGCAATTTCAATTGTTCCAATCATTGTTGGTCATTTTTACTACCTGTTGAAATGTCTTTGGATCGGAAATAGTTTGATTGCGTCATACTTTTGCCCTCCTGCGTCAGAAAAAATTAATTTGTTTGTGGAGCCTTAGTGAAATAAATCACATCCCATTCACTTCACTAGGCGAGAAAATAAGAAAACACTTTTTAGCCTTGACGGTGTAAAACTGAAGTTAAAGATGACCCGATAAGATTGTAATCTGACGTAGGAATACGCCGGAGTCTTGAAAGCTAAAACATTGTGATGGTAGTATTAGCGTCACTCCCTTTTATATTCATTGCATGAACTGTCTCCTTGTAAGTATGCAATAGCGAATAAATACTTGTTTCAGGCTCTGACTCGGCTGTAGTTATGAGTTTGTTTCGCTAGATACTAACTCATAACGACAGCCGAGCTAGTCCGACATAACTCATAACTTTAGAACGTTCCATTGACTACAGCTTCGGTCAATGATATTTAGAATTCGATTTTATTTTATCATGTCTTTCTTTAGCCTTCAGTTTCCTATGGAAAGCCATCACAAAGATGGGGTGAGCTTCTTACGGCTAGACAATGAAATAAAACAGAGAAAATCTCCAAAAGCCGTAAACAAATGGTACCCTCCGTCAACAAACACCAAATTTACTGGTTGGTATGCTGGGAAACCACAGCAGAGACCAACCACAGCCTCTCAACCAAGAATACCACCCAGTTATGGTTTACGGGAATGTTACTTCCTCACCAGGGACCAAACACAGACGCACACACACAACCCAAATAGGATCCTTTGCAAGGGCTAATGGGACCCCGCTAAGGATGTTTGGGTTATAACCTGGGATCCTTCACAGGGCTAATGAGACCCCGCTAAGGATGCCCGGTTATTTACGTAAGCACACTCAAGCACAAAATCACTCACTCACACACAAAAATGGGCCCAACTTCTGGGAGAATCAGCTCAAAAAGAGCGTGGTCAAATCAACACAACAGGACGAGGGTGGGGGTCGAATACGCGTATTTCGGCTACAAAGTACTTCAGCGAACCGAAGGTAACGCGATGTGATAACTTTGAAGGTCCAAAATGCAAAATCCCTCGGCTTGAGAAGCCAATGCTCTTTGTATGCTCTGTATTTCATTGATTAGACACCACTCATTGACGCCATTGAGTCTTTTTGGTGAGATACCCGAGGCGAAGTACACCCGAAAATAATTTGTTTTGATCTTTAAAAATGTAGGCGTTGGAACCTTAAGATTCTCTCTCTCCATCGTGTGTTTACTTCAATAGGTTTTGAGAGATAGTTGGAGATGTAATTCCTAAATAAGTTCCTAAATTTCAATTCCTATATTCAATTCCTAAATAAGTAGTACCATGTCTCTAACGGCGATCTTCGTGGTGGATAATTTTCCAGTCAATTTTAATTTCTACGTTTAGGAATAAATGAAATGTGTTTGACCAGTCACAAAAAAGTTTGAATAGCGATTAAAATTATGCTGGAGGATTTCTATGAATGATATCCTCATCTTTGAGGTACAGATCTCAATGAGAGAAAATGAGGCGAGGCCATTGAAACTCAGTGGTAAAATATTGAGGTCAAATTGGACCTTAGAAGGAGGCATTTTAATTTGGCCGATGAAAGCCTTGGAAAATGCTGAAATCTAGAAAGACGTCTTTCTTCATTGGACGCTTAATTCTATCGGTTTATTTCATCTGAAAGCTTCTTCCTTCAGGGGCACTTTATTTCCCTCTGTTGAACTCTTTCTGCTATAGTTGCACCCTGCCTAGTACTGAGAACGATAATTTGATGCTGGGGAAGGTATCGTACAATTATACTGAGCTGACTTCATTCGCCGGTTAAGGACTTGAGTAGCATATGAAACGAGGGAAGGTGAGGAGATAATTTGTATTTTGTGGTAAAATAGTGCGAGTGAAATGGATCTAGAAATATAGGTTTTAATTTGACCTAGCCAAACCTAGGAAAGTCGTGGTGCTAAATAATATCTCTCTCTCTCTTCACAGTTTTTTTTGCTGTAGGAACGCTCCCTGCGATAGGTATTCCCTCTCCTCGATATTGAGAACGATAACTTAGATGCTGAACTTGGCAGGAATCATAAAATTACACTTAGATGACTTCTTTCTCAAGCTAAACCTTTAGGTAACATCCCAAACGAGGGAAGATAAGGGAGACGCAATTGAGATTTTGTGTTAAAATACTGAACACAAAGCGAACATGAGAAGAATAGAGGTATTAATTTGACCTGAAAAACCGTAGGAAAGTCATGAGAGTCTAAATATGTCTCTCTCTCTCTCCATCGGACGGAGTGGCAAGTCCAAATTCCACGAAACTCACGACCCCCGGGAGACGGTGAGGCGGAGTGCCCCGCGGGACTGGGGCCATTCCTCCCTGCCAGAATCGCTGCTGTCCCCTTTGCCCCGACGCCACACCCTCCCGCTCTCCCATTCCCCACCCCCCTTGGCTCATTTCGGCCCACCGTTTCCCCCAATAAACACTTCAAGTCTTCTTCTCCCTCCCACTTCCACCTAGCTCCCTCTCCCAACCTCTCTCCTTTCCCCACACAACACCACGCGTCGCCCCTTGTTTTCCCCGTCATTTTTCCTCTCCACCCGCGCACACAGTTCCATCCTCAAGGCCCCCAAGGGCGTATCTTACCCTCGTCCTCCTCCGCCAACCTTCCAGGAAAGGGAGCGAGAAGGTGGGGGAGAGGACAAGATGTTGTTGTACTGGAGGGGATGATGACGTAGGTTTGTGGTATGGGAGGGGGGAGGAGGAGGTGGCATTTTTTTATTATTTCATCGTAATTTTGTCATTTTTTTCTGCTCTTCCCCTCCTGGGTGGATGGTTGTGGGTGGGTAGTTTTTGGTGTTTCATCAACCCCTCCTCCGTCCCGCTTTTTCTTTTTCCTATTCCCCCATCCCACAGAAACCCCTCATTACCAACTCGTACGTACCTCCTCCCTCTTGTGTGTGTTTGTCCTCTTGAGAGTTTTATTTTTTTCACACTTTTCCTCCTCCTCGTCCAGAAGTGAGAGGGGGGAGGGTGGATCTCCCTGCGGAAGAAGAGGCGAGAGCCTTAACACGCCGCCGCCATTACACGGCGACGGAGGGCGACGCACTAGACCCCCCTGTCCCTCTCCCTCTCGTTCATGCAAATCCCATGCTTTGCTCCTCAAAACCCCACTCCACTCGTTTCGTTCCCCACCTTCTCAATTCGCTCTCAAACCCCTGGCTCTCCTTCTCGTTCTCTGCTCCATCTCACCCTCCCCTGAAACTCTCTCTTTTATTTTTGTGATCGCGACACGTCCGAATGCATAGAAAAAAGTTGAGTGCGATAAAATTAAACGAATTTTAATGAAATCAGCTACTTAACGAATGATCTAATGAAAAAGAATTTAAATGAACCACTCAAGTCCCCGAATTGAAGAAAAAAGGCAGTTCACAAGTCCCTGTTAGTCTATTTTCTCAAAACCTAGTGCTGCGAATTGATGAATGAGCATACACGCATATATACTTATTCATATATGTGCTTACCTAATGGAAGTAGGTTCTTGTCTTTGCTTGCTCTCGAGAATCCTGCATGTGTTAGAGTAATAGATGTCTTGAAGCGTTGAGTAAAATGAAGATAGCTTTCGGCCATTCCGGGAAATTTATTCAATAAAGAACAGCGAAATAGCCTGATCGCACGATAGAGAGAGATTAGTGAACAGACATCAAATAGTCCGTCACTTACATCCCAGGCGGACGAGCACCACAGTTTACGATTGGATGAGTATTCATCCGCTCGACGTCACGCATTGAACTCCGGTCAATGTAAAATACTCCTCCTTGCACATGCATTTCCTCTTGACCAGGGGTTCTCAATCGCCTTTGGACGCAGCACACTATTTTGCCGAGCGGAATATTACAAGTCATCCCAAACGTAGAATTAACGCTAAAAATACTAAACTGCAAAAAAGGTGTGACATAACTGATGATGCGTTCTTCATTTTTGAGTTTGCATTGCAAGTATTTTCAGTTCTCTAAGATTGAAAATAATTATTTTACGCAAAAGGCTGTTTGAATCTGTTCTTACTTTTCCATTACTTTTATTCACGGCTTAGTCCAGAAATTCACGGTACACTAGTGTGTCGAGGTGCACTCTTTTAGGTCCCCACATCCAGCCTTTCTACGCAGAGAATTAGAATTTCAGGGGTAGAGCCCAAGTCACTTTCACTCCGTACCCTCTCCTCTTCCTGTACTCACTATCCCTTCCATAAGGTGCATTCCCTTCGAGACTGAGGGCTGGTTGCACAGTGTATAGTGACGACGTGAGTATGATCAGTCAAGTTTATATATTATGTTAAATCTCGACGCTTGTAACTAACACCGTGACGTTAATGCGTCAGCGCCAATATTTGCGCATCCGTCTGCAGCCAGCTGTAGCAAGATCTGCTCGCATAGAAGCGTTTAATGTCTTAAGTGGCTGAGTCATTCTAATTATTATGTATACGGCTGTGTGATGCGATGGAGTGAAAGGTCTAATAAAACACTGAAGTTCATCTTTTAAAGCTTCAAGGTGGTTACAAGTCCTAGTAGTTAGCTCTAACTGGGTCTTATACTGATATGAAATCGGTCCTAAAGCTTATCACATCTACTTTATATTGTTTTCACCATTGTGGTTCACAATGTTATTTTGATATTATAATAGTATTTTTGCTTGACCTTCACTGGTAGCTAGACCATTTTGTACTTACTCTACGACAGCTGCAGGTAGGGGTCACAGATCCCTCAATTTTTTTACTATGACCTGTTGTAATTCGAGCCATTCAACGTGGACTATCGAGCAAAAACATGTTTTTCCATAGTGGCTATCCCGTGCTTTGTTTCTTTAATATTTTAACACTATTCAAAATGGACTTATTTATGAACTATTAGCTTTGAGAAACGCCCATAGCGTATTACTGACCGATATTTATTTGATGTGCATAGCGAATTTCAGCTGCCACTCATCTTCAGGATATTTACCCCGTTAACGTGTTCTAGGGTCGAGTAGAAAGACCGATATAGTCTTTATGAGCCACCTATAAATCATTTGACAAAAAAGATGAAAAGAGAAGGTAGCTCACAACCTATGGTGACTTGGTGCACCGCTCACATTTTATTCCTTCTCATCTGAGTCAATCTTAAGCTCTCTCACTCCTCCCCTAGTTGTGTATCCTTCCCGTATATCTCTTTATCATAACCATTATTCGTTATTATACTGACGTACATCCGTTAATCTAGAATCTCTAAAGAGGAAAATTAAATACCTTCATTCCTCTGAGAGTTGATGCTTTTTGCACCCATCGCCCCGTTTCCTTTTGAGGTAGGCGCTGGCAAAATAAATTAATTCTCGGCAGTAGACCTAGAAAACTAGCTTTGATTTTAGCCACTCTATCCACACCACCCACGGAAACTTCAAGTGCCAATAAAAATGACTACAATTTAATTCCGAATACTGCCATTCCATTTTCCGAATACATATTTATACCTTTAATATAATGTAATTTCAAAGACCGTCTGTAATATTTTCAATTAAAATTAAAGCCGATTTATTCACATGAAAATAAAAGAATGTACTCCAGAGCGGGGTACATTTTTTCAGTACAATCAATAAAATATTTCAATCTGGCTGACGGAATTGTTTGCATTTTCATTTGTTACCACTATCTGAAATGAAGAGAAAGAATGAAATTACTTTCGAAAGTGGGATTAATCCGTGAATTATTAGTAATTAAATCGTTGATTGTTGATCACCTTCGAGGAACGGTTGAGATCCACCTTCATTCTCCATGACGGAAAATATACGCTCATTGACGATCTGCATTATTGTAATCTCTATAGTTACCGCAGATAGGCCGCAGAAAACTTTTAGCGGAGTTAAATTTCGTAGAATGCCTCTAACAATAGAAGAGAAACGGGGGTCAATGAGGTCGCGCAATTTTCGCTTTTGCGTCTATTTATTGGATTTGATTGTTTCACTCCAGAGATAAATTGCTTTGGAAATGGAATAATAGAAGAATAATCTTTGATTGCTGAATTCATGAAACGTACATGGATTTTGTCCTAGACTGCCGTTAAAGATAATTGGCTATAAAGTTGACTGCATTTCTTTTGCTTTTAAATTTGCCAAATATCCAATGTCGTTTTTAATTTCGTCAACTATTTCGGGCTGAGCGTTTGGAAAAATGTACATGCTATTTACAGACATAAGTTGGCATCGCTTCACTGAAATTATTGGTTATCCCATCGTATTCAATGCGCTTGCGTCATTATCAAGGATACTGGTCAATGGTACGCCAACAATGGTACTTGATAATGATGATAGTATGAGGAAACGGGTTGTGTTACTCACAAAATACTTACAGTAATGCGAAGTTTTTCTTTTGGAACCTCGTTACCGTGAATTGTTTCACTAATGAGGTCTTTGCTTATGTAGTGAAAAAATTTGAATGCCGAACGTAAGTTCTTCTCGAGCATTCACCGGGTCAGGTCCTACCATCTCTACTGACTTTTCGATTAGAGAGTTGTGTAGTACAACGTCATCAGAGATGAAGGATCTGACTTGGTGTTTGGCCATAGTGCATTTTAGGTCCAATATTCTTCTGAAAAGAATTAATTCGAACATGTTTTGAATGCTGATTAAATTCTTGGCTCGAAGAAATCAATGTACCCATATTTTTAACATCCGCCACTATTTTTATTCTTAGTTACAACATCTCTTAGTTCCACAATTTAATTCCAAAGTTCCTAATGTTAAGTTAGGGTAATTTCATGTTGGAATTTGAGGTGGTGAGCCACGGCGAAAATTTTACCACCAACTTCAGTCAGTACTTTGATATCCAACTTGTAAATCAATTCTGTTCATAGATAGTTAAATCTTACTTATCATTCTCCCTAGTGGATGGCAGAATGTTCTTAGTAGTGAATACATACTTCACTTTGCTCGGAGTAAGTCCAAAGTAAAACCCACTGCCTCTCTCCAGAGTACTAAATCTTGACCCCAGCCACCCCGGCACTCACCGGCTCGTATGCAGATGCGTTCTCCTCCCTAGAGGCGCCGGGGGAGTTAAAGTTGGCCCTACCTATGCATTCACCTTATTCCTGTGCAAAGGATTTAAAGCCCTTCCTCTCTTCCTCCCTCCCAGTATCTCCTTGCTCTCGCCTGGCCATTTCGCTGAGTCCTCCCTCCGGCCGCCTTCCGAGTGTGGAAATAAACGGAGGACAAAAATGGGACGGAATTACGTGAAAATTGATGCGAGACATCCTTTATCGGATTTTGTCCCAGGGCCGGCCGTCCCTTGGACCCATTTCGGGAGCAGCCGTGGGCGACACTGTCTGAGCGAGTTGTGTGGGAGAGGGCCCGGCGTCCAATTGCATTTGCCGTCACTCTCCAACCATTTCAGCGGCCATGGTGGACGTCCTCGGCGCTTGTTATGTCGACTAATCGATCCGTGAATTCTTTTCATTTCCTCCTGAAGAGATTCGTTCGGACTCTACACTGCTTCGGTGTCTAAGGCTATTCGGATAAATTGAGAGTAACTGACAGCCGAGGTAGTTTCATTTTTATCAGTCACCAATCAATTACTTTGACCAAACAGTGGTGTTGGGAAAAGCGCAATTGCCGCTCAAAACCTGTTCTGATCGTTGAGGCATCTAATAGTGCCAAAAATATTGAAATGAATTATTATAACTTTGTGATTTCATAGTATATCATTCAAACACGAGCCCAGTTTCGACCTTCAATAATCTGGAGATGACGTTGATCGGCGAAACTCGGGCCGCGTCTGGTAAAATTGATGTGGAATCGCTAAATTGTATTTTTTCTACACAATTCAAAGCGATTCCATAAAGCATATTTTACATAACTAAATTTTATAGCAATTAAATTTTTACTAATAATAGTAGTCCGCCGATTCTGGGAGGTTAAGACTACTTGCTCATTCTTAATCAAGGCCCTTACTTTCTTAAACGATCTTTTAATTCACCTCCAAATGTTCTTACATCTATCTGTGCCGTCGATATAGTCTAGAAACACGGTAAAAATACTCGCATAGCCAACATCTCCCCCTTAAACACGAGCTTCAGCCGTATACTCCCGTTGGCTTCTCGAATATCCTCCATTAGCTCCCCCTCCTCAGCCTGCTCCTTTATCCTCTGCCCAGAACCTCTGTTTATCATCCTCTTCGTCCATTGAATCTTCTTCATCTTAGACCACGCTCCAAATCTCAAACACCTCTAGTATTTTGGAATCTTTTCTTCTGATTTGGATTATCAGTTTTTTTAACTTATGAACTGTGGGAAGTTTTATCGGGATTTCCACCTGGTACACTTTTTGGATAGCACCAACGTTTAAAGCACCGGGTATAAGGCATTAAGATGTCCTGATGGTGATGGCAGGTTCTCGAAACGTTGGCGCAAGCATGTAAAAGGATCTGGTAGGAAACCTGAGCTCTCTTGCTACAGTTCTCTCCTGATTATGTAAATATGAATACCCAATAAATTTATGCTCAAATGAAACTCTTCACTTTTGCGTAATATCGTCTCGTTGTTACCCATCTCTAAGACCTTTCTTCATAGTAGGTGGCTTTTTCGCTAAGGGCATTCTCTCCCATCTATCTTAAGAACCCATTTTACCTGTAATGCCCGTTTTTCTCCATAAATAAATTAAATAGAAGAGTAAAAAAGGGTACCCTTCGATCTGAAGATCGATTTAAGTCGTAAAGGCAGAGTTTTCCAAGTATTAAGACCAACGGTGTGTGGACTTCACTCATATGGGCCAGTACATTTTATCGCGCCTCCTGAGGTTCTCAGAAAAATTCTCCAAAAATTACTCAGCGGGGGTTTAGCTGGAAGTTTCCGTTAGAGACTTCGCACGGATTTCATCCTTGGCCTCCCGATTAGTGAGCGAGTGGTCTACTCACTGGGCTACCCTTCTTAGCATTGCCTCAGCTTAGAGTGTTTTCATAATTTTTCCCTTTTAAATCCACCCCTGAGTAGGTGTATGTGTAATCTGAGGGGTGAAATTACGTTTTGAACATTTTTTAGCCAATGAGTGGAATATTTTGAGTAAAATGTATAGTATTAAGAATAATATTGAGATTATGTAGACCATTAAATTGGCTGTAAAATAATGCTTTTGAGAAAAACCAGGGAATTCTTGAATGAGTAACTTATTCGAAAATTTCGTAGCAATTATTAAATACAACAAATTTTACGACAAATGCTATCTTTATCAAGTCCTTGAGTTATGACGGTGTTTTTACATTATTATTTAACAAAGCAATTAGTAAAGGAAACGGTTGTAAGACTTACTTCGTGGAAGCTATCCATTACGGATGAAAAAACATAACTTAGCTGACTCCACTTGTGAATGGAGTAAACGAAGTTCTTACAACTGGAGTTTATAAAGTTACTTTAATTCTTCCTTAAAGGATTTAATTGTGTTCAGTTGTATCATTTAGTTAAGCTTTAACTGGCAATCAGCCAGTTAAGTCACGTGTAGTAATTTTTTTTGTGATAAGCATGTCAATGTTAAAATAATCAAATATATTTTAAGTTGAAATACAATAAATACGTGTTAAATGCGTAAAACTTAATATGAAATGAGAACAGAGTATTCCAGTGAGACTCATTCATTTAGCTTTCAATGGTAATTTAATGTTCTGTATGAAGATAAAATCTGTCGCAATTAGCTGTATCGAACATTAATATTCCACAATTGAATATATAAGTAGATTCTGAGAGAGGTTCCGGGTTCTGCCTCGCCATAGTGTTTTCTTTCTGGAGCTTTTTCAGTTACTGCAGGCCTTCCTCCATTAATTGGGAATAATATTCCTAATGGCAGCGAAAACTCGAGACGAGCAAAAAAGGATTTAACAGAACCCGGAAGCTCTTTCAAAAGATACTCCGCGCAGCGGAATTCTACAATCCTAATTAACACCTAGATGACACTTTATCTAAGCGTAATAAATATATAAAGCTGGCCTTGGATTTGTCGAAGAGTATGTTGACATGATTCTAACCACGATGAGGCCACTATGTGCGTCCTTCGATAAGTGTACTATTCATTACCCTTTTTCTTGGTGATGACGATGGGGATCCGTCTTTGGCCAAAGTTTCCTTTTGCCACCGGTCACTTGGGGTTGGAGTAAGAAGACACTGCGACCTTAACATTATTGTCCCTCCCTCCGAAAACAGTTTCATAAAGATGTGGGGTCACAGGAGGACGAACTTGAGGAACGGAGCAAAATTCGAGGTGTTAGGTTGCCTGATGAATTGCCATTTCTGTCGGTAGGCACTTTTCCATAAAAGCTTTGCTTTCTCACGAGGATTCTGTGCTGGAGTGCCGAATTTTAGCTTGCATTTTTTTGTGTGTGTAATTATCACCGGTCATTTGTTACTCATTGAGGAGGAATGTCCGCCCAAATGTATTATATGTTCGTTTAAATTACCCTTATATTCTTCGTTAAAACTTGTTTTATATCGTTCAATTCGTCATTTATGCTCTATAGATGCCAAGTTCTTATTTGTTTCTTTCGCCGAAACTTAATCACAAAATTGTGCAAGCGATGTGTGGAGTGCGATGGGATGCATACGTTAATAGGATATTGCTTAGTATATTGTGGATTGCATATCTACATATACAGAATATGGACATTTAAATTGCTTTAAAGTATTATTAATATAAAATCCAAAGCCTCTGTCTGAAAAATATATTAAAATCAGGAAATACACGTAATGAGGTAATTTTATTCGCTTTCAGTCTTCTTTTGCTCATTACTGGAAATACTGGTTATACTATGTCGAGGCTATGCTAAACGAAAGAAAAAATTAAATAATATAGGTTTCGTGAAGTTTTGGAATAAATGTTTGAAAAACTGCTCAAAATCAGAGTATTTTGAATTTTTCCACTCTGAAACATTATCGTCCAAGAATCACAATTCACGAAAGTTACTAATTTTTAGCATAGTGAAATACTTTTTTTTAAAGAAATGATAATTATCTTTCTTTAAATTAAATTGAATTCCGTCATGCCTGACGGAGAGAGTCACACTAGTCTCATCATATTGCGTCAATAATTTATTGATTATCTGTACGACTTCAAATAGAGCGATCAAAAAAGGTTATGGAGGGAAGCACGAATAAGGCATCGAAAAAACAGTCGCTAACCTAGCAAGATTCTGTTCATTTCCTCCCTTCTGTGAAGAGGCAGTTGTGGGAGAGCTTGATTTCTATTAAAATGTGTTTAAAATATCAAAATTGAATGCTCTTTCTTAATAAATATAATTTTAGATGTTGGAATGTCTTCAGTACTTTTAGAGTTGGCAATTTTTTTCTAAAAAAATTACCCACGGTTTGCAATTTTTTATATGCACTCCTGTAAGCAGCTGAAGGAAGATTGGAATTATTACTAACCATTGCCCAAGTCTTGCCCCTTAATTCTCGTTAACCAAGAGTACTTATGTTGAACAACGGATAGCGATGAGAGGCGCTTGCTCATTGCTTAGTTAAAAGAGAAAATGCTTCCGTGCTCCTGTTTGATAGTGGCTGTTAGACATGGACTTTTCGAGTTAGTTTCGAAGTACCTTTAGAGGAGGAGAATATGTTCCTCTACCGGGCTGACTCTTGCCGTGAACTCTTTTAACCTTCCTTCCTCTCTTGAGCCTGGGTGCCACCCCACACACCTACCCATGGAGTGTGGGGCATCAGTGATAGCGTACCGCCGTTATTAATATGCGGTGCATTAACCTCCAAAATTGTATCCACTGGGGCTTAGTTAAATAAATGATCGCATTTTCTGCTTATCGAAAAGTAGCGAATGAGTGCTTTCATGCTGTTAAAGTTTTATTTCGTAATATCTCAAATAAATTAAGTTTTTTTATTGATTTGTTTTGGCTGTAGAGCTTTAGTGACGGTCAATTTAGCGACGTACGAGAAGACATGTAAAAGTCACCAATTAGAGTTATCTACGATAAAGCATAATTTCAACCGTATTTACAATTTAATTGCTTACTATAGCAGGGAATGTATTTTTCTACACGAGTTTATCCAATAGAGGAGATTGAAAGCATATTCCATATCTATTTACGGAATAATTTATCTTGCATTGATAGGTCAAGTTTGAAAACCGTCGGCGGATACGAGAATACTCTACGTGCAAGGTAAATATTTTAGTTAAATTAAGTGAGTTGGCCATGAGTGTTTGCTTGTCTTATTTCATTTTTAAATTTAAAGGTCGTTTTTTTCAAATACTTTTTGCGGTGTTAATTTTTTTCGGAGAATTGTAGTCCTTTTTCTGGTCTTCATTCGTTTTAAAAATATCTTGGAATCCAAATATTTCTTTGAGAAAATGGTTCTTATACTTCTCTTTGGTGAAAATAAGGTATGGTGTATTATTATAGATGGAGAGAATTAAAATTTTTGAGGATATTGGGACTAACTATGGTCCTATTCAAGGCGAATTATATTTCCCCTGTGCAATCACGTACTGTGAGAGAAGTCGTGCATAATTTACGCGACACGTCCATTGACAGCTTAAGCGCCCCAATCTGCGCATGACTTTCTTTACATTTATTTCTAATACATCAAATTTCGACTTAAGGCCATTAATAAATCTTTAGAATTAAAAAAAAAATGGTTTTACTCTTTGATGTATGTACAATGTAAAATTGAAAATTCGAATAAAAATGGAACCACTAGAGGAGAAGGCAATTTAAAAATATATGAGTTGCCTGTAAACGACTGACAACCTTCAGATGAGAAACAAATCTCATGACCTCCGGCAGGTCATGCCCACTATTACTGATCATCCCTAAAATACGGATAGATATTTCCATGAGACCTTAATCAAAATATCTCGGCAACGGCACCGAAAGTTTCGAACCTAATTCTTTAATGAAATTCCTCATTTTTAAGCTTTTTATACAGTACTCGAAAAATGCCATCCATGATCGCAGTGTTTTGGTGGTATGTTGTGTTATGCAAACTCCATGCAGGTGCGTTTCATCGAACGACATGAAGCGCGGCCTTGGGAGTTTTTAGAGCCTACATTAAAATGGAGCACTCCAGGCCTCGTCATGCTAAGGGATCATAAAATGGTGATTTTTACGATAACGTATAGCCTGGGTGCCCATTACGTAGTCAATCGGAAGGTTTTATGTCGCCTGCGTAAACATCCAGTTGTACGTTCGCACTCTAACCTGAAAGTGTTTTTAGGCTAATGCTTGCAGGCGGAAGTTGCCCAATTTTATGAAAAAGTTTTGGCGCTTCTGTCCTGCATTAGAGAAATAGATTTCTCCTGCGTATACACCTCTTGAAAATAAGAAAAGGGCTATAAATGCGAACTTTTGAAATAGTTTATCGCAGAATTATGTATTTTGCCCATACGAGGGCCCTGAAAGTGGTTACCATAATAAGGCGTGGTGGAAACCTTGATACGATGGGGTGGGTGTTCAATAGATACGGGTGTTCTTTACTGCCAACAGTCATCAATATTAGGATTGGTTTGATGCGCCTTACCACTGTCTGAAAACATATTCACGTCGCCATATTTCGCTGTTTTCACCCACAGTATTACCTTTTTTATGGCTCTTTTCTGGGGGTTTCACCATTAGCCTGTTTGTTTTGCCTTTCAAAGTTACCTTCAGCATACTTAACTTATTTTGGTAGGATACCGATTAAAGGTGACGTTGTATACGGTAATCATACCAGATAAAGCATTGAGATTTGCTTATGAACACAGCAAATGTTTATCTTAAAGGCGTTATTATTGATGCAGTGCGTAGTGGTGTGAATATTTTGTTCATGTGCTAATATTTTTCATTCGTATGTTGGTTTTCTTTCTGTATTCACCTCGTCCATTAACCTCTTCTTTACATCCATTCTCCAAGCGTACATGAAATATTTCTTCTCTCACAGCAGTAATGACCTTGATTCTTTTCATCATTTCCTCTGGGTATATATTTATCCTGTTGAATTGAAAAAAAATCTTTTTTCTCAGCTAATTCCCAACGATTATAATATTTTTCTTTTCCCCTGCTTGCTGTAGAAGTTGATGTAAGTGTGAGATCGATAGAATTATATCCAATTACGAATTCTTTTCCTATTTAGACTAACCGAACTATTTATAATCCTACTATGCGTTTCAGCTCACAAAGTCATCTCCAGATGCTAGACCCTCAGGCCTTGTTCCGGAAGATGACTCTGTGAGTTGAAAGGTATAATGGAATTAAAAATCCTGTGGCTAAGTGTATTTGATTTTATATGGATTCTTTCTTCTACATGAATCCTGAATCTTTTGAGCTTATTATTCTCAATCTCTTCCTTCAATTCTTTTTTCACCACCCACTCTTTTTTGGAATGGTTGAGGTCATTGTGTCCATATAGTTATAGTTGACTATTTCACTCCAGCACTGCATTCCATTTTAACTTATTTTCCTACGGCTGCCGACCATATTCTTGCATCACTGTAAAAATGAGTACCTACTGTATTATTACCATCTTGCACTTTCCTTTCTAGGCATGACTTTTTCTTGCTTGTAGCTAGTTCTAGGTGCTTAGCATAGTTTCATAGTCTGTAATGGCGATGCTCCGCTCTCCTCTTCCTTATTCAGAGTTCCTACTTTCCTTTCATTCAAATTTGTAAGCCTTTTCCTAATTTATCTATTAATTTAAAACTCTGTTTGGTTTAGATCCTTCGTCCGCATATATCATATTCATGATTCAATGAATGCTTGTATTCTTCATTTAGTTAATTCTTATTTACAAATTATTTAACACTACACTAATATTTGCGGGTAAAAATTATGCAAAGAGTCAAATGATGAATAATAGGTAATCATCCCGAGAGTTGGAGAGATATCCAACTTTGGACAAAGATTTGGAGATAGTAAAATTCGTACATGTGGGGGTCAGGGCTCCGTTTCATTTGTGTGCGGTTACCCACCAAGTTAAGCTTTCCGGTACATTTCACTACTTCGATTTTATCCGATTTATTGGGTGATGTCGTTGTCCTCTGGAATCCTCCAATCCGTTGCGTGCCGAGAGGTATTCCAGCTGTTCTAACGCGATGCTCTTAACTTTGTTTAATCAGTTATAATTCATTAAGCAGAATTTATTTTCGTGTTCAAAGGACTCATAGGATTTTGGCTTAACTTATATGCAAGTATAGCAATAATACATAAGGTATCTGGTGATTTGGTTATTCTTTGCCCTAAGAAGGATTAACTATTATAAATCCGCGCCATTTACGACTGAAAACAAGTAATGGCTACTCATTCTCTCTTCATCAGAAACAATCCGTTCTCACGACTAGAAAGTTTCCGAATGAGTTACCTAAACTTTACCAGAGTTTCTTTCTACATACTGAAATGATAGGGGTCTTATATCAGTGAAGAAGAGTTAGTATTAATATTGCTATGAATTCTGAGATAGATGCATGCAGTGTAAAATATTGAATGCAAATATATCTAGAACTCTTTAGTTGAAAAAATCGTTTCACTAGAGCGCTTGAGTTAAATTACTTATTATAAGCGGCGGTAATAATGAATAATGAATCACAAGAGCTACGATTTCAAATGCGTAGCTATTTCGGAATTTTCCAATTAATACCGTTGAAAGCGTAATCAATTAAATCTCTGAAAATTAATTTTAAGAGTAGCTGGTTCTGAGAAATGAAAATACTAATTATACTATCCATCACTTCAATTTTCCAATTGATTAATGCACCACTGATAATGTCAAGCGAATTGAAGTACCAATTATGCACTAACGAGCAGAACCAAATCATGCGGAGTTAGGCGTCTGCAGATCAATCTAATTGTAGGTATGTACAATATGGAGGTTTTGCACTCATGATGATAATACTGTTCCCCGTGAGTCTCGTTTCGTTCGGCCGGATGTCGCCGCTACCGTTGCATCAACCTCCTGCATCTTGCTCGGCGTACGTCTCCCATCGTCCCATCCGAGAGGACGTGTCTCACTCCCAATCACTAGCCTCTCTCTCTCGTGTTGTCTCGTGTCACCGTCCGCCTCCTCCGTGCCGCTGCAGCGGTGGGGAGCATCCCGAGAGGATCTCTGGGGTATTAACGGAAGGCACGGCCCGTCGATCTCCACGTCCTTGCCACCGTTGCTTCTTCCCCTTGGGGGAAGTAGTGCGGTATGTGACGCTCAGTGCTCCGCATCCCTTGCAGTCGTGCTCCGATTGATCGGCGAGTATTAACGTCGGGCGGAGGTTTTAGCGTGTCTCCCGGCGGACGTGGGACCCTGCCTCAGCGAGTCCGAGGATGCCGACATCTCGAGCGGAACCGATGCTGTTCTTGGTACGAGGAAGAGAAAATCCTCTCTCCGGCTCAGGAGATGAAATAAAGAAACGCGACATCTCGCCTGCGCGCCTTTAGCTGACATGAGCTATCTCACTGTGGTAAATGAAAGCTACCGAAGACTAGTGAGTGGCGAAGATAACGCCTCAATAACTACTTGAAATAATTCTAATCCTCCTCCTTCCTCACTCTTCTTGAAGCAGTTACTTCAATATCCGTTGAGTTACCCAACTAACAAATCCAATACTATATTCCTGTATTGAGCCATTGAACACATCTATATCCCTTCTCTCATTTTTATGACTCCGACCAATTTCATAAAAATATATTTAATGTTTCATGGTTTTCTCCCACCTTCATGAGTGCAAAGAAAACACTATTTCAACAAAATTATGCATTTAAACAATCATAGTTTCTATGCAGATCACCATCTTCTGGTGGAGATTATGCACAGTATGCATTGATGATGCAGTGTATCACCTTCAGGTACTGAATAAATTGAATAAATGTGTATTAAACACTGTAGTTCCCCAATATTGTCCATTTAAACAACCGTAATGCAGTGCATCACCTCCAGGTTGTTTACCTTCAGGTGATGTACTGAATTATGGTTGTTTAAATGTACAATTATGCGGAATTGTAGTGTTGTATATGCATTCATCATGAAGAATTCCGCTTACTCAGACCAAAGACTGTCTCCTTCTCTCCTCTCCTAGATGGTACATGGGGAGTTCGTCTTAGATGAGAGGTGGAGTTGGGACGAGCTCAACTTCTACCTTGATCTTCTAAAAAAATTTTTTCTTTCTTTCTTTCCTCTTTTATTTTAATCCCGGCTTTCAATCCTCATTTATACACTCTCTTTTAATACCTCTTTTATGATGGACAGGTAAAAAGCCCCATTCCTTAGTAATATCTAAAATTATTTTTGTCCATTTTCACGGTCCGTTCTCAGATTTGATTCCCTTGTTTTTATAACTACAACCGTGCTCCCTTATTCACTTCTCTTTCCCTTCCACATCATAATTAAGTATTTTTCCTAAGATTTGTTTTTGCAGTTTGGTCTGTTTTTGAATTCTGAACTAAATAAGTTTCTTTTAGTCCGTTTTTTACTCCTAATATATCACCTTATCATCGTTTATTTATGCTAAACTGAGAGAATTTGTATTGTTCTAGATTATCTTTCTCCGGTAGGCATCACCATGATGTGCTTTTCCTCAATAGTCGCTCGCGATGCTTTTGCTTTTGAGCTCGCGATGTGGATGGTTCCACTTATATTTCGAGCGAGGATTACAAAAATGAATTTATTGGAATTTATAAGGAAGAATGAATTTATAGTGAAGTGGACCGGGCAAAGAATAGCTTGATGATGGAAAAGGTGCTTGGCGCTAAAGAAGGAAAATAAACATTTCTAGTCACTCTGTAGAATTTTCTTAAACATCAAAGGTTGCTCTAAAAGTTGACGAATGCGAAAAAAATGGAGTTTTCGGGTCGCGGGACCTTAGAAAACTTGGAAAGAACCCATCGCTCGAAGCGATTTACATCGAAATACTCCCGAGAATAGTACACCAAATGATAGAAGGAAAAAAGAGGGAAAATTGGCGGGATATTCAGCTCTTTTTGGTATTTTCCCCGTCGTTCCTTTTTTAGAGCAGAATTACGCCGACTGTCCTACTAAGTTCCTCACGTTCATAGTGACACTCAAGCGGAATGCACGCAAAGAAGTCTAATCCGAGATACACTTCATCACTAAGGAGAACTATTTTGTTATAATGAAGGTTACGACAGGAAAAATAGAGAACTTACATTGGGGATTACAGAAACTGCAGAATTCTACTCAAAAGTCGAAAAGTTGACGCGTAAATGCTACTTTATTGATCACGAAAAAACTTTGCGATACGAAATGGAAAGCGTCGCTAACATTAATACAAAAATGGATATCATTTGCTGAAAATGATCTCAAATAGCACATGTTCGAAAGAATATCATTTTGAGTTAGACATTCTGGAAATAGATCACAGAAAATCACATTAAGGGTGCTATAAGAGTGAAGCCAAAGAAATATATTTTAGCCGAACAACGTTGTACCCCTCGCCATCGCTGTCTAACGTATGCTTGGAATCGGCAATAAAATAATTTCAACGTTCAAGCATATTTTTTTTTAATTCTCATCTATGTTATTTCCTTTAGAAATAAACCTCGCTCTTATGGCAGACATTCGTGTGACCTTGAATGCAATGCGTGAAGTTCTTTTAAAATTTTACGATAGGTAAAATAAATAAGAAAAGACTTCCATTTGAGGTAGCGAGAGGGTTAAGTTATATTTGGTGCCACGAAATGAGTTATAATGAGCTTTCTTTTTTATGGATCCTTCACGAATATCGAAAGATCAAAATCATTCATGAGTCGGAATTCTTGTTAGAATATCTCAAGGGACTAAACAAGTTACGGTGGAAATAAGAACACTATGTTCAGCCTCACAAGAAGGAAGCTGTATATGAAAACATTCATGAGGAGTGGGAAATTCAATTGGAAGTGAATAGCAGATGGGAACTACTTGAAAAGCGTGTGTATAAAAATACAGGTTGAGGATGCAATACATTAAATGAACTGATAAAAAAAGAAAACGATATATAATGGGTACATTGAAAGCCCACTTGGAACACCATGGGAGAATGAAGACCCATTTGAATTGAGCTTTCTGTTACACATTGGCTCGTGATGACTATAATTGATGGTAGAATTTAACGAAGAAGGCTGTAGAGAGCCATGCATGAGCCACGTTATAAGAGATGGAAGACCTTTCTTGATTCAGAGATGTACATTTGGAAAAAAGGAAAAGTGGACCTCAGCTAATCACCATTTGGAATGAAAGCATGATATTTATGACTTAAATACGCACTAATGGTATCTCGTTTGTGTATTTTATCTACAATATACTTCAACTTAAGGATTCCACCTCCGAAATATGGATTTTACCATGGGAAACTCTCGTTTTTTGTACAGTTATACCAAGGTTTTCATAATTGTATGCATCTGCTGGGGGTTTTGTCGTCTCATGACGCTTACACATTTAACTCGTTTGTATAGGAGATAGAATCGTATCGTCATTTGGTGTAGTTTATGATGGGCATTCTGACGATGCACTAAAAATAAGCGCTTTTACTTGCATTGAAGAGAATGGTATTCGAAAGCCAAAAGTTGAAGCCAAGCACGTGTTCATTCATGAAAAAGGTAATGGATTGGCTGTCGAGCGATCGTTTTTTGTGGTTGATATTCGTAACAATGAGGTTCATGTGGCCCCCAAAAAACTGGTTATGTCCCGACGTTAACTTCTCAAATAGGTAGGACACTTTGCAACATGGTATCACTAAAGAAACACCCAAAGCAGCGCTCAAGCTCGCCACCTTTCAATAGCTATTGCCCGCCAGACTTACCGGTCTTAAAGGTGCGGGAGATGAGGTATATAAATTCCACCTTATGAAAGATTAAATACTCGAGCAACCTTACTTTTTCAGTCTTTCTCTGCTTTTGAAATTTTTACTTAGCGTTATTATTAGTTTGAATTTATTTAAATATTCCATTTTCCCCTGTTCTTGTAAACACCAATTTTAGTTATTTAAGATTTTAACCTCGCTTATCCGTCGATTTGTGCAGTAACTAAACTTGATCAGACTTTCGGCGTGTATCGTATCCAAAAATAAGAAAGCTTTTCTTTAAAGTTTAAAATCCCCTTTTCCATGGAGCAGATGCTTCACGGAATGAACGGAAGTAGCGGGAAACCTTCATTGATTTTCCACATTTTCCACTCGGGGACTGTGCTGTAGGCGAAAAGTTGTGACACAGATGGCGTGGACTGGTCTTTCCTTTGTCGTTCATTTTCCAGGAGCACAAAGCGGTGCGTAAGAAAACAGCTGGCGATGATTCAGTGGGAAAGAGTTGGACATAGTTATAATAGGAGGTAGGTGTAATTTACATGCTATACCGTAAAGCTCTAATTAGGATACAAGGATTTGTAAATGGAAAGTGCATTCGTGGAGTTTAGAATTGCCGCATAAAAATGCTACGAGATATATTATTGAAAATTTATTCGTATGCAAACTGAATATAAACTCAGTTTTCAAAGGGTTGAAGGTATAGAAAAAATAAATGGCACCAGCTTTTAGAGGAAAATTGAGCTTCGAGGCCTTCTGCAGTAAAGACCAAGTATGGAAATAGATCATAGAAATTTTTCAGTTAATTAAAAAGAGAAGTTTAAGGCTTGATGTGGTAAAGAATGAAAGTAATGCAAATTTCCACTTAGATAAATTTTAATACAGTTAATTAGTTTACTTGCATAAGATATCCTCCCCGCGCCTCGCACTCGAGCATATTGCTTGTTTCTTTTACAAAATATGAGACGAAAAGGGGAGTTGTCACCAAAACGCAAGGAAGAAATCAAAATGCATCGAACAATATTAAAGATAGTTAGCGAGAGAAAAGTACAGATTGTTGAACCCGTGCAATAGAAAATGGTACTGAATTCCTCGCCATTTAAATGGCATCGATAGATTAATATATTTCTCCTATGATGGGAGTTATGAGCGAGTCCTCAATTCCTTGCTTTGAAAATCTGGGTTATAGTCCTCGCGTTTAACTGAAACGATTTTTTTTAAGTCTACGACTCGCTGCCATTTAAATGGCGAGGAATTCAGTACCATTTTCTATTGCACGGGTTCAACAATCTGTACATTTCTCACGCTAACTATCTTTAATATTGTTCGATGCATTTTGATTTCTTCCTTGCGTTTTGGTGACAACTCCCCTTTTCGTCTTATATTTTGTAAAAAAAACAAGCAATATGCGCGAGTTATCTCGCTGTTTGCCATTCAGTCAAATGCCACATGATCGTTTGTGTTGGTGGATTCCAACATGACATGAAATCATCAGCTTACGTAAGTTTTGCTTTGAAACGCAAGTTCAATGATCTCGTATGTTCGCCTTCCTATCGGGTGAGACAATGGTGAAGTTGTTTTCAGTTCCGGGGAGAGAGAATCTTTTTTTATTGGTTTTCCTTCATCCTTTCGTTCCCCGATAAAAAGGTTGTGCGGGGCATATTGGTCGCCGTTTAAGCCGTTTGAAAGCCATGGCTACGCTCGTTTCATTTCATGCCGTCCGATTTTCATCACTACGAGTAGTTTGCGTTCTTGTTTGTCCGATTTAGAAATCGTTTTTCCTGTTATTTCATTGATACGAAAGTTGTTTCTCTTCCCGCTCCAAAAATATTTCCGCAGAGCTCAGAACTTTCCTGGAAAGGGAATTATGATTAATTTCGACGTTTTGGTTTTGTTTGAGCTCAAAGAATATTTAAGTCTTTGTTCAATCCTTTGAAGCATTACAAGCTCAGATAGTTTTTGCGGCTGAATTAAGGCATTCCTTTAAATGCAGTTTCTGCAGCAGAGAAATGTTTCAATAATGATTGCTTTTTTTTGGCTAATTCAGCTATTTTTTTCTTATTCTGGAATGCGACAATTATGTTGTGGGGATGTGAATTTATTCTTGATTTTCTATGTAATGATTTATATCAACTCCTGATCTAATCATGCAAATGTTTTCTGAAGGTCTGAATGATTCACCTTGGATGAGGTTTAAGTATTTATTACGACTATATAGTTGTTTAATGCCAACAAAAGCTGTTTGAAACTTGCTATTTCGTAAATTCTTGTTTCTTAAAGAATATCCTTATTTGTGCTTGAATCTGGTAGTTCTCCACATTTTTGCTTCAGTCGTGTTTCTCAAACTGTTTTTAGACATTTGTTCATTGGCAATCATCCCCGTCTTAAACTTCATCATTCTTCTATCACTCCATATTTACACATCATCTTGTTTTTTCCATTCTACTCCTGATATTCCTCAAGACTTGCTACATAGGAGATCATGCTCCTTTTGAACTCCATTTTTAACGGTGCTTTGGAGAAGATAATGAGAGTGCGGAAGAATGTTTTGATATTTAAAAAAGGGCATCGGGAATGAATAAGACACACATGTTGGTTTTCACTTAATCGAGTAACAAAAGGAGTGGCGATGTTTCGGTGACTTATACTTCCTTGCTTCGCAACTTTGTCACGGATAAAGGAGGAAGCGGGGAGCGCATGCAACAAGAAGTGCATGTGCAGAGAAACGAGTCAAGTAAAGGGCGTACCCGCAGATCGAAGAAATTTGAAACAACTAGCATCCTTGTGATGCCAGTTGCTTCAAAAATTAACTTCTAGTACAATTTCCTTCTTAGACCAGTTTTTTTACTTTATCTTTCTTCCTTCATCGTCGATGATCAATCTTAAATGTTGGCAAAATACGTTAATTTCCTTCAGACTACGTAGTACCATCCTTCTGGTGATATTGAATTCCTATACTCTCCAAATTACCATAAATTTGGTTTTATTTTCGCTAACTTTCTTTGGACTTGCCACATCGTCGCTATCATTTTCAGGTCTGTTACCAGCCTCTAATGATTTTTCAACCGAGATCATGTGTTTCTGTCTTCATTTTTTATTAATTTTTTTGCTTTATGAATTAAACATTGATAGTAGTAGATGTTAATAGGCCTATATTATTGGCATATTTCTATCGTTACTCTTGATTCTTCCATGTAGCATTCGTATTTTTAGGAAAGAATTATGTTAGCCTTTTACAAATTAAAGAAAAAATTAGGAATAACCTGAAGTGTTCACCTGATGGCTTTTTATAAACATTTGTTGCCCTTTATTATTTCTCAGTTGATGGCATCATATTTTTCGGAGACAACGATTGACTGCGCTTGCTCTCATATGCATAAATATCTCATCATTATCGGCGTGATAATGATTGACAAATGAATAACCCGATTGAGAATGCATGGGTTTTAATTTCCGATATTTGATGTTGAGTGGATCTGGGAAGTGCACATGAAAACAAATTAGTCTCTTATTAGTCGTATGATAACGAGTTTAGTCATCTTTTTCTATTTGCACTCCCATTCCTCCACTGTAGGTGAAGAAACCCATTTTGCAATTTTGCACAGATCAACAAGTTTTGTTAAATATATTGAAATCCGAGAAATAGCCAAAAATATTAACATAATTTAAAAAATCCAAATTTAGCAATTGGCCTTTTTTGGAACTCTGAGAACTAATTACGAAAATAAGTGATTATTTAGTCATGCATCGAAGCGTATAATTTTCTTACTTTATTTCAGGAAGCACTTTCCAAATAAACTTTGATAATAACCTTTTATTTTGTAATTAAACTCAAATATCAGTGAAAATAATGGCAAATAATTTTTCAGCTTTCCCGAGCAAACATTAAAAAGCAATTAAGCGAAGTATATTTACAAAGAGATTGCCTAAATTGCATGAGTCGCCAGCTTTAGTCACTCTAAAAAGTGCCAACTTATTTAGATTAGTTCCTGGTATTTAATTTTTTTTATTCGGCAAACGAGGAACATGTTTCCTTCTCCAAAGATTGAAAAGGAAATTTTATCAATTGATTCATACGAAGAAGGTCCTCTGTATTCCAGGCATGCGAGAATTTTCTTTCCATACTATCCTAAAAGTGCATAAAGGTAGTATAGCTCAGATGGAGCTAGCCAAATATCCGTAGTATAGCTCGCTTGAGAACCGCGACCGAGTATGCGTTACGGTTTAATACATCGCTTTGTAGAGTTTTGTTCGATATGTCGATTGTCACACCCATAAATCAGGCCTCGTGTCTATTGGATAATCGCGAGCTCCTAAATGTAAGGATTTACTGAATGGGCTATTTAGCACGTTGGAGAGAAAGCTCTCCGATTGACACGAAGAGGAAAATTCTTCTCATTTGTCACCAGTCATCACGCCGCCAAAGTCTTACCTGTTCTCCACCACCCGTGGGAATGTCTCGCTCGATACCAATATGCCGAAGCAGAACCGGTGCGAACCAGATATCCACTATTTTGTACCTTGGTTATAACACACTAGGATATCAGACATAATATCTGCATTATAAGTATTGTTTATGACTTGAATGGTATGGAGTATACTGAGTGACCACACTGTAACTTTTGTGGGAGATATAAGGGAGTATCGTCAGCATATAAAAACAAGATAATACATGATAAAGGGCGCACTCAACACAAAGTAGTAGAGAGGGCAGTAAGAAATATATTAAAGAAGTTTTCACTCAATAACAAAAACGGAAATCATACATTTAATAAAAAAGGATTCTTATTGAAACTAACCAAAAAAAAAACCTTTATTCAGCTCATCTTTTGTTCCCTGTGAAGATGAATGGCAGTAGTCATGAGAAGCATAATTATATTCAAAATAATTAAAAATATACAAAACATAGTTGTGATTTCATAAAAGGTATCATTTTTTCAAGGTGACGTTAATAAAGGGACGGGGTGACCAAGTATTGGACACCCGCCATTGGACATTGGACCACCATTGGACATTGAGTCTGAGGTACGGCATATATTTTCCTGATTTTGGAAATTTTGCGCCAACTTTTACGTTCTACGCGAACTGACCCCACTATTGAGAGGCAGCAGTCTCATCTGAAAGCAGTCATGGCGCAGATGGCGAAGATCGGTCCGATATCAATCATCACTGGACGAAAGTTCATGGAATTGGCCGAGGCGCTGCGCTGCGGAAGGGAGAGGAAAACCACGACGTTCGGACCTTCCTAGAAGATGCACCCCTGTATTCAAACTATATTTGACATGATGGCTCTCCTTCCGGTAAAATATTCTGGACAAGGAGTATAGTTCTCTATACTCTGCTGACCCGGAGGTGACCCGGGTGGGGACTACTGGGAGGAGTACATCAGTCGGAACAAGACAAATGCAGGTTAGAGACATGAAAAGTGAAATCTGCAGGGGTGGATGAAGACTAAAATCATAGTACGTGGAAGAGAGAAGCTGAATGCAGAAATCACACTGAGAGGAGAGAAATAGGAGCAAGTGGATTCCACCTTCGAAATTGCTATCGCTTGGGGTGGAATAAATGCAACGGACATCAACCGAAGAAAAACCCAGGCCCCAGCGTCTATGGTAAAATGATAACTGCTGTGCTCGAAGACGATAGGACTACGAGGACAGTGTTTTTGGAAGCATTCATGTGGAGCGTGGCACTCTATGGATCGGAAGCTTGAACCGTCGGAAAAGTAGACCAGAAAAGGGTAAAATCTTTCGAAACCTGGTGTCGGGGGAGGATGCTGAAGAAGAAATAGACGGATAAAATAATAAATTAAGAAACATACAGAAGAGTAGAAGAGGATGGGACCCTATAAAACACGATAAAAAAGAACCAAATGAATTTGGCACAACCTGAGGCACAATGGGTTTGTTAGGAATGTAATTGAAGGAAAAATTGAGGGTAAAATCACACGAGTAAGGCCAAGGGATAGATACATAGGACAAATAAAGAACAATGTGCATAAGAAGAGCTACCATGAAGTAAGGGAACAAGCATTGGACAGGGAAGGATGGAGGGCTGCAGTCAGCTAATCATAGAATTGAACGATCAAATTATAAATTATTTTCTCTGAAGGTCATAATTAATATCCTATTGCTTTCCAAAAGAAGTGGAGAATATCAGCTTTCATTATCATAAGGATTTTATTATCCGTGCAGTCATTCATTACATTTTTGTGCTGCAGTGTAGCTTCTGCTAAAGGAATGCTGAATGCTCTTACCTGTGACCATATTCAACGACTTCTGTCTTTAATTTGTTCACCGACTCAGGAAAGTCTTTATCACATCTCTGTTTCTTCTCAGCTACTCCTTAGGCAAAATTCCATTACATCGTGATGGCGCTCAACATTTATATGTGACGTTTTTTTAAATAAGCCCAATGTGTGCTGTAGTTGTTTAACGTGAATAATTTTTCGCGTTTTAGCGCTCTCGGGAAATTTACGTTTCTGCTTATGAATACCTCTCGACGGATTTAAAATCCTCGTAGCTTTCGTTATCCTTTCCCTTCTCACATTATTTTTTTATTTGATTTTTAAAAATTTATTTTTCGTCGGAAATGAAAACACATATGCGGAAAAAAAAGAAAGAAGTCAGCGATGCAGACGTAAATCTCCCCAAAAGTTCATTTCCCGTGCTGTGCTTCCCGCTCTTTCCTGCGGAAATGCTATTTCACTCCCTGGGAGCAGCATTAAATATGCGATTGCATCGGCGCATGCGCAGAATGAGAACGCCGGCCGGGCTCCTCCAGCCTCCCTTCCTCACCCCTCTTCCGCCTTTTACGCACCAACGGGCTCCTCAGGGCGTTGCCTACACGGCTTTCTTTTTTATTATTATTATAATATCTTCTCTGTCTTTCTTTCCCTCTCTCTCTCGCTGACTCGTCCTTTCCACCTGCAGTAGGTAATGTTTTTTCACAAAAGCAAGAGACGGGGTGGGATAAGTAAGGGAGGGAGACAGAAGAGTTTTAAGAAGAGTTTTAAAATTAACATCCGTTTGTTGTCCGTTGCGTTCCCCTCGTGATGCGACCTTTTTCCCTCCCGGACCTTTCCCTTTGGCTGCCACGGCAGGGTCGATTCAGTCACATTCCCCGAGTGCACCTTAAAGGGAAGGAAACAAAAAAAAAACACCCGGGCGTTTTAGGATGCGGGGATAAATCAGGTGCGATATCTTTCTCCTCTGGCCGAGTGAAAAATTCTCCGTTTACGGCCACATTGCGCGTGTACGCGAGATGGACGACGACCTCTCCCTCCGCCGCTTGAGAATCTTTTGATATGGAAGAATGAAAGGAGAAACAAAAAATATCTCCCGAGTTTGAAATGCGAACGTCTTTTTTTGGGGGGGGGACCTTTTTTTGAATCCAGAAATTGTGTCCCTTTAGGAAAGCTGACGCGGTGAAAAAAATGAGGAGAAAAAGAGACAGTTTTTAAGCACTGTTAATGAAGGAGATAACGAAATTTTATGATAGTAAAAAATGTGTTGGGGTAGAAATACAAATTTCTCATATGTAGGTACTGTATTAAGACGTGGCTTAAGGTAAAACTTTGATATTTATTCCATTATCTTATTTCTTAGATTCATTTCAGGTAAGCATGATTAGTTTTTTATCCTCGAAGTGTTGCGCTGTGTAGTAACAATGCTTGAACCACAAAAACACAGTGGGTGGTTAATTACCCTCCAAGAGATGATACTAATTCAGAATAATATATGATAATAATGTATGATAATAGTGAAGAAAGAAGATTCAGTACATTTATATTATTTTAGGAGGAATTCACGATGAAATCGAGAGTAAAATATCTTTGACGGTTAGAAATAGAGACCCTACTTGATATATTGAGTGATCGATATATTGTCGATCTTTCGCAGGATACTATATTATGGCTGAACATATCAGTGACTAATAGTGGCCATTTCCTGAGCTCTCTGAACACTGGTTAATGCATAATTTCGATCAGCTTTGTGCAAAGCCATTGTTCAGCACATGGTGGTCCAGGAGTATTGTCACAAAGTCCTTGGGGAGGGGGCGGTATGCGCATATCCCACACTAAGACAATAAAGCAGATTGATGATTTACAACTAATAACAAACGGAAAACTGGAACTACGAACATATATAAGGCCCTGAACATCTTAGTGGGTCTGGAATGCGGTGATGGAACGGGGTCTTGTCGCATAGGAGCCTTGAGGTAGTCTCTTAATCCTTCCAGACGCTTTGTAAGGGCAAAAATGTGCATGTTCTCATTTCAGACTCCACATAACGGCTCGGAATCCATTCTAGACAACAAGCTTGCTTACCATGCAATAAACTATTTTTACGTGATTTTTCTCTCACTCTCGCGAATCCGCTACCAGTCAAATTGACTTAAAGATGAGGGATAGCAATTTTAATGCTCATGCACGAAATCTGGCGGGTCAGACGGTGAATTTCAGTTTCTTATTCAGTTCTGGTGCCAGAAGAGACAGATAAATCAACCTCGCCCTCAATCGAGCCCGGAAGCTCATCCTCGAAAGGTTTGGCTCCCAGAGAGCTTAAAACGACGATGACGTATTTCTTTATCCTCAGGAATCATTACGAAATGTAGGTAATAGTATGGAGAGCATATTTTACGAGCCAAAGATTTTCCAATAATTTCGTGTTAAAGTTTATATATTTCTGAATAGTTTCGTACCGAAGAGAAACGCAAATGATCTTCGTATTGGGGCGATGTCTAGGCATAGCATTGAGGAAGGAGATCAATTTCCGCAGAGGGTTATCGTCCTGTGAACGGGTCGTTCGCCAGTTGTTACCCTCACACAATTCTTACTCCTTCGTAAGCACTTCCTTCTCTGTTTTTAGATGAAAATTTGTCTCGAAATGAGAATAAATCAGGATCATGGTTCAGCTATTAATATAAAAAAATTAGTTCAGGCATAATTTTTTTCCTTTAGTTTAATTTTTTTACCAACATCAGGCGGAAAATCGATTGCAGTAAAACAACAAATATATGTCAGCATGGCTAATGGCTGGCTTTAAACATTTAATTAATATGTTATTCGATAAGAATAAAACGTAATCTTCGGAAACTTTGTGGTATTCCATCACAACAATTTATTAAAGTGACAAAAACTTTTTCCTGTGGTTTGAAAAAGTTTTCCTCACTTTAATAAATTGCTGTGTTATTTGATGCTTAGCATAATTAAAGGATTCAAGTCAGCTGCAATACATACCCTGATTTTATACATTGATATTTCCAATTAGATAGCTTAACTTCGGAATGTCACATATTGAGCGTATCAGGAACGTATCGCAAATTATGAAGGGTGTTCAAATAAGTTATTAAAAAGACAATGGAGATGAGAACTGCAGTGAATGAACTTCTAAATTGATAATTGTAAATGGTGATTTTTTTTGCGAAATCCGACATTACAGAAAAAGATAAGCCTGACAACGTGTTTCCGAGCAACATCCAATGCAACAATTAGTTTATTTTTTAAGATCCAGAACAACTTTAAACTTTTCCAAAGGTAATGAAGTGTCGCCACTTCGCAGAAAATTTGCTACTTTTCGGGCAACTTAAATTTCAAGCTCAACTCCAGATCATTCACATCAAATTCCATGAGAAATGCTCAAAGTTCTTTTTTATCTTTTGCAGGCTTTACTTCTATTGCAAAATTAAATTAGTAATAACGTTCGATCGACATCGATTTTTTCTTCAGCAAGGACTTTGAATGACCTATCATTTTTATCCCTGATTTTTTTTCAATTCAAATTTGAGAGAACTTTAACAAAACAATTTCAAAATTTCCTAAAACTCAGCGTTTTGGAAAGCTTTCCCTCGGCGACCCTTGCTATTGTTGAAGAATACAGTAAGACAAACGCCCTGATTGAATCAATGGTTACACATTTCATCACTCGCAGGCTTATGTAATTATTGTTTATCACTCAACTATTTTAAATACGTAATATTATTTAAAAGTTGTTTGAAATTAATTTATTTAAACGAGTTAATGTTTTGTAAAATGAAAGTATTATTTTTCCTCTCTAAGTGTGAGCGGTAGCGGAGCGAGGGAATTAGGGCAGTCAGGATGCTGAGCCCCCGAAAATTTATTTAATCTTTTGCTTATGAGTGAAATCACTAAATTGCTGGTCAACTAACAGGTAGGTAGGAAAATATTCTTGTAATAATATGTGTGATATTGCTTGAATTTGCGTGGAGGGTTGGTACAATTACCTTTCACCTCAAATAATGTCTGCATTCCTTATGAAGCTCTTTGCTTACGCTAGAGAGGTGTCGGAATTCAGTGTAAACTTTAGGCAATGACGTATACAGTCACAAAGGAGCCACATTAAAGGGCTCAACTCTTTGATTTGAATCGTTTACGATGCCGCAGGATTTTTTAAACACTCGCGTAGATTCGAGCGATAGTATTCGAAGTTGGCGGAGGGATTATATTCGTTACAAAAGGCCTTTCCAGTTCTCCGAGGTGGCTCAGAGGCTAACGCTTCCGCCCCATTGAACGTTTTAAAACAGTTGATCTCACCGAAGAGGAAAGAACTCTGCCCGATTCCTTCCTCCTCGCAGCTTACCCTCCTTTTCTTCCCTCTACCCTTTTTTCTTTTCCTCTTTCCTACTCTCTCTATCTCCTCCTTCCTTTTCATCTTTTCCCCTTCGATTGTTACGTCTTCGCCGCCTCTAATTGTTCGTGCCCCACCGACGAACTTCGTCTCGCACGCAACCCTCCCTTACACCAAACTCGGAGGGATCTTTTGTGCTGCCTTCTCTCGCGCTCTCCTTTGTTTCCTTCCTCCATCTTTCTCCACCTCCTTTCGGCCCTCCTTGTGTCTCGCACCCTTCTTTTCTCATCCATCGGACGACCTCTTCACCCCCTCTCATCCTCGTTCTCCCTCCCGATTGCGGTGCAACCACTCCCATCTCCTTTTTCCACACGCCTCCTCCGCCTCGGCTCCTGCGGCCGCAGACCTCCCTCCCTATCTGGGTCGCTTCCCATTCTCTCCCTTTCCTCCCTGTCCCTCCTCCATTTGCTCGCCCGAGTACCAAACCCTTCTCTCACACGAGGAGAAACTTCCCTTCGCACCGCTCCCAACCTTGCCAGCTCACTCTTCCTTTGCTCCCGCCTTCACTAACTACTTGGAACTGTGCGAAGTGCGATTCCCAGTATCGCATTGCGATGGTAACTCATTTAGTGAAGCTTCTCGGGTGGGAGGTGGTAAGGTTGTGTATCGTTTCGTTCGTTTAACCTAAATAAAGCCCTTTTTGAACATTTTCAGTCCTTTGCGCTATTTTTACGAAAGTGGATGAAACTGGAGATAAATGTAAATGTTGTTACTTTCGCCGATTGTTGCTTGAGCACTTCCGATTTCTACTTTCCCTGAGCCATGATGATGTACATCCTAGGAAAAACTAATTTCATCTAAAGACGTATGTAGTTCTCATGCAATAAATAGTGGATATTATTAAGATTATTTTCATATTTTACAGGAAAGGTTTGGGTTTTGATTCCTGTTATATATGTGAAGTTATCCATAACGCAAATTTAATTAAAATACAGCGAAGGGAAAATTTCCGTATATAAATACGTGAGGTGATATTCGAAACAGTTTCGTTTCGTTAAATCTCTCTGGAATCCCCACGTTTTTTCATTGTATAGCACTGGGATTTAATGGCAATCAATGCAATTTATTAGATTGTAATGAATTAGTCTTGCATTGTATTGCTAGCTAAAGCGTGACATTTCTTCAAAGATTTTATCAATTGGTTATCTAATAATTTGGGAATGCTAAGAGGGATGATTCCTGGTTCCAACGGAGATGCGCTCGCTTAACCTCACAAGTACACTTGTTTACTCGATGAAATTTTGGAGGAACACCTACTCTTGAGTACACAGATGTCTACGGGATTTGCAACGGATTCCACCAATCAAACGATATTCCAAAACGATAAATCGCACTGCCTGAAGACTCAATACATCTATGAATTACCTCATGGCTATCGTATATTGCAGTCGATACATTGCGTCGATACAACTGCTCCCCGTTTTATACCAAGTCTCCTCACGTGCTTCCTTCGTGCGCGAACTCCTCCTTAAAGACTGTGAGTCGCAGAGATGCAAGGTTAGCCAACCCCTCCCCCCTCTCCGCCCCCTTCTTTCAGGTTCCGTGGCAAGAGGAGGGGGAGGTACACGGGAAGGGATCAGAGCAATGGCTTTCACAGAGAACGGACCTCGTTCTGCCTTTCTCTCTTTCCTTCTTCCAAGCTCCACACCCGTCCTTCCTCCTTCATCCCCTCAAAGGGCTGGCTCCCTTTCGGTTTTCTTATTCGTTCGGCGCCTTTTATAAGGTCGGATCAACGCGCCTCATAAACCACGTAGTTATTCCTGTTAACGCTCTATTAAAACTACCGAAATGGGCGCTGCCCGGGGAAGTTTTCGAATTCCCCGTGAGATGTTGAAGCGGGTGTAAGAAAATTGGTCTTCGTAGGAGCGCATGAAAGCAAAATAAGGCGTAATTTGATGCGGAGGCATCGTCCATGAATCAAGCTGAATGAAGTTCGGGAAAGACCATGTTGAGTAAGGTAGGTGGAAGAGCTATGTGAACTGGGCAAAATTCGAGAGTTAAAACGTTTCATTGCAAAAATCGTAGCTGGGTATTAAAGTATGATTCCTGACGATTAATTAATAGAATTACCTCTTTTTTCCGTGATATAAAGAGGTATACAACCATTTTATATGTTATTTTGATAATCTTTTTAAGTAAATGGGATTTTTACCTTGGTGAAATATCTCTAATGTACTCTCTTAGTACCTTGAAGAGACAAATCAGTTATACTTCCTCTCTTTCCATCTTGAATCTCTTCGACAAGTTGGAAGATTTTATATTAGTACTTGATTTTTATACAAATATACACAGCAACACTTCATTTAGTTCTGCTCATTTGTAATGATACATTTATAATTCCATGCACAATCAAAGATCGATAATCTGGAATTATAAAATAACGGAAGTTTTCAAGATTTTTGCTTACCTCATTTTTTATTGAAGCGCAATGGCAATTTAGCCGCTGAAAAAGCCACCTAAAACCGCTGTTTAGCTTCATGTATAAATCCACGGGTTCCGTACAAGGAAGGGAAATCACGTTTTTCATCAAAAGAAGAGTATCTTATTTCTTTTTGTGGATAAATTCGTTGGTGATATCTCCTATGGTGATGTTTTAAATTTTTTATACCAAAGAAATTCTTGGTAATGCAAATGTCTGTATTTCACATTACTTACCACTTCATTGGTCATAGTGTCCTATAGGACTACCTACCATAGATGTTTTATTTATATTTCCCAATTCAACGAAAGCAATCTTGACACCGGAAATATCGTAATTCCGGAATGCATCTAGTCTAGCATATTCCGCATAATCGATTTTCTACTGTATAATTATTTTTCCTTTTACCATATGCTAGTTTTCGCTCTTTCTATTCGTCTATTTTGTAATCAATTATTTCTTACGTTTTGGGTCTAAGACTTTCACGGCCTGCCTCTTAGGTAGCGACAATGCACGTGAATATTAGAGGTGCTTCAGCTTCAACTTTTGTTATGTGTCCTAACCATTGGTTAAAAGTGATTGTGTAGGCACTTGAATTCAGAGAAATGTTCTCGTTGGTCAAAGCAGCTTTAGATTGACTCGTTTCTGCTTCATTTTGATGGCGTGATGCATAAATAATCTCTTCAAATACGTGCAAATACGCCTGAAAGACACGTTTTCGTCAGGAAAAGAGGGAAGTTTAAGTGAGGAGAAGGGAGGATGAATATTCGCTGAATAATTTCCGTTTCGGGAAAGACTACGAAATGGATCAGGCTCTCGTTCATCATTAAAACTCATGCTGGGAAACTTAAGACGATGGAGGGTTGGGCGTTCTTTCACGGGAACGTGCCGTCGCACCAGTTAAACTACTAGCAAACCGCTAGCCCAGGGAGACTCCTATCGGAAGTTGCCCCAGCAGGGACGGAGCAGCTTGCCGAGTCACAGAGAGAGAGGGAGGAGATGTGAGAGGGGAAGGAGAAGCAAGGATAATGACCTTCCTTCAGTGTTGGAGGTTATGCACCCATGAACGGAAATGGGACAATTCTGGGCTCCTTCCCTGGCCAACTAACACTAATGGAATGGACGCGATAATGGACTATGACTCTCAGTGGTTCCCAAACTATGTATGTACTGCACAACGGAAAGACTAGGAATTGGGTTTTGTTGGGTATCATAAATTGGAGAATGGAACTGGAAGTAACGGCCTGTAGTTTTAAAACGTTTTAATTGAAAAAAATAATGCCAACCTTTTTGGATTGTAATGTAATTCACTAGTTCTTTCCTTTTGCTAATTAATTCAACATATAAATCTGAGTTCTGAAATATTTATATTGTTTTCTTTACCCACTGCTCAAATAATACAATTATTATCTCAAAATGAAATTTGAAATGCGTCCGTTTTTATGACGTACATATTTAATTAGTCACATGTTTGCGGGTGTGATATCTAAGAGTAATGGGGGCATTTATAATGTCTTTGTACCCTTGGAAGAACTTCATGATAATTCTTTTGAGGGAGAATTATGTTTTGGATGATTAAAAATATTCCTACTGCTGTATTTTACATTTATATTTTTAATTATATGCCATATATTTTAGGATAAAGAATATCAAAGAATAATTCGGCTGTCAGGCAGGCTGTCAATGATTCTTATGGGGGATATTATTTCAAAAAAGCAGATAGAAAAATTGGGACAAAAGGGGAGAGAAGCACACATCCTTATACATGAATTAATCTTATTTTCCTTTGGCACCCTCTATTCTTCTCTGTCACCATCTATGGTAATTATCATGAGAATAGAAGTAATATATTTTCTTTTCGTTTATAAATATTTTGGCATCTCCAGAAAGCCAACAGTAAACATTCAGCCTGAAAGAATCAATCGTAATCCCACGACCTTTCCATTGCAGTCTTTATGTTCTGTTATGCTGTACCCCGGGGCATCTTTCAGATGGTCGAGGCGATTTTTGTTTATGTACGTTTTGCGTGATTAGTAATATGTATAGATAAAAGCAAAAAAATTGCATGTTACCCATGGCACTTGGAATATTTCAGCAATTCCATTACATATGTACAGATTTCTCCTAAACGCGAAAACATGCGTTTCATATCATTACAATGGTTTATAATGAATATAAAGGTATCATTCCCATTGTAAAAGACGTATTTACTTACGATTTTCGCGAAATTCTGAATTTAGCGCCATAAACCCAAGTGACAGCAGTGCTTTAATTGATGGGAAATTTTAGAAATATAATTCTTACATAATTTATATTACCACTTGTAAGGTTATTTCCAACGTTAAATAGATGTACCTACGTGAAGTGTCGCCCATTAATTTTTTTCGACTTCCGTCAAAAGTCGTTAAAATTTGTACCCAACGATTCACTTAGCGCTCCAATCACCCTAATAAGCTCGTAAAACTTTATCTTATGATTTGAACTCTGCCGTGAATGCAATCTCTTACTCACATGACTGCCAGTCATGGAATATTGCGCCTTTAAATATTCCCGACGAAGTTTTAGCCATGGAGCCGTTGGTAACAGGGCTGAGAGTCGAAGCCCTTTCAAGACATTTCTCCGTCTTTTGTGAATCCCTTCACTCTTCCTCCGACCGCTCTCTTTATCCTCTAGCGACACTCGATCATATGTGCGTAGATGCTCTAAAATGTCCAACATACACAGTGATGCGTTTGGCTGTTTATTCTGGAAAAAATAAGGTTTTGTCATCCATCAAATTGACGGGCCGAAGTTTAATGTGATCTTGCTTCAGTGCACGAAAACTGCTTGTCATCTCTGTTTGTCATGAATTTGATATCTGACTTTTATTCATTATCGTTCGTCTCATGTCTCTTACCCGTCATCCTTGTGAGATATGCCCTGATTCATGGTAATGATCATACTATAGGGGCACAATGGAGAAAAACTTCATTTGAATTACGTTAGAACTCAGCTTTGAATATCAGGTTGTGCCATGCCGCATTAAACATGAATGTGAAGAGAATTATATTGCTGTGAAAAAAGATAAGCTGTCGATCTTACGTAAAAACTTGCCATAAAAATAAACATTATCAACACAAAACCAATTACAACATTTGCTCTGCTTCATTTTGATACACTACCTAGGTTTAATAGTTTCCGAAGGCTCGTGTGATATTTTGCACCCTGATAATGATAGCGTTTCTGGCACAGTGTATTACTCCATGTTTAATACTTTGAGTAATAGTTTTGGTAAACGTCTTTATCTGTAGCTATGCCTGTAATTATTATATACATTACTTCCTGCTGAAATAAATGGGAGAATTAAGAGATCTTTTTCAATAATATTGTATATTTCAAATTCAAATTAACGGCAAGTGCTCGTGCAAGTATTAATGTAGGTTTACCCTTATACATTTTAAGAGTTATTTTCTCAGCTAGGTCACTAAGAAAGCATAAGAAATGCAGATTCCCAAGTTTATTTTACCAGTACAATACGAATTCAAAATGTTATCTCGGCAATGAAATTGGAATGGGGACAATTGTATCGAATGCCTCATTTTGCGAAAAGAGTTCGTTGTTGTGTATTGTACTCTCCCATTGTAGGCCAGTACCTTACAAAAATATAAAGGAAATAAATTCAAGGTTTGGAGGTTCTGTTATTTTTTAACTCGAATTATTTAGAAATTGAAGGATTCCATAAATTTGTTTTTGGCTACCATTCGAATGTAATGGGGCCAAAAGTTAATTTCACATTCTTTGAATCAATGAAGCACTCCCATTTCTCAGGAGAAGACGTTCCGGCAAGATGATGTGGTATCCGTTGAGGGTTTTTTCCTTGCTCTAAACCCGACAAAGCGTTTAGTGGAGTTGCAGAGATAATATCAAGATGATGTGTATCGGCTGCAGTGTTCTTGAACGAATTATTTCGTCCCTCATGTTTTCTGTCATTTTTAAGTTTTAACGACTATGTTAGTTCATGCCGTATAATTTTGAACATGAGTTGTATTTAATTCCTAGCACCGGGGAACCGAGCTTTGCTGTAATAATAAGTATTAAAATAAAGAAATCATGTTATCTAATTCAATAGTATAACTTTTTTATATTTGCCTTCACCACTTTTATGGGAGTAAAATTGGCGCAATTGATTCCTCGCACCCTAAAATCCATAAATACCCACTCTCAGAAGAATAGGTTCCGTAGTTTTCGAGAAAATGCTTGCGTACCTATACGCTCGTATGCCCATTTATAAGATAAGGCGTAGAACGCCCGGACCAAATTTCCCGTTTATAGCCATTACTCAGGTTGCCAAGGAAATACGCTACTGTTGAAATCGGAGAAAAATGTGCAATTTTGTCGTTGAAAACAATTTTTAAGCGAAATCGAAGTTTTAAACAAAATCGATAGCAAGAATTAAATACTTCATTCTTTTTGCCATCCGATAATGAAAATGTAACCTCTATATCTTGATTGCAGGTAATTAAAAAAAACAAAAAAAAGAAACCTTTGCATTGATTCCGAGTAAAATAGAGACCAATTTAAAATAGAGGGCCTTGGGGCCTCTGCAGCCCTAAGACCTCTAGTCCAATGGATTCCTCGTACCCGTATTCCCTAAATACCTACTTTTAGGAGAATCGGTTCGGTAGTTTTCGAGGAAACATTTACATACCTATATAAATATATATATAAACATAGATATGTACAAGAATTGCTAGTTTAATAGTAAAGGATAATTATTTTCTGCAGCGCTCCATTCCTATCACATGTTAACTCCTTTACTTCCCCCAGATATTCTGTCTTAGATCTATCGCAGCATTTGTTTGACATTCAATCTTCCTCTTATGAATTTCCAGTGTACTCTCCCACTTCTGCAGCACCTTCTCAACGAGCCCAATTTTTCCTAAGGGTGCGTCTAGTCCACCTTTTTTTACTTTTGAATAAGCCCTTTCGCATATAGTCCTTTCTTCCTCGACTCTCTTCCTGATGATCTCCGCATCCGTCCACAACATCACTAGCATTCATCTCCAACAACAACCCCATTGGCTCCTATCCTTTTCTGTTCCACTTTTCCAATGGTCAGCGCTTTTGATCCGAGGAATGACTTGGCCCACGCGAATGGTTTTACATACTCCTCGCTTGTTTCAAGTCGTAACTTCTTTGAACTCATTAGCTGCTTCATCATCAACGACTTGATTGCTAAACTTTCACTGATGTCCATGGTACTATTTAATCCCCGGCCGTAGTGACGCCAAGGCAGGTAATGAGGTCTACTTTCTCTAATTTCTCTAATGTGAGATGCCCGTTTGTTTTCGTGATCTATCTTTTGCTTGCAGTAGTTTATAAATGTTCATCATGTAACATTCTTGGAACATTTCTTCAATGGCGGAATCAAGGCTTTCCCTTAAGATTGTGTTGCTCTCCGTAAGTAAACATGTTTATTTCTTTTTCATTCCATTCAATACGTATGCGATTCAATACGATTCAATTTCCCTCTGCTTCTTTAATTGCATCTGCAAATTTCATGATGAAGAGCGCTAGTGGGAGATCATATCCTTCATGTCTGAATCCTTCACGAATTTTTGGACGCATGTTCCAGCCTCCATGAGTTCAGTAAGAACTTCGTTCTCTTCGAGCCTTCTATTGTGGTAATTAGTTCTTAGCATGTTGATTATTTTGAATTTTGAAATTATTATTACACTCAACATTCTTGAAGTCCTCGGATGCTATGTGTAGACTTATATTACTCATTCTGCTACGATTTTTCTTGGGATGAGTATGGCCTCCCTCGTTCCTTTCCCCGGAAGGGTAGTAACTATGGACGATACTTAATTGTTATCTTGCTGTTAGCCTCTCTTTGCCTGTAATTCACGTATTGCAGTACAAGATGCTCTCTTTTCTTATGTCATTTTGTTAAATTTGGAGGATTTCACACGCAACTTGGTGTCGTTGGAAAAGACCTCGAACTGCATTTGAACCAATGACCTGCCTACTATCTAAATGCTTGACCTACAGAGTTACGACCATTTTGTATGCAGTCTTGTGTTCATTAAATTCCTCTTTCGTATCTAACCTAGAGGTGAAAGGTTACCAACTTGGATATGAACCTAGGGGTTCCCTAGATAGGAACATAGGAGTTTCTATCAAAGTCGGTAACTTTCTTGTAAAGCCTTATGTATGAAAAGGGCGATACAATAGGATTGGCTTGGCCAATCCAAAAGAAGTTCTCGTGGATTAGGTCGTCATCATAGCATTTCCTCTAGTGATTCAGATAGCATTACAATCCGTAGGAGATCTAGAGTAGTTTCGTCTCCCCAAAGTAGCGTAATCGTTTACGTGAAGAATGATCACCGATTATGAATGACCCTTTTTCAGTTCCAAAGCTAGCTAGCGCAAAAATCAAGTTTCAACTTCTTTATGCACCAAAAACTACTTTTTGACGGCTCTTATGTAGAAGTTGACGTATCGTAAATATCCTCAGAAACTAGAAAATTGAGAAAAAATAGATGTGCTAATTATAGATGGGCAATTTTAAAGAAGTCTCGGCTAGAATATTTTAGGTCGGTATTAAATAGACTACATCGTTGACAATAAGATGAGTTGGCTGCCATAATTACGAAGCGCTAAGTATTTGTTCATAAAATTTTTATATATTCATATGAATGTTAGGTTATTCAGTAACATATTATAAAAAAGGGTGTTAAAAGAAGTATTGATCCACCATAAAATAAAAAAATCGGAACTTGCATCCGTCAATTTTTTTAGCTTTACCCACTACTTCAGAGGAATAAATATTTCATCTTTTACTTGCCATTAAGTTTCCACCTGTTCCGTTTTATTTCATTTTTGCGATTTAATTTAATTATGAATAGGAAAGAGGCATCAACAAATTGTGTAATATCAGTCCCCCAGAATCCTCGCCGCCCCTATCTAAATGACCAATTTTCGAAGCCCTTGAAAAGTCTTTCGCCAATAATTGCGGCCTTCTTTCCACCTCGCACAACCTTAGGAAATGATGGGTGGTGGGAACTATGGTTCTACGCTGGTATCACGTATCTTTTTCCACTCGGCGCTCGACCTTGCTCATGATGCCCGCTGAAAATCTCTCGGTCGTTCTCACACCCCTGTGCAAGGGAAAACGACGCCCATATAGGACGGTTTTCGGCTGGCTGCGGGCGAAAAAAGAAAAAAATAATGCATATCGGATCGCTCCTTCACGGGCCGTCAGAGGTAAGCACCTGTGAAGCGCGAAACGGATTCGATACACCTAAGTATCTCTATCAGTGCCCCCATTTTACATCCCTTGCTAGGGTGGGACTTTCTTAAAGAGTGCCGTGTACGATAGTGATGACTCTTAGGCCGTCAGCATGTCCTTTCCCTTCCGCCGACTTCCCCCGCGTTGGGGATGGATAGGAGCCGACAACAGACCGCCTATGTTACTATCGAAAGGTCATTGAATGACCGCAATAGATGATTGAAAACTATTGGTACCTTCTTATAGTAAAGATTTATAACCATGAATGTTGAGCGAAAGAGGATATAATTGTGCGCAAATTCCCTTAGGCATACGACATCACGTCTTTCATCCTATGGAGTTGCCTTCCGCCATCGCTATAGTTAACATGTGGTAAAAAAAATGGTAATGAAGTTTTCATTTATAAAAGACGAATGACGGTAGCCTCATTTGATGGTGCCATTTGAAGGTTCACGACATATTTACTAATTGATTATATTTATTTATTAATCACCTTCTAAGAGAATATGAGCTCCACGGAAGCAATTTTCTAGTGAAAAGATAAAAATGAGAAGTGATTTAATGAATAGCTCGATGGGATCGCAATAGAGTAATCTTGTTCCTCTAATCTCCGGCGGCAGAAATATGTGCCTGAAATCGGCGGTCATATAAATTAGTTTTTGCGAATTCTGACACCGTTGAAGTACAGTCACCAATATCTCTCACTCGAACTCTACAGGCATGTATTTTAAGTATTTTTCACTTGAATTAAAACATAGGTAAGATTACTGCTTACACTATGGTTATAGTGATAGAATATCAAAAAGTAGGGAGGCCGAGATAGGGATCCTAAGAAGATGTGTACATTTGACATTTGAAGTATGAGCGCACTTAAACGCAGAAAAATGGATTTTGTTGGAGGAACATTTGGAGAAGATTTCAGCCCGTGAGAGTGGAACATATAAAGGAGAGAGAACTGACTCTCTCTGCTTGGACTAGAGGCTTTGAGCAAAGTTTAGGCAAAACTTCCGCCTGGGACTTTAATATGTATGGTTCAGAAACTTGGTCCTTTGAAGAACATGGGTAAGCGCGGAATGGCAGTCTCTTGGGTCAATGAGGTGAGGATAAGGAGGAAAAAAACGAGATGTGGATGAAGGCAAACAAAGAGGCGTTTGTAAAGCTGCGGAAATTCTCAGAAATAGATAAAGAGGCTGGAGAGGATGTTGACTTCTGCCTCAGAAGAAAGGATGCTGTATGATGTGTGAGTGGTGGAGAGGAGCAAAGAAAGGTCCTTTTGGGTCGTGTGCAAATCACTTGTAATTTTGAGGAGCTGACGTTAACAGCTAATTGGGTGGAAATGGCCACTTTCAAGGCCTGCATAGCGAATTGAGCTATTCAAATAGCCTAAAATCGATAGATGAAATAAAATGATTAATCGATAAATGAAATAGAATATTTTCTACTTCATAGGTATATTTTTGGTTTACTTAATACATTTCGAAAAATCAACTTTTGTCTCGATAAATCAGTATTTTAGCGGACTGTTCTACGGCGCACCAATTATTTCATTTGAACATAACATGTGACGTAAAAGCATCGCTAATTAATATTCTAAATGCGTTAAAACACATTCAAAATTATGAACATGAGTCATTTAAATATATTTAGTAACTCTTTTCGGGAAGTCCATCGGCTGAGAGACTTCATGAGTGCCGACGTTTCGATGGCCGAGTCATCCATCATCTTCAGGGCAGAAGTTTTTCTGAAGAAGTCATTCTGCCCTGAAGACGATGGATGACTCGGCCATCGAAACTTCGGCACTCACGGAGTCTCTCACACGGTGGACTTCTCGAATAGAACTACTAAAAATATCACGACGGGAAAGCCTCAAATCGTACTTCACAGTCAATTAAATGGTTGAGAAAGCTATCGTTTCGAGTAAAATAACCTCAGAAAAATCATTCGCCTTGACCAGGACTCAAACCTGGATCGATTGATATCGTGCCATGTGCGTTAGCCAGTTTAACGTCAAGACATCCGGCGATGTGATTTTTTTTAGGGATACGGTTACGCGATATGGGGAGCGGGTATTTGGACTCCGTTAAGACTCATTATTTATCATGATTTATTTTGAGTAGAATCTAACAAATCCAAAATATCCTTCAACAAAGAGATGAACGTTATTCTATTTTGACGGGATGGTTGTGGCAGCAAAAATTAACCTATCATGGTAGCCAAAATGTCCCTGTAATATCACCCATGTTAAGATACAAAAGAAGCAAAATGTCCTAGTCATATCACTTGATTTATTGTAAGTATTTATTGGTTTATAAAAATAATGGTCTCCGGATCGACTCCAGACGAGTTGACAGCGTTCCCGTTAGGAAAATATGCTTAGGTCATTCTTTCCACTTGAAAGCTAAATTTGTTTTGAAAACTTTAATTTGATAAAATCATTGTACGAACTTATACTAAGTACATTAATCAGCAAATTTCGGTCTGTTTGTGGAACTTCATTTTACCACTTTTGGCAGGCTTTTTTGCTTTGGCAGGTTTTTTTTGCTTTTACTGTGCGGCGGCGGCCGTTGCGGGTGGTTCCCAAAATTTCCGATCAGCTATCTTCTGCCGGACCGAGAACCCTTTCGTCCCACTCCAATTCTAGCGGCAATGGGGGGCGGGAAGGCGGGGGAATGGGACGTCCAGTCGTTCCGAGCCGGAAACGGTCCATTTATTCGCAAACCTCGGGAGGCCCCCAATTCTCCTCTCCGAGGGACCCCGACTTTGTCTCCGTCGTTAGACCAAGTCGGAGGAGGGATTCCGAGCATAACTTTAGCCTGCATACTTTAACTCGCGGGAGGAGTAGCGTGATGGAGGGAAAGGATGAGGAAGGGTTTGACTGCGCAATCCTGTTCCTTTCCTCGCCGAAATCCCTCAGACTATTTACAGTTTTCGATTAAAAAGATTGGGATTCATCAAAGAGAATAATTGGATGGCCTCAGGATGAAAATGTGGGAGAGAGATGTCATCTCTCACTAGTTAGGCCGCGAGTTGAGCAAGCCGGGAGCATTTGATTCCCAGAATAGAGAGATTCAATCCACGAATGCGAATGATAAAATTATAACCAATCAAAGCCACGATTTTTGCTAAAAAAATACCGCGTCTTAAACAAAAATATGATAAAATCACTTAAATGGCTGGAAGTTGTAGTCGCTGGAGATTCGAAGGTTAAAAGGTTTCTGTTACTGAGAAAAAAAACATATCTCACGAGATTAAGGTCAACGTAGTGGATATTATTTTATCCGTTCATTACATCTGCATGGGAATAAAAGCGAAATGATGAGAGTATTTTACCATCTTACAGATTAGTTCACGAATTTATTGGTCTGCGCACGATTCACGCCAACGAGAAGAGCAGTGTGAGAAACCAATTCTACCTAAACAAACCAGTTGTCGATTTCCTCCCCAAATCCCATCTTCATATGCCATTCCTCACTAAGACTGGTGTACAAACACTCTCTAATACATACATCCTTGCGATGGCGCGCGGTAGGACATAGACTAGCGACTCCGTTCATCAAGACTTAAGTCGCAAAATAAAATGTACAAAAATGTCGCACACTTCCTTAAAAAGTGCTGTGAACGAACTGAGAGAGTAATAGGGCTGATGGTAGGACTAGGCTGGAAGCCGTTTGAGACCCAAAGGCTACGTGGTAGGATGAGAGTATTTGATGAAATCACATAAAACAAGTTTCAATAAGACACGGAGGATACCCCGCACTACACCAATAGAACTGATAGAAGCTGCATCATGAAATAGATACACTGCCGAACCATAATTAAGAAGCACACATATTTCTTCACCCACGCATCATCAGTGAATACTGGAAAAACAGATCGACACCCTAAGATACTCTGTCAGCATGCATTGCACTTTTTTACTCTCGCTCTTCCTATTAATTTTCCCTATTATCTCCGCTATACATGACTTTTGCTCGCGGAAATCCAAACCGCGACCTTAAGGTGGTCAGGATGGCTCGTAAACATTGGCGGTCACTTTAAATTCCGCGGCTTTTCAAATCAACATACTAAAGGGATGAAAAAATATTACTGTAGCATGCTCTTGTATGGTGGTGTACCTTGGATGATAACTGCAGCCAATCAGAGAATGTCTTATGCAAAAGTAATATGGTAATTTGAAAATCAAATGAACCGAGAGAAATATCATTGGCTAGTTCAAGAGCAGGGGCGTTTAGTGGAAATGTTAAAGAATTAGAAGAAACAAACTGTTAGTACATATTATGAGACCCCATTACACACTCCTAAATTAACAAAATTACGTCCTTGGTCTACCTCGTATTTCTACACATTCATTTATCCTAACAAATTTATTTTATAGAGACTTTTGCATCTCTGAATGTGTCCTATAAGTTCGCATCTTTGTACTCTCTTTTGTTTTTACTACACATCTCTTCCGTCGAAGTTATCATTGGAGGAGCGTTAAAAAGAAGGTTAATTAAGGAATAGAACAATTAGTTCATAGGTGATTGAAGGAGATATTTGCGGCAACCACTTTCTTCGGACTACAGGCTGCTGCTTATGATGATAAGGATAAACTTTCAAGTCTAAAAAAAGAACCATAATTCCGAGCATTACAAATACTCCCACTAAAGCGCCTGTTCTACGTGAACTAAAGATATAATTCCAAAAAAAATGAATTTGGTAAGCAGTCTTGCCACAGTGGACCCATTATAGGATATAATACTCACTTTTATCTCTATTTTCTCTGCAATTTGGGTTACTAACTCCTATGGAAGCGATTCCATGAGAGGTCCTTTCCAAGAGTACGAAATAACAGGATATTCAGGGAGGTTAAGGAAAAGGCATGATTGTAACTACCATAGAGTGTAAGTTCCAAAAAGAGCGCCACAAATCGTACATGTTTACGGTTATTCTTCTAATTATACATAAAGATTGTTTCATTGCGATGAAGTTTCACCATTTTCCATCTTATCCGAGAAATTTAAATCGCGGAATTTTAAAATAAATTAGTATCATCCGTGATATTAGTAGGAATAGCAGATGAATAAAAATAATGTATCGCGGCCAACGATTATGAGGAAGGTAAGAATATTTTATACACTTTTGTGTATAAACTTGAAACGGGAAGAAAATACCTCAATCCGGGGAGAGAGGGATTTTATATATCGCCGTCCGATTCCGGGAGTCTCCCGGGCAATCCGGGATTGTTGGCAACACTATCTGCACCCCATG